>JAOXNO010000001.1:100330674-100401643 GCA_028565335.1 Limnodromus scolopaceus | reverse complement strand
TTTTCTTTTTCTTTTTCTTTTTCTTTTTCTTTTTCTTTTTCTTTTTCTTTTTTCTTTTTTTTTTCTTTTTCCTTTTCCTTTTCCTTTTCCTTTTCCTTTTCTTTTTTTTCTTTTTCTGTTTTTTTTCTTTTTCTTCTTTTTCTTCTTTTTCTTCTTTTTCTTCTTCTTCTTCTTTTTCTTCTTCTTCTTTCATACCCTATCCTGTTCTTCCATAAAATTTATGTCATGGTAGCCACTGCAGATACCAGATGTTGCACTAGAGCTCACAAACCTCCACTTTAGATAGGTTCCTGAAAAGACCTAAGTTTTACATTTAATATCACACATGGAAATCTAAGTCATATTTCCTTCCAAATAAATTATAATCAAATGATTCAAGTTGTAAAATAATATAGTGTAATTAAAAAAAAATACACACAAACATTTAGAAGTGTTACAGTCATATGTTTCCCCATCTGTTGCTGGATTCATTCTATATATGGGTATATATAAAAGAAAGCTATTTTAATTCTCTTTATAAGTGTTGGTAGATGATAATTTATACTGTGTTCAAAAGACTGATGTTGGAAAACTGAAGGTTTTTTTAGCCATATTAACAGTATCGTAAATGAAGCCTTCTGGAAAGGGGAGAAATGAAAATGGCAGCCAGATATTCTCAGAGTTAGTCTTCGTTAGTTGAGAGTTCCAAAAATCAGCTTTATTCATCCTGAACAACTGAAATGTAACTTCTAGCTTTAGATCTTGGTCAAAAATAACTGTGGATAATTTATTTATTAGTGAATGTAGTAAATGTGTTGGAATTTTCCCAGATCATTTATTTTCTGTCAAAAAAACCTGTTCTTTATTTAATTTTTAATTAATTGACCTTTGTCAATACATTTATTCTGTCTCAGCATCTTGTATCTTAAGATCTCAGTTTTATCCTCTGATATTTCATTAACATTAATTACTGTCTTTGCATTGTCTGTATCTCAGTGAAAGAAAAATACAGATGAAAACATAGAAATAAAAGTATGTAGCACCGGAAAAAGTGGTTTTTTATAGAATGTGGCAATAAGTACATAAAATGCATGATGACTGCTAACCATTGCAGGAATGTGAACTAATCCTGACTGCATTCCACAGCTATTCTTTCAGCAATCAAAACCAAAATGATGTATCAGCAGCAGTGCTCTGCTGCATTGGAAGCACTACTTACATACATAGTAGGGCAAAAGCAATAGAAAGAATAGGGCTTGCAATCTAGCAGTGTTATTCAGGCTGCACTTTATAGCTGATATCTTTGTGTCAGGCCTGTAGTGCAATCTTAAGAACTTTTCATCACTTTTACATGACATTAAACATACATTACAATTGCATGTTAATTGAATTGTTTGTGACTAAATAATCATGCAGTATGTTATTAATATTAGCATTTTGATACGTGCCTTCCTATGATCTGTGATTTCTTGTCTTGTGGACAAATGTCATTAATCAGGCTGTAGATACCAGCCTGATCCTGCAAAAACTTACCTGCAAACATTGTTATGAGCAATCCCATGGAAAGCAGGGAAGCTACATCTGTTTTTGTATATGTGCATGTCTGTCTTTGGGAGATCAGGACCATGTTTAACATTAGAGCTAAACACTGTTCTTTGACCTTCAGTCAAGAAAGTTTACTTGGAAGGTTGTGTAACAGGCACTGCTTCGTAATCATGCCCAAATATTCCATTAATTTGATTTTATTTTTTCACTTATTCATCACATACTGAGACAAATAGAAAAAAAATGAGGTTTTTGGTTTGTTCTTTTTTCTTGGCACTCAGTCTGTGTTATTATAGATAAATAATTTTCATGATAAGGTTAAAGCATTTATATTGTTATGCACTTATCAAGCATTTACTCTATTTGCTTATTTTATGTAACACTTCACAACTTTGATAAGGTGTGAATATTAAGATAAGACCCAAATTCTGTCTGAAGTGTCCATAGAACCTGCTTCAAAGAAAGAAAAAGTAATAGGATTTCATATTTTTACTTGTTTTCAAAATATATATCTGAATGTCTGCAGTACCATAATAGATAATGCTAAATATTAGTGCTACTAGACAGCAATAGTACAACTGTATTTTTATGACAGAAATTTAAAATAAATTAAAACTATGTGCTTATATGCTGAACAATCCCCATTCACATTTCACAGATCTTTTATGCAGTGAGTATTTAACAAAAAACACATTCTTACTTTGTAATTCACATAACTTTTGAAATCACTTTTATGATAAAATTATGAAATATTTATAATTTTCAGTGTCAGAGTAGTTATAGAAGTCTACCAGAGATTATGCATATATTTCCTTCATGTACTAAGGGGATAATCCCCCTTTACCCCTCCTGCCCAGTAGTGCTGTTTTTACAAGCCACTTGTAAAATAACTTGAGATAATTCAAGACTGTGAATAGTCTTTTGTTTGCTATCTGAAGTGCTACTAATTATTTCACTACCAAGAAACAAGCCATAGTGCCCAGCTGTGTCATTGACAGTCATTTCACCCCACAGCAGTCTTGCCCTTTGCTGGGGAGAGAAAGGATGACTGCCAGGCAGAGGGAGGAGGAGGAGGAATGGACTATACTGTGCAGGAAGACACCGCTAAACAAAAAGACGTGACCATTATGGGCACGTGACATTTAACTAAGAAATTTTGTAGAATAGCAATGCACAGTTGCAGAAGCAATCTAATGAAAATAGTAAAAGTGGTAAGTGTGAGTGATGTGTTGGTTCTAGAAAACCAAAGCAACTGTACACACTTGACGAGTGAAGTCTGAATGAGCTGCTGATAATACTCTGTAAAGACATCGTGGATCATTGCAACTAGTTCTTTGAAAACATGTCAAGATTCAGTGACAATACAGAAAGGCAGGTAAAATGGTGGCACCAGAAGAAGACTAAGAAACCCAAATAGAAATCATTACCATGTCAGTGCATAAATCTATGGTGCACCTTAAATAGTGCACCTTATGGTGTGCCTTGCATGCTTAATACCACACCTTCGCAACAGAAAGACTGCATGAATTTCTGGTTATCCGGCATAAAAGAGATATGATAGAAATGAGAAAAAAAATGTGAGAAGGGTGGCTGGTGTTTGAAAATGGTGTCTGTGTTAAGAGAGATTAAACAGACTAGCACTCTTCAGCTTGGAAAAGAGATAGCTGGAAAGAGAGGTGGTAGCAGTTAAATTAAATTAGAAATGACATGAAAAAAGTGAATGATGTGAATACGATCACCAATGCAGAAAGTTTCTAGACTCTGAAGTTGGAAAATGAGTAAGTGAACAAGGGGAGCTTTACATATTCCATTTTTTATCTGGTTGTAAATGAAATTAGACTAGATTGTGATGTTTTCTGATCTACTACACCTCTTCCTATATTATAAGATTTTTCTGCACAGGAAAAAAATTGCAAAATTGATTGTCATTTAAATAAATAAATTAATATCAACCTTGTATCATAGCTTTAGTATTATTAAAAATAATAAAATTGTTAAATAAAAATGGGTCTTTATAACTGTTAGGTTATTGACTAAGATAACTATAGACTACAAGGCTATTTTTGTTGCAATGTTAAGGAAAGTAAATTTGAATGTATTAATTTAATAACCACAAATAAAAATACTAATAGTAAATGTTAGATAACTATGAGGAGCAGCTGAGGGAACTGGAGTTGTTTAACCTGGAGGAAAGAAGGCTGAGGGGAGACCTTATCGCTTTCTTCAACTACCTTCAGTTGGTCTCTTCTCCCAAGTAATAAGTGATAGGACAAGAGGAAATGGCCTCAAGTTGCTCCAGGGGATGTTTAGATTGGATATTAGGAAAGATTTCTTCACTGAAAGGGTTATCAAACATTGGAACAGGTTGCCCAGGGAAGTGGTTGAATCACTGTTCCTGGAGGTATTTAAAAGATGGGTAGGTGTGGTGCTTAGGGACATGGTTTTGGCAGTGTTGAGTTAATGGTTGGATTCGATGATCTTAATGGTCCCTTCCAATCTAGACGGTTTTATGATTCTATGAATAGATCAGAACTGTAATATCCTTCTAGTTTAATATATTTTAGTCAAGCTAAATCTTCTAACAATATAATTTACTATTAAAAATTTCTGATGTACAAACCATGTAAATGTGCTTTTACCCGCATCAGAGTTCACTTACCACAGTAAACATAGGTAAAAATCATTTAACACAAATCTTACAAAATCAGACCAAGTCAGCGGTCATTACATAAATCATCAAGATTTTCAAGAACTACTGTGTCCCTGTTCTTCTCATGAACTGGACATTCAGAAATTTGTATTGACTTGTGATAGTTTTAGAAGAGGCTTCCTATAATTTTTGGCAAAATGTGGTTTAACAGGGAGAAACAAAGACTGCTGGAGAAATGCCTTCATGTAACAAGGGACCATTTTTGTTATCCTGTCCATTGTGGCTCTAGCTGTACCTGGAAAATGTATCTGTGATTTGAGTACATAGTTTGTTTGGAACTCTAAACCAAAAACATTGTTCTCATTGTCTGGTAAAAAGAAAAAGCAGTTACAGTTTCAATTGGCATCTGTCTTTCTACAAACTAGTAAAGGTAGATTGTTTAAGTAGTCTATAATTCTTTGAAGGATTATTTTTACAAAGTCACATTTATCTACCTGTGTAGAATTTAAAGACTAAGAGAGGGCTGAGTTTGAAGGCTTGTGAAAAACAGCAAATACTGAAATTTTTGACACTGAAAAACATTTTTTAAAGGTGCCATGGTGTATTTTAATTAGGCCTTAACTCTGAAAACATAAAAGTAAACGGTCAACTTATTATGCACATACTCATAACAGTAAAGTACTTTGTGTTTCCCTGAAGGATGCTTTTGAATCACGTGTGTTTTCTTTAACTGTTACAAAATTTGCAAGTTTTCTCCCCTAAATTTGAGATTTCATTTGTAAGTAAGCCCAAAAAAGTCTAATGGTCATGAAAGAGATAGAGATGCTTGAGAGTGCAGGTTCATTCTCCCATTATTGCAATAAATAATAGTGATGTAACACATCTTAACAAAATGAATTACAAATTTAAACTTATTGCGAAGTCCCACAGTTTCAATGAAATTATAAAGTAATAAAACCCAAGTTACGAGTTTCCTGATAATGCAACTACAAATTACCGATGAAAAAGGCATTTACTCATCCTACTATATAATTTAATTTATCAGAAAAAAGATACCATAACACAGAGAATGCTCATCGGATGTGACTCTTGCTGCTATAAGGGAAAAAATAATGTTTCTCCATGGCCAGATACTGTGTGAATTCAGTGGTAAAATGAATGTTAAACTAACGGGCAATAGCACTACTATAACCCTACAAGTCTAAAATACCGTGTATGTGTAAAGAAATATTGTATGAGTGACTCAAGGTTGTAATATCAGCAATGGCTCTATAATTAAAAAAAGTAGTAGGGGAAGCCTAAAGACCATGTGTTATAATAATGGTGGGAATAGGAAACATAAAGCATATAGAGGGCTGATACCAATTCAGATTTTAAAACCATGGGTAAAAATACTAAAAATTTCAAGATGATTAAATCACAACTATTATAACCCTCTACCTTAATCAAATGTAGTTAAGTATCTTCTAGTGGTATAATTTGCTGTTAAAACCTTATTGATGTACAAACCATGTAAATATGCTGCTATCCATATCAGAGTTCATCTACCACAGCAAACATAAGTAAAACATTGGGTATAGTTCTTACAAAATCAGAGTAAGTTGGTGATAATTACACAAATCTAAATTTGAGTGTAGTACCAATGAGGGCAGATTTATATGAGCACGAAATACATCGTGAATAATTTATACTTACCCATTGTCTTTCCCAGCAAAAATCCCCAAGGTTCTATATTCAGAAGTTACAAAATCCATAAATGAAGGCAGAAAAATAAGGATCTTATATAGTGGATTAAAGAAAATAATTATTATGGTGAGGTTTTGTGGTGTGTTTGTTGGGGATTTTTTGCTTTGGGAAAAAGAGCTACGGAATTAGAGGCTTTTCACTGGCCTTTTTTCTTCTGGTGATATATGTAAAATTCAGACTGATTTTCATGTTCAGGAGCACTCCTGGGAAGATCATGTAGCAAAGATGATGGTCTTCAGACCTGAGGTGCATCAACAGAGCTCCAGTAGCTTATTGTCTTGAAAGAGTAAGCACTGGAAACTGGCACCCAGCTGAAGCTGTGTCCTGGTTCTTCCCTCAGAGAGCAAGGAGAGGCATACTCCTCTGTAGGTCCCAAGCTGTAACTCTTCTCTAGGGTAGCAATGAAGCTCCTGCAGTCCTTGTCACTTACCAGCATGCCATTTCCAATTTCCACTTTTACTGAAATGCTGGGTGTGAAACTCTAGCTACTAAAAGAATATGTATCCTGGTCAGTCCACCCTACTCCCTCTGATACTTAGTAGGAGAAAGCACAGTTGATTAATATCCAATCGTAAATCAGAAACATGACTTTTAGCCCTGAAAATGTAAAAGCACACGGATTTTACTCTCCTTTATCAATACTAACCCATTTATAAGTGAGAGAAGAATTACTGGAAACAATTAGAGAGGCATCAACAGGTAGAAGTTAATGATCTGTGTAGACATTCTCATCCAAATGGTTTAGTTTTACATACCCTGAGCAGGGTCCTTGCTGCTACGCATTGGTGAAGGCTGTTGTATAACACTCAAGCATTATGAGTCTAACCTAGTAACTCCATGTATCAAAAATCACGCATGTTACATTGAATACTTGAGGGAACATTCAGGTTTGGATTGTTTGAGGGAGTTAGGGTGGGTAGATGGTTGAAGAATGTTTAGAGGTGATTCCTGGCCCATGCATAAAGTATATACTAATTACATCTTCTTTTACTAAACAAAAAACAAGTGATACCTCAGCTACAGTGCTACAACAGGAGTATTGCAGAAGATGCCTGAAGTATGTTAAAGAATATATAGCAAACATAGAAAAGCACTTCTGTTCCACTAGATGATGCAGAGAACACTCTGCCTCTGTGTGTATATTCAGGCAGTTGAACTCAGCATACACACTTAAGGCATACTTTTGTTTGCAATAGGGATGTTAAAGTTTCATTTCAGCAGAGTCTCTTGCCTGCTTCAGGCAAAAATTGGAATCCTGGCTTGGACCCAACAACTTGAAAAGAATCTGATGCCTATACAAATATACATAATGGCAGTCTTAATCATTAGGAATTATGTTATTTTTCTGTTTCTCCAGTAATGTTTCATAATGAATCAAAATGAGCTAGATGCTTTGCTAGTAGTTTGAATACTAATTAAATGGAGACCTTCAGCAGTTTGTGACCACTTCTAATGCTTCTAATTTCTGTTTGTTTATATTTCTGTTTATCAGTGAGGCTTGTGTTGTAGAAAACCCCAGCATGACAGAGGAATCTTAATTTCCTGCACTTTCTTTCATTTTTATAAGTCAAGCTTCCAAATCTAGAGTAAACTGTTCCTGCTCAGACATCAGTGCAACTCAGACTATGCCAACAGGGTTTTCATCTCCCAGAAGTGGGGATTCAGAATATTAAGCAGTTCAGAGTAGGATTTACAAGGATTTTACCTGCCTAGTTGCCCCATCATTTTCTCACTACTTTTCTTCAGTTTTGCTTCAATGGACAGAAAATGAGATTCTTTGAAAACAAAAGGAATTTAGCAACAGCAAAGCAACCAACTAATTGGGGAAAGAGAAGGAAAAAAGGAAGAAACATTCTAAAGTATGTATTGTTTGCCCATCTGTTTTTTCCTAATCATACAACAATGAATAGAGCATTGGCTAATATCCTGACTTGAAATCTTGTGTTGCTAGTTGAAGTTTCCTGTTGACTTAATAGGGGCTGAGATTCACCATTGTAGATATTCCCATCCTTACTCTTCTCAAAGAGGATGCCATTTCATGTCTCTGCATCTTCTTTTTGATAACATTAAATACTTAGGAACACATGCAAAATATGAAACAGAACCCATTGGCTTGGTTGTGCCATTGATGTTTTAAGTGTTATGGCTGATAAACAGGACAAAGTTCAGATCTGGTTCTCTATTAGGAGGAGGCAGCTCTCGGAATGTGAGGGAGGGACCCAGCTGTTCTGTGTACAAGCAAGCTGCATTTTGGACACCAAGGAAATGGGAGCATTTCCTAAATCTCAGTCTCTCCTTTAGTGGTGTTCAAATAAAAATCAAAGATTCACAGGGATATACAAGCATGTATTTTGTTTCACTAGTGGTATGCATCTGTTTTTCAATGCCATGAGCATAGAAACAGGCAATAGTGCAATCCAGAGAAAGTTGTATCTTATTTCCTATCACTATTTAAAGAATCCCTTGTAGTTTCTTTTAAATGGTGTGTAAAGAGACAGCATTTGGAGGAAGAAAGCACAAGACCAGTTTATAATACTAATTCTAATTTTGCTGAATGATAAAGAGAAATATATATGTAAAATAAAACTGGTACTCCTACCTCTACTACTAATAACAATGGCAATAACTAAGAGAAGGGCATGCTCATTTTAATTCATTATTCTTTTAAGGAATCTCTGATAATCTGCCTTTCCTTTCCCCATCCCTACCACAGAGAGAGAAGAAATATATACATTACTTTTTCTTGGTCCTGGTTGGTTTAATCCACAGGCACAGAAACTCCTCCTGCTGAATTTTAGAGCATTCTGTCATATAGGAATTACCACAAATCAGAGAGCCTGGCTGCATCTCTATGATTCCAAATTGTTTATGAAAAAAGTGATCATAAAGTGTTCCCATTGTTTATGGGAAAACTGGAAGGAAAGAGGTTTTTGTTGACAGAGCAGATTCTTTCCCCTCTTTCCCAGTCTTTCCAGTCTCTTCTGTTTCTTTAAAATCTCTTAGAATACTTTATTTATGTTCTTGTATCAAAGATGTTAATAGGCACATCATGCTGTAAAGAAAAGTGTGGCTTTGCTTTTTCTGAAATTTCCACAACCAGCATAACATCTCTTTTGTTATAATTGATTTTCAAGTTTGTTTAAAATGTTGCACAAGGCGTAACCTATTGAAATGAGTCATCTAGTTTTCAGGGTGTTCTGGGAATAAAAGGTTCCTGTACAATTTAGGTATAAAAACACTATTAAAATGTTAGCACTAGAATAACTCTCCCTAAACATGTTGAAAATTAAGTTTGATTTTTTGATTTGAAAGAACAGTTCAGCTCACCATCAATTACAGTTAGAGCTTGTTATGTTTGTGCTGTTATAATTATCAGTCCTTTTATGTCTTGGGTCTTTTTTGTAGCTCTTTGGAAGAATATTTCAGTTTTGATGCACAGCTGCTTGTTTCACACAGGTTCTACCTCAAAAAAGAAATATCTGTTATCAAAATGCTGTTGTCAGCTACAGAAAGCAATCACAGCCACCATTTTTTATGTTTTCTCAAAAGGCACATATGAGACATTTCAAAGTGTTGTATTGGAGTCTTTCACAGCATTCATTTTGTTCTCTTTAAGCAGCCCCCTGAACTGGTACTCTCGATCTGTCACGGATCACGTACACATTGTTGCTTCTTTAAAGGACAGTACTCTGAAATTCTTACACTGTATGGTATTTTACTCCTCAGATAATCCTCAATATCGTCCTATATTGCTGTTGGCATATGAAGAGGGGGAATAATTTGAAGACAGATTCTAAGAACTGGGAGTTAAAAGGAGAGACTTTCTCTAGCAGTTCCCTCAGTATCTGTTTCTGTGTATGAGTCTATGGACTAAATATTCAGGTTTTTAATATTTTCCTTCGCGCGTCACCTTTTAAACAAGGATTCTGCAATAGCTGATTATAAAGCTGGTCTCTTATCTAAAAAATCTCCAGTCCAGAAAAAAGCATTGTGCCAAAATGTGCAATTTGATATAATAAATATTATCCTTCCTGAAATTGGGTGCTGCCACCATACCAGCATAAGCGTTGTTTTCCCGCCAGGCTGCACATACTTCCTTGAGTTTGTTCTCTGCTCTGAGATAATGGGACAGATTTCTATTATAGATTATAAATCTGGTTCAAGAAGTCTTTTCGATAATACTGTGTTTAAATACATGCCAGGCCATGACGTAAATATATGCATGAGATAAATACCTGTTCAGTGCTTTTCAGAGTGTTTTCTGTATTCTTTGTATTAAGAAGAAACACATTTTTGACCATACTGCACACAAAGAAGGTCCTGGAAGTAGTCTGTATTGGCTGAGAAACATGTCTATCAGCCAACAACCCTTAGTAGTAGTTTTAAGTTGTTTAAAATATTTAAAAGCTTGAAAGGTGCATTGATTCAGATGGGAGAAAGTCTGCATCCTTGGATACTGAAGTAAAGCAAGCATGAAGCATACACAATGTTAAACTCTTTATGGTTAAGCCTCTGATGAGGGCCTCAGTCATGATAGTATTTATTTGAAGGGCTGGCTGGTATAGTTCTTTATGGACGTAATGGAAAACCAAAGCATTTTTTTTGTTTGGGCAACTTTTGTTTCCAGCATATTTCAGGAAGTCAACTTCTTTCCCCTGCATCTGTTCTGTGAAATGACAGATATCTCTTCTGGCAAAAAAAATCTTGCAGTAAAGCTTTTCAAGCTTTATTCAAGACAATAAAACTTGAAAGGTAAATAAAGCTTGAAAAGCAGACATTTCAAAGAACAAATCTAAACAACATTAGACAATGTGATTGTCCTGGTTTTGGCCAGATTGGCCAATCAAAATGGCTTCTCCCCTCCCCCTCTCCAAAGAGAGGAGAGGAAGAAATAAAGATATTTATGAGCTTAGAAAAAAACTAAACTAATGAAAATATTAATAAATAGTGAAATAATAATAATAATAATAATAGTATGCAATGTATACAAAACCGTATCAAGCTCCCAGAATGATGACTGCATCGCCAGCAGGCACAGGGAAAAGTCCCAGACTAGACTCAGTGACATACAGGAGCTGGATTCCGGATCTGGAGTCAGGAATGCTCGGATCAGGATCAAAGGCAGACAAACAGACAGGGTTCTCCTCAGATGATGGCCATTGAAGGAAGAGGGCTGATCCTTTGATCCCTCAGCTTTTAGACTGAGCATGATGCAGATGGGATGGAATACCCTGTTAGTCAGTTTTTGGTCACCTGTCCTGTCTGCTCCTCCCTAAAGGTGTGACCCCTCTATGTTTTTCTGCTTTTGACCCTCTAACAGGGCAAATAATGAAGTTAGCTGACCTTGGTTGTTATAGCAATAAGTATAAGCAAGAACCTCTCTGCACACCATTCCTTGGCATAATCAGGTCTTATCACTGTGATAGTGAGCCGTTTCTGAACAACACGCTGTTAATTTCAGAGTTTAGTTAGTTAAAAAGTAAAGTTACTGAACAGAGAATTCATTCTGGTTTACCTCAAACCAGGACACTGATATACGTTTAACCATGTTTCTTAGCTTCTACAAATTTTCTTTTAATAACTAGAAAATAAATTCTGAAAAAAAAAGCCAAGTTGAGAAGAAGACTTCACAGGAAGATTTCACATACACTACTTTCTTCTGTGTTCCCATAAAAATGTTAACAGTGTAGAAAATTAGTCAATGAATTATAAATTCCTGTCATAAGATGCTAAAATGGAATTGTTTAAACTGGATAGTCATGAACGTAAATGAGTAATGTACCCTATCAACTAAATGTAAATGTGCTTAAAAACATTATGTTCTAATCAACTGCTCTGTCAGAAGTACACACCTCTGAAGAGACACAAGATGGGGAGAGATTTTAACTGAATGTCTGTATTCTATTGAACATACAGCCAGGAATAAAACTAATCATTACAGTAAGTAGCAGAACATGTTAGTGACACCATGTCCTTCATATATGATGTATTCAAATAGAGCGTTCCAGTTCATTCATAGAGGAAGTGTTGTATAGGAATGACCCAGCTGAAAGTAGTTTATACCTTGTTAGGAATGCTGGGACATTTTGATCATGCCCAAGGCCAAATCATGCCATTGCTGGTCAGCATATACTTGCTCATGCATGAAAGGGAGATGAGAGATGTGTCACTGCATCCATCTTCTGAGTTTTTTGACTAGGAGGAATTTGCCTTTCTATGGACACCTAGTCAGCAGAGAACAAGGCCGAAGAAGGGCAATCCAACACTCAATGCATGATGTTAGGCAGTCAGCAACAGTAGAGGAGGTGAGTGCTGAATTAGACATTTCAAGCTGTTCTTTGGGTACTATAACTCATGTGTTCACTGTGCCTGTGCTCCAAGACAATTAAATTCAAAAGCAGTGCTTTCTTGAATTAACGTCACAAAACCCTACCTCTCAGATAACATGACTGTCAACTTCCAGGGACTTGACTTAATTTCTGTCTCATTGTGCAAAGGTAGTCATGGCTGTGGCATTTAATTTTGTTGTGGTAATGTCCTTATGATTTTCATGGGGTTTCACCCTTATTCATGCATGCCAGAACTGTATTTATTTTAATATTCCCTGTTAATTTCCACATCCCTAGTGAGACATAATGATTCTGCTCCTCTTCATGTTGCATCTTGAATAAAATTGTCTGTGGGTAGTACAATTTGATTTGAATTCAGTGTTTTCAAGTGTGTATTTAATGTTCCTGAGGTAAAACAAATCAATTGGGCCCTCAGGCAGCTTAGGGCTAGAGACACCTACTTTGTGAATTTAAAACAAATTTATGGGGCAAGCAGGCACATAGACGATCAGTTCAGCCAAAACAGTGCTACCTCTAGGCATGCACACTACACCATGTTAGTTATCCAAAGATGTGTTCCTCAGGCACACATTTGTCTCGCTGTCCTTTAAATGACTTAAGCCACGCTTTTGTGAACACACTTCAAGACTTTGTAGCTCAAATATGACTTAATATATGTTAAAGATATTTAAATGTGCATTTGGTTCTCATCCTGAGCACGTGGTAACATTGAACACAAAACGATGTAAGAAGTCTCATGGAACCTAGTTTTGGGACAAGGAAAACTTCTTAATTTCCAAAGCAGTAGCAGGAATTAATAACAACACAATAGCAAGGCAATAACAGGATTTATGTACGTGCTTGTGGCACTGGAGAATTCATTTTAAATGACAGCTTTGCTGAAGCTGCATGAGCATCTTTCATGAAAAAGTAACAGAGAAGAAGGATAGTGCTAGAGCTGTGGAAGACACAGAAAACTATGTGGAAGCACACTCCTAAATATAGTTCGGATGCTATATCATTAACAGATTTTCTGAGAATTTTTCCTCTCTTTGAAATCAAATTATGAAAGAGAAAGGGACTGAGGGGAGCAGGAAGAAAAGAGAGATGGCTGATGCACTCCAGAATATTTTCCCCACAGAATTTGGGGATGGAGGGAGATTTCACATCAGAATTTTTGCAGCAGGATTTTATCACCTCAGGTTTGTGGAGAAGATTTGGACCATATACTTAGTTGTCAGATTGTTGGATGAGAGCATCCACGTGCTAGTCCCATCAGAGCCCCTGCTGTGTTTGGGGCCTACAGTGTACTTTGAAAGATGCATGCTCACTGTTATTACATGGAGATAAGCTGCAGTATATTTTTATCTATGGAATGTTTTGTGCATTGAATATCAAGTCTGACAGGCAGAGAAGCAATTTCTGTGGTTGCTGGTTCTTACTCCCTGCTATTACAGGGAAACAACACCATCCAGACTTTTACTTGCATGACAATTTCTCTAGTGAGTAAAGAGATACAAGAAATTTCAGATGAGTTGACCCTGCTATAAATAAACTTAGCTATACCTGAGAAAAACAGAATTACACTAGTTTTGTCAAGCTGGCCATGAAACTGAAATCCTCAGACTGAAAATACTGCAATTGCCACAGAATGCTGAAATGTCAGCTCATTTCTTTGCAAATCTAACCTCTCAGTAATTGTAAACATAATTTGATGGAAAGTCCATTGGAACAATTTGCTGATCTTTGACATTCTTATTATGTATAATGCTTTGTAAAACATTATCTGAACTAATCTAGTGGGGAATTATTTTTTTTTTCAGAATGGCTGGTGTGACCCTGTTTTAGAAATAAAGAAAAAGATTTATTTCAAGAAAAAATAAATTATTAGAGGAAGACAAAACCCTTTATATCACATAGAGTTTTCCTCTGCCAACATGCAACTGCTTTCTGTGGTATAATTTCTAAGGTTTTATGTGAACTCCTGCACCCTGATTCAAATGTGTCCATTACTAGAAGGCAGGAGAAAAGTAATTGGAGAGCCTGTTGAATTTTTGAAAATACAGATATAACATTGATGGCTACAGAGTAAGACATCACAGAAAGAACAGTAGTCTATCTTAAAAAAATAGTAGGATCTTAGCATCCGTCTGCTGGATGCTGGTTTATTATTAATTCTTCATTTTAAGATGCAGAAATCTGGAAAACCTCTTTATCTATTTTTTCCATGTATCATGTATTCTTCTTTTTGGTGGCTTATGACCCATTTCCTAGAATTGTAGAATAATATATATGGTAAGAGACCTCTGGAGATCATCTGTTCCAAGCCCAGCTTAGAGCAGAGCCACCATACATCAGGTTTCTCAGGGACACATTCAGGTGAGTTTTACATATGTCCAGTAATGGAGAACCCATAGCATCTCTGGGTAACTCGTTACAGTATCTGACTATCCTTGTGGTGAAAAGGAATTTCTTAATATCCAGTTTGAATTTCTGATATTCCAGCTTGTGTCCATTACCTCTCATCTCTGCACACCTCTAATAAAAGTCTGACTCAATCTTTTCTTCTCCTTCCCATGTAGGAGCTGAAGATAGCAATAATGTTTCTTCCCTTAGCTCTCTCTTCTTAAGACTGAAAAAATGTAATTCTCTGAGCATCCCCTCATACATTGTGTGTTCCAGCCCCCAACCACATTGTTCACCCTTACTGTCTATGAGTGCAGGCAGCTACTAACTAGTTGTCCTCTGCAGGATATGAATTTTCTGCTTTTTTTTTTATTTTTGTGTAGCATTCACCAGGATTTTGATGCTTAACATATGTGAAATATATTATATTGGGGCTTATATTTGCATAGCCATGGCAGCATTTAAAACAATTCAAGTTTATAGTAGCATGAATATTTAACCTCTAATACACTGTGACAGCAATGAAAGGCACAAATATTCTTTGAAATATCTAAAACGTTCATGTGCTGGAACAGTTACTAAAGTTATTAAGAGAAGTCATTGTACCTGTACGCTCATTAACATTTTATGGGTCTTTTATTCTAATTGTTGTGACTGCTTTTGTTGCTCAGTTGTCACAAAAATGGTAGGATTACCTTGTAATGCCATTCACTGAAACCTTGACAGCTAAATCAGGTTTGCTTTCTTCATGTAGTTTTAAAGTTCCAAACTGTATTGTTGCATTTGATTAACACACACATAAAGGAACTAACTTTTAAACGGTCCCCTGAAGTTTTAGGAAACTATTGTAACTAAAAAATATGAAGAAGCTTTAATCATAATTTTCTAATTTTAATTGTAATGCATAAATTATTAGTACTTATGAGAAAGTAGACTTTACTGGGCTGAAAAAGAAAATTGAAGGCAGCAGACTATACTTTTCATTTTTTTTTAACATTAAACCTGTGCTCCCTTCTTATATCAGCTGGCATACATCTTCAGTTATTAAAATGGAACGACTTTTCCTGTTAAATTCAAGGTTATTTATGAACCCAAGGGTTCATGTCAACCTGCTTAACAATGTTTAACAACATCCCTAATACTTCTCTGATTGTTTCCATAATCTGGAAGTAGATTCATCCTATTTCTGGCTTATTTCCATATTTCTGTTTATTTTTATCTTCATCAATTATCTGGTGTGAATTACTTTTGTAATGTAGCTGTGTAAGGATATCTTGTTCAGTCTCATCTCTTGGAAATAAAGGCATCCAGCTATTAATTTCTTCATTATGCAAACACATAATAACAGATGCTCATTTTCCTTTTATCCAAAGAACAAAAGATATATTCAACAAAAGCTTAGTAAAAATTAAACCCACAAAAGTTCAATTTCAAATGTTTTAAAATACTATATATAGAATATTATTTTGTAAGGACAGGTGAAGTACCTGCCTTACCCCTACTACTGCAGTATGTCAAAATCATTCATTCTTCTATGAGTCATTCTATGAGTCAAGATCATTCATTGTTCATGAGTCTCAATTTCAGGGCAACTGAAGCACAGATAAAGAAAACACTTTGCCGAAGCGCACACCCAGGTGTTTGTTGCGTGACAAGGATTTAAGCCTGATTTTCCATGCTTATCCCTGGAAAAACTAACCTTCCTCTCAAGGGATGTCAACAGGAAGGTGTCCTGGAGGGACACCTCACCAACATTTAGCCTTTACGTGTTGTTGCGAGCAGACTAAGTCATCATTAGGCAGAGCAAGGGTACAGTTTTATGATTTTGCTAGACTGCAAGGTGTAAAAAAACCTTCCCACCTTAAGTACGGAAATAGATTTTGCAGGAACAAGCCACATGCTGCCTCCTTGGCCCAGGTGACAAGAGCAGTGCTTTGATGAGAGGCTGCTACCAGCAAGGGGGACTCTCTGATTATGTGCTGCCCAGCCCTGCGGGCTCGCTGCTGCTTCTGGCGCTATACCCAGACATGCTGGTGTCAGAGAGAAGCTGTTGCAATGGGCTCTGAATTCATGAATCTCACCTCCGCAGGAGGAGGAGCAGCTTGCCAAAGCATTCCAGAGAGCAAGGAAGGCTAAAAACACTGCTTCTTACAGCTAAAGGAGTTCTAGCTCCTTCTTTAGCTGTGTCTCCTTTGGTAGACGGTGTCTAGTAAACTGAAGCTGGGATCTAAAAGTCCAGTTCCAACTCAGCAAATGCACTTAATGTTCTTAGTCCCTTTTGTTGCATATTTACTTGTTTTACTGAATTAAGGGCTGCAGTACCAGAAATCTTGATATATCTGTCCACATTTGGCATCATATGTTCAACTTTTCAGAAAGAATCTAGTTTTCAGCTGAATGTAGTATCTTCTAGCTTCATGTTGGGAATGATATTGTTAGAGATGTTAGTGAGATAGTCAGAACTAATATTTTGCTGACTAACAAAACCTGCATTAACCAGAATCTCATAATGATTAGAATGACATTTTTGGAGTGCATCTTTATTTTCAAATGGTTTAAGCACACAGAATAATTCGGAGAGAAACATTGTGTCCCTTACATGGCTGCGATGTAAAGGAAACAAGACTAGGAAGGTAGGGAAGAAGGAAAGAGATAGAAAAGTTGCTCAGAAATGGCATTTGGGAGAGTTGTGTTAATTCCAGCTTGGTTTAGAATGTTGTTTTTAGCTTTCACATTTTATGTTCATGCTTTCCTAAAGAGACAACTAAGTTTTTAGAGGCCTTTTAAGAGGAAATGTCATTTAATGAACCATTTCAGTTAAGTAAGAGTGGATGCCAAGTGATGTAGGCTAATGAGACAATTTAGGGTGAAGGCATTATATGGAAGGTCTCATGCAGTTAAAACAGAATATGAACTAGATAGGGAAAGGAAAGGAAAGTTACTTGTTGGAGTGATCAAATAGGAGATGAGAAGAATATTTCTAGAGCAAAAAATGCCTTGAGATGTTTTCCAGGCTAATGAATGCTTCCAAGAATGTTTTCCAGACCAATAGCTAGAAGCAAACCAATTTTAACCACTGCAGTACAAAGATGCTGTCTTCTTAAGAGCTGTAAAGCAACAAGGACTTTCTGCTGGGCTTTACAACAAGAATTCAAAGGGCCAAAGCTCTCTTTGCTGCTCAGCACCTTGGTTTACACAGTTTCCTGGTACACTTTCTGGGCAGAATGAACGTTCAACAAGAAGGACAAATGTGATACTGTAGACCAGAAATATCCATAGTTTGACTAGGGGAGGAGATTTGTCTTTTTTAAAAATCAGCACTGGTATTTTCAATTTTGAATTAATTTTGTTGTTCTGTGAGTTGTAAACCTCAAGGAGCTCTAAATCATAAGAAAGAACAGCCCTTGTAACCACAGTTAGTTGCTCTGTGAATATCCCACACATATTTTTCCTCAGCCTTTCTTACCATAAGTTTTTTAAAAGACCTTCAATAATGTAGTAAATTTTGACTCTCCACACACTGCAACCATCACTGTAAGGAGAAGTGTAAAGTAATGGGGAAATGGCAGCATTATTTTCTATACTTCCCTTGAAATTTCTATTGTTTCATTTTCAGGTAGCTGGTTGGGATTTTTCTTTAATGAAAGGCCCTGAATCTCTGAATTTCAATTCAGAGAAAGGCCTGCATTTTTTCAGCAGATAGAGTATAGTTTGAAGCTATTGACATGTTTTGCAGGACTTTTCTGATTTTTAAAGTTCTCTTTAAGAACTGTTCTAGCACACCAGTTATACTTTTTTTCCCCAGTGTTAGACTTTTTACAGCTTTCCAGCATCAGGAACAGGCTCAGGCTACTATTAAATTGGGTTTGCCATCTTCAAATAGTGGAAGCACAATCGGTATTTAGTAAAATAAACATGGCCCCATTATTTCTTAATGCCTTGCTTAACAACTTTAAGATTAGACCGCATCTCCCATACTCCCAGTAGGCAGCACTTAAGCAGTGAGTAATATTTCTGTCTGCCGTAGTCAAGTAATCCCAAATGTAAGTAATTTACAGGATGGCATTAGGGACTGTTACAAGAGACATATTGTAATATGTCACTGAAAATCAGCCTGCCTCTGCACGTTTGATCAACAGCCAGATGGAGGCTTTTATCACATTTACTTAATCTGAAATATACATAGTAATTACAGTGGACCTCTGATTTTTTCAGTCCTCATTGCTGTCTCAAGAGAAGGTAGGAAATGAGTCTGTCAGTTACAAACTGGTGTGGATGTGACCCCCTTGGTAGAATCCGGATGTACTGCAGCTAGTGGTGTTGACAATAGAGACCATGAGTGCAGCTGGAAATGAATGCATGCTGCCAAGTTAAAAAAAAATAGGCCTGTAAACCAAAAACCATGTAGCTTTATTTTTTTATGAAGACAAAAAGCCTTTAGGAAAGCAAAGATCAACCTTATTCTTAGCAAATCCATTACCAATCAATGGCATTAAGAGCAAACATTCTCTTACTAATAGCTGGATGGTATTTAACTTTAAGGCATCTGAAAACAACAAAGTCTTAATGTTCCCAGAGGACAATTTGGTTAAGATATTGAATTCCATCAAGCATGTCATTATTAAATGGGGAAAATATTGTTGTTTCCATTAGTACAGAGTTGGCATAAAAAATGGATAGCGTTCAATTAAATCACAGGCAAAAATTCAGGCAAATTGAGGGTAGTTTTATTGCTTGGACAGATACTTCACTAATGGATATTGCCATTGTCCCAAAGAATTTACATAAGATTTTATGCCCTAATTAAAACAGCTGTAAAAGATGCCTCACATATTAACAGGCATTCTCACCTTCCTATCAATAATTTACTCTCCTTTTCTGTTACTCTGTGCATTACAACAGATTGTCTCTGCTAATGTCTCTCATATCTCTCTTTCTGATATGAGCTGGGTCAGTCAACAGCTGCTTTTGGATCAGTTACCCTAGCTGCAAGTATGCCTGGCTAATATTCTAGAGATATATTGACAGATAAAATATGTTATTAACTGCCAAAGAGGAAATTCTGTTACAATTACTCATACTGAGTAATCCCACAACATATTAAATTGCTATTCAGCATGAATAAGGTGTCAGATTCTGGCTGTAAGTGGCTGGTTTACTGGGGTGTTTTGATGTCATTATAGGCTTATAATTATTCTAATCTGATTTGGTAAGAAAAAATTAGTATGACAAGCATAAAGAATTCATTTGAACAATAGGTTTTCTTCCACCACAGAGTAAGTTTTAATTAGAGCTGTTCTTCAATTAAATTAAAGCCGCCTTTCTTGGTTTTAAAACTCTCATGAACATATTCAATACAATGTACCTTGTGCAACTGTGAATCTGTTCATGCCTCTCTGATCCTTATACAACCATACATGTTCTCAGCTAACTTTACTTCTGCGGCTCTGTTTTACTGAGAAGAAAGCCTTCTCCTCCCTAGTTTCTGCCACTGGGAACACCTTTGATTCTATCTCCACGTTTTGCTGAAGTTATGCATTTGTTTCATACTATTTCTCAGCTGAAAGCACTCCCTTTCTTGCACTGCTTACTTGAGGTGGTATTTATTATTTGAGCTCTGCAGTGGTACTGATTAGCTCTGATGATCAATCTGTGAGGGAATTTGTATAACAGATAGTGTAAAAACAAAGTGGCAAAAAAGTCACAGTGGAAACATTTATACTACTTTCTAGTGGGCTTAAGTTATTGGGACTTCCTTAATGTTAGCAGAAAAACTTTGGTGTTTTGAGCAATTGCTCTCTTAGCAATCTCACCATAGTTCACAATGCATAGTTGTAGTGATAATGTGATGCTTCCTCATGGTATATGAAAGATAAGACTGCCAGAAACCACCTGAGTGCCTGGCCCCAACCCTTGTGACGGCAGGCAGCAGTAGATGCCTATGTTCAGAAAACTTTGCTGACCACATGCTCCGCACTCACTTCCCACACAATCATGTTCATATTCTCCCTAGTAAATCGAAATCTGTAGGAAGTGACCAAAAGCCACAACTATAAAGTACTACAAGGAAGGGAGCAGAAGAGTACTTTGGCATCTCCAGTCTCTGTGTTAATTAGAGAATGGTTCATTATTTGTATAGATAATTAACTTCTGATGATTCTGATGACAGAAAAAGGTGTTGTGCGTGCACGCACACACACCTACTCCAGCTGGTGCCTGCACTTTTTTTTGATGAAGAAAACCAAGAGCAGGGATCTTCCTATATCCTCCTACATGGAAAGTCATCAAAGGAAAGATGACACATTAAATGTGGGTTTTTCTTACAGAGTAGGAAGTCAGGCATCTTGGTTTTCTAGGTAGGTAGGGATGGGTTCTTCCTTTTTAGTTTTTCTTTCTTTTTTTTTTTTTTTAAAGTATTCAATAGGCTGAAGTTTCCAAACTTCAATCTGCTTGCTTTTGTTTTCTGCAATGAAGGCATTGAGCATTCTGGAATTTCACAAGAAGACAAAAAATTAAAATGGTGGAAGCCAAGTTAAGTCATTGCCTGCCTGTTCCTGCAGCCCACAGTTGACTCCTTTGGGGAGAGAAACTTAACAGGGAAATTCTAGTTGTTTGTGCCACTTGTCTCTTTCCTTACAGCCTCCTGTTTCAGCAGCCAGAAGTCATAGCTGGACAAGCTGCAAGTATTTCTTCAAACCCTGAATTGACTTAATTATCCTCTACATAAAATAGGATGAAGGCAAAAATTTTCAAATTTTAGTTCTTTTTTCCCGAGACAAAGTCTGAAGCAATTAATGAGTCTATTGACAGACAAAAATATAATGTTGTCAATACGAAAAATCTTTTATGTGCTCTAATTAGAGGAACTGTTCCCTTCAGGAAACTGGAGCTTTTAAAGCAGCATTAAGAAAAAAAAAGGAAAGGAAAAAAAAAACCTTTAAAAAAACTATGTCAATGACACTAGGCACAAAATCTGGAACAAGGCTCCAAGGACCCTGAAAAATATTGTTAAACTTTTTGTCTTAACATTGTAGGTATACAGCTCTATTGTTAGCATTGCAAAAAATACATTTACAAAATCAATAGGTATAGGCAGTGTTTTTATTTACCTTTGACAAGGACTACCTATTTACAAATACACATCAGAAGATGTTTGGGTTTTTTTCTCCACTGAAAGAAGTCTTAGATACATGAGAAAAACATGGACTCCTCAAAAGGAGCTGTAGGTTCAGCTGCTGAAACATTAGTGTGGGATTTCTATCCTTCTGTGATGTGGGCTCTTCTTAATAGGAATGCATGTATAATTCAGTGCCGTGAAAAAAATAACACTTAGAGGCAAAATGTGCCAAATGTGCTACTGAAGTAACATGGGAAGTAAAGGCTATCAATTCCTTTGAAGGTTTACAAGTAAACTTTTTTTTCTGCCTGTCTTCTCTATGGTTGATGATGTTCTACTATTAAAGTAGCAGTTTATATATGCTGTATATTAGTACACTGTTTTGTTCTTCCTTGCTTCAGGCATGGAAGGAAAAAGAAGCTTGTCACATATTTTAAGTTCAGACTTGGTTAATAACAAAACACATTTTCAATGAATTTCACAACCAGCCCCTGTGGGCAGCTACTCTTTGCAATTTAAATGAAGGTGCAGAAACTTTCTTTTCCCCCTTAACAATACTTCCACAAGTTTCACCTACAAGTATTTTGGTGGTTAGCGGTATATTACAAAATGAGATTAAAAGTACCTGTTTCAGCACTCCAGGCCAGGCAAGGGAAATTGAACTCTGGTGTCCCCAAATTAAGATGCTAAAATGGATAAATTCTACTTACCAGCATTTATCACAGACAGCACTGCTGCCGCTTTTCCTAAAGCAAATACCTTGTCAGCTATGACTCCTGTCCTACCACTTATCCATATTGTGAGTAAATTCCTATTTTAATCTTTTCTCCTACTGCTGTTAGACAAATCATCGGTGTTTGGGTTTTTTTTTTATATTTTTTCAAAGCTTACTTTTGTGGGACAGTTAAAAATTACATGGACTCTATTGTTGAATCTGTCGAATTTCATTAGCTGAAATATATATTAAACAACAAGTTTGTTCCATAAACTGCAGAAAGAAATCTTGTCTAGTTTCCAATGAGACTGTGCCTCTTGGTTGACTGCCTTTTTAACTGAATTATACAAATACTGCAGTGTGAGCTGACCTGTTATGGGACAAGAATGAAGAGAAGCAGAGAGGATATGGGGGGAACAGGAAAAAGTTGGAAAGGGCTCAGATGTTGTAAATGCCACCTAACCATGTGAAAAGCTTCAGACAGGATCTGTGCCACATTGGACACCAAAATTCTAGCAATGGAGAAAAACTTCTAATGAAAAATGGATTCCTGGGCACAGGTTTTGTCTGAAGCTTTTGTCTCTGTCAGGGTTTTTTCTAACCGCATCCTTCCTATAGGTTCTCTGAGATCTCATAAGGTCTGAGCTCTTGCAGCAACTTGTCCTCTCAAGTTAGTTATAGGAAAACAATAATCTTGAGATCTTTACTGTCTCTTAAAACTCAGTGTAATGGATCCATGGTTCTTAAGTAATTTGGACAGAGTGAAAGAGCATGATCACAAGCTATCTCTCCTTAGGAAATTCAGCTGAATGGAAGAGAAATTTCAATGGGTAATATTTCTAATTTAACTTACTTTCACTGATGGACTTCAAAAACCCAAAAGTACTTGCTTCCCATAGTTTTTGCAATTTGCTGTCTTCTGGCTAAGGCACTTAAAAGGAGTGCAGATTTAGCTGTCTCATGATTTGTGGTTTCTCCAGAAAAGTTCACAGGCTTCCATTACTAATTTTCACCCTCCCCTTATCTGCAACAATTCAATAGCCCTTCAAATATGTCAAAGCAATTTGTTTAATTTTTGTGCTTTTTGAGTTTCCCAACCCTAAGGTGCACACTGATTAATTAATCTGATTTTGACCGAGGCCCTTCAAACAATTGTTTTTGCAAAAGTATGAAGGATTGGCAGGTTGTGCTGGGGGTGATTAGAAGTCCCTGAATATGGGGAAAGAAGTAGGAGTCACTTGAAGAGATTTTTCTGCCACATAAATTGTAACATGAAGCCATGCCCCAGGACCCCTTGCTGGAGTGGTGCTACTTTGCCTCAGCAATTGATTATTCATGAAATCAGTATAAGTGACTGTAGGCTAGTGCTTTCAGTACTTTTCTGAGAAATGGGACATCCCTGTTCTTTTCCCAGCCTTAAGGAACAGTAATTTATGAATAATAAATCTCCTTAATACATCCTCATGTTGTGAATGCTATTTAGGCTCCACGGCAAATTAGGACCTTTATTTTCAATTTTTTGTTTTTGTAGAAATGATCAAAACAAGTTATTATTTTGAATGTCTCAAATGCAAGTACACCTCGCCCTCAGAGTGATTTTTTTAAAACTTCAACACCTGCACCAAAAATACACATAAATAAAATTCTGCAATAAAAGGGACAACTTGAGTATACATTCCCTAAAATATACCATTTCAGCATTCACAAATGTGCTCGTTCTCCTTTTGCTCAGGAAAGGGTTATCTGACCCTTTCCTGCAGCCTGCTCAGTCAAGTCAACTATGCATAAATAAGAAGGAAACTTATGCAGGAAGAAAATGAAATTAGAGGAATAATTAACATATACTTTATGCAAATGCATGAAAAACTGTTTAAAAATTTCTCTGCTTAACTAATGTGTGAATTCATATAAAAATATTCTACATTGAAACTTTGTCAGCTGCTCATAAAAAGCACATATCTACTTATTTAATAGGTCTAAGATTTATTTGAAGTGTTTCATTTCTTAATGAACAATACATTTTTTTCCTCTTAGTCATTTTAAATCTGTTATCTCTGTAGGTTTGTGAACAAACAGTAACAGGCAAATCCCAGAAGCTGAAAATGAGTACAACTCTACAGCATCAGCAATCAGTATTTTGAAGAGGCTTCCTAAATTTAGGACAAAAACAAAAGATAATTATGATCTTTTGTGTCATTATCTTGTTATAAGATTTCCTTACTCTCATCAAAGGATAAAATAAACAGAACTGATCTATGAAGAAGATCTAGTCTGATTACAAAAATTTTAATTTCAGTGTTTCAGGCTGTGACTACTGTAGCTGCCTGTGCTCATGCAGTAAAAAATTCTGTATTTAAAACAGGAACAGACTAATTATATTTTTTTAATGGAGGAGTTGGATTATAAGTATTTGATGCACAACTGCATACTTAAGATTTCATTTGCTGATGTTATATGTGTGGCAGGATAGGATTTACCTGGTAGAGCCCATAAAATTTATAATGGGAATCTAAAAATAATCTGAAAACTGTTCAATTTTCTGGAAAAAAAACTGTGGAGTGGTCAGTGCCCAAATACACACTTAGCACTTTGAGGAACTTAATGGGAGTTGCTAATACAGATGCCCAGAACACTTGAATAATTATACATGTTCACTGTATAAATATCTAAAGCACAAAATGGCATAGTTTCCAAGCCCTTGTATTTCTGTCTTTCAGATACTGTTCAGGCACATTTTGACATAGTAATTATTTATAAGATGATAGATAGTCCCAGATATGTAATTCACTCATGGGGCTTAGGTCATTTCATGAAAGGCAAAAGTATAGTGCATTACTCTGTATGCATAATGTAGAGCATATTTATATTTAATGCTAACATTATTTTTCTATGAGGAGAATATTTCTATGAGGTGCACTTCCTGTTCAGAATATTATTTATGTTGTACAGATTTCCATCTTGAGATGAAAGAATGCTTGTTTCCCAATAAAATGTTGGCCACTTTTGAGGATCTTTATTTCCTTCCTTTCCATCTCTTACTTCCTTTCCTTCCTTTCCTTTTTTTCTTTTTAACAAATAAAATGTTCAGTGTTAATATAATGGCAATAGGTCACGCCCAAGTCTTTCTGTGGACAAACTTGTCTAGCAATACTTATCAGTATAGTCTGGCTTTCATACCAAGGTTAAGAGATTATAACAGAAATACAATACTAACTTTGGAATCTCATGAATACCCAAATAGATTTTAAAGTGAAAAATTTCAACCTATAGCAGCAATAGGATCTTATTAATCCACACCAATAGGTGGGAAACATATTTATGCTGTCTTTAGGTCACTACATGTTGTCACATCAGGTATGTCGGAGGAGGAGTGAATAGCTATATATAGGAAATCACCTGAGGATAAAACATAGAGGCATATTCCTCTCAGTGTATTGTGAGGATTTTTATCTACAATATTTATTAAAGCTCACAGAGGAGCTACGTTGTAAATCTGGGTATTGTTCTAAGGCTGTACACTGCAATCAGCTTTTTAAAAAATGCCTCTAGATAAAGTGCTGTACTAACCCTTCTCTGGATTGTATTCCGCATCAGAAAGTATATTATCCCTTAGAATACCTCCTTTCATTCTTTAATTTTACTGCTGGTATAGTAGCAGGAGTTAGCTTTTAGTGGGAAAACATGTTCATGCAGCTCCTGGCTCAGTGTTGGGGAAGAGCATCTCCTGCAGGTCTCACACAGCACTTAGGGACATTGGCTGCTCCTTAGTGCCCAAGTGGGTGCTGCCTTTTTGCTGCATGGAGGAGGTTTACAGCAACATTGCTACAGGCGTGACAGAAAGAGGCATTTGCTATATGGCTCAAGCAGGCTGGCAGTCCTGCAGCAAGCTGTCACCTTCCATTTTCTCAAGCGAGCAGTCACCTCCTCCTTACTTCCCTCGGAAAACGGAGCCTCTGCAAGGGGTGGGAAAGGATGGCTGTGCGCTCCGAGCTTTTGCCTTGGGGAGGCAAAAATTCAGCCGTCTTGCTTTTCCCTGCGAGGCTGCTGGCACACAGAACTCAGGGTCATTTTTAATCACCAAAATAGACCCAATGTCCCCTTGGACTGATTGTGTGTACTCAGCATCGTGCTGCCAATAGTAACACCATGCCAGGAAGTTCATGGAGATGGAAGCGGGGGGAGGCACAGCTGACTGTATGAGGTATTTCTAGCTTTTTTGAGGCCAATACCTACTGTTTGCCATCATGTCGACAGACATGCTGAGGCCAGCTTCCCCAGAGTCCTCTTAGCAGCCAGAAGAGAAAGATGCAGGAGCTCAGAAAGCCAGCAATAAGTGGCAAAGCCATGCCTGATGGGTTCAGTGACTGTTAAGAGCAGAACTGTATCTGTAAACGTGGCCATAACGCTCTGTGCTCCAGCAAACCTGAAAGTGTAGTTTCAGTATGTCTGAGAGTTTACACAAGGAGGGGAAAACATGATTCTTTTATTTCATCTATATAACATTATATTTATGTACACTTGTGTGTATGCAGGTATATCTATCTATATATCTTACTGTTATACAGTGATCTGGGTCAGCAGAATGTAATAATGGTATCATGGAATCACACCTCCTTGGCATTATCAGAGGCCCTTGTATCATCTTTACAGACTTGTCCTCTTTTCTGCGCAAATATTTTTTCCTGCCTTTCCCTTTTGCAAAGCAAAGAAGTTGTTTGCAAACTATTAGTAGAATATAAACAGCTCCTACAAGGGAAATGCCCTTGAAGCAGTAAGAGTAGACTGATTGCAACATACAGTACATGCTAATAGCATCTTCAGAGAATTGCTATTACTTCATAGCAGAAGCATTTTCATTAAAATAGAAATCTTACCATGATCCTTAGATTGAATTTTTACCTTCTTTTGCATATTTCAGGTGAGTCAACAGTCACAGGTTGCTGGTTCATTGTTCAAAAGCTTCAGAGAATTACTCACCCCTAAGTAGTACCATTTCCCACGATTGCCTCTTTGCAACTTCTGTGAAGCACCAGGCAACAGAACAGGCAAATGACCAGCACAAAAAGCTTGAATCTGGCAGTATTCCTAGCACTCTGCACAGAGTTAGTAAAATGAACCTGCTTATACATTGTTATATCTATTAGCGCTTGCTCACATTGGGCATTAATTGAGTATTCACAGTAAATTCACAAACTGACGCTTGAGACTGAATGATGATCTTTCAGGTTGCCTGATACCTTTATCTGACCAAATTCATGCAGACTCAGCCATGTGCAGAGGAACTTTGCATGGCTGCACTTTATCTGCCTTTTTATTTCTGGTGCAATAGGATCGGAATGAGAGGAAGAGAATATATAAGGGATCCCCACTGAGAATCAGTTCTATAAATTATGTATTATGCAGACACTATTCTGCTGATGCTATCTGATCCCCAATTCTCAGTTCCTTGTTTTTCCTGCTATAAATAGCTATGGCCAGGTTTTCAGTGGTAAGATGGTGAGGACAAAATCAGAAACCTTTCCCATTTAATAACCTCTGCCAAAGAAGAATAAGGTAATATTTTTCATAACTGTGATGTCCTCAGGGCTTTAACAATCTGGGAATACAAGCAGCACTATGTTGTTGATAAGATACTGGTTGTAAAAGTGGGAATAACCATGCTGAATATTAAGGAGGGAAATGCCCTATTTTCAGGGTGATCGGTATAAAACTTGGTATCGTGAATTTTCCTGTCAATTTTTGTCTGTGTAGAACCGCTTTTGCTTTTTCTTCTTCCTCTAGATCCAAATGCTTTGGCTGGACAGACCGGGCCGGACCACGCTCTTATAGGAGGAATAGTGGCTGTAGTTGTCTTTGTAACGCTATGTTCTATAATTCTCCTTGGTCGATATCTGGCAAGACATAAAGGTAAGACAGATGTAGTGGAAGTCCAGTTACTTCTGGAAGCAAGGCACGATTTCACCTGGGAGTACTCTTCCCTTTCGCCTTCCCTCATCTGCTAAATGATGTGGATAAGAAAGCTCAGTTCATAGTCCAGTCATGAGTGAAGTCCCTGAATTTCACCCAGTTTTCCAGTGGACTAGCTAAGGCAGAGGACATCTAGTTACATGCACAGGGTCATATTATAAGTCAGAGAGACTGAGACATAAAATTGCCCTTTGGTTTTAGCCATTAGCTCTAGATACTTGATTACATAATCTCATAGTTTCCACTAGTATATCAACTCAGCAGAATATATATACACTGAGTGAACAAGATTTTTCATTTTTATAAATTGTGCTAATACTTTAAGGATGTATTTGCAAGATAATACTAGAAGCCAGTGGCGAGTTTTCAGATCAGTGACTATTTTACGAACGATCCCACCTCAATAAGGGTTTCATTCTTGGGCCAAGCTTTGCTTTATTTGTAGATTTCACCTTGAGAATTCTACCCCCTTCGTTTTCAATCCCTATTAGAGATGACAGGTATGGAGTGACACTGACTGCTGACTAAATTTCTTTGTGATCCAATTTTGATCCATTTAATTCCAAAATCGTTTCTAGAGATTTAACCTCTGAATGGCTTGCAGACCAGTTGTTCAAACTCAGTTGATTCCCTCCTTACCCCCACCAAAAAAATTAAAAATAATGAAGAGGGGATTAGTGCTGGTATTAACTCATTAAACTTTATTGTAGATAGGATAATCATATGGCTAGCAAACATAAGCTGATAAAAACATCTTTTTAATTTGATTGAATTGTGCAGGGGAAAACCAAGATTTTTTTAATGAGCCAGTGAAAGTGTGTCTCTTCTGTTTTACTTCCCTTAATGAACACATACACATCTTACACTAATATAAACAATGCTTTACACAAAGGGAAAGCTGACTATTGTACACAATGCTTTTTATTCATATCCTGAGCATAAAAATATCTGTGATAGTATAATGTGAGTCAGTTCAGTAAATAAAACCACCTCAATTTTATAATTCTTGGAAATGACTGTAAAATTAAAGTATAGATACAATCGTGAAAAAATACAAATACAGAAATAATCAATAGCCATTTAAAAAAAATAAACATTTGTGAATATGTAAGTCTTCAAAGTTGGTTTATTTTTTATGGGTGGCTGTTTCATGAACTAACCAAAATTTTATCATTTATTCTACGACTGCAAAATATATTGTATATTACTCAAGTTAGATAAAGTGGATTTTTATTAAAATATTTCCTTAATTTATTGTAGATATACTCGAATTTGTGTAAGTGCATTGTCAGTATTAATACTGTAGGTATTTCTTAGAGAAATTAGAAAGTTGAGCATACCAGTATGATGTGTACTAAAATTGTGTAAAATATTTGTCCATTTATGAAGAAATTGGAGCATTGTTAGAAATGTACTTCCTATAATGCAGCATAAAGTTAAAAAAAAAACGCTAATCTTTCTTTTGTTTCTTCTTTTTTGTTGTATTGATTCCTTTAGGAACATATTTAACAAATGAAGCAAAAGGAGCTGAAGACGCACCTGATGCCGACACAGCCATTATCAATGCAGAAGGCAGCCAAGTCAATGCAGAGGAGAAAAAAGAGTATTTCATTTAGATGCAGAGCTAGAATCTTGAAGTTTTGCTTATCAGGCTGACTGCTGGAGAAAACTGGCTATCATTTCTCAGAATTCATTTCTGCCATCTTCTGCTATCTTTATTAACTCACATATCTGCTATAAGTAGCCAGTTTATGCCAACAATCAGCTGTTGACATCATCATTCTATAATTACAGTATCATGCGTAAAGCAGGACATTTCTTATTGCCTAAAATCCATATCCACTGCTCTCTTAACATACAGTGCTTGAATATACAGCCTTAACAATGTTAATCATCATCTTAATCCAAGTTTTCTACATTTTTAAATGTTATGCAGCTTTCTGCTTTTTCAGTTTCTTTTATCATGTCCCTACTAGTATGTCATAGAACAATATTCATAACAAATACTGTTAGGTAAGGACCTAATTTACTGACATAAAATGTTGAGTCTAAGATTAGAGGTTTACAAAGAATGTTTTATACATGTCTATCTATAATTCAAAAAGCAACTTGTTTTTGAAACATATGCCCTAGGAAACACAAACTGAAATCTTTCTAGTATAGTTTCTTGTATGCTTGGATTTGGTGGAAAAAAACTATTGGTCCACTGAATTTTTTGTTTTGCTTTGCGTTGTTTTGTTATGTTTTAAATGGTACCTTGACAACAGTGCCATGTTTCAGTGGTAAAAACGTGCTGAGTAGCTATAAAGATTCTGCAAAGTTAGAGAATAGTGCTTTATTTGAAACAAATTTGTCCTGCCCTTTTAATGCTTTTTGGGATCGCAAAGTTTAGAGATCTTTCTGAGTAATTTCTGTTTTTATAATTTATTTGCTTCACATGAACTCACCTGCCTACTCAAATTTGAAGTGTTCATGGGGCACAACTACAAGGCATTTTAGTATCTGTATATAGCGCATATAATAAATTCAGTTAAACATTATTTGATACATATTTAACTTTTTTGGCAGTAGCTAAGTCAGTCACAAGTAAGCATTTTCTAATGTCCATTATATCCCTTTAGATATGACTCAAATCAATATTCTGAGTAGATAACATGTATTAGTATTTTTTTGTCTGTATGTCCTAGCACTGTTCAGCAGCAAACTTTTCTAGTTCCTGTTAATTTTTTCTTTGTTATACAATGGAAGCACAATGTTATATGGAAAGGTAGTTTTAAGCTAACAACCAGTGCACAGCCTCAGGTTTTAAATTACAACCACATTTGATTACTATCCTTAAAAAATACTATTGAGTTGCTAAAATTCTCAATTTTTAATTTGGCAGTTCCAGAGCTGCTTCTCTATGTTGGTTTGCCAAAAAAAAAGAAAAAAAGGAAAAAAAAAAAGAAAAAAATAGAAGTGTTAAAACAAAAGATATATGTTTTGTGTATACAGTAAATGGACTAATTCTTTATATTAAATTCCTGTCTATGCATTTTGTGAGGTACAAACTTATGTCACCGTGAATGATAGAGAATTCCTGCCATGCTTTTAGCTCCACAGTGAAAGTCTCTGTTTGGATTATTTCTGAAATTTTTTGTGTAATTGACAGCTGAAAAATCACATGCTCTTAAATATGACAACAAAACACTGTAAGCCCATTGGCTTATTTCCTCTTCCAATGACATAAAAAGGTTGCCATAACAGCTCTTGGAAATGATTCTACACTGGAGAATGCAAGTTAGTCTAGCCGGAGCTTGTCTTGCTCCTAAGATTTGCACCTTTGACAAAAGAGTATTTCTCTCTGGTTGCTGTACTTGTGAAGCCTAAAAGCATGATGGTCTGCTGTAAAGGACTTTCTCCTGGGATATTATTTTTGTGTGGGGAAGGGAGAGTTTGGAATATGACATCATGTAGTATGGTAAAATGGAAGATAAAGGTGCTGTGTCAGATTATTTATCAGAAGAGTATAAACCTTTTAAGGACAATATTAGAGTATTTTAATTGTTTTTGTTGAAACATTTATCTTGTTAATTTCTAAGAAAAAAGGGTGACGTCAATCAAAGCAGCACTTTTTTCAAAATATACAGACATAAATAATATGATGTGGTTGAGTGTTAACATAATAAATCATATACAGTATGACATTTTAAAGAAATAAGTCTGCATTGATGTGATTGCATGCTTGTTTTTACAGTTCACTCCATATCCATCTGTGGAAAAATGCAATAATATGTTAATATAATATGGTAGTTTGAGAGAACCAGGTAGGTGCTACTAGACACATTGAAAACTAGTATAGGTTTACAAGATATTCATGTCTTTCAAAACATACCCATGAAAAAGGCTGGCAAAGGAAGTCATTTAGTTTAATACCAAAAATATGGGTTCTTGTCACAACAGTAAGTTACATTAGCTACAATACAGTATCACATACAACAAGGCTTTATTTCAGGACCTGGGGCCCAGTTCAACTTAACATTTAAGCACATGTTCAGCTTGTGGGAGAAGTTCCATTGGACTGTAAGGCACTATTCATATGCTTAAAAATAAGTGCTTCCCTGGACGAGGGCCTTATTTGTTTAAGTGGAATTCCCCACCAGTGTGCTTTTTACGCCTTTTTTCATTCTTCCTAACTCCAGCTTGCTTGAATAGTAGGATTGGTTCTTGAACCATTGCCTAACCAAGGTCAGGTAGGACCTTCAAAAGCAGGATTGCTCTTGGGGTAACCATTTCAAACCATTTTCTCTAGTGGCATCAAAACAACATTTAAACTGCAAAAAGAGATCTAAGTTGTATGTTTAAAATAGATTATTTCACTGATTTTCAATTAAAACTTCTCACATGTGGTCATATTTAACATGATTGATCTTCCGTCTTGCACCTGGTGATGTCCCTTGCATCTCTGCAAAGCAGGTGTGAAAAAATCCACCCCAAGCATTCTACTCGGATAGCACTTTGCAGGCCTGTCTGGCCTTCACAGGTTTAAATTACTACACTAAGTGTAAAGAGGCATCCCTCTTTTTTTGTAAGCAGAACCATGGCTAAATGCTAATGACATTCAGCAGGCTAAAAGCCAGTCATCCGTTCCCTTTGTCCAAGATCCCATTCTGAAATACCACTTTGATTATAGTGTGAGGTATCCAGTGAATGTGCAAAATGGAGGCTCTGAATGGGAACCGCCTTCACTAAAATGTGTGTGGCATCCTCTCCCACACACACTTGCAGAGTAGTTTTCTTGAGACCAGGTAGCTGGTTTCTGCCAGTGTACTGTTTACAGTGATGGTTGCTGATTATTTTTAAACTTTTTGATGTAGATTTTTTTTTTTTTAATGCTTCAAGAACATTCTCATAATTTGAAGAAGGAAGCGGTGCATCAGAAGACAAGGGGTGCATCCTCCCACTCTTTAGTGTCATCTGACAAACCAAGAAACAGTTTAAGGAACATGAAGTCTAACTTGAGGCTAAGAATTTAAACTAGAACACTTTGAAAAGTTTCCACGTTACTTAAGGGTGGTTCGTCTTGCACTGAGACTCCCTCTGTAAAGGAATACATGAAGAAAACCAACTTTTCTAAATAAGACATGAAAGTTAACATCTTGTGTATTTTCATTACAGTATAATATATATATAACTATTTCAATTAAAAGAAAGGACAGAATCATCTGTAATTATGTAATTCATGATTGTAACAGCACTGAAGTTACCGTGTACGCACATGTACAGTAGCTATTTCAACAGTTACAGTGTAGTTACATGTAATTCCCTGTAACATAGCAGTTATAGTGTAATTTAGTGCCACTTATTGTAAAGTGTTACCAAAAGGAAAATGGAGTTCTTACCTTTACAATTCCATTCAAATTAAAGGTAAGTTTATTAAATTAGCACCGTAAATCTGATATTGCATTTCTTAATTAAGGAGGTGATTTAAAACTTCATGTTCACACCGCAGCTTTCCCTACCACTTATCCAGACTCCTCCAAGTGTCTGATCTCTACACTCCTAGGAACTGGTAATCTGTGATGAACATACCAAAAATCCAGCTACTTCAACATTAATTGAATAAGCTGTCTAATAGAGAAGAACAAAAAACAACAATATGAGTAATGCTTTTTATTAAGTGGCACAAAGTACACACTAAAAACTATGCAAAAATATAGGTAAATACAGTGTACTTACATGTAAGTATCTTGTACTTGCTTTGTATGGATATTGGAAAACCGTGTAATTATAATATGCATTTTGATTATTTCAAGCAGGGGAACGGATGACCCCTAGCAGTCACAAGGAAAAACTGGAAGGTACATATACAAGCAGTGGATATCCTAATGCAATATGTGTAATTCCTCTACTTGCAATGAAAACTAATTTATAAACCTGCTTATACCACTCGTCATTCTCACTAGCTTTGCTTTCCATTTCTTTGAGGCCCATTAAATATCACTGAAACACCTTTAGGCAAAGTGAGACACTGACTCCACTAATGGCTCTGCTGCCAGCACTCTCTATGTCTGGCAACACTGTTCTGTAATCTATTTCTAGCTCAACAGCACAAGTTTCCTCTTTTTTTCTGTCCTCAAGGGAGCCTAGTATGTTAAGATGCTGAAAAATGCTGCCATATGCCCTGGTATTTTTAGCATGAACAACAGAGAAAGAGAGAGAGCAAGCTGCATTCTTCTGAGCCCTGTTTTGCTGAATCACCTCACCTGGAATTTCCACTACTTGCTCAGTAACGCCAGGTAATCTTAAATTGTAAGTACAAAATGCTTCCATCAAAGTACAGAGGATGCCTTTAATGATAAAGCTAACGTTTTGAAAACGTGAAGTTTTGTATTGCTGATCTTATTACTTCTCGCCAGTTTTCCATCATACCCTTCCAGAAGGAATGCACCGAAAGACAGATAACATAGAATAGCAAAAGAAGAAAATAATATTGTAAGCCTTCTTGTGGTTGCCATTGCTATAACCCTCCTTTCTGTCCTGCATAAGAGGCAAATAGATGTATTTAGCAACTGCCATTAGCATCATTCCACACTCTACTATTCCTAGAATATGACATCTACCTCTTAGTCTAAATACTAGCTATGAGATATTTGTATACATTTTACAATACTACTGAATCTTTGGTGTAGTCTTGAAATAAGATCACTGTATTTTTTTCTGTTAAAAAATAGGAAAAAAAATACTGCCTGGGTTCATAATATTTGCCCTGTTCTTTACTAATTTTTACTAATAGTGTGAGCTTTTAACAGGGCATAAGGACACAGCCTCAGCTGGTATAAATCAGCTTCACTCTGTTGCCTTAAAAGTGGGCCAATTTACACTGGCTGGGGATTCATTCAGAGCGGCTTAAAAATAAACTGCTATAACACATCAATATTTAGTCAGCACTAGATAATGATGTGCAATCCAACTGCAACACAACTCTTTCCAGTAAGGATGCAGGTTTGAAGAGAAACTTTTAAAAGCACATGCAAGTTTTTGAATTAAATATGCAATATCAATACTGTTGAGATATTCTGACATCTCTTACTTATTTAAACATAATATGCCAGGGCATGTTTACATTAATAACACTCAATGCATGGGGGACAGGGAAGGACTACTGCAAACAATATAAGAAAATTAAATGGACAGAGCAAACTTTGCTGTCAACAGAGCAGAGTGGATACTCTTATCGAGAGTGAGACTTCCTACATGGTTTTTCAGAGTGGACCTGGTACCTGTAAAGCGAATGGGAGTTGTCTACTTGGCATGAATAGCACAGCTCCTTCTTGCTATCCATGAATCTAACCCAGCACTCTGCACTTGTTTCAACTCAGGAGGAAATAAGGGTACAAACATGGTTTAACAGCACACTTCTGTATCACTCCACATTCTTGGGATGCTCCAAGCTTTGTGCGCTTCCAGCAGCCCTTAAGGGAATTCTTCCAGCATCTATGAATCATCTTGTTGCCAAGCCACGTTCATTTTCTTCAGCAATGTTTAATGTACTCACAACCAGACAGAGATGGTGTGGAGCCAATATGATGACTCTAAAGTACTAGGGGCTTCCAGAGCCCCTCAGTAGATGGCAAAAAGAAATTCTTCATGGCTTCTGTGTTTACTGTCGATCTGCCCTCCATGTTCTAAGTCATTTATTCTCTGCTGGGCTAAAAGCAGCAGTCCAATTGGAAAGGAGGTAGGAAAAAAAAAAGTCTCTCCTCTAAAAGGAGCAGTCTGTGCTACTATTAAAGAAAAGTTCAAGGATTTTTTTATTTTTTTTTTTAAGATTCCAGGTGCAAAGCCAAGCCTGTTGGAGTCAGCACTTTTGCACTTTCCCTGTGTTCGGGGTCAAGCCAGCAGTGTTTGCTGTGTGAGCTCTGATCTCACATTTCAGCACAAAATACTCACAGCCTTACCCTGCCCTTATGCATAGTGCTGAAAATCACTGATGCTATTCGCTTCTACATGTGCTCGTTTCCTTAGTCTTACTCTACAGTGAAATCATCGAAGGGTTTTCATAATAGGTTCAAAAGGAGGGGTTTTAAAGTAATAACTTGTAAAGAAAATAATGATGATGATCAACTGTTTATGTTGATTATGAAAAGGAGGAAAATCCTTAATTGCTGGACTGAATTCTTTATCACTTCCTCTTTTTCTCCTTTCTATGCATATTGATTAATGTTAGTAAATATGCAGTTGCACATGTTGTCCTTTTTCAGAGAAAGCAGATCTGCTTATACCCACATATAGTTTTCATAGAAATATGCAAATATGACCTACAATCATCTGCTTTTGCCTAAACAGTGAGCCAAGAGAGTGAGCTCATGGATTAGTGGATTCATATATGTCCTGCTTTCATAAATGATGGGTACAATATGCCTATTGATTTCAAACGAACAAGGCTCAAGTCCTTAATGCACATTTGAGTTGCTATTTAGCTCTTTTCCAACAGAATTATAAAGCATTCCTTGTGCATCTTACTTTTAGCCTAGATATTTTATAACTACAAAAAACCTTCCGTTCAGCAGGAAGTTTCCTAGAATAAATAATACGGCCTAATGTGTGAAAAGAGTATAACAATTTCATCTGTTCATAGTCAGTGTAAGTGCATTCTCCTAGGAACCCCAGTATGCCCTGCTCTTACACTGCAATTGAGGGCCTTGGGAAGGATATATTTGCATGGGTCAGAAACACAACCACTAACCTGAAAACAAAATCCACAGGAATTAAACATATTGCACTGATGATGAGACACATTTACTTAATTTAATTTCTTCATTAAGAACTTTAAGCAGACAAAATGCATATTGTAATGTTAGGTACATGACACTTGCATGTTGCTATGCCTATATACTTACAAAGTATTCAATGTGTACTTAGTGGCGCTTAAAAAATGTCATGTACAATTCTTCTAAACATTCTTACAGGGTTCCCATTTGCACTTCATCTTCCAGAAAAGTCTTGTCAGAAAAATGTCTGATGAATATTATTGAAAAAAATAAAATTTCAATTTTAGTTATCTGTTGGACATTTCTGAATTGTCTATTCATTTAATATATTTCCTGGTGCTTGCCAGTTTGGCAGTGGAGTTGATTTAGACCAGTGGCTGTACATACAGACTGTTCACTGAGCAGATTTTGCTGTTTCTAGTAGAATTGTTATAATCATATACTTCTAGAAATATTAATTCTGAGATTTTAAATAGTTATACAAAAAAAAATCTGTGAGACACTGGTATTTTACAAATAATTACAAATTCTATTATTTTATTTGATGTTAATGTACTATTTAATGCCTTTGCTTTATAGTTTCTTCTGACTGACAAAGTAACAACCTTTGGATGCTGTCCTCACTGTAGGAGAAACACATCCTTATGAAGAGGTCAAGTGCTGAAAAAGCATTTAAGCTTGCGGGACTTAAATGGTGGCTTAGCCCTCTTGAAGGAGCTCGAGAATTCATGCAAGGTTTTCTATACCACTTATCATGCTTGAGCTGATGTTTCAAAGGGCAAGAAGGCCACTGGTCTCAAAGGGAGAGAGACAAATGTCACAGGGAAGAGGAAATTCTGAGAGTGTCCATGTTTATGAAAAAGAAACACGTCCCAGATGCAGAAGGAGACACTAACAGAGTCTTGAACCTCTCTGCAGAGGATATCCCAGTGCTGTTGCACATCTCTGATGGCAGAACTTTCCTAAACTGACTAAACTAAGCTGATTTAACTAAGCACGGAATCAGCAAACGTGCAGCCCTGTTGCATCCAGCAGACTTATTCTTGTCTCTATTACTTTTACTTCTTATCACTAAACCAAAATATGTCCCCTTAAGCAATTTTTGATGTGCAATAACATACTTTTTAAATACAGCAACGATGCAGAATTCCACATGATCCTCAAAGTCATATGCTCATGATTTAGGAAAAAGCTGCTGGAAATCTACACTCTACCCAAGGAAAATAACACAGTCCAGCAAATGACACAGTCTACCACTGGATTTATAGTTCTGTGCATTCCAGCTGTAATTCTTCTAGTCCTGTCCTGTTTTCCTTCATCAGGCAAAGATAACTGCATTTTGCTCCGTGCCTTTCCCTGCCTGAGGTAGATTCTTACAGTGATCACTTTAACCTGCTATATCCTCACACGATTCTCTTTGAAAAAAAAAAAAGCCCAAAATCTATAAATGTTGGTAAGAAATCTCTTTCATCAACAACCAACAAAATACCTGCCCTCCTCCCTACCTTCTGTAGCAATAAAAATCAAGTCCCCTTTTTTATGGGTTTTTGGTTTGGTTGGGTTGAGTTGGGTTGGTTGGGAGTGGAGGGGGAAGTTTGGAATAGGAATACTGTAAGGGGAAACAAACATGATTTCTTTTAAACTATAAAGGCTGCTTGAAATTTCATTGAATACTGAAAATCATTTAATTGAATACAGAGTCTCTGTACCAGACTGTCATGGCATTATACAATGATTTGAAAGAGAGTCTCCTTACACCTTTCAATAGTCATCAAGCACCCATATGAGGAAATACACACTTTTTCAAAATAGTGTTACAGAGCAACATTTGGCCGACCTCTGTTGGTAAGTGTAAGGTAAAGGTAAGTGCAATTAGTGAAATCCAGAGATAATCAAGTGGGGATAATGAAGATGATTTGTTGCTTGACAAAAAAGTTATACATTGCCTTCTGGTTCTGCTACAAGCACTTGGCAACATCCTGAGCCACGGGAGGGCACTTTTGATTAGCTCTGGGCTACTTACTTGCCCTAGCTCTTGCTCCTGCTGAGTTTGTAGCAATAGCTTCTCTGCTGCTCAAGGCTAAGAGGCTAGGGCCTTATTGATTCTGCAAGCTGCACACAGGAAGAAAAGAAGACAGAGAGTGTTTTTAAGCAAGCCGGAAAGATTTTTTTAGAAAAAGGCCTCTTCTTCATTCTGTGGCAACTTACAGGAAATTAGCACTGATGTCAGCTGGTAAGGATAGTAACCCTCCCTGCTTGGTGTATTGTGGGGGAGCACATCCTCCGGGTTGTGCCAGGTGGCTGGATGAAAGAGGGAGGGAGTGGAGAGAAGAGGCAATGCTGTGCACATGCCAGGAGCATGGGAGACACGTTTGTCCCTCTGTAGGTGTAGGACCGAAGGGGAGCCTGTTACTCTTCTTTTCAGTCTGTATTCACTCCGAGAGCTTCAACTATAAGAAAAAGAAACTGGTCCACCGGCAGAATCACAGAGCTACTGACCAGCAAGAAACATTCTCCAAAACACTGATGCCAACACCTGGAAAACAGGCTCTGAGTTGATTGAATTTATAGAGAGATGGGAATTTTTAAGATACACAGAAAGGAAGAAGAAGAAACAAGCAAATCAGAATTTGGACCTTGACAGATGAATTGGATAGAAAGTACAAGTAATTGAAATGGAAAAAATACCTTTTGCAAGGGCTTTCACTTCCGTATCAGTATTAGCCAGCTCTGTCCCGGGACAAAGAAAATATTTCATATAGTTTTGTAATTTTTCCAGTGAATTTTCACTCTTTCTGGAGCATCTAATGCTAACCTCAGAGACAAAAGTGCAGATACCACGATGTGATCCAGTTAAAGCACACCATTATATTGCACTCACTAATGTAATATGAGATCACCCTCCAGAACAGCACTTAAGCAACATGACTAAGAGCTGTCATTTTTATTTTCTCATCCACTCCCTGTGGAGGAGTGTGTGTGCAATGAAGCATTGTGGTTTGTTTAATTATTTATTTCTCTATTTTCATATTTCCCTTATGTTTATGTAAGAAGTTTAGATTTAAAAAACACTTTGTATTTGGAGAAGAAACCAGTACAATTTGTGATGGTCCCTTCTTCCTGTGAGATTCAATGCTCCAGTTTTACAAAATAATCCCTGTAAAACCTTCAGTGTGATAGAAGAATAAAGTTATTGATGATGGTCTACATTTATGAGCTCTAGGGACACTTTCAGCTACATGGAAATCTGGCCTTTAAAATGAAGTCCAAGACCTTGGACTAAATTCCAAAAACTATAAGAAGCCAATGTAGACTGCAGGAAACAGGTGGAGCTTGCTTGTTACTAAGAAGATGGATCCAAGTTTTGCATGTCTTCTAGGGTGCATGAGGACGTTCCTCATGGCCAGCTATATTGCACTGCTGTAGTCCACTTGAGAGGTGACATAGATGAATTGCTACCACCACCTTCAAATCCATTTCTTGCCTAAAGGTGGTAAAAAGCAATGGTAATGGCTGCTGCTGTAAAGAAGGGTAGCAATACCCCAGTTGGGAGGGTAGCAATGCCAGTGGGTCAGTTTGGGCCTGTTTTTGGCAGACTGACTCCCAAAAGTTATTTACCTGGATGCAACTGAGAACATTCCCTCTTCATGCATCTAGCACATGAATGCAACACATCTGACCAAACAGCCTTCTGGCTGCATGGGGCAGCTGAAGCTGATGTAGGAGAGGATTAATCCCATGGGACTGGACAGCTGTAAAGTGGAGGTATGGTTTTCCATAACTGTTCCTTGGGTGCCTCATGCCAGAAAAGCCAGTGTCAGTACCTTCCCCTTTTACAGCAACCCTTGTGCAGCACAAAAAGAACTCTTTAAGAGCTTTTACAGAGTAGGAGGGAAGAGGGTCACTAGGTCATTGCAGAGACTCCCATTTACACATCATAAACTTCTCCTCTGACAGGTGATTTAGGGACTGTAAGAAGTCTGGTCACATTTAATATCACAAGTTTCTGAAACAGTGAATGCAGGGTCTTATGATGGTTCTGTTTGAAATTAGCAGTGGGCTATAATTTAGGGGTTTCATTTTTCAGGTTGTATGAGCTCATAAACACACAGGCACGGGTGCACAGAAACATACACACACAGCACAGCACTTATTTCATAGATTTTTCTATGCCTTCTTCTTACCCCACTAGGTATCTTCCACTTTCTCTACTACTCCAAGCTCATGATTTTATGTATACCATAGTCTGTCAGGACACAGCTTTCTTTTTTTCATCTTTGTTTTATACCTGTACAACTGTCCATGATGTTTTGTGTGGCAGAGGTAAACTAACTCATTGATCAGCAATTTTGGTTGAAAATTTCTCACCAGGCTGAAACCTTCTAAAGGAGGCCTTAATATATAAAAAGGGGTATGGGGGAAAACATTTTGGATTTTCCCACTGTATTCAGGACAGCTACCTTGTATTCAGTGAAGTGGGAGAGAGATTCAACATTGGTCCCTGAAGCTGCCAATTGCTGCACACAAGATGGGAAAGAAACCGTTGGTTGTGTTGCTACTTCTTCGCTCTGCTGCAGCTTGGCAGAGTATCCGTGTCAGCAGGAGCACCAGATCAGGGCATTATTTGTCCACCAAATCACATACTTTTCTCTGCCAACATCATTCTTTATTTCTTGTAGAGTGGGAGGGAAATGGTGTGGCTTGTTTCAATGCCCCTGGGGTCTTGAATCTAAGTTTTCATTCAGGAAATGTATCATAATCATCCTGCCTTGCTGTAGGGCAAAAAGAGATGATACAGAATTTCCCTTTAGTGCACAAAGCTAACAAATAATTGCTCCTGAGAATAGAGGGAAGAGAATAATATAGGCTGGGTAGGGTGGAGAAGACCAGGAAATACAAGAAAGGTGAGAAAAAGAAGTGTGTTGGCAGGAGGAAATGCTGCAATACCTCACCCAGCGACATGAGTCTCATGAGGTTCACAATTGAAAAAGGGGGACATAGCTAAAGGTTCAGAATACACTACAAAAACTGCTAAAGGCTCAGGGAGGGAATTAAATAGAAATTTCAAAGCAAAGGCAGAGAGAGGAAAAGACCTAAGAAATAAGATGATGCCAGACTGACAGAGTGTCACTCGGCAGTGCTGATATGCCTTAAGGTCCCTGGAGCTGGGACTCAGAAGGCATCATATCAGGTTTCCAATAGAAAGGACTTCCACTGTCACTCACAGGCAGCCTTCAAACTGATCAAAGGGTACTGCTAAAAACACAGACTGAAGTCAGGAGTCCAAGAGAGAGCAGGTCGCTGGCAGGCAACACCTTCAGCATAAAATATGTAGCAGACAATAAAACAGAAGGCAATTGCTTGAGGATCCTATAGCTGAAAGAGACCCCCTCTCCATAACTGATGGGAAATGATGACAGTGTCTAAAGCATTCCCTGTTCTTTTGGGGTATAAATATACTAGCAGCTTCAATTGGAACTAGCATATTTGATATAAATATTTACATCTGCGTAACTCCCCTCCCTAACCATGCTGTAGACATAAGGAACTCAGCAGCAGTTGCTTCCGGCCAATGCTCTGCTTCAGCTATCACAAGAAAATGGCAAATGCAGTCATAGACTCTGTCACCAGCTGCCACCCACTTACTCGGGTGCTTGCCAAGAAGAAAGACAGACCATTACTCTTTGACAATGGCAGAGGCATTCTCACTTCTTTATAGCTAAAAGGAACTCTAAAACTCCTCTGTTAAATTCATAGTGAAAGAGGCTAAACCTTGGTGCACTATTAATATGCTCAAGAGACAAAACTTGGAAATCTCTCACATCTTATATAACTCAGGCAGGAATTTCCTTCCCAGAAATAATCTCCTTTATAACAAGGCAATGAAATTTGTTACAATTAGCCAAAAGAAAGGAGTGAAGACCATTGTCAGTTTCATGAGCCACAGAGTTCATTGTACAAGTCATGAAATTCTCTTGCAAATGGAAATGAAGTATTCTGTAGAAATTGGGATCATTATATATGAAGATAAAGGAAAGCCCTTGCTTCCCCATATCCATAACGAGCAAGCTAATTTTTGGTTTGATTTAGCTTTTCTAATAAAAAACCAACAATGACTTGGCAGTCATCACACCATAAAATAAGGTGAAACACAGAACCACAGAAATAAATCTGAATTATATCAAAGCTGGCTCAGTTTAAAATCAGCCTAACTCCCTGGACTTCTGTGAAATTACTCCTTATTCAGATGGATATAAGTAACCATAGAACCCAATTACTGCTTTTGCAAAGGGCTGAATGTAGTGTCATCCTGGCACAAGGAATGAAGAAAGGTTTGTTTCAGGCTTTTATTTTTTTTCCTTTTCCCTTTTCCCCCCCCATTTGAATGACCTCTTATGTCAAAGTTCTCATTAGGCAGCATCAGAGCCATCTGAAATGAACGCATGAAGTGTTACAGTCCTGCTGACTCTCCCCACACCTCATCTAGCCTTGATAAAAATCAGTAGCATGTTAATGCACTGACCTCTTCCAAGACAGAGAAAGCTATACAGCTTGTTTCTAGGCTAATGCATAGAACTTGGGAGTGGGAGGATATTGGGAAGGATGAGCGTCTGGCACAGTCATATACCGGCAGTGAATTGTTCACGTTTCAAGTTAAAAAATGTGCAATTGCAGCTGGACAGGGAAAAAATACCAACCTGAAAATAATGGGGGGACTGGGTATTTGCTTACTTGTTTGTTTTCTCTGAAGGCCTATATATTTACTAGAAGTCACAGAAAGCAGGCTTCTTTTTTTTGTGTGTGTGATAGATTATAGGAGGATTTGGCAAATGCGACAGAAGAAAACCATGAGCAGATATTCCTGAGAAGAAGTCGTTATGTGAAAGAATTGTGAGACTGCAGGGAAAGGCCTGGGAGTTAAATGTCCTCATAAAATTCACTGTGCAGAGCTGCTTTCAGCTATGCAGCTATGTTAAGCCCCAAGAAATGCAAATGACTGATTTTTAAGAACACAGAGCCCAATACAGTGTGACTAACCCACATCCCCTTGCTCCTTGCTGGCCAAACAGCCACTCTGCTGCTCAGCTTGCTGTGAAAAGCTAACTCCTTTGCTGGTACAGAGCTGGCACCAAGAACCAGCTACATCTTGTGTGATGGGACTGATGTAACAGCTTCATCCACCCGATACAGGATTACAACAGCATTTCCTTAGTGGGAATCAGGCTTTAAACTGAAATCACGAGTAACTCTGTAAGACTCCTGTGCGAATGGTCCCTTTGCAAATCATCTCTCACCAGGAGACTTTCCCATAAACTGTTAAAAAGTTGTAATAAAAGCATAAAAAGTATTTTTAGGTCATCCCTTAGATTCTTGATATTCACTATACTTTTCTAAATTTATTTGTATCAGGTAACATTCTGTAGGAAAGATCTGATATTCAAAAAATATGGAAAAAAAGAAGGGCTTAAATGGCATGTGACGTTTCGCTTTGTTTTTGTTTGTTTGTTTGTTTTTTAACCACAAATATAATCTGGAAGTACCTGGGTTTCTCATCACTTCCTACTGCAATGAATTAGAAAGTCTATTCACAGATGAAACGCATATTGCAAAGCAGCATCTCAGATGGGACTTCAGCTGTGATGAATGAGGCCAAGGATTGTCTCACTTACTAATGTGCCTGTGTGTCTTGTTAACCAAAAGTGCCATAGTGGCACGGCTAGAGAATAAGCATCAGTATCTGATCTCGAAATGTATTTGAGATATATATACTTATATTTCTAAATATATTTATTCAAATCCCTAGGCATCTTTGAAAAATCCTTTTGTCTCTGGCTCTGTCTATGTGACGTTTTGTTGTCAACAGGTTTTTTTTTTTGAGGAGGGGAGTTACTTTAGGGGGGATTTTCTTCCTCAAAACCCTTTAAGTGACAGGATCAAAATCAGTAACAGGATACCTAGGTTTTCTCTTTTGGGTGGTTTTGAGCAAGTCTTGTATCTGTTACATGTTTCCCATCTGTAAAATGAAGGTAATGCTTAAGGCATCTTTTTAAAGTACTTTGAGATTGTCATGTTAAAAGTTGACTTTTGCCTCTTACTAATATGTTAGTTTAACACCTATTATAAATCCCATTAGATTTGCACTTGTGTTAAGTTGGAATCAAGAAAGCAAATGTCTGTGACAACCACTGACGTAGAAAGAAACTGAATTCAGCAGGATCTACCAAATTTGTTAGTAATCTCTGAATCCTGACACTGGAAAAAGCGTGTCCTCCACAGGACAACTAGTCTCCTGCTGTAAAATCTACTGTGTCTTCAGCAATGCAAAGAAAAACAACTTTGGAAACAGATGGGCTGTGTGACAGTCAGATGTGTCAATATCTTGACTCAAGAGAATAGGAGGTCGTAATTAAGGTTTTGCTTTAGCACAGGAGTTTTAATAGCCTAGATATTGTTCCTGGTATTTGTTTCAAATAGAAATCAATAACGTACAGGGAACTGACAGAAGTGACAGAAAATTGTGATACAAGTGGCAAAAACTACTGGAGACTTTCCTCTAACTTTTATTGCTTCTAAAAACAACCTTATAAAAGGTTTGGATAGTCCGGATATAGCATAATGCAACCCTTTTTGTCCATCCAAGAAAGATAAATTAATGTGTGAGTTAATTAATAGTAGTGTTAATGAATTTAAGATATTGCTTTATACTAACGTACAACCTGGTTGCACACAATATGAGTTCCTCTACAGACCAGTTTCTTTGGTTTTTCACTTCAGCTGTTCCTTGCTTTATTTAGTAATAGTAGAATTATTTTGTCCTACTCTGTCTGTGTCTCTGATATGGACTAAACAATTAGTATTACTAGAAGACAAGGGAGTGTAACAATACATCTTTACTGGAGCTACTGCAGAGTTAGAAACTTTGCATCAACACTTCTATCAGACTCTTAGACTTTAAAACTAGTGCTGCAGCTTCTATGGTTGGTTCAACAGATTGCAAATTCAAAGTTTACAGAAGTGTATGACAGTGATATATTTGCCAGTAGCAAATTAGTCCAAGTGAGTTGTAAAGCTTGCACTGACATATGTAATTCTTAGCAGGTTTAAAACTGTCTCCTCCAGGCTATGATTAATTTCATTAGATATTCTTAAAGTTAAGAAAAAAAGGAAGAGTAATAAGATAGTCTGTCAATCACAAGTTCTAGAACAAAAAAAGAAAAAAGAAATCGTCAGAATGGTTCTGCTGCACTCGTAACCCATACATTTAAGTGGATGAAGATTTAATTTTAGCACCAAGCACTGAAATTACAGTCTGATGTACTTATCTCAAGAGAATTCCTCCAAAATGCAGATTACGAAACAATGTGTTTAAAATTTGTGTTCCCAAATAATACAAAATACCACAGAAATGGTGAAATTACGTGCCCATAGTATAATGCCACTTCATAGTTAATATGCAAAACTATACATATTGTGCAATAAAGAGTGAAATAAGTGAAAGATAAAAATAGTAATTTAGAGTGAGAATTCTGCATTGTTATGGTCAAGTTATGAAGCAAATTGATACATTCATCTCAAAGACAGCTCTTAAGTGGGAAAGCAACTTCCAGCCAAAGTACCTAATAATAGAAAACATCATTAAGAAGATCCCATTGTCTAATGACAATGTGACTTGTTAATCCTTGGTGATTAACAATTTTTTCTTCCCTCATGATTCCATCACAGATTTGAATTCCCAAAAAGAGCTTGACCTGCTGATAGCAGTCATATTCTTTAAAGGTGGAGAATTCACAGTTCAGGTACTATTGATGCACCTCCACACAAACTTTGTTTATCACCTGCTCATTTGGCTTCTCTATTCGGGAGGCACAAATTTGCCTCTGCCATGGTGTTGTCTGGCACCTGGCTATCATTGACCTCAGCTGTTGCCCTTTTCACTGACCCTGTAACAGGTTATGGGAGAGCAGGTGTGGGAGGGCAGGGAAAGGGAAGGAGAAGCAGTTTATTTCTTACTTCTGCCCACAGTGCACTCCTCTTCAAATGCTGTTCATTACAGCATGCTACAACACGAAAATCCTGACCTCTCTCCTGTGTCTTTTTTGCTTTTACATCATTACTGGATCTTCGGGTGTTTTTTTTTTCTGGTTTGCTTTTTTTTTTTTCCTTCTTTCAGTTGCTTTTTACTCTCTGCCTTCTTGGCTAATGGGCTTTTGCCCCACTTCCAGCTCTCTGTGATGGTGCATCTGAAGACAGACAACAGCAGCTGAGCAGCATGGCAGTGAGTATAAATAACCTGCATTCAGCACAGCATCCAAATTTTCTCAGAGATTACTGCTTTTATTTTCACAAAAGGACTGTGATAAAGGGTGGGTAGTGGTTTCATGTCACAGAGAGAAATCAGAACACAAATAGGTGGACTGGTAAAGGAGTTTAAAGATTAAGGTTATATGTCTTAAGATCAAACCTGTAGAGCCCACCTGGCAATGCAGAGTCCAGAGCTCTGTATTAAATCTGTATGGGTGGATCTGGGTGTCTGGGACTTGGATCCTCAGCCTACTGAAAACAGAGCCATTTTAAATCAATGTTGAGTATTAAGACAGCAAGAGATGCTTACAGAAGAGATATGTCTGAACTTCCACCCTTCTCTGGAGCCTTGCCAGTTTAGCTGAGCCTATAATAAATCAGCTATTCATTTGGGCTTAATACTGGAACCTTTTACCTGAACCTCTTCCAGAAATCAGGTCAAACAGCAGATTTACCAGGAAGGGTAATGGGGTTGGATGGTCCCCAGTGTCAGTGGTTTCAATTCTGGCATGAGTGTTCTCCTGTAAACTGATACGGCTGCAGAAACACCCGTGTTTGCTTCAGGGTTAGTTTGTCACCACTGCCAGCTCTTGGAAGAATGAGATTACAACTTGCTGGGTCAATGATGATAAGAACAAATCCTGAGGTTGAAAGCTAGTGGCCTAACCCATTCTTCTGCAAAGTCAAATCACCTGAAAACAGAGGGGGAAAACACACTCCTCCTCTCCACCACTGCTTTTGGTTTAGCTGTGTGGTAGCTCCACAGGTGCTGGAAGAGGTGGACTTGAATTGCCTCAAGTGGAGTGGCCTTCTCCCAGATCTGAAGTGAAATGAGGCCTTCTCTACATCAGGTGGCTTTTTTACCTGTTTAGACCTATGTAAGATGTGAAGGCACCGTTGCTGCAGTTTTCTGTCTGATTTTTGAGACAAAATGAGATCTGTCACCAGTTCTCCACCTCAGCAAAATGTACAAAGCACAAGGCCATCCATTCTCTTGGCATCAGATGACGGTCTCGATGGTGAATAGCTTAAGGGTGACCAGAGTACTTGTCACACGGGAAACATGCCAGCCTGCCGAGAAGGGACTTTTATATGCCTAGCTCAGGCAGCTGCAATTTTCCACTTGACGTTGCTTGTTTAGGAGTTACCACCAGTGCCAGCATCAACTTAGGGGCTTGGTCAGGAAAGGGGCTATACTTTATACAACCATTTGCATCCCCGTTCAAGCTTTTCCCATTACAGTAGATCCTTTTCAGTCATCCATGGATGTTGTCACATGGGTCACAACACAAACTAATGCATGTAGTCATTCTTCTAATTTCTGTGTAAGATTATAGTGCAGTGGAAAAATAAGAGCTAATAGAAATGCTCAAGCAGGCAAAGGGGAGTTGGGCTTTTTGCCACTTTCTCACAATAGCTCCTCCGATGCCTCTCACTTCTGCTTTGCAATAACCCCTGCTACTCCCATCATGTGAATCTCGATCAGAGTCTGTCAGTCATGTTTTCAATGTGCCAGATGTGATGTTGTTATGCCAAATGTGGCCTGAACTGAGTGCTAGTGTGACTCACTATCAAACCATTTTCTCCTGTGAGCCAAACAAGATTTAATAAAAGAAAAAAAAGAAAAAAAAAAAAGAAGAAAAAAGGAGGGGGAGCTGATTTTGAAGCATGACTGTTTTGTATGTTGGTCAAGTCTGTTGATTTAGCTCTCTACATGTGTTAAAAAGCAGTATATTTACTAGCCTTTGTTTTTGCACAAGTGAACAGTGAGTGGCCTCAAATAATATGGATGGAAAATAGCTTGAGAAAAAGATTTTTTTTGTTGTAAAAGCACATGGATTTTGGGGGTTGTCTGGAGCAATTTCACAGAAACAAGAGCAGATTAAAGGAGGTAATGACATGTTTGTAATTTCATTCCTAAGGCTCACAGTGTCCTTGCCTCTGTCTAGTTTTCAGCCTGGAGATAAATCAAGGGCTTCAATTTCCAAATCTGTCATAGAAGCTTCACAAATAAAAATGCTGACAAAAAATATCTGCTTTTAAATGGCTACTTGCAAGCACTGACAACTAGCAGTCTATACATCTTTCACCTTACAGAAGCAGTGTGTATTGCCAGGAAAAATGAAGAGGAGAAAGGCAGTGCTCCTAAAGTTAAAGTAATCTAAAAGTATGACAACAATAAACCATTTACAGTCATGTTTTGAATGCTAGATGAAAACAGATTTCAGGTGGTGTATTAGCAAAGCCTCACAGCTGCCTGGCGTGGATGAAAAAATGGATGTGGAGTTAGAATATGAAGTAGAGAGACCATGTGGACAAGGAAAATTCCTTCCCACCCCCAGCTGCCCTCACAGCTGCTGTGGCTGCTTAACATGTGCTCTGTTGTGCCCATAGAGAAAGTTTGTGCGTGACTCGGGGGGAGTGGGAAATGCACACCATGAAAACCAGCTCAGATTATGCTGGTTAATGCTGAATAATTTGCTGTATCTGTTATCTGCAGGCTCTATCTTTTGCAGGATATGAATTCCAATTAAAAGGCAGAGCTGGAGCAGTTGGTAGTAATAGGTAAACTAGGCCAGTTGCTTTGCAGAAACAAGGGGTAACAGAGCTGAAATGGCAGCTAAGGGTGCTTCAGCTGGCAACCCTGTGGAGTCCCTGAACTCCCAGAGACTCTGACCATGGTCCCACGCAGTGTCCCCACTCAGGGATTGGTGCCTGGTGGTCATGCCTATACTCTCCTTGGTTTGTGGGATTGAATTTTGTATAAAGATAGTAGACCCCTATCATGTTCTTCAATCCCCCTCTATAGCCTTAGAGGCAGAACAAAGTGTGAGTTGGGCCACCGATGCCATGCCCATATTTGTGGCTTTGTGAAAGATTTGACCTGTTTCAGCCTAAAGCCAGAGGACAACTCAGCCTGCAGACTATGTGGTGCTCTGGAGCTCAGTCTGAATGCAAGACCTGAATTAACATGACAGAATAAATACACCCACCCATCCACATGCTTTTCCCAGGAGAGCTCTCGCTCTTTATTCCCTGCTAACGTGTGTATCACCTCCCAGTCAGATTGTCTCCTTATGGCTTCTGCTTGGCAAATCCTGAAGAGTGGCATCCAGCAGTTCTCAGATCTGGGGAATGAATGGTATGTGCTCTAGGCAGTTGAAGTGCCCTATGTAAAATTATTGCGTGCACAAGCATGTCACCCTTGTGGCATATTGTACCTAGGATTTGCCTATGCACGTGCTGTGGGCACGATCTGTGATGGCTGCAATCCCTGGTCCAGTAAGAACTGTACTCGTTCTACACAGCAGACAAATGGCCAGGGTCTGCTTAGATCTGATGTTTAAGGCAGAAAAAGAGAACATGTCAAGGGAAACTTGTGTCTTTCATAGTGCTACAGATGAGAAAGGGCAGGGTATAAAAGACAGAGGACCATGTTGCCTAATGAAAATAAGGATTATTTGAAAGGCATGGAAACTGCCTGTGGGACGTAATAGCTTTCTAGAGCAGGGAACTTGCATGCGTGCCTCTGCCTTCTAATAACGGGGATATAAAACCTGATCAAGACTGTGATTATCTTCTTCACTGCAGTCTTTGTCAGCTGGTTGGAGACAAAACCAGGCTGGAGAAGGATGCTCTCATTTTGCTCTTCACAATTTGTTTCAAGGTCAAGCAATCCCTGTGAGCCTCACTAGTCTAATTTTGCTTTTAGTTTTATCTCAATTGTAAAATGGTTAGGAAAAGTTTTTACTTCAAGTAGAGGACTTGCCACCTCAGAGCCTTTGAGAGACAGGGCTCAGTAAGTAGCTATTGCTGAGTTTTTATTTCAGGGAAAGTTTTAGGAAAAGAATACTTTAATCTGTAGATCTGGAAAGAAATCTGTGAATAAGGGCAAAAAGGGTTAGTATTTTTAGGACATATTATATGTTCAAAGGGCTGTGCTCAGTGCTAATGCTCAGCCATTAACAAATTGATCTTCAGCCCCTGTGCGCAGTTAAGTAGGAAAGTTTTACAGATGGGAAGACTGAGACAAAACATCTTGCTTGAGGCTGCCCAGCGACAGAGCCAGCTTCAGAAGTCAGCATCTACTGTCTCCCTCTGTCATTCCTCCAGACAGCACTGACGAGTAGCAAAAAACCAAATCAGAGACACCTTTCTGCGAGGCTTAAAAAGAGTGATGGTGAAATAAATATAACAGTTAAAGCAAAAGGCAATCTGAACAGTGCCGCTGCATTTTGAGTACTGGGGTCTGCAGAGCAAAACCACTGATATTTTGGTAGAACTAACACCAAAGACATTAAGTTTTATTATCAATATCAGATCATTGCCCATCTCGGTAATCACTGGACTGTGTGTTTGATAAAAGAACATTTGAGAACTGCTAGGCTGTTATTATATATAATTGCTCTTTACAATGACTGGATATCTCTAGTGAAAATGAATCGGTGATCTCCACTGTAGCAGAATCTATTAAATAATTGGAGAGCATGGCTAGTATCTTTGATGTTGAAAGGGAGAAATTCAATAAGCAGTCTCATCAGGCTTTCTAACACAGCAAAAAAGAAGGGCTGCAGGCAGGAACATACCGACACTACAGGTCAGTGAAGGTTTATGGATTTGCGTGCCTTAGAAAGGAGGCAGAACCTTGCTGTACAGGACTGTTGAACCATTAGCTACCTCAGGGGGTGTCAGAGTATTGTTGTGTAGCCTTCTAAAAATATAAATGGTAGGGCCAGACATCAAATGTTTCTCCCCTGCCCAGATTTTATGAGAATATCGTGTGTCCTGAGGAGATGTCAGAACTGTGCTTCAGCTGTTTTGCTACTTGACACTGGCACATTATACTTAGAAAATTCATTTTCACATTTATTAACCCATTTCTACTGCACAGCCTTGCATCTTTCCATCAAAGAAGGGCCTGTTTGTCTTTGAATTAATAGCTTAGATGTATACAGTGGCCTTCATTACAAAAAAGCATTCAACTCCCTCTGCAAGTTGGAAGACAGCTGACGGGTACTTAGTACATTGCCCTGGGAGGAGAGCACTTCGCTGAAGAATGCACTAAAAAAATCCTTATTCTCTTCTAACAAGAGGTACCCTGGGACCTTTAATGTGACCATTGGACCAGCTTTTACTGGCTCCTCTGAAAAAAACTGCAGACAATACACCTCATGATGCACTCTTTATCTGAAAGGCTGAAGGAGAAAAAGGGATCAAGGGGCTTTGGGGATCAAATTTTATCTCCCTAATGTTCATACTAACATTTGTGCTGGCATTAGGCTTGTAGAAACGATATTTGAAGAAACAGTTGAGAAGATTGGGTTAGCGATTTCCTCTGTAAAAGTGAGCAAAGCACCTCAGCTGCAGAATTAATCATTGCTTCTGCAATGTACTGGGGGCAGTTGATATATGATGCTGGGAAGGTGTTAGAGTGGACTGCCCCATAACAGTGTGGTGGCCAGTTCCTGTATTACACCTAATTTATCCCACCTTCCTTGAGGAATGAGTCAGCCAAACTGAAGAAAACTGGTCAGGAGAAAGCACAAGCGCCATGCCCCTGGTGACTTCTCAAAGTCTCTAGGGCAGAAAACCAGCCTCATTTGTGTCGCTGACCAATGCTCAGGGTGAGCAACAAAGCAGTGAAAAGACAGTTGTTGCCAGGGTCTGTGTGTAAGAGGGGATGGTGTGTTGGAGAAGCTGGAGGGACCTTGATCTCATTCTTAAATTCCTTTATTGGTCCTGTGGCACAGGCTTGGGTGCAAGGAATAAAATGGGGTCACTCCAGCGCCTTCGTAGACAGACATCCAAATCCTATTGACTTTCAGGCTATTTGTGAATCTCCTGTCTGTTCTGCTTGATATGGTGTTGAAAATCCTCTGGACAATGTTATCTACTATCCAGATCTATTATGCAATGTTTGCAGTAGGTCTCAAGGACCCCCCCATTATTGTTTTTTCTGTATCAGTCCATCTTACATCCATCTTCTGGTTGTTTTGAAAGTTATAAATACAGAGCTAATATTAAGTGCAAATTTTGCAGTTGTAAGGTTTTAATTAGTAACCTTATTCAAACTGTTCTCACCTTTAGTGAGACACATGTACTGTATAACATCATGATTTAAGCAGTTCAAGGGCTGTAAAAATATAAAATATCTTTTTTCACTTTGTGTTAAACTGTGGGGGGAAAAAAGTCTAAGAGACAGATTTATAGTACATAAGTTAATGCTTTTTCAGAAGTCTCAAATGAAGTTGGATTTCTGTGAAACCATTTCTCTCATAAAACCTTCTCTTCCTTGTCCACCTTTTTTAAGCTTAAGTAAATTAAACAGCAAAGTCATACACAGATCAAAGAGAATGTTAAACCATAACTTTCTTGACTCGCTTTCTCTTTTAGGATCAGTAACTCTTCATCTCAGATGTGGTGTCTTGATTAGGCTTTTTCTTACCTCTATGCTACACTACAGTATTTCTATTAAAATTGTTTTTCAGATTCATAACTCCCCAATAGAGTGAGGAGCTGAAGCCTCCATGTTGTAGAAATGAAGCTTTGCTTAGAGTACATGATTAAAAGGGCAGATGAGTACAGGAAAGTAAGCTAATCCCAAGGGCATAATCGAACTTCAGACATTGATTGGTGTTTCAGACACTTCTTATAGTGTCCCTTACAGGTATTGAGTTCTGTAGGTAAATAATAACAAGTTTGTATTTTTTGGACCAGCTTCCAAGATATCCCAGTATTTTTGCACTTGAGGTTTACTGGTGCATGCTTGGCCACAACAGAGCAGATAATCTTTGTTAGAGCATGGCTATAGACAGCTTTGGGATTCAGAGCTTGTGCTTCTTGATGGTCAAGGCTTTAAATTTCTTCTCCTATGAGGCAGTGTGTGAGCTGAACACTGAGCTGGAAATTGGGGTGCATATGTTCTGCTTGTCTGGCAATGAGCTGCTGGTGTGTTGTGCTGCCCAGTAGCTCTGAGGTAGCCGTCCTTGCTGCTGTACACACTGTTCCAGCTACACTCTAAACAGCATGTCCTAATCATATCTCTTTGTTTCTTTTTCTTTTTTTTTTTTAATTGCCTCTGCTGTGCCTTTTAATTGAAAGAAATGATGGTCGTCAGTTTCTAATTTGTACTTAGGTATGTATTTTTTCCTTTAATGCAAAGCAATGGATTCCTTGTTCCAAATTCAAACTTCTGAAAACTGTAAACCAGACCTTGGTTCCCATTTTACCTGCGCCACCTCATTGTCATGAAGTGCTCACAGCTCTCTGGCCTGGGATCCTCTGAGAGTGAGAGACAAACTCCCAGCATTGCTGATGTCCTCCTTCCCCTGCAAGTCCCTGCAGGAGGCATCCAGTTAAGAGCACAACAGAGGAAAAGGTGCCTCACTCGTGCACCGCAGAGCTCTGCAGTTCTGCTAAGGTAACTTATGAGCCACATGGCTATTGCCACTTACAACAAGCCTGAAGGTCTCCGTGTCTTAATGATGAGAACACTGCAGTGTGATTAAAAGCTGCTTTTGCTTTCTCCTGTGCCTTCACAGAATGTGGCTCTTTTGCTTCAAAAGCAGACCAAGGCCCTTGTGATACCCTGGCTTATGGAAGCAATAAGCCAATATAAAATGGCTTTTCCTTCCTTGAAGTAAAAATTCACTAAGCAAAAATTATTTGAATAGTTTTAGAGGTAAATTCTCTAAAACTCTATGCTTTCTGTAGTTCAGATATGCTTTTTATCTCGTCAGCACTTCAGTGCAAAGACCATCAACGTTTTAAATTGGCTCATTTTATGTTTATGAAGACTTCTATATTTAAAAAAAAATATTAATTAGAAAGCTTACTGGTATATACTGATACTTCAAAAGCAGTAGAGAAAGATGTATGTTTCAGATAGTCAGGACTCCTGGAGTGAGCTGGGTTTAATATTTTGACAGGGAGAAGTTCCATTAACTTAATATAATTAGCACCAAAGAAAGGTTTTTGTTCATTTATTAAAAAGCTTAACATTTTATTGCATTAAACATCAAGTTAGAATTTTCATTTTTTTGTCTGAAGACATCCATTTTATGTTTAGTCTTGAATGTGTAGTCTTTGCCATACTCTGCTGTGTTAAAGTTAATATGCACCTGCCATTTATCACAGAGCATCTTGTTTTCCACAGTCTCAGTTCACTTACCATGCTTAGATCCTTTGCTGTTGGGAATTTATGATTATCCTTTTTACTTCTCAGTTTACTGTATAATTTTAAGGACATTCTGATGTATGTGAGATTCATAATTAAAAGTCTTTTTTTTTTTTTTAATGTCAGCTTACAGAAACAGAAGTGGAATCGTAAGATAGTTCAGGTTGGGAGGGAATTTTAAAGGTCATCTAGTCCAGCTTTCCCTGCAATGACATCTTAAGCAAAATCAGGTTGCTCAGAACCCTGTCCAACCTGACCTTGATCACTTCCAGGGGTGGCATATCTACCTGTTCCAGTGGGCAACCTGTGTCAATGTTTCACCACTCTGATTGTAAAAAATTTCTTCCCTCTATCTGGCCCAAATCTACCCTCTTTTAGTTTAAAACCATACTATTGCAACAGGTCCTGATAAAAAGTTTGTCCCCATCCTTAGGCCTCCTGTAGGTACTGAAAGGCCACTAATAAGGTCTCTCTGGATCCTTCTCTTCTCCAGGGTGAATAACCCTAACTCCCTCAGCCTGTCTTCATAGGAGACATGTTCCATCCCTCTATCTTTTTTTGTGGCTCTCCTCTGGTCCCGCTCCAACAGATCCATGTCCTTCTTCTGTTGGGAGGCCCAGAGCTGGACACAGTACTCCAGGTGGGATCTCACCAGAGCAAAGTAGAGGGGCAGCACCTCTGTCGATCTGCTGGCTGTGCTTCTTTTGATGCAGCCCAGGATACAGTTAGCCTTCTGGGCTGCAAATGCACATCGTCAGCTCATGTCCAGCTCTTTATCCACCAGTACCTCCAAGTCCTTCTTGGCAGGGATGCTCTCAATACCTTCACCCCCCAGCCTGTATTGATACCAGGGGTTGCCTTGACCCAGGTGCAGGACCCTGCACTGGGCCTTGTTAAACCTCATGAGGTTCACACAGGCCAACATCTCAAGTTTGTCCGGGTCTTTCTGGATGGCATCCCTTCCCTCAGGTATGTCAGCCATGTGTCTTCTGCAAACTTGCTGAAGGTGCACTCAATCCCACTGTCCATGTTATTGATGAAGACATGGTCCGAATACGGAACAATACCCCAATACCACTTGTCACCAGGCTCCATCTGAACACTGAGCCATTGACCACTACCCTCTGGATGCAACCATCCAACCAATTTCTCATTCAGCAGGTAATCCACCCATCAAATCCATATCTCTCCAATTTAGAGAGCAAGATGCTGTGGGGGACCGTGTCAAAGGCCTTAGAGAAGTCCAGGTAAATGACTTCCATAGATCTTCCTTTGTCCACTGATGTAATCACTGCATTATAGAAGGCCACTCTGTTGGTCAGGCAGGACATGCCCTTGGTGAAGCCATGCTGGATGTCTTGAATCACTTCCGTGTCCTCCATGTACCTTAGCATAGCTTCAAGGAGGATCTGTTTCATGATATTCCCAGGTACAGAAGTGAGGCTGACAGGTCGGTAGTTTCAGGGTCCTCCTTTCTACCATTTTTAAAAATAGGTGCAATGTTTCTCTTTTTGTAGTCACCTGGGACTTCATCTGACTGTCATGATTTTTCAAATATCATGGAGATTGGCTCGACAACTACATCAGCCAGTTCCCTCAGGACTCTGGGATGCGTCTCATCAGGTCCCATAGACTTCTGTATGTTCAGGTTCTCAGGTGGTCACAAACTTTATTTTCTCTTACAGTGGGAGGGATTTTTTGTCCCCCAGTCCTTGCCTTGAGGTCCATCCACTTCAGAGGTGTGGGAAGAGAGGTTGCTAGGAAGACAGGCAAAAATATTGAGTACCTTGGCCTTCTCCTTGTCCGTTGTTACCAGTTTGCCAGTCTTGCTCATTGGGGCAGGTATGCTATCTCTGACTTTCCTTATCTGGCTGACATACCTGTAGAAGCCCTTCTTATTATTCTTTGTCCCTTGCCAAGTTCATCTCCAGCTGTCTTGCCCTTCCTGATCCCATCCCTACCTAATGGGCAGCATCTCTATACTTTTTCCAGGAACCTGTCCTTGCTTCCACTGCCTGTATACCTCCTTCGTGCCCAGAAGGTCTTGACTCAGCCATGCCAGTCTCTTGCCTTCCTTTCTTGATATCTTACACCTGGGGATTGAGAGTTCTTGTACTCTAAGGAAAGTATCCTTAAGGATGTGCCAGCCCAGTTCTCCTCCCTTGTCCCTGAGGGCAATTTCACAACGTGTCATATTTACTAACTCCTTGAACAGCTGGAATTTTTCTTTCCTAAAATTCAGGCTCCTGGCTTTACTCTTAGCCTGACCCTTATCCCTCAGGACTGTGAACTCCAGCAGTGCATGATCACTGCAGCCCAGGCTGCCTCCAATCTTGATGCTATTGATTAGCTCACTTGTGTTGGGGACCATCAGGCCCAGTATCACATCCTTTCTGGTAGGTCTGTCTATTATCTGGCTTAAGAAGTTATCCTCAATGTACTCCCAGAGTCTCCTGGGTTGCCTACAGCCTCCTGTGTCACTTTTCCAGCAGATGTCAAGGCGGCTGAAGTCCCCCAGTAGGATGAGAGTCTGTGAGCACAATGTGTCCTGTAGCCTCTTAATCGGGTGGCCTGTAGTAGACACCAACCACAAGGTTCCCTTTGTTGCCTTGGTCTCTAATTCTTACCCATAGGCTTTCAACCTGTTTGTGGCTATTCTTCAGAGACAGCTCTTCACACTCTATCCATTTCTTGACAAAGAGGACAACCCCTCCCCACTCCTTCCCCGCCTGTCCCTTCTGAACAGCCTGCAGCCATCGATAGCTGCACTCCAGTCATGGGATTTGTCCTACTGAATTTCAACAATGGCTACTAGGTCACTCCTTCAACTTACTGCCTTCAGCCTGGCAGGGAGAGGATACAGGATCCTCTTGACCTTGTTTTTTTTCTGGTGGCCGTTTCCGTTTCTCAGGGAGGGCAGAACATGGTTCCACCAGTTTGTCTCTTTCTCAGACTCCCTGATAGCTCCTTAACCTTTCTGCTGCCTCTTCTAGCTCTGCCACTAGGCTGAGCAGATTGTCCACCTTGTCACACCTGACACAACTGTTCTCACTACTGTCACCCGTTACCAGCAAAAGGCTCTGTCATGCCCTGCAACCCAAGGCTTGAATGGTGGCATGTGTTTGTGGGAGTGCTTTCTGGGTTGCCAGGTCCATTTTGCCAAGTGCAGAGGACATGGCTTCCTGCTGGGTGGATACCATAGCTGTGCTTCTTCTGAGAGAGTGAAAATCACCAGCTGAACTCATCCCTTGAGCTGGTAGGTGTCATACCCTGCTGTGCAAACTGCCACACCATGCTGTGTTCACAGCACTTGTTGCCCCTGGGCTGCTTTCTATAGGTGGGATGTGTGTGTGTAAATTAAAGCAGACTCATAACTTAGTCAAGATAGCTTTCTGAAAATGAACACCACAAGCTGACCTTGTTCTGCTTCCCAAATGTCATGTGACTAGTCCTATGCCAGTGATGTAGTCCATTGGAGTGGAAAACATGGAGCTGGAATATGTGCTTAGCTGATTCTTAGTTCATACATAGAGTAACCTCAGCTGTTCTTCTAGCTGTCATAAAGTGGTCCCATAGCTCTGACGAATTAACCAGTTGGGATGGGAAGCACTTGGCCCTTTGAATGATTTGAGATAAAGGAAAGTAGAGAGGCAACTCTAAGCCCCAAGCAATTTAGAATCTGATTTTAGAAGAATATGATACACAAGATAAGAGTAAAATTGTAAGATAGGGTGTGATACTGACAGCATTTAGAGCATGATTGTCAATCTTAGTGAAATGTAGGTTTTATGGTGGAATTTGAAGGAAAAGAATGAGCTTGCTTTGCTGACAAGAGAGAAGGATTTTTTTTAAGTATGAGAACTTTGCTTTGAAGAAGATAGCAAGTTTAGAGAAGGAATAGACAGAAAAAAAAGATGTCTGATCAGTGGTATTATGCTGATGCTAATATCTGTAGTGTTTAAGAAATAATGAGCCTAATGACATATGTGAAAAATTCTTTTGAAAATTAATGCAGAGAAACCTAGCAATGTAATTCTCATGGTTATCGGTTTCTCTGCCCCGGAGTTTCCTTTAATTGGTTACTTACAGGGCAGTAGATAATTCTGTATTTGGAGTTTAAATAAAAATTCTTCATTATTTTCTCTGTTTAAAAGTGAAAGGAATAAGGAAAAAAGTAAAAGCATTTTGGAAATAATTTTAGATTTGTATTTTCAAACTAGTTAAACACAGGACTTCATAAAAGCGGTACGTTCTTACTCATCCACTTCATTGAATTGCCATAGAGAAAAAACTGCATTTTAATCATATTCTTGTATCAGAATATTGAGAAGTTCTTTACTTGCTTCTTTATTTAAATAGTCTCTTTCTCAGTTGCGCTTACTTTTGTTTACAATGATTCTCAACAATGCAGAAAATAGAGCACAAGTGAGATAAAAATATTTCTAATCTAGTCAAGTTGGATGGGGAAGCCTTATGAGAGAAGGGTGGAGTTCTGGAAAGTCAGCTTTACAAGCCACAGTCAGTCCTAAGCCACTGCGTAGACAGTTTGTCTCATATCTTTGTAGTACATAATGCTTACCCCGTTCTTCATTTGTTCAGGGAGAAACTTATTCTTGCTGCTGCCTTGGCTCCTCCAGCCCAAGTTTTCACATGTTTGGGTATTGATTCATTCTATAAACCCTAATGGAATGTTTTCAGTTAGTACGCACCTCTGGAAGCCAAGAGTGAGTTAAAAGGAAGCAACAGACACATATAAACTGTGAGAGTTTGGGACTCGGTGTCCTGTTGAGGACTTTTGTTTGTGCATCCAAGCTCTCTCTGCAAACCTGCTCAGCTCTTTCTGACAGACTGGTGTAATGAAAAGTGAGGCCAAAGCTTCGCTGCTCAGGTTAAATGTGTGCTGCTGTTCTGTGCTCTTAAGACAATCATTATATCTTAATGGCATATAACAGTCAGAACTATTTTCAGTTGTTCAGCCGTTCCTGTTCGGGGTTAGAGGACTGCAGAGCAAGCCCAGGCAGTAGTAAACCTCTAAGGAATACAAATAACTTAATCAAGGCTGTTTCCTGCCTGCAGAGTGTAATGGCTAGTGTGGAACAAAGGGCTAGCTTGAAAGCCCTGGATTCTTCCCAGACAGTCGCACTTTTAAGGGAAAAAGGGGATGCAAACATGCGATGATAAGAGCATCCTGTTAATTTTGTAGAGATAATCCAAAACTAACTGTGAAAACCAAAAAGTGGGAGCCTAGCTTGTTTTGAAGACCCAAATTTCATAGAGTTGAAAGCAATGGAAGTTTTTCAACTGATCTTACTGATCACTCTGATCTAATAGATTGAAGCACCTAGTATCAGGTAGCTATCTGTGTAAAGGCATGTGAATAATAAGTTTTTTACTCAGTCTTCAGTTGTTGTTTCTTATTAATTTTCCCTTGTGATCGGATACTGAGAAAATCAATGTACTTTTATTCATTTATATGTTTCAGAAGATTCTCTGTTTTTTGAGCCTGGACTTTTTAGGTATAGGTGAAACCTCTGTATGCAGGAATACACTTGAAGAACAGCAGAAATTTTTTAAGCAGGCTTGTTCAGTTGCATCCTAGATCAGGATAGAGACAACAGCACAGTAAAGAAAAAGAAAAAAAGTTTTTCTGACCTTGGAAAGAGAACAGGTCATTTAATACAGATCAATATTTTTGTAATGCATCCGTGGCAACATAAGTACTTGAACAAACACTTTGAAAACTTTTTATAGAAACTCACAGAATTTTTTTTAATTGCTAATATTTTATTATTTTTAAGTGACATACTTTGAAGTGGGTTGATGTTCTTTCCTAATGCTAAAAGGCTGTTTAGATACTTTGTCTCAGTTTTGCCCCTGAATTCAAGGTACAGTTCTCTCACAGCTTGAAACAAGAAAAACTTTGACCTTTTGAATCTTTTTGTGTTCCAATTTATCAGTTACTCCTTTGTATCAAGAGTATATAATGCTTTCCTGTATCTGGCCTTTCTAATCTGTAAATTTCCCCCTTTCCTTTCTTTTCTTTTGTCTCAAAACTGTTTCATTCTTCTAAGTTCTCCTCTTGGCAATGCTGACTGAGTTTACAGTTTCCTCCTAATAAATTGATCTAGCTACCCAATTAATCTTCAGTTTTTCTGCAAGGGGTGCTATCTCCCAGTAATGACTTGAATTTCCAATTTATTTTTTTTTCTTCACAAAGAAACTGAGGGCTAAATCAAATAGATTACTGATATACTTCAAAATTAAACATGTTCTACTAAGCTCTGAATTTATAGACTACAGCCCTGTGGTGGGTCTGGATAGAAGAACGAGCAGGGTTGCCTTCTTCCAAGTTGAGTGCACAGAGCCAATTTTGCATCTCAGAGCCACTTAAAATTGGGATGCTGGACATGTGGCTGCCTTTTTATTAGCGAATGGAAACCTCAGAACATGTGATCAACTCTTCTGTGCCACATGCACACCTGAGGGAGCAAGTATGGTTATTTGTATGCAGACCACCAAGTCGCACTTCCTGAAAACTTTAGTTTACAGCCCTTGAAAAAGACTGCTCTTACTTTAACATGCATTACCAGAAGAGGTGTGGAGGAGGTAGATGGTATTACTCCCTACTATCTAGTAAGTTAGTATGTATTGTCATCCTCTGTGTGAGGGAATGAAAACTGATGTCTACCCTTTACCTGAATGTTGCTTTAGTCATAACTATTCATTTTGAATTCCTTTTCAGACATCTTCAAAACCCATTGGGACAGGAGAGGAAAAAAAAAATGCCCTGTCAGTCTGTGGGAAAGTCTTTCCTAGAAGTAGAAAGACCTAGGTTCCTGGTGCGGGGTGCTTTGCTGTATGATATGTGTCATATGAAACACACAAATTACCTGTTACCTTCCTTTTCCTCCACTACAGAGTACAGATGGTCTTACCGATACATGTAAGCTCATCCTGGAAAAGCACTATAGGACAGAGTACTGTTTATTTGTAATTTTTTCCACTTTGACTCCAAGTATTGTATTCCAACTAGTGTCTTAAGTTCAGCCAACTCCAAGCCAAGAACATAGTGATTAGGACACTTTTTAGAGAAACAACAGGACCTTTTTTAGTTTTCCTTTTGAAAGGAAGGTGCAGAAGCACTTCTTTTGTGAGTGTTTTAGCCACCAGTCTAGTGCATCTCTCTCTCTCCCTCCTCCCTGCCTTGTTTTAGTAAAGAAAATGGCTGATGGCTGCTACCTCTTTTTTTTCTTTTTTTTCTTTCTGAAGGCTTCTTACCAGCATAGAGAAAACTCAGTATTGCCCACTCCAAGAGAGGAAGATACCTGTTGTCTCATGTTTTCATGTTCCAGTCCTTCTCTTTCCCTCTCTTAACAGCCACTGACTTCCTGGCATTGATCAGGAACTGGAACTTGCAGACTTTTTTTTTTCTCCATAATATGTGTGTCTTTGCATGAAGAGCCTTCATTCCAGGCTGGTGTTTGCCAGTTAGCCAGGACGCTTTCTGGGGACTGCATCACTCCCTCCCCATTTTCACAATGTCCCATCCTCATGCTTCTCTTGAGCCTGCCCAGCACCTGCGGTGCTTATTTTCTGTGCACCAGTAGCAGGGGGAGCCGGACAATCTGCATTTACCTTGGATGGCGGCAAAATGGACCTGCAAAACCACAGCAGAGAATGGAGGGGGAGTTTTCCACCTGCAGAGGGAAATGGCACAGAATCAGTCTGGGTATACTGGACTGTGGTTGCTTTGGAGCAGAGGTGCTTGCTCAGCTACTTGTTAAGGGGCATCCTTCAAAGGAGTCATTGTTTTGTCCGTATTTTAATTCATATGCAAAATTAGAGCTGGCGCAGTTTAAGAACTATGATCTTTAATATAGAGGCCTGCAAGTTTAGGTGATATCTGAGGGCTGAATTTCAGCCCTCAGTTTCTCAATTTGACATCTTTAAGAAGAGGTTTTTATCTCTCAGTAATTACTTTATGTATGTATTTGTATTTCATACTTTGAATGATAAATCTGGCATCATAAACTATTTTTTCTGCCTGTAAAGATTTTTCTTCTATGTAACCCAACTTTTTTAGTTCTTGAGGCTTCATGCACTCACAAAATTTTGAGGATAGCATTTTAAGTGCTGATTGTAAAAACAGACCTACAGTAAAGACGATGTGAAGTTTTAATCAAAAGTATTCCCCTTTTAACTTCTTTTTGAAGTTTAGCTAGCTTTATTTTATAGGACTAAAACAAAGAGCAGGGATTTATTGAGTAAACGTGCTGTTAAGCTCCTGCAGCTTAAGAATATATCTGATGTTTACTGTGTTGACCAATTTGTTCTGGCAGCTTGAATTCCCAGGTTGTAAGGCATTTTGGCTTTACCCTTTGGAGAAAAAACTAGGGTATAAAGCCTTACTTCTTGTGTAGGGTCAGTAAATATCAATTAAAATTATTCTTGAAGATTTTTTACATTTTTTTGTACACCCTTGACAACCAGATTGACATGAAAGATTATAATAGCTCCTGAGCAGCTGTTAAATTCCACTGTATCAATGATCTGTGAATTAAACAGAAGTTTACTGTAGCTTGCTCTGAAGAAGCCATCATGGGCCATTGGGTCAGAAATGGTCATTTAAGAAGGGACCTAAGAATAAATTCACAACACCTTGAAAGGAAAATTAAATAGCCTTAGGGTATTTAGATTCTATTTCAAAACTTCAAATGTTTTTCAGAGTATAAACCCTTAGAGATGGAGTTTAGGCTTAATATCTGTCTGTAAAGCACTGAGCATATCTACAGGTGAGTAATCACTGTCCACCCTGATGGTATATGAGTGTACATGTTACATCTACAGCTCTGAGTAGGAGGGACTAGTCCCTCACCCCAAGGCTGTATGGTACTCACCAGTTCATATCCAGACTGCAGGAGCAGGTTGGTCAAGTCTGTACTTAAGTGGTCCTTGAACCTCGGATGCCTCTGGATCCTGAAGACTGCTTTATTATGAAATAGTTTGTGTGGTTTTCTTAGGTTGAAACATTTCATATCATATCAAAGATTTCATTGTGGCCAAGAGTAGTTTTCCTTTTTTGTGAACCTTCTGGGTTAGTAATACATAACTGTACAGGGAAAAGAATCCAGATCCTGTGAAGTTTCATCTATATCAACTCTGGAATGAGCTATATCTCTATCTAGAGTTGGACACTGTGATGGAAAGGGGTAGTTGAAATAGTCAAAACAGCTAGAAAACACCCAGTCTGGATGATCAGTGTCCAGTGCCTAAACTTGTTTTGTGGTCCTTTTTTAGTGATTGATGGAGCCACAGCTACATGTCTCTCTGTGCCACCCCTCCTGCCCATACAGTAGCAGCAATAAACTCTTCAGAAGTCTGCATTACCACTGATTTTTTTTGTTTGTTTGTTTGTTTCTCTAAATTAGTGAGTGTCTGCTGTCATATTCTCTCCACACCTGGCCTATTGCATTTTGAGCCAGCTAATAAAAACCCCATTCAGGGCTCTCTTGGGAAGGTGTAGGAAGGAAACAGCTGGCTTTGACAGATAGTGCTTTGTGTGCTTCTGAGAGGTGCTAAGCTTTGCAGAGGTACAAGGCTTGTATGGAAAAAAAAATAAAAATTCACACATCAGATGCAAAATTTTTGCTAAATCCAGATGGCAGAAAGAATTTTGCTTTTGGATGTTGCAATAATCTTTTATATTATATATAAAACAGGCTAGCGGTGGGCCTCTTGGGAAAACTGGCAGCAGGGCTCTGTGGCAATCACTGTCCTAATACCAAGAACCTCATGCCAGTGCAGCAGTAGCAGACCTAAAGGCATAGTATAGTATATTTATGCATGAGATTCCTCCCTACTCCAACAAAAGTTGGGAATTCCTCTTTCTGCCTCATTACCTGTCACTTTTGTCTGTCCTGGGGCCAGGTGAGCAAACAACTGTGTGTGTGAGGGTAGTGAAGGGGTTCCTACAGGTCTGCTGCAGGCGCAATTTAAATTACTTCAGTTGTCTTTGATTCAGATGCTTGAATTGGATTTTGTTTCCCTTTGCCGCTTCTGGTTTGTACTGGCTATAGAGAATGCACTTTCCATGCTTAACTATTCTTCTGAAAAGGAATTTATTGTGCAAGGCTGGAAGAAGAATTGTCCAAAAGATCATAGTTATTTATTCTGAAGTAAATGCTGTGAATTAGTAGAAAGAGTCAGTAAGATGAATAGTCTTAATTACCTGCATTAATTAATAACCACAGGGACATTTTTCCTAGCTACTTGCACAAATTGTATTTTCAAAGTACAGAAGATCTCCCCGTAATGCTAATTGGTTATGAGTTTATGCATCTAGAGTTGCTCATCCTTGGACCTATAATGAGATTGCATCTGTGTGTCAATGAAAAGTGGAGCAAGCACTTACTTTTTTTAGTAGATCCACATAAAGCTGATGAATGGTGAGTGATTTGCTTATGAAAAATATCCTGGAGTATGACAACTGCCAAGCAAAACTTTCTCTTCTATGGAGAAAGTCCTATGGAGAAATCTGAGGAGCAATGAATACATGTTTTTGTTTATTACAATGTATTAAAAAAGGAAGCTGCTGAATACAGAGAATTATTTTCTCCTGAAGATATACAGAGAAAGCTTTCTCCTCATCTTATTACGGAAAAAAATCCATTTGGCTTTTGTCAGCTAACAGCTACAGCATAGATGGTTTGCCTTATGCTTATTAAAATCTATAGAGGAGAAACTAATTGTTCACTTGCAGAAACTCAGTCAATGGGCCAAAAATATTTGCATGATTATGAATACCCTTCAGCAGGTGGTGTTAGTATATGTTGCTTGGTTAGTCTAACTATCTTGCCTAGCTGATTGGTTACCAAAAGAAGGGATGCAACAGTTTTTGCTCTTAGCTATGCAGAGTTATCCTATGAGCACCTCACAAAAAAGTTATTTTATTAGCAGATATTACTTGCTTCTTGCCTGAATTAGAGCAGCATGAAAGAACAATAACTTTAAAAAGTTCTTAGCTGAATTACAGCAAACCATCTGATTTATATTGGATTTAGGCAGCTTCGTTTAACTGATACTATTAAGAGAGTTTGATGGCGGGCGAGGGGGATAGAAAAAGATTTCCCAGAAATAGTTAGAACTCTGTCTCTGTGGGTTTCACACTGGAAAATCCTGCATGAATCTCTGGTATTAAAAGCACTGCAGTCTAGAGCAAAGATGTGTCAGATGAGAAACAAGGATTGCCAAAGATGAAAGGGCATGATAGGAAGTTGAGTCCTGCCTGCAGTGCCCCTCCCTGCCTTCGTCCCTTGGAGCAGAACAGATTTGACTTCCCTGGTATATGGTAGATATGTGACTTCAGGGAAGGCATTAAGTGATTTAAGAGTTGAGGCTTATCCCTTTCTGGGTAACATTTACTTCTTAACTCTGGTTTTTCTGCTAGAAGGCTTTTTTCCTTTGGTTGCTCACAACCTGTTTGGGACAATGAGGGATGTTATTCTTTTTATTTGCTCAATCTTCACTTTCTATTCTGGGAAAAAGCTAGGGTGGGAAGCAGGTGCCTGGTTCTGGATCTGGCCTGGTTGCAGTGCGAGGATGGTTTTTGGAGGGAGGGTGAGAGGCCATTTTACCCCAATGAGAAGCAGGGCTGTCTGGAGGGAGATGGACTGTGTAGGGAGTAGAGCAAGAGATGGCCAAAGAAAGAAAGCAGAATAATGCAGGGAGATTTAGGGAACCAGAAGCACAGCTGCGTCCAGCCTAAGAGAGTACCAGCAGATCTGAGCTGTAAGAGCTAGACTTTTTTCTGAGAAAACATTGTGTTAGTGTTTGCTTTTAAGAAGAGACATTCATACCTCAAAACTCTGGTTAACTGAGGATAGCAGCAAAGAAGCATTTAAACTCTTTCGGAAATAGAAAAGACACACTTTTGCTGATTTTTTTTTTTTTTTTTTTTTTTTTAATTTAACTCTTGATGGATTTGTGATACACGATTAACTTTTGATTCAGTTAAAGCAAATAGAGTGCATGGATTCCTCCACAGTTCAGCCACACCTTCCAACCCAATTTTTGTTGTTTGATTTTCCTGGCCCTTTTCCAAATTATTCCAGCCATGCACAGGACTTTAGGGAGAGAAAAGGAGAGTGGGAAATTCCATAAAATAATCCTACAAAAGCAAAGGAGAATCTTATCTCTTGGTTCCTGTGGGAGCTCTTCTTGCTAACTCGGGATGATCCTGTTCCAGAGCAAAGAATTTCCACCACCTACTTTACCCAGGGCTTGTATCCTCTTTATTTCAGATAACTAATCATGCTATGCAGCCAGGAAAGGAACATGTCTTGTGTTGTGGCTCAGCTGCATGATGATACAGCAATGTCTACCATTCAGATGTAAAATCTGCAAGAACAATGGTTATAATAGTGTTTGATCACAATTCAGTCATAAAATATGGATTGTATAACTAAAACAAGTAGATCACAGCTCTGCTTTTCAGACTGAGACTCAGCTGCTCTTAAATGTGCAACAGCTTGACACATGTATCTGTGTTTCTTTTTTTGTCTTGCTAAAAACTAGTTTGTTTACATAAGGCACAGTCCATTCCTCCCTCCACCACCATAATGCAGATTTTCAAAATCTCCTAATATGTATTCCAGGAAGGTTTCACTTAGTGACTGTAGTCTTCTCCAGTCATCAGTCTGCCCTCCTAAAGACATGCTTTGGCTATGTCATAGGCCAAAGAAGAGGGTTTGCAAACAGCCAGCTTTATCTGAAGCCCTGAGTTAGGGAGGGGATGGGTCTGTGTCCTTTAGTAGGAGAAGGTGGTGCCTGTGGAGTATCTGGGAGTGATGATGCTCTGATGTCACTGTGCTGCCTAGACCTAAGAAGAAAATCAGCATGCAGCTTCCCATCCCACAAAATCATGTGCCACCTAACAGTCCCCAGGGGCATCATCCTTTCCTAAAAGCACCCATTTCACTTCTTGCTTCCCTTTTGTATATGCTGAAAAGAGCATTTCTGGGCAGAGTTCTTATGCATAATTCAATTTCTAATTTTTAATTTAGAAGCTGCCTTAAAATCTGAAGGCAAAAGAATTTATTTTGCATTGCCCCACCTGCGAGGAGAATTTGACTTTCTGCTAAAAGAAACTGCACCCACTGGATTGGGGTCACTCCTACCTTATTATTCTCCTGTCCATGTCTGTGCAAAAACACATAAAGAGAACTGCATTAGGAGAAGCCTGTAATCCAAGTCCCATCACAGAAATCCTCAGCAAGTCAATCTCGTTCTAGGCAGCTCCTGGTATTTGACCATTTATTTCCTTTATTCTTCCTCTTGAAATAACACATAATGGATGCACCTGTCCAGTCATGCAGAGAAAATGAGGGCACTGCATGTAAGTTAAGTAATGACTCTCTAGCCCTAAATGTTTCCCCCAGCACTTTGGTCCCCAGCATGCAGTGGTACATATTTTTTGTGACTCTCTTTTGAAGCAAGATTCAATTTAATTCTCTCTTAAGTGTCAACTGCTGTGATTCCTTTATTACGGAGTCTTATGCCACTCATGGCTTATCAGATTTTAAATTACCATTTAAATCTACATAGTTAGACAATATAAGAAACATCATTTTAAATGTATCTAATCTCATTTTCAAAGTTAGATCAGAAACAATCAACACTTTAGAGTGAAAGTGATACCCCTAAGCTAGAAAACGGGAACATAACAAAATTATCTACACTAATCATCATTATCTATAATAATACTTGCAAAACAAAAAAAAAAAAACACCTGTGGTGTAATTAATTGTAACACCTAGGGGGTGAAAAGAACCAGGCAAAAAAAAAATTCTCAGATTACACATTGTTTGCTAATTCTACAACATGATAACATAAGAGTTTTCTAATTATATATGCTAATATTAATTTAAGTTTTAGCAGAATAATTGTAGTGTATACTGCATGTATTATAATGTGGTAGGCACGGCATAACCTCTGTAAACTTGAACTCCTTAAGTGTAGAAAACAAAAATTAAGCTAGGAACAGTGTTTGGCTGGAAATCTGTATACAATTACCTTGTGGTCAGCAAAAAGAAAGCCTGCTCTGAGTACAGACTTGGGAGTAATGGCTTATTAATATATGGGAAGAAGATAGTTTGGAAGAAACTTTTGTCTGCCTTGGGAGGGGAGCTTTGGCAGGAGTTGAAGTGGGAATACTGTACCAAAAAAACAAATCAGGAAGACTTGTTTTGAATTTTATTACTTGTTTGAAAGCAAGCTCTCAAAAGTCCCATTACTAAGAAAGCATTCAGTCCGATTCCTTAGGCAAGAAAGAAATACAGACTAACAGGCTGAGGCAACAGTTTAGTGTATGGCATCTTGGCCACATGACTTGGGCTGTTTAGATCTGGGTCTTAGAAGTTGAGTCTGTGAGGGCTAGGAGGCACACTGACCAAAGATGTGGTCACCTAGTGAAAACTTGACCTCCTGTGATCTAGGCAGCATATTTCACAGGTGGAACTTCTGCAGCAGCAGCCATCCAATGACATTGGCATTCTGCTGCCTTATGGGCTTATATCTATGGTGCTTGGGGAGTGTTTCTAACTGCTTTTCTATTAACTCCTGTTCTGAACACACAGTGAGGAGATTGCTGTACTTCCTCGACTGTTTTCATGCTTTTGCTAGGGTTCATTCTGATTGTTAAATATTCAGTGTGTGTCCTGGACTGCAAGCTTTCCTTTTGTTAAGAGGACTGTTCGACTATGTGAATAAAAATTGACATGAGTAATTGAAGCTTAAAATAATGTGACTTGGCCCAATACATATGAAATGAAGTATAAGTAGACTATAAGGAATGAGACTTCTGAGAAGAGCTGGTAGGGCTGCCCATCAAGTAGATGGGTGGATTTGTGGTAGAAAAACCTGTCTTCACCTGCATATAACTTTTGCCTTCACTAGTCATACTAAAGGTTTCCAAGACCTGCATTGTATTAGAAATAGCATGACCAGCAGAAGTGGGGAGGTGATTGCCCCCCTGTACTCAGTACTGGTGAGGCCACAGCTCGAGTATTGTGTCCGGTTCTAGGCACTTCAATACAGGAGAGACATCGAGGTGCTGGAGCAAGTGCAGAGGAGGGCAACGAAGCTGGTGAAGGGCCTGGAAAACAAATCATACAAAGAGCGGTTGAAGGAGCTGGGACTGTTTACTTTGACGAAGAGGAGGCTGAGGGGAGACCTCATCACTCTCTACAACTACTTGAAAGGACACTGTAGAGAGGTTGGTGCTGGTC
>JAOXNO010000001.1:100315955-100330574 GCA_028565335.1 Limnodromus scolopaceus | reverse complement strand
TGTAGAGTAGGGTAGATGGTTGGACTCGATGATCCCAAGGGTCTTTTCCAACCTAAATGATTCTATGATTCTATGATCTGCTTTAGAGTGATTCATGTGTGGGTGGGTGATGCATGTAAAAGTTTCAGATTATATATGTTGTTCTTAAAAGGAAAAACATAGGATTTTCTTCTGGATAAGTTAAATATGAGCAATTCACTGAGAAGCTACAGAGCCCCTACGGTAAGGGTAAAAAAACTGCTGGGTTTACTCAGGGGAAATACCCAAATTCCGTGAGTATTGCTTCAGAAAATGATCAGTGTGTGGTCAGACGGCTGCCTCTTGTGCCCCAGGAGCTGAAGCTGCAGGAGGCAACACCTGGGCTGATTGTTCCCAGTTGACCACTACCCTCACTGAGCTAGGCTGCGCAGTTGGACTGCGGAGGCTCACACCTCAGAGCAGAGGACCCCAGCGTGTCTTTTGGTGATCCCTGGGTGTTGGTAGGGAGAGAGCAGTCTCCTCTCTGACATGGAATGTCAGGATCTTGGAAAATTGCTTCAGGCTTGAGTGACTAAAGAGGCTGTGCTGGGCAGAAGCAGCTCACTCTTCCCCTCTTCTCCCACCTCTGCCTCTTGTAGTTGCACCACCATGCCACAGCGTGCCACTCCATGCCAGTGGGGTGTGAAATGACACACAGTTACCACCCAAAGAGGAGAGCAGGAGGGAGGAAAGGGGATGGCTGGTCATGCCTGACAGGACCCCTCTCTTCTCTGCCTTTCTGTGCTCTCCTCCACTGGCACCTGCAAGCGGGTGAGGAAACTTTGCTCCCTGCCCAGCTGGCTGCTGTCAGGGAGGGCAAGAGAGATCTCTGCTACCATCCCTGCTGGCCAAAGCCCCTGCACAACCATGGGTGTCAGCAGGTTTGGATGCTGTGCAGTCTCTGCTTGTGCAAATGATATTACCAAACAATTCTGAAAAAGTACTCATAAGGGTGGCATGGTCAAGCCCTCAAAGTTAATCTTTTTCCGATTGTGGCAGCATGAGACAACATCCCCAGTGGCTCTAAAGTCATTTGGCTCTATTGTTTTATTGGACCTGTGCTGGTTTATCTGGCTAAATGAACTCATTCAAATGTAGATAGTGTCCAAGATTCAAATCACTAGGCTTGTAAACAAATGGAAAGCACAGGAACTTACAGTGGAGAACTCTCTTAAAATTATTTTTAGTTGCAAGAACTGAGAACCTATGCTTTGCCTTTTGGCCATTTGTTTTCTTTGTGGTTTCCTAGAACTTTCAAGGTCAAGTCTCTTTAGCTGTTCTCTTTTCATGTTAAGATATAGTTCATAAAGACAAGCATAGATGTCTTCAAATCTTATAGAGCTGAATTCTAAGAAGTCTTATATTGTACTCTTTTCCAAAATAAGGAGAGCCTGCAATATTTTTTTTCCTTATTTTTCTTCCCTCCCTTCCCTATGGAAATTCTGTGTATAACTTGCTGTTTTACAAAAATAATGCTGGCTGACTCCATCCATTTTTTCACTTATGATTATGCACTGTTTGAAAATGCAAGCCTACTACAAAATGAACAGGAAGCTGGGAGATTTTTACTTAGATGCTAGTTCTGCTTTTTGGAAAACTTACAGAATACGAACTCAACCCATCTAGCATGCAAAACTCAGTGCAATATAGATATAAATTTGTATAAAATTTCTACTGAAACCTAGTGGAGCTTATAAACTACAAACTGGTCAGCCCAGTCTATTTTCTCTAAATATCAAAGTTGATTAAGTATTTTTAGATTAAAAGTTAAATACAGGTATACATTGTCTAATAGAAATTATGTTATAAAAGTGATGGTGTCAATAGAATAAAGTAGGATAAGATCCTGTTTTCAAATAAGTATCTTGCATGTCTACCATTTGGCAGCTGAGAAATGTTTCTTTCATATCTTGTTCACTGTCTCCCTGGTTTTTATGGGTCATCAGATTTTGTTGTTGTTTGGGTTTTTCTTATGTCCCCCTTTTCCAACTAGTTCAGATGACCAGCCTCAGAATTTGAGAGGAAGAAAACCTAGAAAATATATTGCTCTAGTTGCTTCTATTCTGTATTATGACAGATTTTCTTTCTGATATTCATTTTCCTTCTGTCACCTTATCAGATTACTGCAACTTATTTTTAGGCTGGGAAATTGAATGAAAAGTTGAAGTTGCTATACGAAGTAGGCCTGTTTTATTGATAGTAGATGGAAGAGGCACTTGCTACACTGTAAATAATGTAAGTGGCCTCCACTGCAAAGCCACTTTCTAGCCTGTCAGTTCCCAGCCTGTACTGTTGCCTGGGGTTATTCTATCCCAAGCGCAGAAGTTTCCTTTTGTCCTTGTTGAACTTCCTGAGTTTTCCTGTTGGCCCTTTTTCTCCCATCTTTTCATGGTGGCAGCCCTGCCCTTTGGTGTGTTGGCTTCTGCTGCTGCCACCTGGTGCTATCCACAAACTGCCTGAGGTCTCAGTCCCTCATGTCATCCAACTCACAGGTGATGATATTTAACACCATCAAACACTAAGGTATGCTAGTCATTAAAAAAAAGATAAATTATGACTGGCAATTAGGCTTCAAACTTTTGACTCTAAAAGTCTAGCCAGTCTAGCAACCTCATAGACCACCCATTCAGTCGCAGTCACTGCAACCTTTCTCCCGGGTGACAGTGGTGGAAGCCTTTAGAAACTGAAAGCAAATTACATTTTCTGTTGTCCACTGGTTCACAGAGCCAGTCTTTTCATCACAGTAGGTAATCATGCTGCCCAAGTGCAATTTTGTAAATCTGTGCTGATGAGGACTTGCCAAATAAAAAATTTTCCTGAGGATTTAAGGGTGCCTCGTAGTTCCCTGGGTCCTACTCCTGCTGTTCTGATTTTTTTTTTTTTTTTTTTTTTTTAAATTAAGATGGCAATAATATTTGCCTTTTCCTAGTCATTGGGTACCATGCAAGTCAGTATAGCCTTTTGAAGATGGTAGAGAGTGGCCTTATAGTGATATTGGCCAGCGTGTTTTGGTATGCTTTGTCCTGTTTCATGGGCAGGTATACACTTGGCTTACTCAAGCATCCCATAATTTCATTCTGGTCTGTCTGGCAGTTCCTGTTTGCCCCAGCTGACACTGAGAGCAGACCTCCTCAGTAAAGACTGATGCAAAGAAGGCATGAATTACCCTGGCCGTTTCCGTGTTTTCCCTTGTATGGGCCAACTCCCAATTCAGCAACAAGCTCACATTTTCCTACATCATGATTTTGCTACCAAGGTACCTGTAGACTCCCTCCTTGTTCCCCTGCTCAACTCCCAGCCGTTTCAGCTCCATCCAGGGTTTACCTAGCCTGAATACTACCTTGCACGTGTTCTCCCTTTCATAGCCTCTCCCTGCTCCCACCTTCCCTGTGCTTGCTTTTCACATCTGTACTCCCTCAGTATTTCCCAGTTCAGCCAGAGCATGCCTGCCCCTCTTTCCCAGGGGCATTCTGCCAGGCCCCAGCAGTTCCTCACTCTTCAAAGAGGGGTCCTGTTGTCACAGAAGGCCAAATCCTGTCACAAATGCCCGCAGCAGAGCCAGATCTTGGGTGCAGTGGAAAAGTCAGTGCAGCAGCCTGAATATTGTAGAGAAGTCAGCAAAGATCTGAGGATGGCAGAAGGGTTCTTGCAAACTGAATCTGAGAGCAAGCCTATGGAGATCCTTTCTGGTAAAAACCAATCAAAGATTGGGAATATTTGAGCAAAGAAATTCTGTCCCATTACTTGTGTCTATTTTATTGATTAGGCAGGAAACTTCTTGTACCTTGCATGAAACACACATAACTGAAAACCCACAGCAACCAAACCTCAACTTCAGCAAGCTTTTTCTCCTTAAGTCTCCTCCTGACCTTCATGGGTCTGAATGAGTAATACTTTAATTTTCCTTCCCCACTGTTCCTCCTTTCCTGCTTTTTTTCTTTTTTTTTCAGCTGGTCTTAGGTCTCTGCTCTCTCAAAAATATAGAAATATATAGTAACAGCATTAGGAGCTCAGAAGCAGAAGAGTGAGCTCAGTCCATAGAGTATAGCTGTTTTTCTGTGCTGCTCAGGTGAAGTGGGACTAAAGTAGTTTTATATCCGCATTCGTCAGCATCCCCAGCAGGGAGGCGACTGGGTTGCTTTGTTAATGTGCTCTTGCTGTTCTCAGTTACTAAAACATCTGTTAGGGATCATTCACATTTGGGCACAAACTAGGGCTGCTCCAAACAACTCTCAACAAGGAAAGGACACCAAATGAAAATAATATTATCTGAGGTCAGGCTGATAAATAGAAGCTCATAATCCTGTTGTTGGTGTTTGTTTCCACCACAGCTCCCCAACCCCCCACCCCCCCTGCCTTATTTCTTCATTCTGTTTTAGAAAATCTCATGTAGCTAGTGCAACATTATTTTTAAGAGCCAAAAATGAATATAACTGTGATATAATTCTTACTCAACTTGGGCAATAATAAAAATAAACATTCAGTGTAAGTTTGAGTATTCTTTGTTTTTCTGGGCTTTTTTTGTTTGTTTGGGTTTCTTGTGGTTTTTATTTTACTTTTTCATTTTTTTTCTAGGCTGTATGACTTAATTTTACATCTTTTAAACCTAAAAGGAAACCTCTTTTAAACCTAAAGGAGGAAATGGGCACAAACTTGAATGTAAGAAGTTCCATCTAAACATGAGGAGGAACCTCTCTATTTTGAGGGGTTCATATCCAGAGCACTGGAATAGGCTGCCCAGGGAGGTGGTGGAGTCTCTGTCTCTGGAGACATTCAAAATCCGTCTGGACAAGTTCTTGTGCAACCTCCTCTAGGTGGACCTGCTTTGGCAGGGGGGTTGGACTAGATGATCTCCAGAGGTCCTTTTCCAAACCCATGTGGTTCTGTGATTCTGTAAAAATGCAACTTTTGGAATCTTAACAATGCACTTAATTGCACAGATGTTTTTACACAAACTGGGACTGCCAACCTGAACTGTAATTACAAGAGTAGTGAATCTCCAAAATGTCTGTTTAATTAAAAATGAATTTCAAACTGCAGAGGACCTTCCTTCTTGTCTTGATTATTTGTAGCTGAATTTAGGGTGGGGTTTTTTTCATTATAGTGTGTAATGTAATATATAATATGGAAAAACATATTTTGACAAGTTTGTTTTTGTGGAATTATGGGTTAAGGAAAACCTGTTTCTAGGGTTTTCATTCAGCTGAAATTATTACCAGGTACATTTCCACTTTTTCCTGCAGTATATATTGTTTTAGCTATAATTGACTTCCAGATTGACTTTCATAGAACAGCTTTTCTAATTGTGCAGAGTCTTTTCAGACTAGCGTGTGTATGCTTGTGTTACACAAAGTTCAGATCATCTCTGGTATGGTCAAAGCCTGTGGGATTTTGCTTGGGGAATCCTGTGCCTAACTGCATTACAAATTTTGCAGGAAACAATGCAAATAACCATAGTACTGTTGTTACATGTTTCCTGCTTCTTTTTTTCTTTTTTCTCCTGCTTCAGAGAGAATATTCTCATTATTAATATTTAGAGTGTTAAAAGCCAAATAATTTGATTTTGATGTTTGGCATTATGAAAAAAAAGAAAGTTGTTCCCATTTTTCTTTATAGCTAGTGTGTTTTATATTTTTCTTTATAAACAGAAATGTGGTCGGTCTTTCAGCACATCCACTGTCTCACTGACTTCAAGGAAAGTGCCGGCGATGGGGGTCTCACATTGACTCCAGCCAACTGTGACATATAGATTGTTTTTAAAGATTATATGCCAAGGTTGTGTGAAAAGCAAAAATGTTTTTATGCTTTTACCCTAGCATCTGTTCCTAGAGGTTGATGGACAAATCCTTACTATCATTAGCTTGGCTACATGGTTAGGTTTTGCCTGTTATTCTGAAGACAGAATTGCTGAGAAAGGGACCAAAATCACCACTTCCACGGAAATGGGGAAGTGATGTCTTTCTTCACAGAATACTGTACACCAATAGATCTCAAAAAAACTGTCATGAGGTCTTGGCCTCAATGCTGCTAAGTAGGCAAACTGCTGCCCTCTGTCACATCTGCCTGGACAAAAGATGGCATCTTTTGAATTATTTGGATTTCCCTACCCCTATAAATGCATGGAAAGACCTGGAGAATGACATTTTGTTAACTTTGCAGTTATGGGACAAAACTAAAATGTTTTGCTAATTCCTTCAGACTTGTGGATAGGTTTTGGATGACTTTTTTTTTTTTTACACTGTTTGTGTGCATGTAAGTGTTAGTGCAGATCTTGTATTAGATGAGTTGGAAGGATGCTTTTCTGATAGTTCTAAAAGCAGCTATGAGCAAGGTTCACTCTCTCCCAGAATCTCCTCTCGAGATGTTACAGCAGAATATATCTCTCTTGCTAGAGACGCATGTGCTGTAGGAACATTCAGGAGCAAACGTGGAATCTGAGCATGCAAGTTGTTGTAGTTAAGCTAGTACAATGTATTAAATAGTGTCAAGATAAGGTTTTGGATAAAGATTAATAATTAGCTAAAAGTTAATCTATGAGGACTGTGGTAGTGTTTTGGGCAATTCCTGAGGCTTGCAATCAGAGGAAATAATTCCTGGAATTGAGCCAAAGCACACTGGCCTTCTTTTCCACGTCTGCCCTAAATCTTGTGAGTGTTTAGAAAAGCAAAGAGCGAGTAACAAAAAGTGCAATAGACAGAAAGCCAAAATGCCTTGCCATTAAGCCAGTGTTTGTAGTATTCCAAATTTGGTTTAATAACTTCTGATCTCATATTTCTTGGTGTTACTGGATACGATGTTCACAGGGTCTTCCAGGTATATCAATAGATCTCTTTGTTTAGATTCAGTCCTCTTGGCTTCAAATTCAGTTGACTAATGTTTTGTTTTGAATTACCATATTCCTACCCAAAATAAAATGCCAACCTCTAGTATTTTGGCAGCGTGTAGCTCTTCCAGGTATGACACTACTAGTCTTCCTTCTTTTCAGTCAGCATTAAAGTGATCTTTCCCAGCACAGAAGGGTGAATGGAAATTTAAGCATATATTTTTACTTATTAAGAATAGGAGATCCTGCATGTTAAATGTACCATTTTTTCTGCTGTTGCCGTGCAAGATGACAACTGTGATGTTTGCTCTCCAAGCTGATTTTGAATAATAAGCCTTCATGCCTTTATTACTTGAACGTTAAATGTTAATGTACTCTATACGGGACTGTACCTTGAAGTAATTTATAAGCTGAATACAAGATCTAAACCTGTTGCTTATTATGCATTGCTCTGCCCAGATCTAAAGACTTATCAAGAATTATGTCAACTATTTTGATTTTTAAGGTTTAAGATAAGCCTCTAAACTTTGATTTAATGCAATTTTATGTCTCCCTTTGTATTAAAAGTTGCAAAAAAAGAAGAAAATCTCAATGGACCTGTGACATGACAAACAATATCAGTTTTTCAGGAGCCATTATCATTTCTCATGTCATTGCAAACAAATAAGGAACCTTTAATCCAAGGACAAACATTGTGTAACACTTTTATCTGTCATCTCAATATACATTTTCATATTTAAAAGTATCATGCAGTATTAGTAAGCTATTGCACTGCATACTAAAAATACTGTGAAAAAGTCATTAGGGCATACTTTAACTGGCTGTGAAGACTCATTACTTCGTTTCTAGTTAATGTTTCTAATTGCAGTTGATCGTTGATTTGCAGAATTTCTCTTTTTTTTTTAAAAAAAAAAGAAAGGAAATTTGTTTACTTGCCAAAGCTCCAGAAATATATTTTAAAAACCTATTATGACCAGGCCAGGTAACATGTAATGGTGAATGTTCTGTTAATGCAGCTGATAATAAATTTCACCTGGAAAAAAAATATAAATTCAAGACAGAAGACTTAGTCACAGATTGAACAAATAAGTAAAAAACAGTGAATATTGCTTTTAGCAGAGACTTGAGACTCATTACTGCATTTCATATTTGCTTTCACTTTTTGTGCAAATAAATGTAACAAAATTGCTTTTGAGTGTCAAAATAAGGCAAAGATACATGCCCACTTGATAATCTCTTTAGTTGCTTCTGGCATCTCAATAATGGCCTCAAACTCATTTCTTGTTGAGATATATAGTTTCTTTATATTAAAAAGTGCCTGAGGTAAGAAATCAAAGAACATATGTATTTATCTATCTCATATATCAATGGATACTGATCCAAATGTTCAGCAAGCAAGAACTAAGTTTTAGGGGTAGCCTAAAATACTGTAAGACTAAGAAAGCTTCAGGAATCGCTGTGATCTATACAATTCTCTGAATCATTGCTCATCCTTCGTGTTTGTAGTGGGGGAAGAATTTGCTGCTACCCTACTGTAGTAGATTGCAAACTTTTTTCCAACTCCTGTTTGCCTAGCTGCTTTCGTTAGTAAGTTGGAGAGGAGAAGCAAAGGAGATAGTCGGAGTAGTCTTTTCTCTCCTTAAAGATGCTGATAAGCCAGGTAGCTCGAGGATGGTTTCCCATGTGTGACTGTACAACCTGAGACAGCATTGAGTCTGACTAAAAGCTGTTCCTAAGAACAGAAATTATTTACTGTGTTTTATTACCTCTTTATTCCAAAAATAAGCGCAGCTGAGAATGCACAGTGGACTGTTTTTTCCCCACTGATTTTGTGTCTGTTGTTTTGGTTTTGTGTTTTTTTCCCAGTTAGGAAAAAAAACCCCTTCTGTGACTATATGCAAGTGCTTAGCCTGTAGTAAAAGAACTATAAAGATGCCCATCATAGTACTTTCAACATTTTCAAGTCACTGCTTCAACCACGTAAATTCCTATCCATTGCATGGTTGCAGCTGGCTAGCTAGTGTTAAAGTGTTGTTGGACCTTAGTGCAGATAACATCTACTACCACACAAACCACTTTGTATCAGTGAAGCGATTTTGGCAGAAATGCTTCTAGATAATAAGTAGGATATATCATACATAGTCAGTGGGTAAAAAGAGCCCTGGACCACTGGTGCATTCCACAAGTTTATTTTTCACTATCTTCTTGAAGACAGCCAAATTTTGGCCCCCTTCCTACTTTTTTTTTATGTTGTGGCCTTTAGTTTTTACCTACTCAATCTCTCAAATGCTGTCTTTTTCCTCCTGTAATAACTTAAACAAACTAAAAAAGGGGGCGGGGGGGCTGGTGGTGGGGTGAGGAAGGGCCTTCAAGTGTCCCAAAATTTTCATTATCTGTTGGTGTGCATTGTCTCATTTTCCTCTCCCAAATCTCACCCTTTGTCAAGAGCCTTATTCTCATTCATGTTTTTCCCCTTATTCTCACTGAGTCCATCTTGCTCTCTTTAACTTGAAAGTCTCAATGCTCTTTCCACTTTCTCTCCTTCCTCTCCCCTCAGTTTCTTCATTTCTTCTTTCCCTCAGGATTTCCCCTGTGGTCCTTGTAGGTTTGCTGTCCTTGTTCCCATGTGGGTGATGACCTGATGTGGGTGTCTGTAGGCGCTGCTGCCACACTGGGTGCATGAGTACTCAGAGGCGGAGGAAGAGGAGGAGCAGAGACCTGCTGGCAAAGGGCTTTCTCTGTAGCTGCCTCCCAGTTCTTGAGCATAACAGCCCCTCTGTAGCTCGGGGAGGGGGAAGAAAGAGTGGCTCACTTTATCCCACAGATTCTGTTTCCCTCTTATTTACCTTCTTTTCTCTTCACAGTTAGCAGGAGATGGAAGTAGGTATTCTTGCCCTTGAAGCAGAAAAGGGTGTGTGGGCAGAGGAAAGAACACTGATTCTCAACCTGACTTCCCCATGTAATGTTCAGCTCAATATATTTTCCTATAATAACTAGCATGCAGTTCTTGGGGAGGGGGAGAAGAACTGTGAAAGCATTATTTTTTAAGTTCCCTGGGACAGGGTTTGTCTTTTATTGTTCCTATGCAGCAATGTGAATAAGTGATGCAACATGGGGAATAACATTTCAAATAAATACAAAATTATTTCCCTTTGTTAGATTCTTGGCTGAGAACTGGCTGGCTGAGGAGAATGAGCCTCTCTTTCACTTATAAGTGGATGCCTCCAGCTGCACAGGAAAGAAACCTGTGCTATACTAATTCTGGGGAAAGATAAAGGGCCTCACTCTTCAAGAGATTTTATGATTACTTAAAAGAGGTTTTGCAATCTGAAAAAATAAAAAGCAGGGGGAAAAAAAGGAAAACAAACCCCAAAAGATTAAATAAATATGAAGGTAATGCAAACAAAAGGAAAATAGGAGTTCAGTTTGGCAACAAGGAAAACTTTACAATATGTGGATAGTGTAGCTATCTGTAACATGGGTTCCCTGCTGTTCCCATCCCAGAAAAAGAAGAGTTACTCTCTACTAAAAGTAAAGTTGAACCAAATACTGATTCTAATTAGCCACTGAGAGTTTTGCTGTTGAATTTTATGGTATCAGAATGTCACTCCTTGTGGTTTCAGCACAGGAGCAGACCTTCCAGAGCTCTGGAGAGGAACTAGATGGAATAAAGGTTTTATAAATTTAGAGGAAAATATATAAGAGAGAAAAAGACCATGTAGTTTCTAGGCAAGGGCAGGATCTGTACGTATGGGAGGTGCCAAGCCCAGAGCAGAGGAGTGACACCCATGTGTTCCCAGCTCCATCACCTTGGGAACTTCCCTGCTGGAGAGCTGGATTAGGAGGTTTTAGCCTCTTCCAGGTGGCATTTTTCCCTGGCAAACTCCCTGATAGAGCCAAGAATCATGGCCCTTTGCTGGGCAAGGTGGATGCTGAGTTCTAACAAAAAACAAGGTTTTCTTGGCAGTGTTTTATGCTCTGAGAGAATGAAGATTTGGGACCTGAAGACAGAGGGTCAGGTGTCTCACCTGGGCCCATGAGCCCTGGCACAAGGCACCATGCCTTGCCTGGTGGGGCTGGGACCCTCTGCCTCTACAGAAGCAGTAGCTTTGGATTTGCTGTGTTTGCAGAGAATTGGTGGGTACTGAGGCTCCTGCTGAGTTCTGAGTGGGGTTGCTTCACACTGAAAAGCTGAGAAACAAAAAGCATAATTTGCCATAGCTTTTAGACCACTACTTCAAGCACTCTGCACAGAGAAAGAGAGACAACAGCAGAGCCAAGTGCCGTATCTGTTAAAAACCAGGCTGCTGTAGAAATCTATGCCCTGTGGCTGTCTCAGATTGCACTCCAATAAATCAAATCTGACGTTTTTTTGTAAGAGTTGAATTTTACTTTGGGAAGAATGCGGTTTTTACCTCTGTTTTGAAACATCTTGTAATGTGTGATCCTTTTGGGGAAGGAGAAGGAAAAGTCAGGGCATCATACAAAACTCATTCCTGAGGCTAATGATATTGAATAAATCCTAAATTCCTTAAAATGATAAATGGATGTGAGAACACTTAGTCCAAAATTACATGCCTAAATGTATGGTCCCACCATGGTGAAAATGGAAGTAGCCAGCTGAATTAAACATCCTGTGACATACCATTTATTTTTCCTGGCAGAATAGAATATTAAAACATAAGAAGCACACAGGTGTTATCCATACTTTTTATTTCTGTGAAGGACGACCTAATTGAAATACAGAGAGAAACATGAAGGAAAGGGAAGCTCAGTCTTCATCTTTCACAAAATCCATCTCTTTTGCATCTTTTCTGTTCAATATCTGGAACCGAAAAAAACCACTGCTTCCTCTGTTTGGATGGTTTCAGTATTCTTAGAATCACATCTAGTAAGAAAAAAAACCAACTGAGACTGAAATAGCTAAACTCCCTCCCTTCTTCCCACCACCTTGAAAAAGAGAAGGGCTTAAGAAGGTTTTTTTTAAATAATGTGGAGCAAACTCCATCAGCAGCCTTGTGAATTTTTCAGTTGTGTTTCCAGAGTTTCCACGTTGGACATTTACGAAGTTGTCCTAGATAGAATACTATTAAACCCTGGAAAGAAATGCTTTCATAAGCACCCTGCTGCCTTTTATTTTAAGTTCTTCCTTTGTGTTTTATGGACATAGGTCACAACACCAGTTGAAAGTAATAGTGCTGCAATCTGAATAGTTCCTGATAGCACCTGTGAAGGCCACTGGCTTCTGAAGGAAGAGCATAAAGCTCTGAATTAAATCTTCTCACCTTTAGCTCCTGACACATCAACACTTGGTGAAGAGAGAGACAATAACATTTACATTTTCTCACTAATTTAAGGAGAAATAAAAAGACAAGAAGAGAGAGGGGTTCGTTAATTTTCCATTCAGTGTTAACTTCAATGCTTTTACAAGGACAGGCTAGAAAAGGCAGGCACCTGTACAATATAATAAATCTAGAGCTGCTCAGGTAGCTGGGAGAGGTTGCTGCGGTGCTGAGTTCTCAGGGCGTAATCCTGTAGTTCAGTGGTTCCAGCCCAGCGAGTGCCACACTGCTTTCCACTGAGCACATTTATGATCCCAAGCAGTTCCCTGCTGTCAGTTCCTATTTGCATCTTCTCCTTCCCAATTTTTTTTCATTTTGCTGAAATCTTCCCTGTCACATTTCATCTTAATTCTGATTTCTTGTCATCTTTCCTTGAGCTGTTTTAACTTACGTTTTTTTTCTGCTATCGCCAACCATTTCCATCATTGAAGGGTTAATGAAGCAAACAACCTCTAGCAGCAGTGCAGTCCCCAGCTCAAAGCTTTTCTCTTGTTTCCTCTGTCTCAAAGCAAGTACAGGTTCTTTATTTACTTGCTGTCTCTGATATGTCTAATGTTTGCAGCTAGACCAGAACCTTTGCTTCTTTCTCGCATCAAACCTCCAACAGAGAGCCTGACTGATGGAGTCTTTATAGGGCAGCAAGAGTCAATGGAGCACCATAGCCAGTGTATGCTGATATTGGCAGAACTAATAGTGGTTTATACCAAAGATGGATGTAGGCTATTTCAGTTGCAGTCTGCTATTTCTACATCTCCCTTTTCTGTGTAATACTTTTACATTCTTGAAGCAGCCAGATTAATCTTCATCTCTTTCTTCTTGTCTGCAGTTTCTTGAGAATACAAACTCATCGCAAATTGATTTTAATTTGAGTACCTCTGGGTTATTATTTGGCTTCATCTTTTATATAAACAAGTAATAAATTGTTGGTTGATATTTTTCTGAGCCTGCAACTTGAACAGGTGTGTGCCATTGCTGTCTTCTCTAATTTCCTGCTAGTTTAACACTGTTCCTCTTGAGCAAATTCCATTCTCATCTCAGCATTAGTCATGCGTCATCTTATAGCCATGAAACTTTCCTGTTGTTTGGTCAGTGACCGAACCATCTAATTCTCCTTGGCAATCCTGTCACTCACTGTTTCAGCAAGCATATCCTTTCAGCAAATATACTCTTCTGTCAGCATTTGCCAATGTTGTTCCACCGCATCTCACTGGTTTCACAAATTTTCACATTATCTCATCCCAATCCAGTTGTCAGCACCTTTACTGTCCTGCTGATTTTTCACGTCTTTGCATTCCAGCAACCTTTGTGTGCCATAAGATGCAATGAGGTACAGTAACATCAAAAAAGCTAAGTTGTTTTTTCGATAGAGACATCCTCAGTGCAGTACCACTGTGGGAGTTGAAGGGCAGGAGGTACAGTCTTTGCATCCTGATGGTCCTTTTGCCCTGACTGGAAGCTGCTCAGTTAATGACTAGAAGCAGAAACTCTTCTTAGCATAGCAGTGCACCATTTTCAGGACCTCTTCCTCAAATACCTGTATGTCAATGACAGGCAGGGTAAGATGTTTTCTAATGAGCACCACTGTACTGGAGTCATTTTACACGGCTCAAGACAGCTCCTATACAGCTGCTTATCACTGGTGGGTTTGACAAATTTGCAATCTACATTAGTAGCTTTGAATATGAAGAGTGCATATAGTTTTCTTTTCAGTGCTTTTGCACATACTCCAGCTTTAAACCAAAATTTTTAAATAACTAATGATTTCATCATAGTACATTTCTTTTGGGTTGAACAAAATATTTTGTTAAAATTAATTGATTTTTTTGTCCTTCAATGATTTTTGAAGATTTTTAGAATTGTATAGCTTAAAGTAAACTTTGTACACACATGATTGCAGTATGTTTTTAAGAATGATGTGTATTCATAGATAAACCATGGTAAAAGAAGTCATCTTGTTAGAGCATTTGGGGCAGGAGGGAATGGTAAGAGGATTCATGCTGATGTTACTGGTTATACATTCTCTTCACCTTCTAGGAAAGCATTGTATGTGAGAAATTTGCCTAGAACACCTAAATTCAGTTTTTCTTCAAAAGTATATGTATACAGTATCTGCTCATGTATGAAAGACACTTGTTCTTGTGCAGAGAGTTAACAGTTCTTCCTAGAACTCTTTAGTTTTAATTCTTTCACATGAGAAATATTTTATATAAACTCTCCTAAAACATTTACCAATGTGTATTGAGACAAGCTCTGGGGGAGGGGGAAGAATACGATACAAAACAATATGTTAGTAATAAAAAAATAAATTGATATTTAGAAGTGATGAATGCAAAATTTCAAACAAAAACATGTGGCAAGTGACATAGAATCATAGAATCATTTAGGTTGGAAAAGACCCTTGGGATCATCAAGTCCAACCATCTACCCTACTCTACA
>JAOXNO010000001.1:100302358-100315855 GCA_028565335.1 Limnodromus scolopaceus | reverse complement strand
CCCCAAGCCTGTAGCGCTGCATGGGGTTATTGTGGCCCAAGTGCAGGACCTGGCACTTGCCCTTGTTGAAGCTCATCTCATTAACGTTGGCCCAATGATCCAATCTGTCTAAGTCTCTCTGTAGAGCTTCCCTATCCTCATGCTAATCAACGCTCCTGCTTAACTTGGTGTCATCTGCGAACTTGCTGATGATACACCCTATGTCCTTATCATAGTAGACTATTTGACATCATGTGTGTTCTTTATCTCCATTCCTTGTAAATTTGATTTTGCTTTGCTTACCAGATCTCTAGATAGTCAGTAGTGGTGTGTTCAGGGTGGACCTGTCTTAGGTTTCTGCATATTAATAACTTTCCTGGTTTCAGCTGGGATAGAGTTAATTTTATTCCTAGTAGCTGGTGTAGCCATGGGTTTTGGATTTGATAGGAGAATAAAGTTGATAACACACTGATGTTTTAGTTGTGGCTAAGTAGTATTTATACTGAATCAAGAACTTTTCAGTTTGCCATTTTCTGCCAGCAAAGAGGGGTGCAAGGAGCTGGGAGGGAGCACGGCGAGGCAGCTGAGCCAATCTAGCTAAAGGGATATTCCATACCATATGACGTCGTGCTCAGTGTATAAACTGGGAGGACTTGGCCAGGATGTAACATCAGTCAGTGGAAGGGAGCAATTATATTGTGCATGGCTTGTTTTATATATTCTATTATTACTATTATTATTATACTCTCTTCCTTTGTTGTCCTATTAAACTGTCTTTATCTCAATCTGTGAGTTTTACTTTTTTTTATTCCGTTCTCCTCCCACCCCACCCGGGGGAAGATGGGGTAAGTGGCTATGTGGTGTTTAGTTGTCGGCTGGGGCTAAACCATGACAATAATTTTAAAACAGAACAATGCAAAACCAAACCAAACTAAAAAACCAACCAAACAACAACAACAAAAACCAAAACAAAACAAAAACACAGGAGGTGAACAGTTAGGTAGTGCTTCAACCTAAATGATAGGAAAGAGAAAATATGCTTCTATTTAGACAATGCTTCTGTGACTACATAAAATATTCAGGACTGTGGGTTGATTACCATAGGATGGAATTCACGGGAGTTTATTTAAATAATAAGAAAAATAATAAATTCTGTTGATTACAAACTATTTCCTGCAACAGAGAACAGATAATTGCTTACAGGAGGTTGAAAGGGCCAATGCTTTTGTCTTTGTAAGGAGCAAAAAGCATTCTGAGGTCAACGAGGTCAATGTTTGAAAGATGTTGATTTCTTTTTTTTCCTTTTTTACGAAATTTGTTTTTTCTTAGCTAGAAATTGTCACAGTAGAAATGGGAAGTCTCCTCACAGACAGACCGTAGACCCAAGTCATGCTTCCAGCAAATGCTGTCTTTTTCATATCTGGCAATCATACTAATTAGAGTAGTTACCAAAAAGTATAGTCTTTTCAGAAATATTTCCACCACATTCTCCTGGAGTAGTAAAAGAAAATATAGTGACTTAGTAAATATTTTCAGTGGGCAGAGAACTGACTTCAAATCATAGATTGTAGGGTTTAAAGGGATTTCAGGATGCGCTGAGGGAAGACACTGCAAAAAATGACAAGACAAACTTTGTCTGCGTTTCCTGAAAAATGCTTGTCTAGCCTGTTCTTAAAACATTCTGGTGATGGAAAGTGGATTTCCCTGGCTGCAGTTTCAGCCTATTATTTCTTGTTCTTTCCTTCATGGACACAGAAGATAAATTATTCCTTCTCTCTCTCTGTAAAAGCCTTTAATATACTTGAAGACTTTTGCAGACTGAAACTCTGGTTTGTTCAGCCTTTCATTGCAGGTTATGTGTCTCAGATTTCTGATCCTCAGGAATCTCTGCAAGCAACCCACATGTTCTTGGTGGGCAATACCCAAAGCTGAAGTCATTACTACAGCAAAATGGATGAAAGCTAGGAAACACAGAAGCAGTACAGTTTATGCTGTTGTCCATAATCTTGCTTTGATGTCCACCTTTCTATGGTGGTTCTATGGTTCTTTCTATGATCCACTGCAAGTTGCTTTCTAGCTTGTATTTGTGTAATGATTTTTTTTTCTTTGTTAACTGTAGTTGGCTGTGTGGAATGTCATTTCAAAAAAAAAAATTTAAAAAAATCATCAGGGTTGCTTGTACTCTGCTTGCTGCCTCTCTCGTGTTGGTGTCACCTTTATATTTAACAAATAGACCAGTTGTGTTCCATCATTCAAACTACTAGTGAAAGTATTGAGTGAAAATTAGTACCTATTGGACTAATGCTGTTGCATCTTTTGATTTTTGAGAGTGAATGTGTTATAAGTATTCTGAAGACAGCCCAGGAAAAGTTATATGTGTTGTTGATCTAGACTTTGGCTATCTTCATTGCTGCCTGTGATTTCCTCAGCAGCAGCATGAGTCAGTGCATGATTTTTACCAATCTCTTTCTCTCGAAATGGTTAAGGTCAGGAGACCTGTTAACCCACCATAAAAAGATATTGGATAGATTTGATAGAAGTCACTCTTTGCAAATACTCTTCTCCTTGTTTCCTTGCTAGTTCTTAAAAATCATTTGATTGTGCTGATATTTTTTTTAAGTACTAGGTTAAGACGATGTATAATTTCTACCTCTTCCCTTTTCTGTCTCAGAAATACATGCTATATTTGATCTCTTTCAGTTTTCTGGAGTTTATTCATTTCCCAGAGATTCTCAAAACGAACTATTAATGTGAAAGAACTTTCAGATGTTTTAAATTCCCCGAAAAGAAGTTTATCAGGCTCATGGAGTCTGAAAACAAGTCATGTCTCTCTGAGCTGTATATTCCCTACTCTAGCCTTTTGCTGCTGACATCAATTGTTCATCATTTTTCTAGTGAAGACTGACAGAAAGAAGTTATGCAGTACTTTGTGGGCATCCCCTCTCTCTGAAAATGAGACATTTTATGGTTTTTTAGCCTTATGTTAGTGTACCTCTAGGATGATTTCTTGTTACATTCTTGTTTTTACATTCTTTGCTAGTAAGATGTTTATAGGGGCAACATGAAATACTAATATAATTCTGTTATTCCCATTCTTAATAATCTTGTGTAGCTTCCTCTAAAATTAGGTCAATGAAGAGCTTGTGATTTAGCCAACAGGGGTCTAATTAAATTTTCCGTCCCTCCTTTACACTGGGTTAGCTTGCTTTTGTACCTTTTTTATAATTTCTTTAAGGAATTGTTAGCCGTCCAGAATTTCTTTAGCCTTATTTCTTCCCTAGGAGGCTATGGTCTACCAGTTCTCTGAATATATTAGCCTCCTTCATGAAATTCACTATTTTTATTTTGTTGTTCTTTTCAATCCTTCCTTTTCTGAGAATGGTTAATCCTACCATTTTATCCAAATTACTCTCTATTTACCCGTTTTTCCGTGGTGGATAGAGTTGCATTTAAAATAATCACCATTTTATTTGTTTTCTCTCTATTCTGTAAAGAAAATAAAAAATTCACTAAAGTAACTTTAAGAAATGTACTGATCTCCCTTAATACTCAGCAGCTCACAGGGTTCAGCATCAAGCTGCATACGCAGTTTCTACAGTCTTTGATAAATTCCTTGTGTCTCGAAGAATACCAAAGACCTCAAGCAAAGCATGGTCCGTGGCCTTAATGGTTTAACACTGTACTACTAAGCAGAGATCCTTCAAGATACTTTAAACAATTATTTCCTTTTTTTTTTTTTTATTCTAATGTAGCCATCTTATATTGTATTCTTATTCCAATTCTGTATATTCTTTCATTTGGAAAAAATTACTAGATTTTCCTGATTAATTTAAAAAAGAATAAGTTATATAATGACATCTGTGAATCTATGCAGTCTCAATCGACAATTTTCAAATGCGTTTTCTACATGTACTTATCTAAGATAAGATTTTTGTTGCTTGCTTTTCTTGCGTACGCCCATATACCATCATACTCAGCCTTCAGTAGAATCAGGTCAGTGGTGAGGACAGAAGCAATAAATCTCTTTATCTCTGGCTTTTATGGAGGTGACACCTTTTAAAATATTTTTTTCTCTTGACTTCTTTCATGCTAGGTGGCTGACTGATTTAGGCAATGGGCCACTGTGGTCAATTGAATCCCCCAAAATCTAATATTAAAAGACAAAAGGGAAGGACCTGTTTGTCAGTAGAATAAACTGAGAAGTGTTCAGCAAGCACCAGTAATTCTCTCTCAGGAAAGCAGAAAAATGCATTTAATTTTACTATTTTTTGTCTACACTTGTTACTGCCTTCATTAATGTTACAGCTTTTTTTTTTTCATTACAGAGATGGTGCCTAATTTCTTCTAGATACTTTTTATCTGGATGGTAGAAATGTGTTGAAGCACATTTATTTCTTTTTGATGAAGGTCTCCTATTGAAGAATATTATTTTGCCTGATACATAGAGAAAGAGAACGTAACATTTTTAAAGTGAAAATAAATTTATCAGAGACATGAATGAAAATAATAAACATCCTGTAGCAAACCACAGAAAGCTCGTTTTTCAGTTTGAGTTGCAAATATAGTTTCAATTTATTACTGAAGTTCTCCTGTCTTCCTCACAGTGCACTCCTCTAGGTGTACTGTTCGCATGTCTGGTGTGCTCTTCAGATTTTGAAAGCGGAATTTTTGTAGTTAGATTCTCCAGATTAATATGTTACAGCCAGCACAGAGATTAGAACATATGTGCTAGTCTTGTTTGGTACTGAATTTTGGCATTGTGAAAGCTTCTAATTTTTATATTGGCATTTCCAAAGGTGCTTCTATGCAGACAAAACAAATCCAAGCAACTCGGCACAAACACCTCCAATTTTTCTGATTAGCTTTGTATCGAAAGCAACATTTCATCTCCATTTATCCATTTCAGGCTCAAGAGTCTTTCTTATACATTTCCTCTAGTACCGTTGTGAATGAATAAATGAAGTGCCTACATTTCCAGTTTTACTGTAAAGATATTAGCAGGACAGCTCAATGAACTTTTGCATTTCCATTGGACTTGCTCACAGAACTGCTGCAGAGCTTTTCTCTTTCCCTCTTCTTTCCCTCTTTCCCCTTAAGTAAGGTCTGTGTTCGGTCCCAATTATAGGCTTACTTCTATGTTGATACTTAAAATGTGACAGTATTTTGAAATGATAGTAATGATTATTACAAGTGTTTTCTCCTTGATGAAAAGAGAGATGTAATAAGCTAAGACATGTGTTTCCTGCAGCCACTGAAGCACATATTTTCTGACATATCAGGACTGCAGCATAAAGAAGCTTCACATTAACAAAAAGTTCCCAGAATATAGTTACTCCCTGTGTCCCTGGAGAAGAGCACAGGCACCTTCTGTATCACTTTTTCAAGTCCATGCACATCAGTTAGAAATGAGGGAACATTTGATGACTTTCCTTGAAAATCCATCCTGGTGGAGTTTATCATCCAGTTTATAAGCCTGACATATTGGACAGGCCATCCCAAGTCCTTTAAGACAGAGCACCATGTTGAAAGGACAGCATCTACATACCTCCAATCTGAAAAAACCACAAAGTGTAATATTAGGTGTGTGAGTACTCTTGGTCCCTGCAGTCAGTAACTGCTGACTTGAAGCATAAATGAGAAGCAGCTCTCTCAAACTGTGTATGAATAGGCACTTTATTTTAATTCTCAATGTCCTGCTTGTCTATGCCAGTCCTTTCTTGGAGCAAAGACATCCTATTTATACACAACTCTGCACCGGCAGTGAGGAAGCACTGGTAAACTGGGCTTGGCCATGGGAAGTCTTGGAGAGGTTGTCTCTTAGGGATGACATTCTCAGGGATAACCTCTCTCAGGCCTCCCATGGTGGGGCGATGTTTCACAGTGTCTTGCTGGGAATTAATTCAGGGTCACCTTGGGCTGTGAAAGGAAGGTGCCTATCTGTATGGTATTGAGTACAGCCTTCCTGCTAGTTGACCTTTCTCTGAGAACAGATAGGTGGCAGCTTCAATAGCTTTCCTCCTGCATTTCTCTGAGTGCAGAGCCTGCAGCTGTGACTCCTTTGCAGGAAGGGAGTGTGTGAGGGGATGGTGCCTTTCTATCCTCTACTGCCTCCCTTCATCTAGGACAAGACTCACTAAAAGGCCGCTTACACTCTGGTTCGTAGGATTTGCTTATAGAGCTATGCTCTGAGAATCTAGGTGCTGTATTTGTGCATGCCAAGGAATTATAGTTATGCATTACAGCAGATGTTTTATGGTAGTTCTGTAATTAGCACTCTGCACTATTATGCCAGAGGCACGGATTTGATCTCTTGCTCTCTGAGCTGGCAGGGGATGGGAGCACTGCTTAGACAGTGTGCAAAACCCCAGATGGGCAGGGAAAAGGAATATTTTCCATTGCTCTGCAGTGGCCCTTGTAGCTAATGATGATGGTATTTTGTGCTCTTATGCCTTTCATTTAAGGATCTCTGAGTGCTTTACAACCATTAAGTAAGACATTCTATACCCAAGTGAAATAGCCAGTGTGGGGTACAGAGGGATCGCTTACCTCTGGGCCATAACACAGCAGCTGTCCAGCAAGGCAGGGCAGAATTACTCAACGTTTTAGGATGGGCAGTAAGCAATATAGCTTTCAATTAAAACCACAGGGAAAATTGAGGTAGGCAGAATGCAATGGTACTTGCACTTAGCCAGAGCATTTGGGCCAATGTATCTATTTTGAGGGAAAATTACTGGGTTTCTTAATCCAAACACACATGCCTTCCATCAGCACCAGCCTCTCCCTGCCCCTGACAGGATGACGGGTCATTGGCTTAGTGATTCAGCAGGAAAAGTGCCATTCCCCAACTGATCAGAGACCCAAAGCCTGGCACTGTTAATTTCAAAAGAGCCAGACAAATATCTGAGCCTCCACCACTCAGAATTTAAGACCTGCATCAATAAATGTGGATTAAGGCCTTTGTGCTGCGGCCATCAGATCAAGCTTCCAGCTCCATTTAGCAGCTCCTAGCAGGGCTCCATGGGCATTTTGGTGAATTTTTGTTGGCTTCCTCTGCTATGTCTTTCAGACTATTTGGTCATGTAATATACTTCCCATGCTCAAATTAGCAGTCTTTTAATCTCAAATGTTCAGTAGTTTTTCCTTGGTAAATACAGAAAACCCAAAGACATTAATTAAATTTGCTAAGCTAAAAGTTCTGTGTGCAGGTTTTTGATTTGATTTTTTATTTTTCATCTTCTTCTCTCATCTCTTATGTGTCTATCTTAATTTCTTTCCTTAGGTCTACTTCATTTTCTTGTATAGATTATTTTGTTGCTTTTTGTCACACTCCCCTTTAGCCACAGGGCCAAAATAATTGGTTTATTCTCTTTGCTCTAATCTGGTATCAATGCAGAGACGTATATCTTATACCCGTTTTTTTTTAAAAAAAAATATCCAATTTTGTGGCTGTGTTTATGTAACTGTGCATGTTGAACTGCTTCATGATTCAGCCTATTTAGGCTATTTTATATTTCTGCAACAAATGTTAAACTTTTTTTTTTTTTTAATATGACACTTAGGGTGAACAACTTCACTTTTCTTTTGTTACTGTGTGGTTGCAAGTGAACGGTGTTAATTATTTGTTGATCTCTGCTGTTCAGCAAGTGCAACAGCTGCAAGCAGATTGGTGTTTCCATCCCAAATGCTTGAAATCCAATACAAACTGTAGCTTGAAAAGCTCCTGGATTACCATCTCTTTATTTAGCTAAGTTGTTGACTGCTTCTACAGAAACTATCAGAAATTGCAGGAAGTTGCAGAATTTGAGCCTGGGAACTCTGAATACTAAAGGACAAATGAAGGCATTCAGCACAGCCCATCAGAATCATATTACCACTGGCTACCACCAAATTTTCATCTTGCATGTATAAAGCCTGCTTAGGTGATCCAAATTCTCCATGCCTGATTTGTTTTGATTATAATATGAACTAATATCAGGCTTGCCGTCTTCTGAAATAGCCTTGTTGCCTTCAATGCAACATGACGATGCTACAGCTTTTCCTTTCTTTGGCACCTCGCTTACTAGTGCTGTGGTCTGGTGGAAACAGAACACAGATGCTTTCTTTGCACATGGATGATTTGGGAATAACTCCACTGGAACCTCATGTCTGTTTTTCCAGATCACATCAGCGATTGTACCAACAGCAAAAGTTCCTTTGCAGAAAAAAAAATGCCACTGTGACATTTTAACCTTTCCTTTTTGTAGGTTTCCAGTCATCTGGTGAAATCAGAGATATTACTGTGTCTTTTTTTCTACCTCTGCTGCATGTTACATGAATGCATTTCTTGATCAGGGGACGTGACATTGTAAAACGGCAATACCAATATATTTGTACTCTACAGCTCTGTCCTTTCTTAGCAATATTGGTACAATTACCTCACAAAGTTGTCCTGCCATACCTTCACAAAAAAATCTATACAACCCAATGAATGCAGGCATCTTTCATTCTCTTGTCTATGTTTTTATGTTATTTTTTTTTGCAGAGCAGCTAAAGCACAGCAAAATCTGAAACTGCTGATTAAGATATTGTGATACAAAATATGCAGGTGGCTATGTCTGTCTTATTAATTGTTTCTGCTATCTCCAACTGAAAAGTACTAATCCAGTAAATACAATATTTTTTACATGTCTATCCATCGATCATATCATATATCATCCATCATATCATATCATATACAAACTCTACAGTTTGGACAGTACTTTCTCTTCTGTTCTGTCTTACTTATCAGTTCATAATATTCCCTGTTGAATGTAAATGAAGTTAATGTATTTGTGACGTTTTTTACCTCCCTCATTACAACACATCATGGTTGGTTGGTTGGTTACATGGATCTGTACCTAAGTATCGTATCTAATTGCCACATGTTGTTACGTATCACACAACTACCTCTGTGAAGAACACAGCTAGGCAAGCTTGTTAGGTCTTGTTTCCATGGGTAGAGGGTCATTTTCAAGAGAACACTACTGCTGCTTTTAATGTCTTCCAGTCCAAGAAAATCACCAGTGGGTTTTTTTTTTGGTTGTTCCTGCTGCTGTGTTGAAACAGATAACAGCAACTTTTTGTAGAAAGGTGTATCCTAGTTGTGCCATGCTACAAGGGTCTGATTCAGCTTTGCAGGGTGCAGTCAGTGAGGCAGAGTATCTGTAGAAGCTGATGGGCTGGGGCTGGTGAGAAGCTGCTCATCGGCCACTGGCAGAGACCTCTCCTGCAGGTGGGCTGGCACCTTGCTCTTATTCTTGTCCTAGAGATCAAGTATACATTTTGGGTTTCTGAAGGCTATAAATTGATATCAAAGACTGACATGCTACCTGGTGAGAACAAATGACAAGATTCCTTGTCAATATTTTAAAAAGTTCAATACATTGACCTGTATAACTTGGGGCTCTCATGGGCTCCACTGTGTAAAACTGGGCCATGCTCCGTGGGTAAAAAAACCTGAGCTATTATGTTGCAGAGTGTGATTGCAGTATAAATACATATGTATTTAGTGTTCTACTGGTGCTATCTTTGATGTGCTGTAAAGAAGGCTATTGCAAATATTGCTGACATGTAGTTAAATGTCTTTCTCTAAGGCAGCATAAAGAGCTAGACAAGTAAGGGTTAAGCAGCATAAATACAATTTTATTTCTTCTTTGAAGTTACCCATCTATTTGATTTCTCTCCTGTTATTCTTTCACTTTCTTCTATGTTTATTTATATCTGGCTTAGAAGCCAGAGCTTCAGTGTTCTGGGCATTGCACAAATACAGAACAAAGGCAGAGCCTCTGTGACAGAGACTTTGCCTTTTTTTTTTTTCATCTATTTATTGCATCCTGTTATGGAAAGGCTGCCTTTTGACAACTAAAGACAAAGTGTGTGTGCACATGGAAATTAAATGGAAACTTGGGTTCCTCCCGCCCCCTCTTTCAGCCTTCACCAAAATAATTTGCTTTAACTTTGGCTGTAAAGAGAACAAACTTTCTTGGCATTTTTCAAATTCAATTATACAAGACATTTCATTCTCTTGTTTGCTTCTAGAAGAAAATAATTAGCAGACATTTCTGTTTTCCACATGGATCTTAGTATTCTGCAAAGAAAATGACATTATACCTGGGTAAACAGCAAAGTGATTATCAAAACAAAGTCAAATAAAACAAAGGAGACTTCCCCTTGCTTTCAGAAACTCTGAGTACTCTGCAGCATTTCATGTGTAACTGAATCTTTTCTTCTCAGATTAATTTCTGTTATTGTACACGTGGCTAAATATAGACTAATCGAAGTAGTTTTAAGACTAGTAATTTATTTACAATAATTTTATTGGCGTAAATTCCCTTGTGATTGCTTTGGGTTTAATTTGTACTACAGCAACCTGCATGTAGAAAAGTAGGTTTAATGATTTTTCGTTATGGAGCTTTATTTTACAGCAAGCTTTGTTCTTCAGTATTTGGCAACAACCGTTCCTCCTCTTCCTAAGGTCAGAATGATTTGAGCTTCAACTAGTTATTTAGAGAGATCTGATAAAGAAATTTCATCTCTGTGGGTGCTGGCCAGTGATGAAGAGAACCCTAGGTTTCAATAGAGACTAATCTTAACTCAGGAGGGAAAATTCAGGAGGGGAAAAGCAATCTGCTCTTCGGTGACAGATCGCTGACAATTTACTTCCACTAGCCACCTCTCTCTTCCTGCCTAAACTGTCAGAGTGCCATGGAAGAAAAAGCCCTTTGTGCCTGTGTGCAGAAAGTGACTGTCATCACCATTATGAATGGTATTTTACATAGGGCTTGTAAAGATCAGCAATTACTTCATCCTTCCTGCCTCTTCTTTGTGCCCGCTTCTCTCATGCCACAACCAGCTGAGGTTCAGCCGATAGGACATCTGCTTCCCCGCCGTGAGAGTACTCTAATAGGTCCAGCTCTTTCATTCGAGTCATCTTCCCAAATCTATAGGGGGGGAACAGCTTTCCCTTCTCTCCCAGCAGGCTGGGACCAAGATTTGTAACTCTGTTTTTGACTTAGAGCTCTAACTCAGGCTAAGGGGCAGCCACAGTTGCTGACAGTGGCTGCTTCAACCCCCGGAGAGCCCTTCTGGGAGGAGAGAGAAGGTGGAGAAGTCAATGGGTAGATTTTGGGAGGATAGAAGGGACAGAAAAGGATGGGTGCCTTAAGGAGCGTTGTGAATAGCAGTAGAGGCAAGAAAGTCAGATGGTAACTGACATGGTGTCAAAGAGTTTGAAAATCTGTGATTTCAACATCTCATTTTTCCTGGATTGAGAGGAAAAAAAGTATTTCTTCAAATGGAAAATTCTAAAAAACCCTTGAACTTTCAAAAGTTTTTAGGCTGGAAGTTACACTGTGCCTGCCTGAGTGGGACCAGTGCCTTATGAAAACTGAAATTCAGCTCTTTGTCTTCTTTGGCTCAGATTTGTGCTCAAACTACATCCTACGTAAGGCAGTGTAGTCTTGTGACTCAGATCATGTCTTTAACAGTTTAATTAGAGGGGATGATGTGGGGTGTAGATGTAGCTGTAGTTCAACAAAGGTGACTACAGCAAAAAGGTAAGGTCTGGAAGGAGCAAACTATTGCTCCCATGAGGTGCCGTGGCAGCTCCGGAAAGCAGAGTAGTGGTTGATTCAGCTCAAAAGGAAGAGGCATGGTTTATTTTAAAAAGACAATGCAGTTTTGTTTCAGATCAAGTGACCTCCAAAGCAGATCTTCCTTCCTTCCATGCTGAAAAGGGAAACATAAAACACTGATGTAATAGAGATTTTCCTGCATAAAGCATCTGCATAAGGCAAGAAGCTTTGATTTTCATTGAATATGCTTGTCACAGTAAAATTCCCAGTCCCTGCTAGTCAGTGAGTCAGACAAGTGAGAGTGAGTCAGGGGTTTTATGACAAAGCAGTGAGTGAAGATTGATGTGATGAAGGTATCTCTGGTGTGGGTGAAACAGGCGCCAAATGACTTTGTGTAGACAATGTTTGTTGTGAGAAGTATATATGTCTGATTGACACTAGGAATTGCTTTTCATATAAGAAAGGACAGTCCTCGTGCATGGCCAGCGAACATTATGATTGCTCACATTTTTAAGTAGCTCCTTTCCACATTTCTTTTAAACCTGCTGAATTTTTAGTAAATTAGCTTGTCTGGATGCAACAGTCAGATCTCTGGTTTAGATAGAACAGAAGCTCATGTATAGTTTCTGCTTTCCTAGTTTTCAAGAAATCATTTCATGTGTGGGTCAAGGATTTTTTTAAATTAAAATTAACCAATATATTTAGAAAGTTAGCAGACCCTCTTAGTTACTGTAGTTTATAACATGGACAATGATTTACCTGATTCTGTGTGTTAGAAACAGGAGATATTAAACAATTCATATTATCATATGAATGTAATAAGAATCAAACAGATTAGAAACAGCATGTTATAAAGCCAAAGGATAGGAATTCCTTTAATTACACCTTTGGATATAATTGCTACATATGGGCTTTTAGCATCATAGTCAGGTTGTTTACCTACAAGAATCAGGGTGGGAAAGGAGATTTCAATGCTTCTTTGTCATGTTTTTCTGCTATTACAGTGAATTTTTTCCATGTTATTGTTCTCTTTTACTCATTTGCCTTTCATCTCTTTATTCTCTGTCTATATTGTATTTGGTCTAAGATATTTCATTTCCTTTTTAATCATTTTAGCAATTTTAATCATTTTAATCATTTTAGCAATTGTCCTTTTAAATATTTTTGTTGTTGTAATTTATTTGGAATTGTTTAATGTTGGTGTCCATCTTCTTTATTGGTTGTTTCCAAGGAGATATTTGGTTTCAGTCTTGTGCAAATTTTCTGAATCTTTCTTAATAATATGTAGTACAACTATCATTCATTTTAAATTGTTTCAGCAGCTTATTTACTGTTTAAAAAAAAAAATTGCTAAATGAATTACTGATCGCTACTGAGTACCTCTCAAGAGCAATGATAGGTATACTGCAGAATCTGGAGGAGGTGGAGGTCATCTTAAGCACTCGTAACTGGCAATTTTTTTCACTAGAGAACAAGAGCAAAAAATCTCCGTTGTCTAGTATTTTTAATATAGAGAAGGATCTGAGACCAGTAAAAGATGCAGTAACTTGTGGGTTTTTTGTATGTACTAAGCACATGACAAAATTGTGGTGACACTCTTCGGTCTAAAATGAGTGTTCATAGTCTATTCAAAAATGCACAAACCCTAGTTGCAATGCACGTACTTCCATGTTAAATGTTAGTGTCCTCTGAGAAACGAGATTGAGGACATACTTGTATGTCCTCAGCTCTGCATGAACTGTCTCTAAAGTCAGAAGAGGTGGGGATTACTGTCTCTCCCAACTAGCATCCAGAAGCAGAATAGTTTTTCACTTAGGCACAGTGCCTGAGGCAATCATTGATTGCAATTGAACATAGAATCATAGAATCATAGAATCATAGAATGGTTAGGGTTGGAAGGGACCTCAAAAGATCATCGAGTTCCAAC
>JAOXNO010000001.1:100279336-100299985 GCA_028565335.1 Limnodromus scolopaceus | reverse complement strand
CCAACTAGCATCCAGAAGCAGAATAGTTTTTCACTTAGGCACAGTGCCTGAGGCAATCATTGATTGCAATTGAACATGAGCTGGTATGTCCAGCCTTGGCTTACGCCATTTGGGGTTACTGGTGTCAGCGAGTACTAACTGCAAGGTTTTCACACCATGCCCTGCTGCATGTTGTTGACATAGAGAGAAGAGGCATGAGAAGGTGCCTCAAAACTGTGCTGGGGTGCAGCAAATTAGTCTTTGTTACAAAGATTTAGGTTTCCTCACTTGCCATTTCTCAGTGCTTGGTAACTCCAGCACCTATAGTTGCCTCCTAAAAAAAGTAACAGATATTATTTCCTCAGGGGATATTGACTCCATATCTATAGCAAGAGGCTGAGAGCTAGAGACAGGTGATAAACCTGAAGACCTTTAGTTCCAAGTATTATTTTTTTTATTGATTCTGTGATTTTGGGCGAAGCACTAAGCTCTCTATCATAAGGCTTTAGTGTAAAACTTAGACGACTAATAACCTGCTTCCTGAAGCTTGTGAGATTCTTCTTTTTGAGGAAAGTATGACTATTTTATGTTGTATTATACTGTCTTATAAGTTTTCACTGTTTATTGCAGTAACAGCAGGTCTCATGATATTTCATATTCCCTTTTCTCTTAGCATCCCAGCTCTTGCAGACACATGACCATATAAAAATTTCAGTTTTAACTGAAATAAGTTTCTAGCTCTTGTGCTTGTAAAGAAAGAAACCTTGATAATGTCACTCCCTGAAGACTGAAAGAAAAACTAGGACAGAAATGAAGAGGACTCAAAATGTGTTAGTTCTTAAAATGAATAAAATCTTGGAGTCTAAGCCATGGTGTATGAATGTCAGGTTTGGCAGCATTGCATACGTGAATAGCAAGGTAGGACTGTAAATGTTAAGTATGGGCAGCCAGGTTGATAATTAGAGAGTTTTCAACCATTTGTCATCAATTCAGAGGAAACGTGTCTTAATCAGAGAGTGTAACTGAACAAAGTTCCAGGCAAGGGAAGCAAACATTAAGGATGCATTATTTCCTCCTCTCCCTCTGCCTCCCTCCTTGGCATATTGCACCAGAGGGATTAGGTAAAAAGTTTTCTCCCCTTTTTTGTTGCAATCTTTTGCTCTTACTAACAATTGGAAATTAATAGCCTTATTGTTAGTATTAATAGCATTCAGTGCTTAAAATTTTTGGTATGTAGGAGCATTATTTTAAAACTGCACTTATGTAAACAAGATGACCTTGTTAACCTCACAAATAGGAAAAAACAGTGTACTTTTACTGTGGGGGCCAAAGAAGTAGCCATAGTAATGTTGGTTTCATGGCACTACAAGTTTTTGCTTTCCTTTTTTCCCCAAGCTTTTATCTAGACTACATCTCACGTTTTAGGTGATAACTCATAAAAATGCCTCTACCTGTTCCACACTTCCACTAGTGTTTTCATCATCAGCCCTGCAAACTGCCAACATGGTTATGAAAAAATGGAGCAAACAAGATCCTGATATTTAATAAACTAAACTTAAAAAAAGATAATTTCCTACATACATCATTAAAAAGAAAAGAAGTATAAATGCTTTTTCAACATTTCCTTTTAAGCATTTTAAATTAAAGGGACAAGTCCCTGTGTGGAATAAATTGAACTTGTACCCATTGAAATCAATGGAGCTACACAGATTTAAAGCAATTTGGTATCTGGCCCTCTATTGGAAATGCTAGATTAAGTTGGAAAGATATGTACTTGAGATCAGTTCATTTCAAAACACGCCTTTCGCTTGGGAATCTATAATGACCCTAAAAAATCTGAAATACTCCCCAAAATGTGATTTGCACAAAGGAAGAAAAAAAATAGCTGCTTTATATCTTGGTACTGCTTTTACCTGGGTAGATATACTTGAAGTAGTTTTCAAATGACTGAAGCAGATCTGACAATTTATCATAATTGAAAGTGTCTTAGGAAAATGTCTTGGAGGCTCAATTTCCTGCTGAGAAAGGGAATGTCACTGTTGTCACTGACCTGTGGCTGTAAAAGGCACATGATCAAGACTTATTAATTACAACATTAAATGCCAAATATATGAGATACCACAGACATTTTATTGGATGTGGGAACTAATCAACTTGCTACTGAAGTAATTCAATTCTGTGCAGGTTTATTATTCAAGCACTTTAATGCTCAAGGAATGACAGCTGATATATATGAGGGAAAACTAAGAGAGACAGCAATAGTTTCTTTTAATTGTATTTATTGTATTGAATAAAAGTGATATATAGCTTTCTTTTTTGGTCTTGAAGTGATTTGTCTCACGTTTAATTATCATTTAAGTATCAATGACCAGAATAGAAAAATAACAGTCATCCTGAAAAACACAGTCCTCTTTAGAGAGCTTTGGCACTGCAAGCACCCAAGTGAGTGGGCTGCAAGGCAAAGGTGCCTCCACTAGCTTTAAATTAGCCAGCTCTAGCACCTACAACCTCTCAGAGCTCAGCTCAGGATAATCTGCCTTGCTAAAGAAGGTGCTGAGGTGAAAAGTGTCCCCTCAGTTCCACCATAGGCAGCAGCTGCCGAGGTTGCCCCCTTCATTCGTTTGCCACCTTGCTCATGTAGAAACTTCTTTAGCCAAATTCATACTTGACTGCCCAAGGATTAGTGCTGTGTGCTGACTGAACCAGTGAGCCTGGCAAGCTGGCAAGCTCTCTTGTCGGATGAAACCAAGTTTTCCAGTCTTTATGGTGAAGCACATGGGATTGCATTAGTTACAAATTGAAAGAAACCTACTAAGTTACGTTCCTCTGCAAGTACAAAGACAACTTGTTAGTGGAGGACAGATGACCATTTCACTAGGCCAGGGTTCTTGATGGTAGATTTTTCTTTCACGGAAGTGCATTACGTAGCATGTGTGAGAAACTGTGCAACTTAGTGAAAACGGAAAGACGCTGGTGTTCTTGAATGATGAACTAGATGGGGACTAGATGGTCTCTTTGCAGATGATGCATCTCCTTCAAATGGGAATATTATGGCTTTAGAATAGACTATAAACAAGACAAATTGATGCTTCCTCGGTTCTCAGGGACTGGATGATTACGATTTGAATTCATGAAAACATTTTATTTGTACTCTGCTTTTGAAAGCAAGATATGCCTTTGGCTTAGGAAAGAAACTTAGCGGGAGAATATGCATGTACTTAGCCTCTAAGGCTGAAATTTTATGCAAAATTTGTTTTATGAGTTTTGCTTTTGAATTTGAAATGCAGACTTCATTTCTATTTACCCTAAGTTGAGTCATTCATGAACATATTGATATAAGTATTAAAGTTTTTGTAAGAGAGTCAGTTTGGGGTCATTTTTAGAGTGACTTGAAAATATCCTATTATTTCTCTAGCATGGTAGCAGAAGGACTGAAGTATTGTTATTTCTTTTTTGTAATGCAATAGTGAGTCCAGAGATTCCAATAAAATTAAAGTTTCTGATATTTTTTTTCTCTATTATGGCTGCTTAGGTCTGTTCAGACAGAATATCCATTTGGTTGCTGTCCAGAGATTTTTCTAAAACAAAAAATTGTAATATTTGTAGATCGATATTCACCTTTTTCAAAATGGTTTAAATATTAACACCTTTTTGGACCATTTACACCTCTCCATGTGTTTACAATGGAATGGTAACACATTCCTTGTGTTAGTACCTAAAACCTCACCTGTAAATCAGGTAGGAGTTGAGAAAGAAGACAAATATGCACAGCAGCATTTAACGTTGTGTGAAATCCTTGTGACAGTTAAGGCACATACTTGCACAGATTAGCAGTGTTAGAGAAAAACTAGAGAATGATTAGCAAAAGATTTTTTAAATTTCTTTTTACAGGTGATCTAACCAGAAGAAATAAGGAGCAAGCACTAGCACAATTAGCTAAGTGTTTCGCTTGTAGTTAACATGTGCTAAATACAGCAATACCAGCTAAATTTTGAGTTGGAAGTTTAGGCACCGTGTTAGCAAGGGGAAGTGTGCCCACAGGGATATTTCTGTTACTCATTCTTAATGGAGCTTCACTTAGATAAGGCAATGGATGTCATCTTCATACAGTGCCTTCTGGCCAGAACTAGCAATAAAAATACACAATAGATTTAAAGTGGCTTGACTGTCCTCTGACCAGCAAGTTATTCTGCCAGTTGGCTATAGGCAGGGGCAAAGAGTACACTGAGCTTCTTCAGCCTTGCTCTTAAATCTTTTATTACCATAGTGTTATGCAGGGGGTATAAGTTGGGCTGCAAATGACCCACTGAACTTATGAAAATGCAGAGCAGAAGAATAATGGTGAAAGCATAGACACTACCAGAAATGTAAGCAAACTTGCAATAAAATAAAATTTAAAAACTATATTCCTAAACACATTTTTTATATTGATGCAAAGTGCAAATGCATTAAAGTTAAGGATATGATTACTCCCCAAAATTTTTATATTTGACAGTGTCGCATTTAAATAACTTTTGGGCAAGGACGTTACTGGTAGGCTGATGATAGTCTTATGGGAATCCTATTCTAATCAAGCTAAAGTTTGTTTTGGGGTTTACTATAGCAGTTTATTGTGCAAGTTCTTTTTAAATATGAAACTTCCTTGAAATCCACAGCAGGATGTTATACAGTACCCTATGCATACTTGGCGCGTATAAAATGTTTTTAGTTTTGTTGTAACGAAGGTGGAGGGAGCTTGAAGGGCTCCAGCATTAATGGGAACTCAAGTTACCACATGGTGTGAGTTACACCAGGACCAAGGTCCTACACTCAGAAGGTATACTGTCCAAACAGGTATGTAGGTATACTGTTCTGGAAATATATGACACTTTTTGCCTTTCATCAAGTCGGCTGAAAAAGATCAGGAAGGTGACTAGTTCTGGCAACGCACTCACATTTTTAACCAAGGCAGAGGTATCGATGATATTAGCATGGAGCAGTATTGCTGTATCCGTGTGTGGGAAGAAGATTACTAGAGAATTTAAACTTTAAAGAAATCTAGCTATAAATTCTTTAGATTCCACCCATCAGCATCTAATAGGTAAATTGAAAATGAATTCGAATGAAGAAGACAGACCTGGGTTACCCATCCAAGGAGTACACTCCAAAATCCCTCTGTGAGACCAGGATCAGAATAAATATGTGCAGGTTTCTGTTTCATACAGTGTTAGTTTCCTTTTAAACAGAAATGAAATTATTTCTGACTTATGCTGGTAATGTCTTGGCCAGGTGTGTGCCCATTTGCTTACCTGGTTTACAAGAGGTGTATTTCTCCTCTGGGCCAAATGTTGTACTCCCTGTAAAACAAAGGCTATAGCACTAACACAAGCTACTTCCTTGAGGCCAAATTCTACCCACAGTTTCTTGAATGCAAATCACCAGCATTACATTTGGGTAACTGAAAGCTGAATTTACCCTTGAGTGCTCAGTTCAGTTAAAATTATTTTGCAGCTTCCCTGCTGATGGCTAAGAAATCATCTAACCCCAGTAGTATAGCTACCTTTTATTCAGTATTCCCTTCACAAATGTAACGTAAGGTTTGCTTATAAATATACATGCTTTAGTTCAAAATTGGTGTTGAAATTCACTGCTTTACATACTACAAGTATTGCAATATCTGAAAGCTCATAATTAACCATTCCTTTTGTTCAGAAAATGCCAAGTGGGCTAAGTTTTCAGATAACAAGATATTGTACCCAAATTGTTTTCAGTGATTCTTCACACAGTTGTGACTAGTTTATGGCAGAGCTGTACAAGTTAACATTCCTCATCATCGTCACTGCCAATGCATGGTGTCTTGTGCTTAAGACCCAATCCTGCCTTTCTCTGAGCACAAATAATTCAACTCCCCACTGTAAATCCTTCCTAATAAGGTTATTTTTGTCTTTTAATCTCATACTCTGAGAGCAATTAATGATTTTGAACTGAGACATGTATAATTTGTAATAATTTAGCTTATCTGGCTTTAAAAGACCGTTTGTTTTGCTCTTAATCTTTAACAATGCTATTTGGATTTAAGACTGTATGCAGTAAATGCCAAAGGTAGACACAATTTTGTTACATTATGCAATTCTTAACCTGGTGCTTAGGCCTCCAGCTGCAAAGTTTATGATGCCACCCATGAATGGATTAAAAAAACCCCACAAATCCATACAAAAGGAAAAAAAAAGCTTAAAGGACTTAGATGATAATGGTAGTAGTATGTTCACGTGTTCATTAATTTCTGTGCTCCTGCACCAAATACCAAACTTTGTGTTATTCTCTTGCCTATATGAACTGGTAGCTTCAGCCTAATTTTCCATGATGAAATGTCACAGATTATTGGAAATTTCTTGAATCTAAGCTTTCAGAGATCATTGTGGACCTCAGGCTAAAGCAAACAAACTGCTTTCAGTGTAGCTGGTTTGATTAACTACATAGAAATTTGTTTTAGTGGAAAAAAATAGTGAATTTTTTCAGTCATATACCAGAATATGATCACTATATTAGACAGTAATTGGAAGTCATAGTAGAAAGTCCAAGGATTTAATTAATTTTCCAGATCCTATCATACTAGGCTGCTAGGTGTTACTCAACAACATGAAATATCCATACAACAGTCAAGTAGGATTTACAATCTCTGTACATTCATCATGTTTTAAAAAGCCTTGTAGAATGAATTTTTAAATTTATTGTTAATCCATAGATTTAGATGGAAAATTATATATGCTTTCAAAATTTCTGGAAGACAGTTACCTATGGAGAAAAGGTATAATTCTTTATTGCAATACATTATTTTACTTGGTAAGCTCTGTATAAACCCTGGAGAGGTATATGTCTAAAAACTTTTTACTGCAAGCACTTGTTTTTGCTGCCTCTTGGAAACAGCCATCAACTCTTCTACAAGGTCTTGCAATGCATTATGTGTTGCCTTACCTCTAGGGCATATCTGGGATGGTACTGTATTGCAAACAATTTTGGTTAACCAAAAATTTATGGTAAGACAGAGTGTTTAGCAAAGTTGGATAAGTACCTCGAGTATGGATGATCCTTTATTAAAATGAGCTGTAGAATTATTTTCGCAGCAGTCTCAGAATCAGCCATCTAGTGATTGTTCATGAAGGGCTTGGTTATACCTAAGTGGAGGGGGATTTTTTTCTGTTTCAGTTAAATGCAACAAAGGAAAAGAAGTTTCAGTTGGCTTTGGTGTATTTAGTCTTCCCACAGCTTCTGCTCTACACAGCCAGATAGGTACATGCTCATGAAATTTTGAGAGCTACCAAGGGTGCCAGTTCACATAAAATGGCACTTAAACATATGTTCAGTCCCACTAGACTTCAAGTCAAGCATGTACAGAGAGTGCATTGTTTTGGGAAGGATGAGCAGTTTTGTGTTTCATCAGCCCATGACTTCTTTGAAAGGATAATTTTACACACCAGTCAAGTAGACTGGATGAATGTAAAGCAACTTGAGGAAAGTAGCATCAGTAGTAATTAGAAGATATGACATAATGACTCAGTTATATCCACCTGTGTAGAATGCTGCTGATTTCTGACCAATGTAGTCATCTTTGAAAATCTCAACTAAGTAGAAAATAAATGCCTTGTAAATAGTGCAAATATCTAAACCTCCGTATGCCTCTGTGCAAACCCGGACTTAATTGTAAAGAGAAACAGCTTTTTCTAATAAAGGTAAATTTTTAATTTTGCTATTGCAGGTTTGACAAGTGGACAAAATTTCCTATGTCAGTAATTTCACAAATGGCTTTGAACTAATGTGGGTTTGTATAGTGCACGGAGCCGTGACCGTGCCACGCACACCACTGATGGGGGCCTGAGGCTGAGGTGGTGTGGTGCCCTCCCTCCCTGACCAGCCCTGTCCCACAGCCCCCCAGCAAGGTGAGCTGTGCTTGGCAGGGGATGGTCACAGGGTTGATCACAGCCCAGCCACCCACTCCCTGCCAGGGAGGCAGTGTCCCTTCATTGGGGGACTGGCTGACCTGAGTGAAAACACAACTCCAAAACCAAGGGGTATCATGTGCATGGGGGACCCGGGTGAGGCTTGTCCTTGGTATTTCTCCTGACTTAGATATTTTTCACAAAGCCTTGTCCAAGTTTACACCGGTATGCCATGTCAGAGAACAGGCTCATCTCTCTGGTTATTTCCTTTTGGACAAAATAATACTGGATACTTGGTGCCTTCCTGCTGGCTCCTGGAACCTGCACAGCATGATGATCCATCGCTGACTACAAACCCTTTTGGTGTGAGAAGTGTTTCTGACTAGGGAGCAGGAAACTATGCTAAAATGGCTTTCTGTCCTGGGAAAGTCCTGGAGAAAATGTGTTTGTGGGACAATAAATGGAACTGTCCATTATTCTGCTGCTATGTTCTCAATGACAACCACAAAACAGAAATTGTTCCTCACCCTAAGTCCATCCTGCTGTAGGCTTTCACTGGATTCCTTCAAATTCCAAATCTCATTGGAGTTGGACAGTGGGAAAAGTTGAAAGAAAAGTCAAAAAGTCTTGTCTTATCAACAGGGGAGCCTGATAATTATTCTGGGGGTGAGGAGATGGAGCACATATGGACATAACCTCAGGTGAATATCCCTGCACTGGAAAACCACCATGAACTTTGAGGAAGACAGGATTCCTTCATGCTTAACAGTCCAGAGAAATTGAGCTGTGCTTCTGACATCAACTTATTTTCAGCCCTTCTAACACCTGTACTTGCTCCAGCAGGGCTTGATGCTTCCACTGTCACCACATAGACTATACTTTCTCTTTCCCTTTCCATCCAGTCTTATTTGCCTACATGGCAGAGACTTTTCTGAGGACAGAAATCCTCTTATAATTGATAGCTTTTACCTTGCTTGAAATCTGAGAAGAGGCTTAACTGCTGCCTTCTGTGGTCTTAAAAAAGAAAACAAGTCTCCTCCTGAAAATCTCCTTTTTTGCTGGGAAGTTCATGCATGTTAAACTGGTTTAATGATTGTCTTTGGTCAGAGCTTAGTGTCTAAATTTGCTGGAAATAAGCAGAAAGGCCTTTCTTTAAAATGAGAAGAAAGGTGGCTTTAAAAGTAGATCTTAATATTCTAGAGTCCTTTTTTATTAACTTCACATTTGAGGAAAAAAAATCTTATGACTTATGTCAGGATCTTTTGTTCACTTAATGAATTTTTCAAGGTATTAAAAATAATTTGTGCAATATGATGACTATTAAGCTAGTAGGTGAGGATGGGAGTAGAATATAATTTCAATTAGCATCCCATCTGAAATAAAAAGAACATTCTGAAAGATTAGAAAAAGTCTTCACTGATTCGGGAAAGAACCTCATCTTTGGCGGAAACTAAGCCATATTACATGGCAGTAACAGCTCCGTAGAAGGAAGAGTGGAAAGTATGTTGAAGATCAGTCTTTCATTTAATGCTTCAAAAAATGAACCTCAGTGAAACTACCAGGCAGCCATTCTCTTCGTGCACACTCACAATATATGTGTGAGGACATATATATATAAAATACATATGTATACATGTATACCTCACCTCCTCATCTTGCTAATTTCAGTGGGTGTTATGATTACAGATCAGGAGGACATAAAACCTCAGAGCCCAGCCGCATGGTGGCTCTAAGCAAGTTTACTTTGGAAATGTTAAATGTGTGAAGTGATCTTCAATATATGCAAATTAAAAGCTTCTGGGAGTACTGTGCATGCAATGAAAAGAAAATATAGCCTTCTGCAGATGGAAAAAGCAAGCCTATTAGGAATTAATAACTGTCTCAGTCCTAGGGAAATAAGAGAAAACGGTGCATCTAATTCTTACTATAGCAAAATGTAATTAACAGTAAGGTCAGAGGGCAAGGACATAGTATGCAATTAAGTCTTCCTCAATCTTGCACTACACAGGTAAACACAATACAAGTTTAATAATGAACAAATCCTCTGGTACCTGGCACACATTTTTAGAACTCTCATTTACATGAACTCTGTGGGGATCTTATTTCTTGCTATAGCATGTTTTGCAGTTCAGTATAGAAAATTTAGGAAAATTCTAAAGACATTTTCCTCGCATCTTTCTTTAGGGTTCCTCTGATCCCCTTACCACTGAAGCATTACTGTAGTTCATTTTCTGCATGTTACTTGAGATTTAGTGCTAATGCAGATAAGGCAAAGCTGTAACAAGGCTACTGCTAACATGTGAAAGCTATGCTTTGAAGTGATAGTGTAATGAGTATCTATGTTAGTTACTGCTGGATACATTCTTTACCTTCAGATGTCAAGCTATTTTAGTAGCTGATGCCTGATTATTTTTTTTTTTCCTTTGTCCAGGACACTTGGTTGAGGATATAGGATTCATTACATGCGTGTTCAAAAATGCATAGTGGGAATGGATTCAGCTCTGATCGTGCTTTGAGCAGGAGGTCAAGAGTAGATGACCTCCTAAAAGTCAGTAGTGACCTCCTAAGGTCACTTCCAACCTGAATTAGTCTATAAGTCTAAGATTTATATGCAGATCTCTGTGTTATTTTTTTACCATTCTTTTAGGGAAGCAAAACATTTCAGCAAAATATTGGATTTCACCTGCAGTATATTCAAATTCTCAGAAGTGGTCTGGTTTTTATTCATTCCCCTCTGCCACCACTTTACTTTCTCTTGTCTCATTTTCTGTCAAGAGCTTCCGGACTGCCCCTTGATTTCTGCCTCATAGCAAATCTAAGACTCACTTCCTTTTCTGTTTTTGCTTTCCAAACTCTCTCTTCTCCATGGCTCTGAGCCCAGGGAGTAATGTGTAAAATGTTGCAAGCTATAACACAGAGACACAGCACCCAATAACCACTGGTGGGTGACACAGTTTTACAAAATAACAGCAGTAGAAGCGACTACATTGTTACCTTACCTTTCTAGGCAGCATCAGCTACTATTTATGCAAAGAGACTCTCTAGACCCAGAAACATCAAGAAACACACCAAAAGAGCAAATTCTTACACTAAATCGTCCCCTAACCCCTCATTGTCAGACCTCCCAACCCTATACTGTGGATAAGCATGAACTTGCACATAATCTGAAAACTGTAGTCAGATTAAGGATGTGTGCAAAACCAACCTGATTAGTCTTTTTTGTCATCACCGGAGAAGGCCCTTGCCATTAATGTTACAGGATTTTTTTTTTCATGGGCAGGATTCCTTGGGAGCAGAAAGAAGACTGCAGTAAAGGGTCAATGCCCTTCTCCCAAACAATCTGTGAAAATTCAAACTGTGCTACCTTAAAAAGAAGGAAGGGGTAGGGCAAGGAAAATTAAGGGGGACTAGTACCTTGACTAATTGGAAAATTAGAGCACAGAATATGATCTTGCCAAAATATTATCTTTGTTTCTTAGCCTCTTGACCTGTAACATTTGAGTAACAGTAAATTATTGTTCTGAAAATTGGGGGAATTCCTGTTCAGTCTAAATCCTCCTGAGATGGGAATAAAAGCCCCTGCAGAAACAATTTTGGTCTTAATTAAGATAGAAACAAGGACTGAAGAAGAAAGCTGCTTTTGTCTCCTTTGGAAAAGACAAGCCTGACATTAAGGTAGTAGGTTGTTTTCTGCCGGATGTGAGATGCGAGGCAGCAGAAGAATGAGTGCTCCTGTGTGAGATAGGAGGTTCTCCACCACACACCCCCTTTTTCCAAAGGCTTGGACGTGAACTGAATTTCATGCACTCAGCTGCTAAAAGAGGTGTATGCTATTTTTTCCCCAGACGGTTGTACTTTCTACTGCATCAAAGCAAGAAGAAATGAACAGCCGATGTACTAGCCCAGAAGAGGGAGTGCAGAGGGTGAATTACGGTTACCTTTTGAGAAAAGGGCATGCTGACCGTGTACGACACATCCACCCCTACTGTGGTCCCATCCTTGCGCCTGCCTGTGCTGGCTCAGCTTTTGTGGGGGACCCTCATCTGCTTTGTCAATTGCCAAACAGGGCTGGTGCTGGAGGGCGCCTGGCCTCTTGTGTGGGGTTGCCCCCATAGCCACAATTCCTCTCGCTGGCAAGGCTGCAGGGGCTGCCGGAGCTGCTCAGCAGCCTGAAGAATACAGCCCTAATTAGGCAACAGCTCTGTAAAACGTTCCTTTCTTCTTCAGCTTTAAAACTCATTTACCCTTTCCATACGTGTCAAAACATGTCAGACATTATGAGCGTGATCTCTTGAGATCATGTTAATTCATGACTCCCTTAATGTTACAGCTCTTTTTATTGAATGATTGCGGTATATTTTATACTCGTTTTTTGTTCACTTGCTTTTTCTGGTATAAGTTGAGGTTATGTTTGTTTTCAGGGTTATGACTGTATTTTATCTGACAGAAAATAGGTGGTTAGTTTGAAATATCTGTTATTCTGTGCATCCCCCCTTTCTCCTAAAGAAAAATAGGGAGGTAGAAGAAGATGATGGTGTTGCAATGCTTGTATTGGCAGGACAAAGAGTACTGATATTTTTGGTTTACTGAATACTGCATACAAAAAGGATACAAAAACCCCAAATGAATCAGAAGTCATTTACAAACAAAATCATAGTAAAATTATTATAAGCCTGAACAATCCTAAATAAGGTAGTACAGACAGATTCTGTATTTTAAAATGAAGGCAAGAAAATATTTTCTTGAACTTGTGGATTTGGTGGGGAGAATGAGTTTCTTTAATATTAATACTGTCCATGTAGCTGCATAGAACAAATGGTGATAGGGGAAATAACCTTACCTGTGCTCAGTAGTACATATATTGAGACTGATATTTACAGTTCTTTAGACCTATATTAATTTTACAGAGGAAATCTTGTCCTCCTTTTTTTTCCCCTTTGTGTTGGTATTTGCAGTTTAATATGATCACCAGGAGCAAACTGCAGCTCCTGCACTTAATGTTTTTTCTTGCAAATCTCATAGCTAAAGAATAATGGTGATAACCTGACCAAGTTTTTAATTTTTGCACACAATCAAAGCTCAGTTTCAGCCATTTTGCTTATAAAATTAACATGGATATTAGGGAATGTATTGTCTTTGTTATGATTCAAATATCAGTCTGAGATAGCTATACAGAAGCGTACTGCACTCCTCCTTATCTGAATATAGTGACACAATAAATACATCAATACTAACTGATCATTTTTCTTCTTATAGTGACCAAAAGGCTTGTGCCTGCCTGTTTTATTGAGAAAGTAAAGAAACCTGAAGCTGACTTTGGTAAGAATTTTGTCTGAACAAAGACTAAGGGCTGCAGTCCAAATGAGATTTCTTTCAGCACATATCTGTTTCATCTTCCAATGTTTCGGTATTTTGATAGCACATACAGTAGTGTCTTAAATTTGAGCTTAAAATTACTACTTTAGGAGACTAAGCTGTTGCAGTGATGTGCTGGTATGCATTTGTTAAGGCTGTGCTTTGTTGCCTACCTGAATGCCTGGAAGTTGCTTGTGATTATCTGAAGTCCAGATGAGTAGCTAGTAGAATTTTGTGCAAACAGAGAGGAGGAAGAATAGCAGCTGCATTCCTAGAAACTTTTTCTTTACACAAGTGCATTCATTCACAACAGCCATCCTCCACCCTGACACAAGACAAAGGTCTTGCTAATTCTGCTCCTATCCAGTGTACTGAAGGCTTTGGGCACGCTACACAACTGCAGGTTGGCAAGGGCATGACACTATTAACCAAAGCTGTCTCTCAAATCTCAACTGACCTCAATCCCAAAGTGGAACTTGCCAGTGAGTCCTTACTCCCTTCAGGCACTGATCAGTTCGTTTTAAGTGGATGAAAATACAGGGTTTGGGGCTTCTAGCACAATTTGCAAAATAGGTATTACCCAATAAATAGAAAATTAAGAAAACAGCATAGAATGCTAGATTTAAGATGGAAAAGGGCTTCATCACTTAGGTGTTAAGTATGTTCTTTTTATCTATATGTGTGTGCCTGTAAATAATATGTATTTAGATATGTAAGTGTTTCTGACATATATCCCATTGGTTTATGCAAGTCTCGGCAAAAGATATTAAACATGGCCATTTACAAATATAAATAGCTGGAGCAGATATTTGCTTTACCATTACTCCACCTACTGGTATTGTGTTAAACTGACTGAGATATCAAGAGCTTACTCAAAATATATTAAAAAAAAAAAAGGGGGAAATATAACTATCCCTAGAGCACAGGCACTGAGTGATTAATTAAACAGTAGTAGTGGGGAATGATGGTTTTAAGGAATAAATAATGGTTTATTTCAGATGAGTGGAGGCTGAACTATATCTTTCTTTCCATAAATACACATTAGTGTGATATTATTACCATTAAAAATATTTAAAACTTAATTTGAGAGTCAATATTATAACAGATGTGTCTCTATACATTTACAACAAAACCATGTGCACATATATTATTTGAATAACAGTGTAGAATTACATCAGAACAGTAAAATATCAATTAAAATTAAGTCTTCCAAAAGCTACAGCAATGTAAGTAAATAAATTATGACATTGTCTGAAAAATTACAGTAGGGAACACAAACACTGTCACAAATGAACTATGCTCAGCTACGTGGGGCTGAAGTTTACAAGATACGATTTTTTATCACAATGCAATAGCTGGAGAAGCCCAAGCTCCAAGACGTACTTCAGACACCCCCGTTGAAGCTGTCAGTTCTGCGTGTGGTGTGGCCCTTGTTCAAGGGCAGTGGATGATTGTGACATCTAAATGAAATTCAGGTAAATCAAACACTACTGTAAGGCCACCCTAGGCTCTGCTGCAGTCAATTCCCTGGACAAGGGTATCTTTCGGCTTTTTAATGTTAAAAGGCCCCAACAATGAAGGAGACAGTGATGAACTGAGTCTGCTGTTGTCTGGCAGAATTGCCTGTATTATATATGTATGTTGTAATATGTATGTCATATGTATGCTTGAGGCCGTCTCCCTCCTTTCCTTCTTGTTTATTACCATCTTGTTAGTTAGTTGCATTTTCTTAACAGGTGCTAAGAAACAGTACGCTCATTTTAGTGAATTTTACAACAATGTAACTATGCAAAGCACAAATTTTTGATTTCTGTGGCATGCTTCCCTGCAAAGGCTTGGTAGTGAAGATTTTCTTCCGTTTTTGTAATTGAAAGGGTGATGAGGGTGCAGTCACCGTTTACTGTCGTACCTGCTGACACCAACCAGAAAAGAATCTTTTTAGTAGTGGTTTAAAGACTATTTATTTACCTTTTCTGCAGAGGACTGCATGCATGCAAGAACAAAGCAAAGCTTGATACCTCCACAAAAGAGACCTGAAATCCACGATGGACTTCTACTGCAAGGTGTAACCAGGTAGTCCATTAAATCCAGACTCCTCAGTTAAGCCTAAATCAAGGGTGAAGGGGAGGGATGTTTTCACTGTCGTGGGCCTGTGTGCATTGGTCTTTTGAATTTTAATTAACAGAGAAATATGGGTATCTGGACTGAGTGGTAGGCACGCTGTGCTCCCCTTGGGTCCTTACTCATAAAAAATCACCAGGACCCTGGAACATGCCCTGGTGCACTTCACATTTCTGCTGTAGGTACCAAGCCCCATATGGCTAAACCCCTTCACAGAATCATATAGCTGTCTGTGTAGTCCCACTGGTATTCCATCCTCCCCTTTTTCCCATGATGTTAATGCTTTTCCTTTAGATTACTTGACTGAAGTCTTGGGACAGGAACCAGCACTCTATTACACTGGAAAGCCACCCAAGTGTTTAGGAAGAGAGAGACTTGAGAAAAGGAGTGGGCAATGACTCCTTTGGACTGGTGAAAGGTACCTCCTTTACCCTGGGGACGCAGGAGGGAGTAGTTAGTCGGAAGACTGCAGGCTGAGAGCCAAGGAGGGAGCAGTGCATTGGAAGAGGGCATTATAGGAGGATATGTGGAGAGGTAATTTAGGTGAGTTTGCTCCTGTTCTGTGCTGTAGTGCTGAACACAGTGCTTATTCTTAGTGGTGCAGAGGGTAAGAGGCGCAGGTCTAAATGGTCATCCAAGGAGTATGCAATTAGCTTTCATGCGGAGCAAAGCCAAAGCCAGAGAGCTTGCACCTGTGGATTCCTGATGGAAAAACACTCTTGACTGAACATAGTCTAAAGTGACATCTTTTTTCTGCAGAGCGCAGAAAGGCTGTGTGCTGAATACAAGAGGACAAACACAGCTGGTTACTAGCATCTTGATTAGGGATGGATGAACTGGTTTGGACAAAACAACAACTGGTCTGACTGTGCACAGACCTCAAGCTGAGCCTGAATTTGGAAGGGGTGAACCAATACAAATCTTATATTATTCACTCTTGCACATTAACATTTGTCTGTAGTTCCCGATTGCAGCAAAACAGCTGGAAGACAGTGCAAGGATGGCACGTTTCCTGAATAATATGAAAGAAAGGAGGCCACTTGGTCTCTGCCTATCAGCAGACATGTTTCTAGACAAGAGACATTTTCCTCTGAAGCCAGCCACAGAATTTCTGAATGTTTTCCCATCTCTATTTCAGAGTATTCAACCTGTAGCTATTCAGAGAAAACTGTCAGTAACATCACTATCCCTGAAAGGCTTTTTGAAGTGTCTGTGAAGTTTCTGTAGAGGAGGTTAGTCTGGGAGCACTGAAAATTGCCATGTGTGCCACTGCGAGTATTTTCTCATCATGCTCAGATGTCTGCATAAGCTTGGTGGTGTAGCCACTTTGCATATCACAGCCAAATGGAGGCTGGACTTCTTGCTCAGTCATAGAAATGACATCTTGGCAATGCTCAGTGTTGTGGCTTTGTGGGAACATTGTGGAAATATTTGGATTCTGACCTAAAGTGAGCATCCACCTGTCATTTGTGCTGGAACATGTGTTTTTTGAAAAGGCATCTCAGTATTTTACACAATAAAACACTGGCTTTGTCCAAAAGATGTCTTAATGTAGAGTTATAAATAAATGACAGTTCAGTATTCTACTTGAATATACTCACACAGACCTTTTTTTTAGAGTCCTCTTTAATTTCATGAAGATAGAACATAGGAAATCATGTTTTGTGGCCGTTCATTTAAACCATGGCTAATCTTTGGAGAGCTATATTTTACAGTGAAAACTACTATTTAACATACATAATAGTGTTTTTTTTTTCTCTGTAATTGCACAGAAGGGATTGTTTCCAGTAAATTAAAATTTCTTTGACACCAATTATTTGGCAATATGAAGATGTAGTATTTTACCTTCATTTCATTTCCTCTAAATTAATCTGATGATTAGATTTAAATAATAAAAATAATGAGGTATGTTTCCTTCTCTAAATTACTCCTTTGTCATGTGTGCTTCCCTTTGTATTGAACTTGGTGACTTATTTGCTTTTAGTAGTTCTAAAATATTCTGACACTAATTACATTTTGAAATATAACCTTCCAACTATGTTGCTTCTGTTTTTTACTCATTTCAGATTGGTTTAGAAGCATTGGCTTGTTATTTTATTGCTGAATATTGAAGCTGAGAGCCATATTACATATATCAGTGTGCTTTCTTTTCCATCTTTAGCTCTGTTAATTAAATTCTGTATCCTCTATATTGCTTATGATTTGTAATGTCTGTTGCCAAATTCTAGGCTCTGCAATGTGAAATCTATTCAGTATAAATATTTTATTTGTCCAACTGTTTTTGAAAACTAGTTCAGTCATAATCTCTAGCATTTTCTTTGCAGTGTACTAAATGGTCATTGTATTATGTAACAAAAACAAAGGAAAATGTTCTGACATATTCCATGCAAAAATAACCAATTAAGCATATATTTCTCCTGCTGCTAGTAAAAACTAAAAACTTCTGTCATTAAGGTTTCTCGTCTATATATGACAGAAAGACAGCAGATCAGCAACCACAGCAGACGCACCCAGTATTCCTTCTGGTTAAGCACTGGATAAGGGACAGACCCCAGTAAGTGTAAGAGGAAGTTACAAATAACTTTGCATTCTTCAGCTGTTATATATTTAATGCACAGAGGAAAAGATTAATATGTTCAGGTTACACTTACCTTATACCCTAGAGCTATAAACATATAAAGACTATGACAGTGGGTCAGACCAAAGTCTATCTAATTCTGTATTCTGACTCTGAGGGAGTCTGTAAGTGATTGTTTAGGAAAGACTAAAATCAGATTAAGGATGTTTCTTTTCAGCATTTTTACTGGTCTCCAACTGTTTTCAGTCTGAGCTGTTTCAGCCAGGGAACTGTTTTCAGTCAGCGAACTCTCAAGTCTGGTCTCCTTCTGTTTAGTAACTGTTAGCAGATTTCTCTTCTATGTTCTGTCTCCCCTTAAACCTAGATTTTGCATCCCACAACATCATGAGGCTCCCAGATACTGCAGAGACAATCAGTTCCTTTTTTTGTGTGTGTGGAGTCAGGCTCCTGCTATCTTAATTTGATGCCCTCTAGTTCTGATACTATAGAGGAGAAATTAAACAGCTCATCCCCATCTACTCTTTTCATACCGGTCACGATTTTGTAATTTTTTTCATAACGTCCCTCACTTACTTCATTTCCACGCCAGACATTGTTAATTTAGTTGTGCCCTGTAGGACAGGTGTCCTACAACTTTGACTTTCTGCTGTTTGTTTGTTCTTTTTTGGTTGGTTGGTTGGTTGTTTTTTTCTGCACATATTTCATGTTACTCTATCTGTTGTGAGAATAAGGAATACACAACATTCAAGGTATGGGTGTACCATGGTTTTATACAATGGCATAATGAAGTTCTCCATTTTGTTCTCTATTCATTTTGAAATAGTTTCAAATACATGATTTGTCTTTTTTGACTACTATTGAGCACTGAGCAGGTGTCTTTGTGGAATTGTTGATCACAATCCAAAAATCACACTCTGAAGCTGTAATGGTCAGCTCAGCAGCCATCACTTTAAATGTGGAGTTGAGATTATTTTTCTTCCGTCTGACTAACTGCACTTTTACCTATATTGAACAGCATCTCACATTTTATTGTTCAACCTCTTAGTCTCATAAGATCCTTCTGCAATTTTTCATAAGTCTTGTCCTTCTTACTTTAATAATTCAGTATCATCATCAAACTTTGTCAGCTCACCACTTCACCCCTTTTGGGAGGTTGTATTTATGACCATATAGAACAGCAGGGGTCCCAGTGAAACTCCACCTATTATTTTCTTTCAATGCTTGAGACCCAGTAATACTACGTCTTTTTTATCCCATTGTTAACCCAATTATCTAGCCAGAATTTTTTCCCTTGCATACGGCCGTCTAGTTGTCCAAAAGCTTTTAGTGAAAGAATTTGTTAAAATCTTTTTGAAAGACCAAATAGGTTATACCAAGATGATGGTCTATATCTAGATTCCTGTTGAAATTCAATACAGAGGATCACAATGGGTTTTTAAAGTAATGCTTCCCCTTTGAAAAGATGCATTGACTTTTTCCATGTTTGGCCAAATTTCTATTCATCCTGTCTTTTATTAAGGCTTTTACTAACTGGCCCTGTGCAGGTATCAGGCTTCCATCTTATTCCTTTGGTCTAATTTTTCTGCCTTCATTTTATTATTTTTTTTATGACACCACATTTTTTATCTTCAGGTACCAGCATTGTTTTAGGCAGGAATTTATAACCCACCATTTGTCTGCTTCATTCTCAAGCTCCTTTGAAACTCCTGGGTGGACACCATCTGGTCGTGGTGAACTCCCACTGTTCTTTTTGTCCATTTGTGTCACGACATTTTCTACAATGATTTCAATTTAATATGGATCCTCTGACAAGTCTCCCAAGCAAAAGGATTACAGCATGGGAGTCTGCAGCACTACCTGTAGTGAACAGTTGCATAAAAAATTCATTAGGCTTCTTCACTATATTTGCACATTCTCTAAGTGTACTTTTTGTGGCCTTATAATTTATTGGTCATGCAAGTTTTTGTTAGTTTCTTGTCCCTCATATGTTGGAGGAAAGATTTATTAGTAGTTTTTTGTTACATGTTTCTATTGATTCTGTCGGTTTGATATTTCTAAATTTGGGTGGGGTTTGTGTATTGGTGTGTTTCAATTAGTAGGGCTCAGCCTATTTGAAGGATGTCTTATAATACCTCAAACTCTACTGCTTAAAGATTCTGAGTTCTTCCTGCTCTTTTAGAGGTATTTCTTAAGAGGGTTTACATGTTTTAAGGAAAACTGTATGTATTTACTTTGCCATTAGTTGTTAGGTGTTCGGTTTGTTTGAAATCTAGTGGCTATGACTGTTCCAGTAATGTGTTAATGAATTATGAACAAAAAGTTAATTCTTTTATCAGATATATAAACTAGCCTTTAGCTGCTGTTTATGTATTTTTTCAAATTAATCCACTTGTAGTAGAGCTAGTGAAAAGTATCTAGAATTCTAATCAGCTGATTTCTTGTTAATTTGAATCTGTATATAAACAGGCTTAAAATTAAAAAGGATATGGAAATTATTCAGGAAGGGAGACCCACAGAGACTTCTATGATTGTTATAAACATGAGGGATTCCAGACGGGATCCCCCACAGGAGCTAGAATATGGAAACCTGAACATTGTGCAGATTCTGTCAAAACTCAGTGGAGCAAAGATGCCAGTTTTTTCTGTTTCTTACTCATCTCATCACATATTAAAAAAAAAAAAAAAAAAAAAAAGAAAGAA
>JAOXNO010000001.1:100215662-100279326 GCA_028565335.1 Limnodromus scolopaceus | reverse complement strand
AAAAGAGGATAAATATTTTCAAGGTTAAATTCCTGCCTTGTCATGACTGAAAAACAATTGAACACCTCTAACAGCTCCACACAATATTTTTTTTTTTCTAGGATATGTAATGTGTATTGAGGTCACCCTGTGGGCAGCCTTTCCCACTATTTTGGAGGGGTTTATTTTAAATATAGGAATATCACATATGTTGTCAGTTACAGAAATTATTCAACATTTTTCAGTAGTGAAAATGAAATTCTGTTTTGTGATTTTGATTCCAGGGGTGGGAATATGGAAGGGAGATGGGAAAAAGTCCTAGAGTTCAGAGATGGGATGAGGTTGTGGGAGCAAAAGGTCTGGAGTCAGCGATGGGTTAAGAGAAAGTGAACTGGGAAGGAAGATTGTCCTATCCCGTCTGGGAAAAGACAGAGAACTGAGCCAAGGGTCTTGAAAGCAGCATTACTAATGAGGGAAGGAATGAGAGTGGGTGTAGCAACAGCATCCAAGCCACGTTATCTATGCCATCTCTCAGAAAAGGACATCAAACAGGAGCTGGTTGTTCAGACTCCTGTGACTCTGAATGAAATGAATAAGCCTTACCTAATCTGAATGGCTAAATCTGAAATCCACGTTTTCTTCAATCCAGATATGAATGCTTCCACAATCACAACCCGAGATTTGCTGAGGTAGTTCATTCGCTTGGCTTGTTCTCTTAAACAGAATGGAGGAAAGATACTTTACAAGCTGGTGAATAGGGAATTTACTCAATGAGAAGTAAACTCCTAAACTTTTATTGAGTAAACAATGGTATCAATTACTCATTTTGGATATGTTGTTTATTGAGGACCTAAGTATGTAAGAGACTTGGCTTTGGGCACTCATAGGTCTGCCCTGTTGATCAGAGAAAATTTCTGTTTGAAAACTAGATGTATTCATCTTATTTTTTGGCATCTAGTAAGTTAGATGTCCCATGTTGGAGGCTGTCAATGGCTATGACGCTTAATATGCAACATGGAGAAAGGTTACAGATTATTTACACAGCTTTCATCTGTGGAACAGGCAAGTGGCACAATGATCCCTTTTTGTCCCTTTATGTCCCTTTTTGTTTTTATGTGTGTGTATGGTTACCACAAACATTATTAGTTTTGTAAATGGAGCTATAGAGGCTTTAATTAGCCCTACCTGCCTCATAACTAATTCCTACCAGGGCATCCTGGTTTAGTGAAAGGTGTCCCTGCCCTTGGTAGAGGGGTTGGAACAAAATAATCTTTAAGGTCCCTTCCAATACAAACCATTCTATGCATTCCATGATTTTTTGATCTTTTTCCTGCTATCCGAAGAAAAGCTAAGCAGCATTAGTATCAAACTTGGAAATTAACATTGAAAAAAATCTAAAAAGTGTGGGTATTTGTTGGTTAAGATCACAAGGTCAAGAATTATCTGCTCTCTTAAGTATCTATGGCAAAAATCATCCCCAGGTTTCTCTATTTGCAACGTTATTATTCAGAAGCCTAGACAGAAGCCCAGAATTGTCAGTAAAAAATGGAGGGAGGAAACTGGGGATACTAGAGCAAGTTTATGGGCTTTTCTTCATGCACATACAGGTGCAAATAATAGAAGAGGATTAAATTTAATCTGCTTAGAAAGAGAGACAAAATTTAAATGAGGTAAAACGCAGAGGGAAGCAAGAGAAGCAGAGACAAGCAAAATCACTCTCAAGGCAGTTAGTCAGTGAAGTGCCCATTAGTTAACTGCTAACATAGCACAAGATACAGCATTTTATTGATTTAATTTTATTTTATTGGTAAAGGGAAGCCTCCTGTATGTGTGTAAACCACATTTCTGAAGATTAATCTTAGGGACATGTATTTTTAAGACACACAATTAATGGGATCATCTGTGAACGATATAAAATTAAAAGAAATACAGATATTTCATAGAGATTAATTCCACTCCACTTCTCTGCTATTCAAGAGGTAAGAGCTGAAATGCCGCTTGAAGAGAGACCCATGGGAGTATCGTGCCTTGGAACTTTATGTACAGGAGCAAGGAGTCCTATTTCAATAGAAAGTCCTCTTGCAAGGTTACATTAAAGAATGAGGTTGTTTCACATTTATTCCAATTAACATAGTACTCCAAAAGCTCCTGAAGAATACGAAGTATAAGAATTAATTAAAATACTAAGGAAAAGTCCTTCTGTCTGGAAGACGAATAGTGCAACTGGTAATGCTTATGCAGGGGCAGCAGCAGGCAGGCTGTCAACGTCTACTTGGAAAAAACAGTTTTCTCTGGATTTCTAACTTTGTTCATAAGTAACAGAGGTAACTGTGAAGGTAGAACAGCACACTAACATAAGCAGATGCCTTCCTACGATGCTGTGTTTGTATACATTCAAGACACCTACTTTGTTGCTAGTAATGTGTTGATTTGTAGTTTAGGCTGGTATTAGGCCCCCTTTGGATTTCCCATGTAGATAATGAGGAATTCAGCAGATTGGCAGCTCACAGAGATAACACTACAGTTCGTCTAAAAAGGACTCTCTGTTGGCACTGCAGCTTGGCAAACAGCACTGCTTTGGTGGAGAAGGGGTGCTCAGCTGAATGCACGTGCTTTGGGAATGACCTGTAGCTATGAAAATCAAGTTCTGAGGCTTCACTGGTAGTATTGGCTCAGTGCTCAAAAGCAGTGTCCTGTCCAGTCTCTTGGTAGACTTCAGAGGAAGCTGCTCACTGACTTCTCCAGCAAAAAAAAGAGGCAAATTTCATGTTTGTACTAATCTAAATTTTTGGAGATGTGGCAGAAGAAGAGGGAGGAGAGGGAGAGAAAGTTTTCATGTCAACTTCACACAGACTGTTGATAAGGATAGGCTGGTCATGGCCAAGATGTTCCACTGCTCTCTCCAGGAGAATGAGTTGATGTATTTATTGTGTATTGTGTATTTATATTTCCCCTCATGTTCTGTTTTGTTGGGTGTTTTTGTTGTTTTGTTTATTTTTTTAAATATTCAGTGTCAAACTCGAGCTAGAAAATGATCCCTTTCATATGGGATCAAAACATCTGCTTGTCTTACTTTGCCCTTACCTGCATAAAATCTTACTAGTTTAGCATACCTGGTGTCTTGATTCTGTGATTTCAGTGGTCCATAAAATGCTAAAATATAATTTTAAGAAACGTAAAATCAACCAAGGAGGGATTCATCTGTTTCCAAATATTGGTTTTCTATTGGATATAAATGAAAAGCTGCTTGGGTAGGTGCTTTGGTTTTGTTTTCTTTTCCTTTTTCTTTTTTTGGTATATGTTTTGCTGTGCTTTAAGAGAACTTTAGCTTCATTTGTCCTCTTTGCTTCTGTATATCAGAGTATTTACCTGCTGTCCTCCTTCCCCTTTCAAATGGGAAGGAAACATTGGACAAGGTTGGATTATCCCCAGAATGTTGCCATTGCCATTCTTTTTTATGTGGAGATTATACATGAGATTATTAAATAATAATCTCCTAAGCCTCCTCTGACTGAGGTGTGGATGGAAATCACTGCGGTGATTAGAATATGATTAGAGCACACTGTGTTCCTTATCAGTCGCAAAGAGAAGGATAAAGTGTTGGAGTGTTTAGACTTCAATTGAAGAAAAGACATTACATTTCTGCACGTCTAGAAAAAGGACTTCATCCTAGGAGATCTGAAAAAAATAGATTGGGGCTTAGCAGTGCTTGTGCTCAGCACTGATTTCAACTTGCTTCTCAGATATCTGGCTGGAAAATTAAGCCAAGAAACAAGTTTTGCTAATCTTAAAAAGAGTAACTCAAACACACTACTATTATATCAGAAAACAGTGTACACATATTTATGACAAAAATAAGCATATGATTAATGACACACCTAATGCTGAAGGGGACTTGTCCATGACTTTGTGCAGGCTCCCTCTTAAAAAGCCCCTTCTTCCCACTAACAAATAAGTAAACCCCAGTCTGTATAAGCTATATTATAAGGCAATTAATGTTGTTCTACCACTGAGGTCATTCATCAGCCTATGAGCTTCTCAAAGATTTACCATATTGATCCTTCTTTGTTCTGTTTGCCTCTGAATCCAATATCTTTAGCACAGTTGCTAATTATTTATTTTAGTAAAAACACAAATGCTCCAGCGATCATTGCCAACAGTTCAGAACTAATGAGCAGCCCTCTTGCAACTAACCATTGTGTGCATTCAATATAAGAAAGCAAATCGGTAAGGAAAAAAGCTTTAAGTGATGTTATGTTGTTATAGATGGTAGTGAGAAGTAAAAAAAAATACCATCCTGTGAATCTTATTGAACTATAATTATTATCACTACTGCTACTATTATTACTGTTATTGGGACAGCAATGTTTTGTTCCTGAAGAGATAACAAAGATCCACCAAGCCTGTTTACAGTAGGTACTTTCTGAGTGAATAGGGAAAGGAAAGCCTTTATTTTATCCTAAAGTGCAGTTCAATGTAGCCTATAAACCCCACACATTTTTATCTCTTTCAGATATGTCAGTCATGTCTGAACTCTACAGAAAATCTTTGAAGTATGGGTAGAAATTCATAATTTTTCAAAAAGTTAATTGTTCTGGCAGACTGTAGTGGACAGAGTTTGATAGCAAATTTGGGTTTTTTTCAGGTTCACCAGAACTCTCTTCTTCAGGGTCTTAATTAAAAGTCAAGACCCCTTTATATCATATGCTCTGACCACCTGCATATTCCTTGACTTTAACATTTCACCAATTTATGAAACAAAGGAGTCCTGTGATATGAATTCTTGGAAGCCTACTGTGGCTTGATCTCATACTGTAGCCTTTCAGCAGGAACTTCAGTAAGATCACTTTCCTTACTTTCCTGTTTTCATAGAAGTTGCGAGAACTTTTTACCAATAAGTTGTTATGCATCCCACACATCTTCCTTTCCATATCTCTAACATTTCTGCATTTTTCATTAAGTATGCACTGGAACTAAATGCATAAATTCTAATAGCTGTCTCATCCACATTGGGACCACTCATCTTCTGTCTCCAAGGACTTCATTAGGCCTTTTAAAAGTAATATTGTGTTCACAGTTCATGAACAGGCAATCTCTGACCTCATCTTCACCTGACTCATTGTTTTCAAGGCTGAGTATCCCAACATCTAACATATATCCTACAGTCCAGACCTCAAGGTATTACCCTGAATTTTTTACTGACTTAAAATATATGCTGATGGACCACTACTATTTAACTAAGAACTTCATTTCAGTCTTTAATAATTTGCTGCCTCTTGTTGTTACCCATTAACACTTCTATTCACTGCAGCTTCAAATATGTTTATGCCCTTGTTGATGGATTCTGTTAATATCTTTGTAAAAGTGTGGCTACTGAATTTCTTACTGTAATGAACCTTGTATCTCTGTACAGCATTTTAATTCTTCAAAGTGTTCAAAGTTGGGTGTAGCAGAGAACTTCAAAACACAGATCTAAAAGAGAGATGGGTTCTCTCCACATAAGACTCTCTACTTGTTATTAGTTCAAATATTTCCTGTATTTGTGCTTTACAAGTTTGTGGCTACCGAGATGCCCCTTCAGCCCAGAACATTGACAGAAATCATATATGAGGCATTCTTCAAATCTTAGTGGAAACAGAGATTGAGATATGTCTCTTTTTTTGAGAACTTCATAGCTCTTCCAATACTGAGATTCTTTCTGGAGGAATTTTTATCTATTTTACATTCCAAAAATATTTGTTTTAATGTATTTTCAATTCTTTTCTTTGTATTAGTTTCTCCTCAAAATAATTGTTAATTTTAGTTAATTTAATTAGACTGTTTCCTTTTCTCAACACCAGACATTTTATCAATACATAATTCCTATAACATCACAGCTTTATTCAGGTGAATATCTTATTTCATTCAAATACAGTGAACACTAATTCTGAAAGTAGCCCCACTTTTTATATAAATGTCCTACTGTGAAAATATTTTCCTATTACGGTCTTTTCTTCAGTGGATGTATCTTGCACTGATTTCCAATGTTATAGTTGCACTGTAGATAGCTTCCTTCTTGCCTGCTGGCTCAGAAGTGCCAACAGCCACTTGTAGTCAGTAGAAAGATCGTCTTGGATTCAGACAAGCGATGCATTAGCCCCTTTGGACACTGTAGCTGTTGTACTTAGAATCCCCTTGTTTTCATTTTATTTATTATCTATGGTATAATGTATGTGTTCCATAGGATTGACTGACCATTACCTTGTTACAAATGTATAATAGTAGCAACTGCCTGTTCATAGCAGTGTGAATGCATTGCTGAAGATAATAGTGAAGAAAAGGCAATGGAAATCAGAAAGTTTTTAAGTTTTAATAGATACAATGATTGTTCGTATGAAACAGCTTTGCGGATTTGTGCTGACTATGCACAGTTTGTTTCTTCTTTGTTGCAAACAACATTTCCAGAAATTATGCAGACAGGCCTTTTAAATGAACTGATTTATCTTTTTTTTTTTCAAAACCACCATCACACACCACCAAAGAAAAAACCCAGAACACTCCCCTCCGCCCCATCTCTGTGAAAACCCTGGGCATACACAGTTTAAGATAAAGAGATATTTGTTTATTCTACAGAATTAATGTGTGGCAGAAGTGACTCTCAGCATGATTCAGCCCCTTCCTGCATATCATCACAGCTGCAGTACGTGCTTTACCCACATAATCTCTCTGGGTCTTGGGCATCGTTGTGGTTCAGCTGGCACTCAGCCATGCTCATACAGTGAGTGAAGGCAGAGAAATCGGACTGTTCAATCAACAATGAATTATAATGATTTGGGGTGGGTGCTGACATTGTGATTTCTGTCTGCTGTCATGAATGTCACGGTGAGGAAATAGATTTACACAATACCGAGTAGATGTTGTAATTTGGATAAAGTGAGACAAGAATTATTTGGGAAAGGACAGTTGATGCTTATCCCACTCACAGTGGTACACTTTAGGGAGCTTACTGGGGCAGTGCTCACATGAAGATCACAGATCGGACTTAGATTTGTTTTGCAAGTCCTACAATGTCAGATAAAATAAACAATGTGTTTTAGGAATACCAGATCATTTTTATGATCCAAGCAGTCTTTCTTCTACGTTGTCTTGGCACAACTTAATGAATTTTCTGAGAACACTTAATAGACTCTTAGGTTTTGTTAAACTAACACTTTATTAATTTAAATTAACTATAGACTGACAGTAGCTTTTTGAAGCTGTTGCTGTGGAGTGACTGGTATTGACAAGGAATCCTTGGTTACCTTAGGCAAGAAGGAATATAAGTTTTTGTTCAGCTCAAACCCATCAACTAAAAGCTCAGACATAGACACTGGGATCTTAAATGGAGGTTGAAGTAGAAAAGCAGACTTAAAAGTTTTTAGATGAAGTGAGGAGACAAAAATCTTTCTCAGGTCCTTTGTCATGCTTCTAGTCCACTGAAGCTTTATAACCAAAACAGCTCCTATATTCTGTTAAGCTTCAGATTAAAATAACCCTGAAGTGAAAGCATTGTAAGGAAAGGATGTCCCTTTGTTAAAGACAGTTCCTGCTGAGGAACAGTCTGGCTCAGTTCCTCTGCTAACTTCTATAGAGGTGTATTAATGGAAGCGTTCCTTCAAGTATGAATGGGTTGGTAGAAAGCACAGCAGGGAAGACAGCAACATTCACCTTCCCACCCTCCTCAGCCCCCCACTCTCCATGTGCTCACCCACCCCCACAGGCAGAAGCGCTCTCAGGGCCCATTTTACTTGGTGGATAAGAGGGTCGTTTCTTAGTGATAAAGCCAAAATCCAGTTTTTGTAGGGTTTTCATTCTCAGCCTCCCACCTGTTACTTTAACATTTTCTGTCTTTCCTAAATTGTAGAAATTATTGAGATGTTTCTTTTCCTCTGTGCTGGGTTAGAGACTGTGGAAGCACCTGCCTGGGTACAGAAACTTCCCTCATGATGCGGAAAGAGCCCCATCGAGCAGGGACATTTTGCAGTTTCTCATCTATGCTATGGAGTGAAGGCTGCCACTGGGAACATCTGTACTTGAGTGGCAGTTCGCTCTGGTCTGCTGATTGGCTGCTGGATGCTGCTGGGCAGTAGTAGCACCTCACTCTGTGGCTTCTTCTGTGACAGATTCAGGGATCCCTCTAGGGCAGATGACATCAGCTTGAGCTGCCTAAGGTAGCATGAGCTTGGGGCCCCATTTTGAGGAGTAATGGGAGGGAGAGGGGTCATCCTGGCAGGAAGTGTAAAGAAGTGAGGCAAGAAGGAGAGGAGAAAGAAAAAAAAGGTCTTCACTCGTGCTTTTTTTCAGATCTACACAGACCTGGGAGCAAACAAAGTTGGGAAATCCCTTTCCTAGCTTTTGTACCAGATATGGAGGAATTTTACCAGATGTAGAAGAATTTTAATTCCTTTTCAGCCTAAACAAATTCAATTCTACATTTCCCATCTCCTTAAGGAGAGTCATTTATGGGCTGCTCAGAAAGGAAACCACAAGATGCTCTTCATGTTGAAGTTATTCCAATTTTTGGAAAAGATTGTAAGATTTGTTGGGCCACAGAGAAAAAGAGAATGACAGGAACATCACTATACAGCCTATTGGTTAGGCATTCCCACGGCAGAAAAGAGATACAGGTTTTGGTTCCTGCTTCACAGGATATCACTGCATTTCCCAATACTCTAAAATAGATTTAAAAACAAATTTTGGAGGTGAAACAGTTGTTTCCAGAACCTAATAATGTACAGGGTTAATTGCTGATGTGGCAAGAACTGCTGAAATTTCTTTTCATGTTAGTATCTTAGGGCTGTCTTTAAGTCAGTAACAGTTAAAGTGATATGGCACTATGGCAAAGGCATGAGACTGCTTTAAAAAATGTTTCCTGAGGAACTTCCTAAGGCTTGACACAGTGCTCTGTTAGTTTTATAGTATTTCTTTCTGTAATATTTCTTTCTGTTTTCCTTCCAAAAAGATTTTTTTCACTTTGTTTATCTGGCCTAGAATATTTCCTCACATAGAAATATTTACCTGTGCTTGGCAGTGTATGAGACTTAGAGACTCTTTTAAGATGCATGAATTTCTCTACTGAGTATGTAGGAAGCTGGGGAAGACTAGGGTTTCACACCATCTAATTTCAGCTTTCTACAATATCTAGATTTGTGCTAGTTTTCTAGACTCTGTTTATCATCAAGGTAGAGAAATGTCAGAATAAGAAATTATTTGATCCATTCTAAGTGACAGAAACTGGATCAGAGGAGTCACTGCCTAGAAGTAAATGCTTCTCTACACTGACTGTGAATATTCCATCTTTGTGTAGACCTGTACCAAGATATACACTATTGCTGAATAGCTGTGTTTTGCATGTACATGTGTTTTGCATGTCTACATGTTTTGCATGTACACATGCAAATTTGGCTTAGTTGCATGCCTGCTATTGTACTGACTAGTTTCAATGATCTTCTAAAACGTAAAACAGAGTGAAAGAACTTTAATGGCTTTGGAACTAGCTAATAAGATATCACTGTACACTTAATACAGTGCATAATGTTACCAATCAGCCAAACAGTTGCTGGTTATTGACTCTAATGTATTTTTCACTGGTAGGGTAGTAGCACAGAAATAAGCTGAATGTTGACTGTCACCTTTGGCTTTCTAAAATATTCACTGTTCATGCCATACATCTGTTTATTTGGTGGTCTTTTGGTGAGACCTTTTAACTCTTGGTGGTCCACATGTATCTTCCTTTGCAAGACACTGGGAAGAGATTTTTCTTTCCAATACTGTATGGAAGGAGTGTGAGCTGAACATAATACTAGAAGCTTTATGTCTGGTATCTCCATGGGACCTTTTCTTCTGTTTTCCCATTTGATTGGTAAGTATGTAGCCAGCCAGCAATGCTTTCAGTCACGGGGAAGGGGAGAGGATATATTTACCAGTTTAATGAGAACCACAGACTTGCACAGGAACACATGCCAGCTTTCATTAGGAAAGGCAACAGCTCCCTAGGTACAGGAATTCATCAGAAACTTGGAGCCAGGAGGGTCTGCCTCTCGCAGAGTAAAATGCTGTTAATCAGCAGTTCTCTGGGCAGCCTGTTTTGCTGTGCCCAGAGGAGCTCAGAAGACCTCTAACTCTTATCTGACTGTCTCTGTATGAGACAACAATTCTCAGTTTCTGCAGACTTTTCTCTCCTCCTTCAAATGCGGTAGTCCTGGAAAGGTTTAAAACATTTTTAAAGTAAGTGACACTCTACTTTTTATGTGTTAGAAGTCTGCAAGAGTCAATACTACAGGCCTTTTAGGTCTTGATCTGACTTTTAAACTTCTGCTGTACTCTCGGTGCAGGTGTTTGGTTGCAAATGGTGGTTCCCTTCCATGTTTAGCCTGTGGGCTGAGGGCATGTGGAGAGTGTACATTCATTATCTTTTGAGGTTCTTTGGGCAGCTCAACAGCCTTGCATTTGATGTCCTGAGATATTTAAGAAGCCATCATATGACATTGTACTATGCAGAGATATTAATTAGGCTCCCCAAACCCAAGCAGCTGTGATAGACAATGACTAATAAACCTTTCCACTTCGTAGGATTAGCTTTTCTGTTAACCATGCTGTGCTGCAAGGGTTGCACTGTTTCCAACAGCAGACCTTGAGGTCAGTGCAACTACAGCTACGTGTGTACCATATTCCACTGTGTGGTATGTATGAACTTTTCACAGTTAGCAGCAAAAGCAAAGAAGGCAGAATAACTGCCCTGAGCATTCAAATATTGCTTTCAAGGCTTCAGAAAACACAGAAGATAGTGTAATCAGTCATAGGGGGTTTTGGTAAGCATTTCCCAGTTGAAGTATCATCAAAAAAGTGCTGATTGTGAGAATGATTTAAGAAAATTCCAGAAAGGAACGAAAGACTTACCACAGCCTAAACCCATCTTACATTGCAATAGGGTGAATGATAGAATAGGCCAAACATCTGCATTCACACAAGGAAGGAGAGAAATGGAATCTCAGTGAATGGCCAATTTAAATGTACATCAGGAGGAGAGACACACACAAAAAAATGGACTAAAGCCTCCCTAGAGACAGATGCTGTAAATCATTGAGTTCTTTTGATAGCATCATTCAATAACTACAACAACAAAAAAGATTATTTTTTAATAACTTGGTCTCCAACTAGGCCAGTACCTTGTAAAATCAAGAGAATGACTGACAGACACAAATATCTTTCAAAAGAGACAGAGTCCCTTTTTAATAATGCAAGTTTAACTAAATTATGAATCATTTCATGGTCTTCGCCCAGAGAAATCCCATGTCACAGTCCTAACTGATAGTAGCCTGTAGCTCAACACCTATGATGCCAAAAAGCTGCTCAGATATAGGCTTTCTTTTTGTGTGCATGTGTGTGCAACTTCCCCATCATTTTTCCCTCTGTCAGTTTAATTGCTTAGAGACCAGATTCCAGATCAGATAGACCCCACAGACAAATACAGAGAAGTGAAGCTATTGCTGCAGGGATGGAAGTCGTGGGAGTTTCTCACTAGAATTATTCTTCTTCTTTGGTATCACTTTAAAACTTTCCCAACTTGCCTTTGGGCCTTACGTATGTTTTTTAGGGGAAGCGTATACAGGTGAAAGGAATGTCAACCTGATATATTGTTCAGGGCAGGATAGCCACAGCTTCTGTGCTCGATAAAGAGCCGGAATACTTCCATCCACACAGCATCCCTTTGCCAATGGACGTTGGGAATCTTTGTGCCTTCCATGTGTTCTCCATGATCACTGGGGACTGGATAAGCAGGATTTCCCCTCAGTGCACCATCTTTCCCTGCGAGTCTTCTGCACTTGTTTATTGGCTATGCTAAGACTACCCTTACAGCAGCCTACTACATTCTTTCTTGTTTCAGAAAACCAGCTGTAGAGGAGTTAGAATTCACTCTTCCTTCTGGTTCATCCTTAAAATACTGTCTGAGGTCTTCAGTATGGAGAAGGAAGATGTGCAAAGGCAGTCCTTTCTGCAAGCCTGAGGAATTTACCAATTGCCCATTTGAGGAAAATAAGGGTAACGGCAGAGCATTTCCTTGTGTACCATTGCTGGGAAGACAGCTACCTCTGTCAGTTGTGATATGCTACAGAGTATTAAACCAGGAAGTATGATTCTTTCTCGGCACATGTCTACTAGATGATGGCTTGACTGTAAAAATAACTGACAATAAGGCAGATAATAAATGAGCAATTTCACATATCCCAAGTATTAGAAAATCTTGAGAATACCTTAAAACACAGGAGTAATTTTTTTTAAAATTACATTTTGAAGTTTGTTTTTTTGTTGCCCTTGCTCTTTATTTCTGTGTTGCTAGTTTGCATAATAGGCCTTTCTATTCTTATTCTCAAACAGGTGTAAGTTGGAAAATTTTTGAAAAGAAAAACAAAACAACTGATATATTCATACATTCTGATAATTCTGGCACTAAGAACTACTTAGAGGAATAAAAAGCAAACAAACCAAGTAGCCAACCAACCCAAAAGAGCAAGACTCTATGAGACAACCAAGATGCTAAGACTGACAATCTTGACTGAGCTGCCTCAGCTTATATTTTTGGAACTTTTTGCTGATTTAATGAAAGCGTTGCCGAGCAGTAAAAGAAGAATGGTAGTTTTTTAGCTAGCAAGTGTTTGAAACACCATGTCACTAATAAAGTCTTTCTTACCACTCTCAGCCAGTCGCTTTTTCCCCAGTTTATAGATGAGCTTGTGACTTACATATCTGTGTAGTCAGTTCGCTTTCATAAGATGGGGGTGCCATATGCAGTAGGAGAATGTTTTCTGCAAAGACAAACTTTAATCCTATTTTTGTTGTACACCCCAGATTAAATGATTTATTTTCTGCCCTTAGTTGAGAACTGCAATAGTATGAGACTTCCTCAACTGAGTTGGTTTATTCAATAATAAGCAAATGCCCTTTGTATGTGTCTGTGTGAGAATGAGAATATTATGTGTTATACAACTGTTTACAAGTGCTTAAAGAAATGTTAAAACAAGAAACATATTAAAGATTTCAAAAAGATGGTTTGTTCTTCTGGGGGTTTCTGCAGTGTTTCTGCTTTTGCAAAATATAGTCTTAAAAAAAAAAAAAAAAAAAAAAGCCACCCTGGAAATTTAGTGCCATTGCCTGACTTGTATAGGAAAAAAAGATATAGTGAGATGCTATATTCCCCCAGCCAGCACATGTTTCTGAGATGCTTCTAGTGGGTAACAGTTTGTTAGCGGGATGATGTATGTTACCTTGTGGAGGCAACAGTGTACTGTCATTTCTGCAGTTTGTCCAAAGAATTTTTGCCAATAATACTATTTTTCTGAACAGAGCACAGCTACCCATTTCACTCTGACAGGGCAGGATATGCTGATATAAATCACACTGTAGTTCCTGAGCTCCAATGAATCTCATAAAATGAGAGGATAGTCTGCTGTAATTAAATTGTGGAGCAATCCCTATAGAAAAACATGCTTCCCTTAAGGTATAATATGTTTTTAATAAAAAGGATAGATCTTGATGCAATGTATTCCATCCCAGCTGCCTGACAGTGCTTAGGTATGCAGGATGTTAAATCAAACCCTTGCAATAATAAAATTTGAATTCTGAGGTGCTGTATTTCTTTTTGATGAGGAACTAATTGTACCATATCACTGACATGCTGAAGAAATGTTGCTTAAAGATCAAGCTCCAACATCAGTAAGCGATGTATGCGACTTTCTGAAGTCGCATACTTCCACCTATGAGAAGAGGACTTGTTTGTGATACAACAATTATGTTAGGCAGTGACTTTCACAACCACAGTCAAAAGAGTTCCATTGAGGTATTTATTGGAAATATGTTGGTCTTTTCCATTCAGATTGATTTACTTAATAATTTTTAATTTTAGTACACAGAATTACTGAAGATAACTGATATAAAATAATTCTCATAAAACAATGCAGCTAATTGAAAGATGTAAAAATTCTACGCTCAAACAGCCTAGTCAATATCTATCAGCATCAGAGGCCTTCATTTCATGAAAAAGAAGCCTCTCCAGTGAAATTCCAGTAGCAGCTGTCTAAGTGGACTGTTTAATTTAATTGTCTCCTTTGGGGATTCTTTGGTATTAATAATGAATACTGCTTTAGCAGCTGGAAATATGTGTGCGGGCATGTGCCTGCATCTACACACTTGAGAAAGTTTCACATAAGGAAGACCCTGGCCTTTGTGAACTGGAAACAACATGTAGAATTACATACTTAAACATGGACCTCCTTTCTTGCATAAAGGCCAAAATAACTGTCACATTTGCAGCTGGGAAGGAATTTTCCTTTTTGGCAGTTTGGTAGACCTTTTTTTTCCTTTCCCAGCAGGGCTGAGTAAAAGGCTGATTCATTCTTATCTAGCTTTTCTGAAATGTAAATTATATCAGGATACTTCACCTTGACTTTGTAAGAGGACATGTTTAAGAGACTGTACTGACTCATCGGTTCTTCAGTTAGCTGACCAGACTGCCAATTTATTATAAAATTCTAAGTCAGAGGACAGGATAGGGCTGGCTAGCCACTTGCTCTGCCTTACTCATGGATTATGCTTACTGAGAATTTCCAGATGGAATAGTAAGGTAGACAGTCAGGAAGAAAAAACAATCCTGTATTTCTTCCTTTAACATATATGCTCCTCCCATTACTATGGTGTCTGAGCAATTCCTATTCTCTCCTACAGTTACCTTCACAAAACCTGAGTAGCGTGGAACATCCCTGTTATATACATTTTACTGATGGGAGCTGAGAACCAGGCTATGCTTGTGTGCATATCGACAGATTTCTGTTAGGGCTGCCCTTTTGTGCAGAAGTCTTGTGGTTACAGCACTTGAATGGGAAATTCAGCCTGAAAAGGCTGAATTATCACCATCTAGTTCCTCTGGAAGTGACACAAAAGCAGCACTGTTGGGTAGCTGGGCTGAATCAGGAGTGTGGACTTTGTCCCTCCTGGGAAAGAGGGCACAGGTTGCACCACAGAGTGAAAGATTCAGGATGCTAGAAGAAGATACTAGGAAAATGGTAACCTGACATTATGACCCAGTGAGGACCAGTCTCCCTCAGAAGTGTGTTTGAGGGTATGCTCTGTGCTCAAGGGACTGCACTGGAATTTTTCGATTTGATCATCATTAAGTGAAATGTATAAGTTGAACAGATTGCAGTGCTGAGAAGTGGGGATAGCTCTGCATGAATCTCTTTTGAACGAGGTAAAAATAGGCTGACTAGAATCAAAACTGAATCAGGGGTGCATTATGAAGCACTGCCTTCCACTTAGTTTCCCATCAGCCTTCCTTGAGGCAAGGATCGAAGAAGTGGGTGCTTTTACTTCATTGTTGCTGTTGGTTTGTTTGTGTGGTTTTAAACAGGAATCCATACAGTCTTAAAGGCAGAGCTGTAGTGCCATTCAGTCAAGATCAAAAATACCTCAAACAGCAAAGGTCAAACCCAATTAGATACTAAACCAAATCCAGTGCAATTCAGCAAAACTGCTTCTGAGCAATGGTTTGTGAATATTCATCCCTGCTTTGCCCTTTATGTCTCTATTTTTCCAGCTGATTATAAGGACTATACTCAGGCACTTCAGGGCCATGCCTCTCACTGAACAATGGCAGAAATTATGCACCAGTATCCTAGGGACATTGTTCCATCAGGACGCGAAATCCAAAGAATCAGATTTTTTGAAGTGAGTGAATGGGTAAGGAAAACCAAAGTGTTGTCCAATGACTTGATAAATATCATTGTTTGGGGGTATTATTATGGACTCAATACTTTAAACCATGACCAGAACCACAGACTATGTCTGTTACCAAGAAATTGTCTCTCAGCTGAGAGAAAAAGCTGTATTTCAATAAAGGAATGCGAGCTCAGTCTCATCCTTCTTTTCAAAACATAGTCATAGGCTAACCATAGTATTCTGCCTATTTGATTATTTGCTTTTGATCTGCTCCATTTATTATGGGTCATGTTTTTTTTAATCGTGTGGGGACGTAAAGTTGCAGGCATGCCAGTATGAGTTCATAAACCTTGAGAATTAAATCCCCATTGATATCGAGTCTCTGAAGCTGCAGTATTCTTTATTCTTTTCCTGTATTGTTGTGCAGTGATACTGTGAGCTGCTAAAGTGCTTTCAAAACTCGTTGCAGCCATGTCTGCATTTTAATGATAGGTGAAACAATCCTTGCCTGCAGTTTGTTAAACCCTTTGACATCCTTTTGAATTAACGGTGTTATAGAAATGTAAGATCATTATGTGGGTTTAGATTCCCAAACATCTCCTACATGTATTTGAATATTGATAAACCCGTGGCTTAAAAATGCTGCGATTGCAACTTCAGAAATTTTTTCTGTTCCAGTTTGTTTAACCAAACCTTGTTTAACATTAAATATTTAGCAAATTTCTTTCTTCAGATCAGCATACTCATTAATAACTTAAAATATAAACTATCATACATTAAACATGCAAATCAGACATTTTATTCAAACTGGGTCCTCAGTCTCCTACACATAGTTATGATAAATAGCACCTTCTGCAGTGAGTCACAGCACAGTTTCTGTCAAAATTATTCCCCGAGCAACGAGCGAGGCAGAGAGAGGCAGCAGAGCCTGGCTGTGTCGTTGGCCGGTGCTGACTGCCTGTTACAACACACCTTTAAGGTTTTGGCCTCTGTTTTCCTGTTTCTATGCTCTGGCAATACATTATATTTAACTCCATTCATAGTGTCTTTAAAAGTTTAATCTTTAAAAGGCGATAGTGATGTAACTTTCTTTAGTACCAGGGGCTGGCAGCTTGATCTGTGACAGGTTTACCAAATTATTGCCCCAAAAGAGCTTGTCCGCTTGAGATATAGTGGGAGCTGAGGATCAGCCAGCCCAGTTCAACCTACAGTTTTATGAGACAAAGTCAGTCTGGGGTGTATAAATGTCTGGGGGAACAGGATCCCTTTTGTGATGTTGCCAGACTGCATATAGGTATATTAGACGATCTTATGTCATATCTTAGACATTGGCACAATAAGAGACCCTACAGCATGCATAGATAGAAGGTACCAACTTTGTGTGGCTCTTGGAAGGGCCACAGTGAAATGTAACAAAGAAAAAGAAAAATCTACACAGAATTTTTTCTCTGAGCAAAGCATTTGTAATAGGTTTTTGAGAAGGGTTCCCAAGGGAACTGTGAAGGATTGGTAAAGACTACAAGAACTATTGAACCCTTGGGGGGACTTAGACTGTGATGAAAATAGGAATACATGCTGAATGGTGTTGACTTTGAAATAAGCTACTTTTGTGTATAAACAAAGTAGATCATGGAAATATCAGTAATCATATCCAAGCTTAAATACTTAAATAAGAATTAATTGGTCTTTGTAGGGAAAAAGGAAGTTCGAAGAGCCTTCCAACTCAGCTTCTTTTGGCAAGGAAAGAAACTGAGGCAATGCATTACCCAGCCCTAAAACGGGCAAGCTCCTGTAGTCAGATTGAGAGCATTTCTTATTTATCATACTCAGCCCTATCATAATGCTGAATTTTCACATCACATCACATCAGGATTTAGCAGATGTGCTGCTCCTTTCCCTTTAGCACAGCCTCTCTGCTTTTGTGCACTGCCAGCATGCCAATGGTGAGCATACAGCAATTTCTTATATTATATGACTAAAAAAATAATTGTTGTTTCATACATACACTTTTTTACTTAAGATGAAACAATAATTTTTAAGACTTTTTAAACAACAGTTACCTTAAAAGAGTAGGATGGTTTGAATATGTGAGTATTCATTCTGAAAATGGCATGCTTACAGTATTTGTTTTGGTTGAGGCTCTGCTATTAGATAAAATCCTTATTTGCAGAAAAAAAATTCAGCAGCTTAAGCTAATACTGCATCATACCTCCTATTTCAAATTATGTTTAAGCTTGTGGGGCCCAGGCTGTAAGACTATGAGACAGAGGAAGACTCATACAAGGAAGAAAAACATTTGCAGGACATGGATTGTACTAGATTCTACTCAGGATTTTAATTCAGATGTATTTTCCGGGAATCAGTATTCTTATTTTGACTCTGGCATTATATTGGTAAATAGCAGCCTCTAATTTCTGAAAACTGTACAGTCTGTAATATGGTGGCTTAGTTTATATCTAAGCTCTTTGTTTTAAGCATATATACATCTCACTTGGTTATCTTCTTTTTCCTAGGTTTCATGCCAGTGTTATTTATTAAAACGGAAAGGATCTGAGCATTGCCCTTCAGCTTTCAGAGGCTAAATGGCTATCACACTACGGGTTGTTTTTTATTTTAAACTATTTGTATTGCATCTGAGTATAGAAACGGTTTTGTGCACTACAGCCATGTGAAAACTGCTGTTTTCCTTAATTCTTTATTTTCCTTTCATCCGAACTGATTACCACCTCAGTCAGAATTTATCAGCACTGCTCTGTGCACTGGACTGTGTGACCTAAATTTTATGACCTTGCGTCCAGAATCTAATTCTCTGGTAAAACTCATATTTCTCTGTTGATCTTTTAAGGACATTTTCCTCATTAGCATGGCAGGAAAGCATGTGGAAGCCAAGTGAAACAATATGCAATTTTGCATTACACTCAAATTCCTTTCTGCAGTGCACTCAACTAACCTTCTATTAAAATTGTATTTTGTCCCCATATCTTTGTTTTCTCTTTTGCAAACAAATAATCTATCAGTGCTAAGGAGTTCTTTATTTTCTCTTTGATTTGATTCTCTCTCTTTATTTTGTCTTTGATTATTCCTGTTAGCTCCCAGCCTTCAATTTGGCCATTTTTCTGTGGCTACTCAGATAACCACAGTGCTATCAAAGACTTTCCAGTACATTAAAAATCCCCAGCAACTGTGTTTTCACTGAAAGGCTATCTTTATTCAAAATTGTAATATGAACAAGAACTTATATACAATAAGAAAATAAATCTAACTCTCAGCATAATGTCAACTTCTGGATGGTAAATCGTTAGTATAGAGAAGGAATATCAAATACTTTTAACATCTGTGACAACGAAAGAGCATGAAAAAGAAATAGGAGGTATGTACAATTAAATGACAAGGCTTTAATGCCATAAAGAAGTTCATGCAGAAATCAGCTATTTTTTTTTCCCCCACAAAAAATCTACAAGAATTTAGATTATTTTAAAGAATAATAAGGCATTTATATATCCATTCATAGACAACAAAAGATATTTGTATGTAGTTGTCAACGCAATTTTATTTGAACATGTCACTTCCTAAGAGACAGAAAAATTCTTATGGGTCACTTAAAAAGTTGCATAACAAATTTCCCTCCAGAAATAGCTAGGATCATCAGCTGAACAACTTTAGATAAAAATTTCAAGTGTTCTTTACGATCATACTATTTTTTAAACCACATCCAGTGAAGAAATATAGGATTTGTACTAAATGTATGTAGAAGAATCACCACAGTAAAAGTTGGAGATGAAACAAAAAAGAATTAAGATCATCTAAAGCATTTTACTATGACACATGGCATAAGCTCAGGCTGATACATTTTCATTTTTACTCGTTGGTGCACTTACTGGTTGTGTTTAAAGCTGATGTAGATGACACAGCACCTTCAGAAACACTGAACTGGGAAAAAGGTGTTGTTTCCTAGTCTTGTGTTCATCTCTAAGACATTGTCTGACCCTGGAATGTAACACCTAAGCTGGATCCAAGTTGTGTTCCTGCTCAGTATGCCACGGTTAACAGGAACCAAACACAGGTGAGGTTTATTTTCTCTCATACACATAATGAGATCACTCTGCTTGTTCTGCAATACACAATACACTGCATATTAACTGAGTAGCTGGAGAAACGATTAGTATTAGAGCTATCTGGGGGAAGAAAGGGGAACACAATGATGATGAAAATGCCTGATGTTTACACATTTCCACGATTTCTGATACAAAGAATTAGTAGATCCTGAGGTCCTGTACAAGATAGTGCAGTCCTTTTCTAGTCAGTACAAGAGAAGAGCAATTTGATGGAGTTATAAAGTTAAGAAATCCTAAAGCAAAACACCCTTTTTCCCTTTTTTTGCTGCTATTAAAACATGTCTAGCTATACTAGCTTCAGAGAAACTGTTCACTGTTCACAGTTTATTCAGTGCATGATAATGCACTTGATTAGGTACTTAACCTCCTGTTAAATTCATTGACTCTTGCTGAGTTAAGGCGGGTTGACTTGTGTGCATGCTGAACTGGATACCTTTGTTGTGTGGGTTTTTTTCCTACTAACTGAGAATTCCAGCATCCCAGCATTTCCTACTGTCTCTCAGAGGTGACCCAAACTCCTGCCATGTTCTTTGTCAGAAGTGGCCTGGGAGGCCACTCTCTCTCTCCACTAGAAATGACCCTCAATCATCTTGCCAACAGGAGCATCCCTGCAACCAGTATATACCCCCCAGTGGTCAAATGCAAAAACTGGTTTAGCTGAAACACGCTGAGATCATAATTCAAAGATCCATGGCAGCATTTCAGTCTCAAGAATGCAAATACCTTAGTTTTGAAATAATTGCATACAGAAGCATTCAAAGCACAAATAATAACGAGACAATACGCAATGTTTGCTATGGCAACGTGAGCTCTAAAGCCAGCAATACAGTACTGATGCCTCTGAAGAGAAAAATGTGGAATTGCACTGGAAGGCAGATTGGAGACAGCTGGTGAATGCCAAAGTGAAAAGATAGTGCAAATTCATATAGGCAGCTCTTCTAATGTTGGTGTAAGGTAAACTGAAATCATAATGTGGCCACATCACAGAATCTACTGCTGTGTTTGGTTATATTTGCACTGCTACAGTCCTCCATCCCAGGAAATAATTCTGACTCTAAACAAAATGATGCATAATAGCTTGCATCCGCACTACCTAAGGGAGTCTCAGCATTGCTTAGCACTTGATCCAGACCTCCCCTACACTGCACTATTGCACCTTAAATAAGGTTATTTGTATGGGTGTGGTTCCTTGCCTAAATTAAAATGTCTGAAATAGTGTCAAAGCAGCCTATAAAAGGAGTATTTTGCTTCTAACATGAGAGCCAAGGGTCTGCATTGCATGCTTTGGAACACAGCAGGAAAGTTTATATAGAGATTTTAGGATGTAGAAGACACTGCAGTAGTATTGGAGAGCTACACATGATGAAGGGAACCAAAGAACCACAGTGTTATCCACAATATAATAAAGGCAACTCTTCCTGGAGTAAAGTATTTGGAACAACTCTGTTTTGTTTTGGTGGAAACTGGTTGATTGACTTAAAAAAATAACCTAGAATTGATTTAACTTGTATATAGTTTGGACAAGCAGGGTACCAGAACTTAGGGCTGAACTGTGGAGTGAAGTTGATAACAAAGACGACAAACCCTCTACCAGGTTTGCTTCTGTGTTTGGTCGTTGAAATAAAGCATTTGGATGCTTATATATAAAATTCAGTCCAAGTGTTACATTCCCAAGAGGGAATTTGCAAATTTTTTTATAAGCCTGTGTAGAAATCAAAGGCCAGAGTACATCAGAAGCTTTTGATGTATCTTTTATAACCTCTAGGGCCACAGTATCTTGAGTGACAATAGCAAAATATTTCAAAAACAGATAACATCAGATCAAGACTTTATGTTGCAAAAGAGATAGTTGAACAAGTCATATTATTCTGATAGCTGAATGATTATAACCTCTCCTGTGTTGACTAGTCTTGCGTTTCAGTAAGACTTGAAAAAGTATTGTCAGGACCCATCTGCTACCACAAATAATATGGTTAACGGGTTGACTGCAATTAAAGAAGCAGAACTGTCCTCTCATATTAGATGCTTTACATACTCTCAGTTCAGTCACTGAAAAGGACCTAAATGTGCACCAGGTGAACAGCGTTTGCATCATTTTCCAGAGTATCCACACAGCAAATAATGTGCTGGAAAAAAAGCAGCTCCTCCTGGCCGTTTCCCAATGTAAATTAATAACAGATGTTCCAACAAAGTTATGACATGTTATCTAGATAGTTAGAGCAACAATCAGTCATTAGTGCCACATTCCTGTCAAAACAGGTCTGGAGAAATGGATAAGACCTCGTGACTTCTTTGAACGTGATTTGACAGGAGTTGAAGGTGTCATAAAGATCCCACAGCCCATGCAAATTGTCATTACAGTTCTTTGTGACAAAGACACACCTACAGTTTCAGTGATCCATCTATGCTATGAAATGATGTGTACGTGGCTGAAACATACCAAACCTGAGTTGAGCGTGGTGGCTCAGTGGTAACAGCATTGAAAACTTCAGTGGCAAAACATCTAGGTTTAGACATCAAACCAGATATTGTGTGGCTTATTGTTTTATTTCTTTGGGGACATACACACACAGAGGGTGGTGATGGGGAGGAAAAGATGTTAATATTTTTTGCATTGAGCTGTGTATTGGATTCTAGGTGCAAGATGTGTTCCCATGAGGAAGTGAAGAAAATTAAGATTTATGATAGATCCTGTAATTCTAGGTCTATAATATTCCATGTGCAGACAGACACATGTAAAGGGTAACAGCACTTCTGATAAAAATTTAGAAGGTGAATCCTTGCAATTTACCCCCTACCTGTGAAGTCCTCAAGTGGAATGATTCCAAAATGTGCACTTGAGAAGATATTAGTGGGTGTTCTGGTACGAGTCAAGAGGGTATTAAGTATGCTCATGTATGAGATTACCAGCTGAAAATTGAAGACAGTAAAATGCAATTCCCCCATGTGGTTGAAGCTGTGAAAAACCAGGTATTTATTACTGTCAACATTAGAAAAAGAATACCCTACCTGTATTCCAGAAATTCCAGTAATTTCAAGTAGTTAGTGAAAGAATCTACTCAGCTGCTGGTGATATTATCAGTGTTCAGAAGTCTGTCAATCAACTCATTATCATTAAAAATAGAAGTAGAGAGAAAAGTCTGAAATGTGGATTCTGCTACCCTGAATTTACAGTGATTTTGACATGCTCATTGTTCATTAAAATCAATTAATCTTCTTTTGTCAGACGTGATTTAATTTTGAAACAGTTGCAAATATCTTGTTTTCTATAGTGGCACATACCTTAAGAAATGTATTGTGATATGTGTAATATTGTTGGAGACATTTTTTTCCACTCCTGTTTACTAATTACCTTAAATTAGCTGCAAAATTCACAACCGTTTAGGAAGACTGTGACAGTTTTTTGAAATGGGCTATCTGAAGCACAGTTAAAAGATGTGACAGTTGATAGAAAATGTCATGAAGGAGAGGAAAAGGCTGATGACTACCAAAAGGAAGAAATAATAATATGTGGTATATCTAAGTATATGTGTATGTTTCATGAAAGCTTTGCTTGATAAACTTTCAAGATGAGTTATAAAACTCCAAGATTAGGATACTTTTAAATGCGATAGCTGAGATCAAAGCGAAAATCACAATGTTAAATATACAAAAGCACTCATATCTCTAGAATGCATTACTCAGTCTTGGTAAGCAATCCACTTTAGATTTCATGATTACTTGAAAAACACTTTGCGGCTTACACTGTGCAGACATAGCACTTAAGATATGCTGTCATTCATGTATTGTAGGAAACAAGGTAGGAATTGCATAAAAATCTTACATTTGTTGCATAGGAAATCAGGTAGGAAGCTTAACAGTGAAGAGTACATTAAGATGTCAAAAGCAGCTATGTTCAAGGATCCTTTGCGGGTTTTTTTCAACTTCACAAAATAGACATACGATGGTTATTGGCCTTAGTCTTTCAATAACTCACTTCTTAGGGGACAAAATAGTGTTAAACAAATGAGAAAAACTTGTATGAGCACAGCTGTTCCAGTTCTGAGACACAGAAGATACTGTGTTTTCTGATAGGTTAATACTCGTGGTCAGGGACAGGAGGCATTACAAAGGCTTTTAATTAACATCCCCAGAACACTTGTTACAACAGTGAATAACCAGAAGTACAGAGCAAGTTCCTATCTGTATCTTTCTCTATATGATGGAACACTTAGAGAAATGAAAGTAATAAGAATGAAAACAATAAGAAAAAATATGTCTTTTTCCTAGTGGCAATAATTGCAATTATGCCTGTTTAGTGACTTTTAGTTTAGTGACTTATGAAACAGATGCTTCATAAGAGACGGTGGTGATCTCCTTGAAGAGTATGTCTAGATAATTACCTATGCAAGAGGAGAGAGTGAAAGAAAAACCCACCTTATTTTGTAGAGTCAATGTTTAAGCATAACCATGCACTGATGGAGAAAGTAGTGTCATAGGGACAGCAGTCATCTATTCTTAGCATTTATCTATTGCTTTACATACTTAAAGCATTAAAGACTGAACAATCTGTATTTATAAAAGTGGTGTTAACTCCCAATGGGGTTTCTGGATAATGTTAATACATGCTATTTTTGTTGTTCTTGTGTTTTGTTTTCTTTGCAGGTTTGGGGATTTCGTCACCCCACCCCACTCCCCCGCAAAATTACAACCTCTTCAACAGACAACGGTATATAATTATCTTGATCCATTTTACCGGAAGATGTATTGTTTGATGATCTCATCTCTGGGTAGTCATCTATGGAGACCTATCAACTGGTTCTTGGTGGAAAGTGCAGTCTGTCATTCCTTTCTTTCCGTCTTCTGGGCTCTACCAACAAAATTCTCTCACCGTCTCATATTTCAGTAGTAACTTGTGATGGATTTGGAGCTACTTGGTAAGGGTGATGTGACAGATTTGGAGCTATTCAGAAGTAATTTATTAGTTCAGCTAGCAGACTGGTACCTTTTCCACTTGATAAGAAAGTGTAACTTCAGCTTCTGCTCATAGGAGGCACTGTAATGGTTCATGACTCTAAAAACCTTTTCTGTATGGAACTGGTATGTCCATTTGCAGTCTGGTGCTTTCTTTTCTTGTCCTCAACACTAAGAGGCTTTCTCATTGGAGCATATGAATCAGTCTGCTTTTTTACTGCATATCCCATCTCTTACTACTTTTTTATGTATAAAATTATGAACATTCACTAGTATTCTTAAGACCACAATCTGAAAAAATCTTTATGCTTGTGTTATGTGTCAATTTTAACCCTAGAGTGTCAAAATGTGTGTTGCTGTTCCCTTCCTCTCAACTAGTGACAGACTTACTAGCAGATGCTCATAGTGATGCAAAGGTAAGTATGGCAATTCTTTCTTTATTTTCATTCTTTCCTTTCCTTTCCTTAATCTTGGTTACTGTTATCTCTTTCTCCATTTGTTGGAGCTGGTTTTATTTCTCTTTGCCTTTTTCTTCCCTGTTCTCCTCCAGCTTCTCATCCTAAGAATTGTAAATGGCAAATTACTTTTCTCCTTTGACATCTTTCCTTCTTTGGCATTGCCTTGCTAACACACTTTCATGTTCCTGTCCAGAAATATGTCCTCTATGTCTTGGCTCAGAGGCAATCAGTGAATCATGCCCAGTATGTCCTCCAGTATTTCTTCAGTGTATTTGAGTTTCAGCTGCATCTCCAGATTTGGGAAATTCTCTTCCATAAAGTCCATCGATGAAAAGTTCACAGAGGAGCAAATATTTCTGGTTGTGTATGCTACCATGCTCTAGCTGATCATGTTTCTTTCCATGTGGCATTAAGAGCAATGAACATTTTCTAGACCTGGTCAGAGGGTCAAGATATCTAGGGCAAATGTCTAGGTAAAATTTCCTCTTCACATAGTTCTCAATTGAATTATTGGTAGTGCACAGCATGTGGTATCAGTCCTGAGACTTTACATCTCTATCTTTAAGAAGTGCATCTGTGGATAGCTGTGCCTTAATTTCTACAGAGGGATGTTTTTGTTATAGATTGAGGCTCTTGTGTCTTTCTGAAAGATGACAATTCTTCTACTTTAAATCCCTTGAAAACTACAAAGCACAGTACATGACACGAAAAGTCCATTCCTGCGAAATAGTTTTGTTCTAGATTAAAAGCAACCTTGTGTTTTTGCAGCTAGAAAAAAACATCCTGCAGAAGGTGTTTTTGCCGACAGGGAGTGAGTGTTGGGGCTTTAAAGCTATTTTCACTCATTGAAATCTGAAGCCAGCTATTGTGCTTCAGACCATGACCATATACCTTCCTTTTGGCTTGGGGAATGGCATTCTCCTTTGGTTTTGAACTATTGCCCCTCTTTCCAGTGCTGAGATTGTGCGGGTTACATATGTTTCAAATATGTTTGTATTTATGTGGCTAATTTGAGACAAAGCAGATTCTTTGACAGATATATTTTATTAAAAATATCAGTGCTGTTGCAAACTGCACCAGTACTGAAAACCCAGGACTTTAGATAGTGAAAGTGCATGTAGTCATTCAGTATTTTGCAAGTTTGAAAGCAGCTGGGGTTTGCGTGCTACAGAGAGTGCTTTTCAAAGGTATTGAGCACTGAACTAGCTCAGCTTCCTCAGCTGCTGAGAGCTCTTTTCCATTCATTTGCAGCAGTGCTCAGTCAATACAGAGTGCCTTTGAAAGTATCATCCATTCCACATTCACCACCAATTTCACAGCTCCAGAATTTCTTTTTTCCCATTTGTGTTTTCCAGTACATTGCAGTATGTATTTCTCTTCTTCAGTGCCTTACTTAATAAAGATGGTGTTCGGAGTTATTATCTTATCTGATGATGGCTGAAGTCAGCTTCTCCGTATATGAGGACTTTCTGGACTGACTGGTTTTACTACACTATCTGTCTTTGTTATTTTGTGGGTTTTGAGGTTTTCTTGGTTTTGTATGGAGGATTTTCAGCATTAGTATCTTGTTGCTAATCTGTTTTATGCTTGTCTCCGACTTCCAGATTTTTATGGAAGAGATATCTATAAAAACATAGGCTCTTGTAAGATGTGTGTGAAAAGTCAGATATCCCAGAATTTAAAATTAGGCAAATTGTTTCCATATATTATTATATAGTTTTTGCGTGTACAAAGGTACAAAACTTTTTGTGGCAGGTTCAAGATAACGAGCCCTCACATAAGTGTCTGCATGTAATATAGCAGCAAATTACTTTGATTTATTGCACTCTAATTGTATAGAAAGCCCATGAATTGTTATGTAATACGGTCAAAGTAATATAATTTAACTAGAACAATTATGTGCTAAGTAAAATTAGAACTTGATTGTTAGTCTATTAGAACCTCTCACAGCAAAAAAGTTTCTTATTTATCCTCTTTTTTTAGAGAAAATGAAAGTTAAGATGGTGTCTTCACACTTCAGGAAGGGAAAGCAGATGAAAAGATGAAAGCAAGATGGAGATTGGAACTGAAGAAATCAATTTTTATCCAGTGCTGTGTCTTTCCTCTGTATATATGAACAGTTAACATAAAAAAAAAAAAAAGCAAAGCCTTTTTTCACAATATTCTAGTTCAAGCCCAAGACGGAACCAAATTCTAACCTTGTCCCTCTAAAAAACCTCTGCTATGACCTGAATGGATAATTCACCTTATCTGCCATTTTAATGCCAAGCTATACTTAATAGGTCTTGACAGCTGCACTAACTAATGCTGAAGAATCAAGCATGTGGTGGTGTGAAAAACTTATTGTGCAAAATTTATTACCAATTTCCTTAAAATTGCAGGTCATTGTTGTACTTTGCATAAGAGAAGAAAAGGCAAGACAATATCTTATATTAGTGATAGAATTTTACAAGGTGTATTGTCAAGTGTTACTAGCAGTCAAGCTTGATCGTTGTTGGTAAGTCTGTGTTTTATGTACCAACATTGAAAGGAAGTGAACCTCAGGAAAAGAAACAGGGCTAAAATGGGAGACTGATGGACAGGAGTCTATATAAGGTCCTTTACCTTACTGTGACATTAGCTTCTGTGACTTCTGTGACTACACCTCAGAGGCTAATTTCTGATCTGTGGTGTGCTGCTGTGTTGAGGGAAAACAGGTTGCAATCATTCACAGCTACTTCACAGAATACTCATTTAAAAGTTTTTGAAAGCTATAGGGTCCCTACTGATATGTCAGATATGTCCTACAGCATCAATTGTTAGGCTGGTATTGTGACTTTCGTAGTCCCTCAGCAGGCCTTGATGCTGCTGTCGGGGGAGAAGGGGCTGGGTGTTATGCAGTCTGAAATTCAATGTCCTTGATTAAGTTGCAAATTAATGTCCTTAGGTTGCAAAGGAATGTGTTTTACCCTCTACCTATGGTAAGATGTCAGGGAGCAAGGTTTTTTCTTTAGGCAATGAAACAGGAAGGCATACTGGTTATTGCATACCGTTACCCACTAGTGCAAGAGTCCAGCATCTTTCTCAATATCAGCAAAACGAATGTAAGAGATGTCTTCTGCCAATACATTCCCACTGAGCCAGTAGGGTAGGAAGGAAACAATTAACTGACATGCACTGCCAATAATAGCTGCTGTAGGCAGCACATTAAGCAGTGCATTAATTGATGTATTAATTGATTTATAAACACCAACTTCCTGATTAGCTTGATTATTGCCATCGTACTGGGATGAGGAGAATGGTGGGGGGGCTGAATAAGCCTTAGTGACAGTGTAATTAAACATTTCTTTTGTTGCACACTCTGACATTCACTAAGACAATGCAGATATGATGCATTTTGCTCTGCTTGATTAATGGGTTGGATTCATTTCAGCAAACTTTGCAATGCTCAGAGTTGCATAAGGGTTTTCTGAACTACAACTTCTCTGAAAAAGAAGATGGAATGAGCATTGAAAGATACAGGGGTCTGGAAGGCAGAAAAGGGTTAAGAACCAGATGTTTAACTGTAATACAATGTGTAAGGAAAGTTGTTCTGTTCAGTGCCACAACTGGACCTTAGAAGGCAGTCTGTCTGATGAGGGCCTTTCCAGATACCTTTTCTGACATGAACTTCACGCTTCAGACAGTCATGAGGAACTAAATTGTGATTTTGTGTTAGTCAGCAAAGCAGACAGATTAATGGTGCAGTTTTCCTCCACTATTGACTCTGATTTTGCTTACAGAGCAGGTGCTGCCCCTCCATGCTTTGGGTATTTCCACTGGCAGTGGGCAAAGGGAAAACCAAGAGAAACAGGAAGGCTGTGCATCCCTGATCAGCCTCGTCTGATGCTGGGCACAGAGGGGTCTGCAAGAGTGTAAATTTCACCCTTCGAGGCCACAGGAGAGGGTATGTGTGAGACAACTCAACTACACGTTTCTTTTCAGCAGGGGTTGTACCTGAAGGTTTGGACTGAACCAGGCTTCCTCTCTTCCTCTGCAGCATCATTTGCTCACCTTCCCTCTGCAGCCTCTTCCTTCCTATTTATCTCTGCAGCCTGCTCCTCTCTTCCCAGTGGATCAGCTGGAGCTCTGACTCATTCCATATCTCATACCGAAACTCAGAACAATATTTAATCCCTTGATATTCTCCTCAAGTTGTTAATGGACTCTGTTTTTTCTCCTTTTGCCCTCTCATCACAGCGGGGGCAGAGAAGCATCTCTGGGGTCTGTCAACACTTTGCTCAGTCAGTTGATTGGGCATTGCCTCTGTGTCAGCAGCAGGCATCAGTGGAGAATCAGGAGTGTAGGGAGCAAATCTATTCTAGCTTTGAAGTGGTGCAATGTTGCAGTTTAAAATACAGATGCTGCCCAGTGCGTAGATTCCAATCATGGAATCATCACTAAGTGGGTGCCGTGGGAAATCAGAAAAAAAATTATATACACACATCCCCTCCCCCACATACCATTTCAAATATCCCATTGATTGTTTTAAGGTGAAAGGCTTTGTCATTGCCTGAAGCACAATGATAGAAAGAACAAAAAGCTGCAGTGGAAACACAGAATAATAACACTCATGTAAAAATCTCTTATTCCAAGATTTTTCTTTGCTTGTCTTTTCGGTTACAGTCTTACACTAATGTCTAGCAGTTCAAGATATGCGTGAGCTCCACAGAAATAAAGTTCTAGTGATCATGCTCTGGATTTGTTCCGAGACTAATATATTGCCCATACCAGTGAGGTTTCATCTCATAGAGGTTGACATATTCTTCCTCCATGTACAAATGCTTGAGGGCAGCTTAGTGGTCAGGGCATGAAACTGGTACATCTGGACTTAATCTTTTTGAGTTGCTAGATCATATTAATATTTGGGCAGTGAAGGAAGATACTAAATCTAATTGTACCTTGGGAAATGCTGCAGACATTTGTAATCTGGGTACAAATCTTGTGAAAAGAATGCCTTAGTCTTAATGAGGAGAGTGAAAAGCAACTAGGAGCAAAAGTCCCATTAGTTTCAGTGGAATTCATGTTGCTAAAAATTCTTGAAAATACCTCTCTAGCTTGGCTAGATACGCTGGAAGATGAAACATGAGATATGTTTCTATGCTAAATAACCCTGTAGAGTTTATCTTTCCCTGCTAATTGCAACTGACAATGAGTAGTCTTTTGTTGCATGGATCATTGACACTGTCTGAATAATTTGGGGCAAGAAACAGAATAACTTAGTAAAGTTTATCTTTATTTACTTTTATAGAATCTGTCCCAAAAGGACTGCAGCTGATGGAAGACTCTGTTTCTTCTTTAACAGCAATGCCATTAGTAGCCTGCTGGTGGAAGAAGGTATCTAGATACAGAGGCAATGAGGTTGGGAACTGAGGTTCATAGGCTAATGCCAGGGTTCATCTTCAAATGGAATCAAGGGGATGGTTCTGTGCTTTGTTTGCCATTTCACTCACCTTCAAATCTGGGCTATTTTTCCTACTTGCTCTATATTTGTGATTTTACATTAGTAAAAAAAACAATAGCTCAAGAGCAATAAAACCATCTGGGCTCTTAGTAAATACACCATGACCCCCTTATATTACAAATGAATAAAATACAGAACAAATTTCATGTAGCTCAATACCTTACATGAGGGCATCTCATCTCTAGACAGTTCATTTCTATCCCTGTTATCATTGAGACAGCTCTTCTGGCTAGTCCTTTTTTACAAGAGTCCTTTCCTGTAATACATGGTAATGCCATTCTCTAACTGCACACAAAGTCTGTGGATGAAAAGAAGTTTTTTCTTTATAAATGCCCAGAAGATAATATTAAGTTTAATCCTCTCATATTTTACCACATACTGTTTATGTCCTAAATGCTCCTGAGGTACTGAATTCAGGCCTTCCAATACAACTAGAATAGCTTATATTGTATTACTACTTATCATCTGTTAATACATTGTTTGACTGACAGTGTCACTTTAGAGTGGCAGCCTTCCTGACTGTGGAAATTCATAAAAAATATAGTCAGAAGCTAGGGACAGGTACTGTGTATCAGCTGTTATTATATGCATGTTATATGGTTATGTCAGTGTTGCTGGGTTTTGTTCATCTATGTCTCTTAAATGGAATGATTAATATATATTACTGGTACCTTCTACAAATAGCAAGACAACAGCGGTAGACGCTATGTGTGCTCTGTGGGAAGTAACATGCCTAAAGTGGTGTCTTTTAGTATCTTGGTTACTTACATACTTGCTGCTACTCTGCACTTGCTATACAGGGAGCCAGGTCTATCCACTCAAATACTGTTTGAATAATTCAGTGTCTCTTGAATTTGATGCTATGGTCATCAAAAAACCTGTTTTAACCTGCTCAGCAAATGGTCTCATATGATGCAAAATGTTATTTCTGAAGATTTGGATTGTGACTGCTCCTTACCTTCAGTGGAGTGAGAATGAGCAGATTAAAGATTGTGAGGTAGTCAGAGATGATGGAAATGGGGTAAGTATCAGATATTTCTGTCATATGTCATAGATAAGTGTCATAGATTTCTCCTGTGCTACTGGGGCATGCATTGTCATCCAGCCTGTAATCCATTTGAGCCACAGAACAGTTACTGTGATTCTGGGAGCTGAAGGTAGGAAGCGGGTTTGTGGTTGGGGTCCAGCTTCCACAGACAGCTCCGTTAGTGTAAATGGTCTTTTGGGGTTTGCCTGCATTCTGCAATTTTGTATTGCATGCAAGAACATTTGCTTACCTGGGCTGTTCTTTACTCTTAACAAACAGCAACACTGTTTGTATTTCAGGAGAATATAAGATAATGGTGATTCTTCAGCCTACCAGACATATTAAGATGTTTTCTGATTACTATTTGTGTTGCAGTAATACCTGGAGTTTCCACTTGCAAATCAGGCATTGTCCTAAGCTGCCACAAATGTAAGGCAACCTTCCTGCCAAATACTATGTGCTGAAAATGTTGGCCCTGCAGCCATCAGAGCACGATTGTCATAGAGGGTGGTTCCCACTGCCACTATTGACAAGAGGTATAAGATCGACATGAAGAACAGGACTCTTGTGACAGCAGTTGGAAGCAAAGACTCTAACTTGTTGAAATTGTAAGTGAGATTTTCTAGACCAAATGGGCATTAGATCAGGTACTCTTTGACAGGTAAATAGGAAAGACTGGAGAACCTGACCGATGTCTTACCTGGTTTTGGCTCCTTTTGCTTCCTCCAAATCATCACCATGGTTATGCTCAGGTATATGCTCTAGTCATGGAAAAATTTGAAAGCATGAAGATTCCCAAGGGTTCATTGGTATCATGAAAAGTGCAGAAGCTTATGCTGACAGGTTACATTTTCATTCTGTTGGCTAGTGATGCAGTATTAGAAAATGAAAAAATGTCAGTTTAGGACATATAGCTCCAAATAGTCTCTCTTCTGTAAGGCTGGATAGAGCAATATAATAAAATTATTACTAATGCAATGAATTCTGGTTTAGATTAGTGTTCATAGACAATGTCTGTTGATCTTTTTCTTTTTTCCTCTGTAAGCAAGGCATTTTGATCTCAGATTTAATAATCTCTAATAGCCTCTTTTTTCAGGTCCGCTAAACTAACAGTATGGGGTAAGCACCATTGATCTTAACTTGATTTATGGTCTATAGATGACCAAACAAAGGCTTGCAAAACTACTTTGCACTAAAGAATAGCTACAAATCCCTATTTCCCATCAGAATGAATTTTGTTAGTCTGAAGATTTTGGTAGAAAAAAACTCGGTATCACACTCACCAGATAATAAATTATCTGCAACCTTTCCCAGTCTGCAATCAATATGTTATTTGCTATTTATTTCCCAATTTTAATCAAATCTAAAGGCAGAAAACTCAGAAAAGCCAACCCAGGACAAAACTGATGATAACAATGACATTTATTGACATTTCTGAGGCACAAGGAGATTTAAATGAAGTTAAAATACCTTTCAGCAAATGACAAGGGGTGTAATGAAAACCCAGTGAACACAATAAAGTATGCACTGCCAGCTGCATGCAGGTCAAAGATGGAATTTACATAAAAGTAAGATAACTTTGCTTCAGTGTCAGTTTATCCTGCTGCTAGACAGCTGCCTGGTTGTTGCAAGCCACAGCAATAACATCATGCCACCCAGGCCACATATCCTTACTTTCGGTTATACAAAAGAGAAGGAAACTGTAAGGAAGCTATGAAAGGTAGAGACTATGCAGCAACTAAAAGTCAAAAGATCTTTAGGTACTCTTTTAGTCCTTTATGATATATGTGTATTTAACTAGATTTCTATTTGCTAACAGATTTCTTTATTTACATCTCTGACTCTGGTGGATACATGCATTTTAACATGTTTGGCCCTTGCATTCCTAACACATTTTGTCCTGTTCCACCAGCTCTTCTACATTTACATATGTTATCAAGCCCATTTTCAGCTAAGGAGTCTTGTTTTTCCCAGTCACACCAGAGGTAACGCTATTCGATGTTACTCTGCTTGGTATAAGACCCCCAAAATGTCCAAAATGGTCCCTCTGAGCTGTCACCTATAATTTTTGTGATCACTTTGGCTCTAACCTGCAGTGACAGAGGAAGCTGTATAAAAATAAAAAAAACAAACAACCTTTAAAGTAAATTCTTGTAGCAGATGACTGTAGGTATCACAGTACCTTTAAGCTGATTCTTTGTAAGGCTGAGTAAATCAAAGTCTTGCTAAAATCTACTTGAACTGCCATATTCAGCCCCTCCAAAAATCCAGAGTTTACTTGCCTCTATAAGCCACAGTTCTGGAGGCAGAGCTCTCAAACAACTGTAATTTAAAGGACTTTTTGGGTTGCTGTTTCAGTTCATTCATTAGACCAATTTCATGCTGCTATTAAAAAAAAATAATCTGTGGCTGAAGGCAAAATCAGGCAATATGAGGTGGTGAACAGTGGTGAACTAGTAATGGTTGTTACTAGCGTAGCAGAAAACAGACAAGGTAGCAGGCAACTCATGGAGCTTGCTGTGATGAAGTCATGGAAGAGGGAGACAAATGAAGTCTTAACTATGTCTGTCTGTCTGTCTGTCTATCTATATATTTATCGATCCATCTATCCAGGTAGAGAGCACCCATGAGATCCTGCAGGCCATGTGAAACACCTGGTATGTTTACAACAGCAATGCTGACTTCTATAGCAGCTATCTCTGCAGCACCTGTGGGCAGAAAATATGTGGGACAGTAAGCTTGCAGCACTTTCAGCTGCTTGAGAGGCCATTTTCAGTGAGCAGTATACATGTGCACGAGCAAGGTATACTAGAAATTTGCAAAACTTAAGTTTCAGTTTATAGACTCTTCAGAGCAGGTATTGTCATTTGTTCTCCTGGCATCTAAAGACCTTAGTCTTAGAACACAACTACTCATTTAGCAATGTGGAGGGCTGGAGATCATGATCATGGCTTGTATGAGGGTCTGCCATAAAACCATGGGAGATGTTTAAGGGAAACGTTTCTTGGAAGCAGCAGGAGAGTCCAAAACTCAAAGCAGCGTTTAAATGGAACCAGGAAGGGCTGATTTTGCAAGGATACTCATATACCTGTGAATTGTACATCATAAGACTCTCAAAAATTGCAATGCTATTTGAAGCATCGCACAATAATAACTATCTTGTTATAATCCCTCCAAAGTCCTCTTTAATGGTTCTGAAACGGAACTGTAAGTCCAATGAGAAGTTTGAAAAGAAATTGGGATAACTTCAGTTTTCATGGTCTTATCATGGTTGATCAGAGAAATTCAGGTTTTGTTTAGAAGTGCAGTGGTGGTTAGAACTGAGGCACCGCTATTGCAGACCTGGATTTCACACTGCTGCATACTATGCAACCATTAAAATAAAAACATGCCCTTGCCTGATCTTTAAATTCAAAATCACACAAAAGTAGAGGCAACTCTATGAGATTATGTTGGCAGCTGTTGCAAAAAAGGCATCCAGTGGACTTTTTAAACACTGGATCAGGCCCTCAGTAAATACATACAGCCACTGTATATTGTTTATTAGTCTTTGTACTGTAAATGACTGCGATACTGAGACTTACTCTGTTAGTATTAATTTTGTATGAATATATGAAATAACATATGTATAATTACTCCTTTGCAATATCACAAAGCAGAAAAAATACATAATCAAGCAAAATTTTATTTACCTTTTTTTCCTATACTGGCCTAAAATGTGTGATATAGCCATTTAAAAGGTATGTTTTTAATATTCTTCCATACAGAGAAATGAAGCAAACTAATGCGGTATAAATGACAGCTTCTAAAAGGGTACTTCCATTTGCTTGATTCTGCTTTTTTACTCTTTCTAAATGTATAGCTGACGACTTTCTTTTAAAGCTGTTACTTTGTATGAATTGTGTAAATACCTTTTGTATTCTGGGCATCTGCTGAAATATTTTTACAGTTAGGCAGCTGAAAGTGCTAGCTTGTCTTTTATGATAGGTTGGGTTTTTGCATTTGTCTTTGCTACTTCATGCTTTCTTGTGATCTCTTTGTGCCCTGATAAGGTGGAAATGACAATCAAATAAAATTTAGATTGATTTTATATTTATACTTATCATCCTACATCATACAATTTGTCGAGAGAGGAGCTGCTGCTGTACCTACTAAAGTCATTATACCATAGCTCCATTGTGCTGTTTTATGAGACCATAATCTGCTTCCTTATGAGGGAACTAGATTAGTGCCTCATAAAAATGGCAAAAGCACCACTATTACTGTTCTACAAGTTTTTATGCGTTGCTGAATTTTATCATTATTATTATTGTTGTTTTACCGCTAGTGTGGCCTAGTGAAGCTGTGGTTAGAAGTGAGAATACTTTGTCTGAAAAAAAATCCAACCCCACTAGCTTGACAGAAGTGTAACTCCCTTTGACAGAAGCAGGAATTTTGTCTGTGGCTTTTGGAGAGGATACATGTCCAGGCTACCTATGTGTCCATGATGCTGTTGATGGGGATATGTGATGTGTGAGGCTAAATAAATTTTCAAGTCTGACTTTTTAAGTGGGGTGAAATAGTTGACATAAAAACTGTTGAAGTAAGTGATAAAAGAGAGATATGTATCTCCACATTTAGTTATTTAATTACCTGTAGTGATATTTGAATACTTACAGAACTCTTACAAAGCCCCTTACTTACTCACTTTCGACACACAAATTTATTGGCACACATCAGCACTTTCAAAACTAGAACCATTTTTTAATATCTCTGTTTCTGGACAAGTTGTGACAACAACAGGCATTAGCATGCTGAACTTCTAACAAAAGGGGTTATTTTGCTTCTAATTGAGGACAAGTAAGCAGAATTACACCTGTTTAGTCTGTGTGGAAATTCCCTGAGGAAACTGAGGAAGTCTTATCTGTTTGTTTACATATGTATTTATTGCTCTGGGAAAGCTATGAGCAGTCTTTATTTTCCTCTAAGTGTGCCCTCGATTTTAGAAAAGCGGGGTAATCATAGGGAGAGTGGTCTGCAAGTTTTAATGAGCACTTCTGCAGATGCAGAATTATATGAATGGAAAGGCAGGGAAATCCTTGGAGTGAGAGGGCAGGCAGTTTGTCTGCCACTGCAGCTTTTGAGGGAGAAAGGACCTCTTCTAAGGGGGGAGAGCTGCAGTTTCTGGTGGGCAGGCAGCCAGCCAGGGGAAAAGCTGAAACTAAAGCATCTTGGGGACAGGTGGCAATATCCCTGCTCCTTGCTCTGGGCACTTGGCCTCTGCCAGGACACTGAGCTCTGGGCTGACCTCTGCAAAGGCTTTTATAGGCAAGGACTTGTGGTAGCCCACAGTAAATCATGATGCCACCTGGCTGAGTCAAACCCAAAGAATTAATGTATTTCTTTGTAGCTATTTGCTAGCTTGAACGTTCCAGCTACCTTTTGGTGCTGCAGTTTCTGAATACCCCACCACTCTATGATTTAAAGTTAATTTTTCATCAGTTGTGTCTGGTGCTTTAAACTGAGTATAAATTATAATTGTAGACACAAATAAGAATATCTATTTTGACATCACTTTTAATATATTTCAGCAGAGTGACTCCTGAGTGCCCATTCAGCAAAATGCATCCTTTCTGGTAGGATCATTTGCTTTTCTTTAACTTGTCAGACAGAAGACTATTTCAGCTTTAGTCTCAATATCTTAGGGGGCCTTTTGGTTTAAATTTATTGGAAGCCAGGGAAGTTGCCCTGCTGCAATGTAACCTTGGATGTCTTACAGGTTTTTCAGCTGCAGTATAAGGGCAATGCCCTGAGTAGATACAAATTTAACTAGACATGAGAAATTGCAAAATCCTTTTTTTTATCACCAGTTTCAAGTCCCTTGATTCAACTATCAGAATAAATTTTCTATGATCTCATAACTTCAAAAGCTCTCTTCACTCCCTTTTCCCCCATCTGTTTAACCAATAACCTATTCTCACAAACACTGAAAATCACATTATGAACAAAGTTGTCTTGATAGGACTGGAATGTACTGTGGATCCATGCTGAAATAAGTTATGTGTGTGCTGAGACTACGCAGTCCAGAGTAAAAGTGGCTATTTTTTTTTATTTTCTTAAAGGTAGAAAATTTGCTGAAAAATACCTTTTTTCAGGGAAAACAATAATGAATTTAGGGCAAATTTTGAAAAATTGGAATGATTTCTACAGCTGAAATTGAACTTTTTTATATTAAAAAAGATTATAAATCATCAGAGAATATTGGAAGATTTTTTTCCCATCATTTCTTAATATTACTGACAAGTCAGAATCATAATTTGGTGACTAGTTTATTTTGTTAGCCTAAATAATTCAAGTCAATGTTGCCAATAATCTCTCTTTCAGTAAACACACAATGTGTATCCAAAATCTGAATTCAGCTGTAGGAAGTGCGGCCAGAGAGGAAGCACTGAATCCCTTGTGTCTCGACCTTGGGAAATCTTTTGACCCTGTCACTCCTAACATCCATAAAAATAAAGAAAGCATGGTCTGCAAAGATCTGTGACAATGCGCGTGCAAAATTATTTGAAACTTCTACACAGAAGGTAATTATCAGTTTCCCTACCAAAATAGAATGATATATGGAACTGCCCTGTACTGTTCATTGTTCATTAGTGATCACCACCCTCAAGGCATTAGCAAGTTAAGAGGGAGGAAGCTAGATGCACTGAACAACAAGAGCAGAATTCAAAATTATCTTGACAACCTGGGGAAGAAGAGCTGAAATGGAAAAGGGGGAAGTGCATAGTAGTTCACGTAGGCAAGCTGAGTCAACTGCATAAATAAAGAATGAGGAGCAGCTGGCTAGGAAGCTGTTACACAGAAAAGGGTCAGGGGTTGTGCTGAACCACAAGCTAATACATATGAGTCATAAGTTAAAAATGTCATACTGCTGTGGTGAATGCAAATACCATACTGGGAGGCAGCGCAGCATTTGAGATAATATTTCCATTCTGCTCAACTATGATAAAGATTCAAAGGCCTCAAGGCTAAAGGGCCATATTGAATTTGGGACCCTCACTTAAAGAAAGATCTGGATCAGATGGATACACTTTAAAAGGAAGTTACAAGAATGATTAGATACCTAGAAACCATCACATGAGATGAGAGACCAAATCAGAATTGCATAGCCAAAAAAAAAAAATATGGAGGGAGAGGTACACATGATATTTTTAAAACCAAAAAAATTTCTGAAAGGAATGAAAAATGGATCTCTTCTCCTTGCTTATGGGGTAAAACCACAGTCTGTACTGAACTACAACTGTAATACGGTAAATACAATTTATTGGAAGATGCAGGAATATAAGGAGGCCTTTGGGAAGGGGAAAAGTTCAGGAGTTTCTTGACACACTGTGCAAATGTGGATTAGGAGTTGTTTGGATCACCAGACAAAAGGTGGCATAATGTCACTGGTAGGCAAGTAAGAAGGTGGGATGGTTAATCTTGTCTTTCCCAGGTGTATAAAAGTTCCAGATACAGTTCTGCTGGCATGTAGAAAATGGGTACTGGCAATTTGGAGTTTGACAGGGAGGAAAACATGACAAAGAACAACCTGCTAGGTCAAACTGACCTAGTAAACAAGAAGAATAAAGGACAACTTATTTATGGAGGAAGAAAAAGAAGCAGAGACCCTGCTAAGGAAGCAATATTGCTATATGGCATACACCATAGGTTTACATGCAAATGTGCTTTGTATTTCTCCTGCTTTATAAGACAAGGAATTTGACTGCTGCTTTTGAATTTTTAGGAGACTGAAGTCACTCAGGAGGGGCTAGACCAGTGTCTGAGAGCCTTTACTCTACTGAAAAAAAGTAGTCAGCGTGCAATGATATGTGCTTGTAAACACTCCAGAAATCTTCTATACCTACTCTGGCTGTCACTGGATGGTGAAATGCACATCATCATTGCTGCATAACTATCACTATACCAGCCAGATACAACTAGCAAGGAGTATATTAACACTTACTACAACTACACCTTTGTTCTGCTTTGTAGGTATCACTTGTTGCACAGAAGACTCACAGAGTACCTATGGGCTTTGCATGATGAGGCCAGTTCCGGTGAGCAGAAATGTCATCTTTAATTTAGATCCCACTCGAAAACCATCGTCTGTGGCCTGGCTTGTATTAAAGAAAATATGTAAGGCAGAAGGTAAAGTCAAAACTTCGGGTTACACTGTATATACAAAATAGAAAATTTCTATCCTTCAGCAACAAAGGTGAAAATAAAACAAACCCAAAGAAAAACTGGATCTTACTGATGCAACAAAATGCTTCTGACTCTTTGGCTGACTGGACAGAAGAGAGGTGGAAAACAATGGCCAGGAGGGGAGATGGATGAGGGAGCAGGGGATATACTTTCTCTGTCCATTGTGGGCTTTGGCTATCATGGTAAGTAAGAGACCTTGGACTGTGGCTGCAGAAAGGGGCTGTTTTTCTGCAACAAGCGCACTTGCTTGTGAGGGCTCTTCACTACCGCCTTTCTTTTGTGAGGGAAAGGGACCCTTTTTTGTATTATTCAGTTACCAATAATCCAACTGTCATTGTGGAAATCTACCACTGTTCTGTGTCCCATACTGCTATCTCCATGGCTTAGAGAAAAAAAAATATAAAATCATAGTCAGGCCAGGTGAGGATGGGTAAAAACATAAAAAAAACCCAACCATATGGAGCCATTAGCATGTGCTTTATATTGGAGACCTGAGTTAAACAGGTCTCATCTAACCAGAGTGCTCAGTCCTGGGCAAGTTTTAGCTCATCCCTATAGACATGCCTGTTTAGGGATGAGCTGTTTTTTCTTTCGTTACTTGGATTTTAAAAAAAACATGTTATTTTAAAGTGCCTGGTCGCTGCACATATCCATAAAAATGACATTCTCAGGGAGATCAAGAAAACTCTAGAGTCTCCTAAAATAGTGTCTGAACTCTAAGCAAGAAAAACAGACAAAATAAAAAGAAGAAAAAAAATCCCTCACTTCCTTTAGATGAAGAGGCCATTTATCATTCTATCATTAATCTTCTCATACTGGGAAAAGATTATGGGAAAAGTGGTAGCTCTTCAGTTACTTCATTATCTCTTTAGCCATGTGTCTTCTGAGAAACTTCAGTGTTTTTCTGACCCAAACATAGCAGTGAGATAACCTTGCTTCTTATTAACGTTGACAGAGGTACCTTGTCTCAACAGACTCCACAGATCTCTCTTCCTTTGGCATTGTACATCACAGAGTCCTTGTATGAACATCTCAAGGATATGCAGTAGCTGGCTTTGCAGCTGTGTCCTTTAAGGCTTTTCAGTCTTTCATATCACTCGCCCCAGCCTTTGGAAATGATGTGTTATCCAATTCTTCACATTAAGAATTTACCATTCCTTGGGATGCCATGCTGGCATCCATCTCCTGTGGTGCTTAAAAAGACAGCATTATTTCATAGCTTTAGTCACTGTAAGAGTAACCTAGTTTTACACACACTTTTAAATAAGATTGCTCTTACAACTTTGGAATGAGATTTAAACTCACACCGTGACCTGAATACTCACTTTCTTGTCACACCCATCCATTTGGATCTAATGACATCATAACAGATTTGGGGAAGGCTCAAGCAAGTGGCTTTTCCGTTTAAGTAATTCTGAAGGAGTCTTTCTTTATAAAAGCTAAAGAACATTAAATCTCATACTGCAGCAGCCAGACAATGTAACTCTCTGTGCTTAAAACAAACACTTAGCATTGGAAATACACTGGAAATAGTGGAGGAGAAGAGCTTTGGAAACTGTTTATACCACTAAAGTCACTGAAGAGGTATTAGGGACTGTATCATCTAGTGATAAAATCCAGATTAGTTATCCAATCTTTTTACCACAAATCCTAAGAAATAAAAAATATATCAGGGAGGTGCAGTAAAATAATGGACTGCAAACAAATGATAAATATAATAATCTAATCTGAGCTTTTGGCTGTTTGCTTTTTTTAGCCTATATCCTGCCATTTGATTATGCAGTGTCAGTTTTCTTCACTGCAATACTAGTAATTTTGTTTTCTTTTTGAGTATTGTATTTTTTGTGTCTTATTGCAGACTGCATTCTGCCATTCACGTCGCTACAGTATAGCTCACATTCTACCCTCCCAGTTACAGCAGGAATATAAAGGGAGTAAGAGACTAATCAGAGTGAGCACAAAAGGAGACAGAATGTGTCCCTGAATGCTTAAACTCATCAAGAGAAGGCCTGCTGCCTTTTCTATTTTGAATGCACAGTTGGCGCCCAATATCAAATACTTTTCTTTTGGTAGTGAGGTTTGTGGTTGCCTGCACTGAAAGCATTATGATCTAAGCACTAATTCCTATTCCGTCCTCTATTCTACAAAAAGTTGTCAGTTTATCTCTTTAGGCTTGCATGCACCCATGTGCAAATTTGAAGTAGTTTAATCCTACTGCCTTTCTGACACCTGAATAAAACCCTACTCCCTGCATGATTTAAGAGGTTGAGCAGATGTTTCCATGAAGCAGAAGTGAAAACAGGGATATTCAGGTCAACGGCATCACAGAGACAGCAGTCAAGAGCCAAAAAAGGCATGAGATGTAGCAGCAAGTTAACATGAAAGTTCTCTGGCAGGCCTACCAGAAGGTAGAGGGGAACAAGGCAGCATCTGTTAACTCCCCACTGGTCCCCTCCTGGGGGAGGACCTAAATATATATACCTGAAGGAAGAGATGAACAAGCGTGTTTGAATATGTAGAGAAAGTTACATATAACTGTACATATATTTGCGTATGCAAAAGGAGGAGCATGCCTTTGCTTGGATGTAGCTATAAATACACAAATGTACCACAAAAAGATAATTTTACCAGAGGCCAAGAAGAAGAGGTACATGGGATGCAATCCAGGCTCTGTTAGGCATTTGTAGTGCTCTGAAATTTACCAGGATCAGACATAGGGAAGCCAGGGAAAGCCCCATAAAGGAGGAAGTTAAGGTGGAGACAATACATATGATTATTTTTCCAATCAAAAAAGATTGAAAACAGTCTTCAAAAAATAGTGTTCATTTCATGGCCAAAAGACATAAGAATAGATTTTGAAAATAACTTTTTTATGTAAAGACCTAGCAATAAAAGAAGAGAATATTAGAGCCATTAGTTATCTGCCATATCTTAATACCAGTAGTAGAATTTCAGCTGTCATAAAGCAACATCAGAAAATGCAGAACATGGCAACAAAGAAAAATCTACAGATCTAGGTATATAATTAAAATAAAACAGACTGCACGAGGACATGCTTCACGAACAGCAGTGAATACTCAGTCTGAGGTCCCAGCTTTTAAGAATAAATTCTCATAAAATTCTAGAACACAGGAAATATAAAAATAACAGAAGCCTTAGTCCCATTTAGAAATCAAATTTTGCCACTTTCACATCTCACACCTGCACTGTACTTTTGCAAGGGTAAAGAAGCAATTATAATAGCAATGTACTTGACTCGTGACTTCTGCTTTCTTTTGTCTTGCAGTATTGTATGGCAAAGACGACTCATTTTTCCTTGTGAGATAGCTGCACTGATCTGTACAGAGCTGTCCTTTTTAGGCTTCATGATTAGCTACTTGTAGCTTCTGCCTTGCTTCTGCCTTACCCTTTTCAATCTCCAAAGCAATACATTAGCCATAATCAACGTGTTTGGAGTAATTTAGTGGCATCCGCTCTTCTGTTCCCACCCTGATAACCTGAGACCCCTTGGGAAGGTTTTTTTCTCTCTGCAGATTTGGCCTTCCTGTGGGTTCACGGTGATGTGACAGGGCTCCTGAGGTAAATTTCCTAAAATACATTCTCTATTCTTCAAATAATTTCTTGGAAAAGACTTTAGGAAGTTTAAGATTGACTTTTTTTTTTCTTTCCACAGTTATCTAAAAATTTGTGTTTTCTCAAGCAGATTAGGCTGGCAGGAGAGTAACCTCCTTACTTACTGGAAGACTCAACAAGTGTCAGAGGACCTGTAGTGCCCACAGGTTACTTATGAAAAAACATTGCATAGTAGTACTGCAGATTATTATGAACTAGAATCAGCAAAAGCCACTATCTCACCACTTTTTGGAGCCCATGTACTACCCCTGCTATGACAGACACACATGGCCAGTGTCCTTCTCTGTTTCAAATGGATGCCAGTGATAAATCAGGAGGATCTGTGACAGTCCTTATATCCCTAAATCATGCTATACTAGCACTGTGTTTTCCCCGGTGATGTTATGAAAGAATATCTGCAGAATGTATTGCTCTATTCCTGTTTGTTGTGAGGTGTTTACAGTGCTTCCTTTTCTGACGCTTGCATTCAATGAAATGCATATGTTTATTATGAAACTTATTAGAAGATCATAGATGCCCAATCAGCATTCCTTTCCAAAACTGTTCGCGTTATTTGTTTATATGGCACTTAATTGCAATATTCTAGAGAACACACACTAAAAAAGCAGGCAATTCAGTAGTCGGAGTTACTGATAAGATCTTGTAGGGCCTCTCTGATCTATGTAGACTCTTAGTAGATTTTCATAACTGCCTTTGTATCTGAATGTTGAAAATTAGCAAGCAAATTTTCTAATTTTAATGTGTTTTTAACCTCTGCTGCCTTAATAGTCACCTTAGCTTGGAAAGATGATTCAGTACACTGTACATAGGAATAATAATAAAATCATTAACTTTGCTAATATCAGTCTGAGTCATGGTAAATTTTCATGTCCTTTCAGTACACGAAAAGTATATTAAATATAATCTGTGCATGTTCTCAAATTTTTACTGAATCTTTGTGGTACTGGTCAGATGTCTCTTTTATGGGCCCAAAAACGAGGGAAGCGAAGGATAAGATTTCCCTTGATATTGCAATTCCAGAAATGTGGAAGGCTTGGTCAAGAAAAAAAAGATCCCTCCTTGCATCTTCTGAAAATGACATATGTTCCTAATAACGGAAATGTTATGTTACACACCGCCTTTGACCAGCCAGCACAGATATTCAGTGAAATGTTCCCACTTGAGACAGGTGCTTACATAACTGAAGAAAATTAACAGCTTTCCTGTTTACGTAGTCATAGGGGAAAAAAATCTCGTTAGGAAATAGGTCCTATCTCTGTACTGCTCTTCAGGAAGCTATTTCCTTCTGACTTTGTACAGAAAAATGCAAGTAGTGGCCTTGCATACTTGAGTGACAGCCCATTTCTCTGTGTATTTTCTGACTTGAAACTGATTCCCCAGTGGAGGAAGCACAAGCTAGACTTGCAGTCTTCTGGTGATGTTCACCACTCTTTTCCATTGCCAAAGCTAACTTGCTTTCTGTTTCTGAGCTGTGGAGTTTAGTCTAGATTCAACCCTTCCTGGCCAAAAGTTTGGCAGCCATTCTCAATAGTCCCATATTTGCTTGAAAGAGTGGTCCTATCAGTCAGTGTTTGTTTCTTAAACCTTGAAGTATCATTCTTCCTTGTGTAGGTAATAGATGCCTGCACTAGCCAGCATTGTTTGCTTGTTCACTTCAGGAAACTCTATATCCTCTTCCTGATGTCTTCAAATGCAGTTTTATTTATACTTGTTGAGTTTCTGCATCTGCAGAAGAATCACCTAGGATGTCTATAGATCAGACACAAGAATGCTGCTCAGCATCCAGTGACAGGAAGACTAAAAGTAGGAAGGAATAATAGGATGTTTTCAAAAGGGTGAATGTTTTAAGAATATTCAGAAAACCTTGTAGGACAGAAAAAAAAAAAAAGTATCTGTTATTCAGCTGGCATCTCATTATACGCTTCAGCTATACCCCTGTGTATCCTGGGGCATAGAGCCACCCAAGACCCAGGAGAGGGGGAACACAGAGATACTGGTCATTGGGCACAGATTCTTTGTCATGCTCATTAGCTGGCAGTAGTGATACAGGACAGTCAGTGTGAGCACCCAAATTGCACAGACACAATTAAAAATGTAGTACTGTTGACTAATAAAGCTTCTGGAGGTTTATTCCAGGAGTAAATTTGGCTGGTCTTGGCAGAGATCTATAGATCTGTGTATATAGATGTGGAGATCTATATACACAGAAGAGTGCTAAGTTATACTTTAGCACCCTGTAAAAGAGCATCGATCAAACTTACATTTCTTGTTATTAAAGACTAGCATACAAGAAAAGAAAAAGAAGCAAAAGACAATCAGGAAAGAAAATAAGCAAAAGAAACACACTCAACTGATGGTAAGACTTTTAAATATTTTTTTTTCAGTGAAGGCAAGTTACTGTAATGTGCATAAGAGCAAAAGAACGCCAGCCTGCCCTGCAATCATGACTTGCAGTGGCACCAAGGTGACACACTGAGGCTCTTTGCTGGCTCCTGATCAAAGAACTGAAAGGAGCGTTTCACAGGAAAATGTTATAATAAATGTGTCGTAAGGCATTAGCAGTTTGCTGCTGAAGGGAAAGAAAACAAATAGAAATTTTTCTTAACTATCTGGTAAATGTGAACTTGGTTGAACTTTGTAAAAGTAGAAGGAACATAAATGATGTTTCAGGCATTTATTTTATTTTTTAAAAAAATCCTTTTTGAAAGGAAAACATGTACCAATTATAATCATTTAATATAGCAAAATTGTTTAAAATAAACTGTCAGGAGAGATCAAAGAATGAATAAGGAATGTAGGAAATTTTATGTCATATCCAATAAATAATGAATTTCTTCAGCATGTTGTTAAAGGTAGCCAAGATCTGGTCTTTTCCATAAAGCACAAGAAGCCTTGGTGCAGGTGCTATTTTAACATGCTTGAAGAAAAGAGAAGGAAAAAGTAAAACAGAAGAAGTTTCATTAGCATCTTCTCTTGGCTTTAGATTTTTTTTCACAATCTTTTATTTGATCAATTGTTGGAACTGGTCAGACCTTATAACACATATTGGCAAGGATGAAAGAAATGCCACAGACAGGGAAGGAAGGAGCATGAGAGTGGCAGCACTAAGATGACTCATCTATAAACAAGATATGGGTAGCAGAGAAATGAGGTTGGCTGTACAGCTGAATCAAAAAAAAAAAAAAATCATGAGCAATCTCACTGCAGACCTTTCATATTTTTCTTGTTTTGTTGCTCAGAATTTTCTGGAGTGTTGCAGTTGCTTTTCTGCAACTTAATGTTTTCAGATATCACACCCTTGGCAGGTCAGCTGCTTTTCTGTAGATTATATCTGGGCAATTAGTGCTCTTATAGTTGTCCTGAGTAACAGCGAGTGATCTTTCCTCCGCCTCTTCCGAAACTGAGACATGATTTAAAATACAGGATTTTTAACACCCACCGCCACCACCAAAAGGACTCCTCAAGCGACAGCCCTGGAAGAACCTACTGTGGACTGAGAGCAGGCCTTGCATCCTTGCAATTTTTCTTCTCTTTCCCAATATACATCTAAACTTGTGTTTGCTGTATTTGCCAGTCACCCTGACAAATCTGTTTGGAGGCTGCAGGTGGCTACAGCATCACAACTGTGGATTGCACAGGCAAACGTTGGTAGACGTTGCTGTTAGTCATATCCCTGAAAAGCAAAGCTTAATGTCACTGGCAGGATAACCTTCAGAATTCTGAGATATGACTGCTGGTATTAAACCCAGCTCAAGCAGAGCAAAGTAGGAGGTCTATACCACAAAACATTTAGTACTGAAGGACAAGCATGACCAAATGACTAAATCCTCTGCTAAATGAAGCTGTGTGCCAGAATCAAAGCATTAAACTGAAAGAGGGTAGATTCAGATGAGATATTAGGAATGTTAGGATATTAGGCAGGGGGCTGGAACTAGATGATCTTTAAGGTCTCTCCCACCTCTAACCATTCTATGATTCTACAATTATGTGGGGCTAGCTTGCCCTTTAATGTTTTTGTTTACTTACACATCACAGGGATAGAGTTGTCCTCTGTGTTTCTGTGGTTGTTGTGTTTCAAAAGTGTAGTTGGTCATTACAGCACAGAACGTGCAAGACATTGTGCTATATGTTTCTGCAGAAGGCTGCACAGATATCAGTCCAATGGGTGGGTGGGTGAATAGCCTTGTGAATACAAATCATGTGGTGGAAATTAATGTTCTCATCTGAAGATGACACTTATCTAAATGGAGACCTCACTGAACTTTAATTAGCCAAAAATAATAGTTCTTTTAACACAATAAAACAGTACTATGAGCTGGTGAAAGATAAAAGAGGAAGGTTAATGGAACACATTCTTATGAGTCAGTGACAATATCTAGCTAGTTATAGAGGATCAGGTTTGGGGTTGTTTTTTCTTGATGAGCTGTCTGAAAACCCCTCCTCATCTGCATTTTCTTAGCAAAAATAGACCTTCCCAGGATGAGAAAACAGATCATATGTTTTGCTAAAATTAAAAAAAATAGAAAAAATGAATGAAGAATTCAATACATATCTATTTGGCTAAATAATTCTATTTCAGAATATTTATTTTGCTTGAAGACTTATGATTTAGGCTAAACTTTCCAGACAAGCAACAGTATATGATCATGTTGTGTCTCAATCCTGCTTCCACTTACTTCTGAAATTGTTCCCTAATTCAGCCAAGATTTAGATGGGGTAGGAGATCTCAAAGATGAAAGTCCTACTTTGTGAGAACTTATCTGGGAGAAAAACTAGAGTCCTTGCTTCTATGAAGGAAAATGCACAGCATCAGCTCAACAATCAACAGCTGGCCTCTTCTCTACATAAATCCAGAGATTAGGAGAAGTGCTAAGGCTGTCTTTCTAAAGACGGAAAATGGTAATACCCTGTTGGCACAGGGAACAACGGTTTAAGTCATTGGGAATATTCTGGTAATAAAGGGACAGTGGAACCTGTCTCTAAAAAGATCTGCTTTTCACGAAATTAGTTGCTTTCTCCCTTTTCCTTTCAGCCCAACAGGTGAAGCCAATTCTCATTTGGAGGTAATTGTTTGGGGTTTTTTTAATGATTTTGTCCCTGCCTTACCATGGATTCTCCAGACATTAGTTGAGTTCTATATTCCCGAATAGCTCCTTGAATATTCTGTGGAATGACTTCCATCTCTAGTGTTTGTGCACCACACTGTGGTAGTGCTGTACAAACAATGCGACAATAAGCATTTGAAGGAGCCTCAGTAGGAGAAGATGATTAATTTATGAGTGTGTCTTTTTTCTTTTTTTTTTATTAAATTGTCTTATTTCCCAGCTACCTTTGACAAGTTCTTCTTCCAATATCACCTCGTAACTGTCTATGTCAATTTTCAGCTTGAAGTTCTCTGATATTAACTCCAAAGTCTTTGCTTAGCTCTGGGCAGAGGGATGCTTTGGTACACCTCATTCCTTTCTTGGATGGCTGGAAGCAGGGCAAGTGAGAAGATTGAAGGCAGGTGAGAACAAGTCAGTGGCAGGTTCTGTTTTCTTTCAGCTGCATTGCTACATGAGCTGCTCTTACAGCTTTGTAGTTGCTACTTGGCTGCTGAGCTCTGGCCCAAGGTAGGACCTGGTCTGCCAGAGGCTTGCAGTGGCAGCTTGATGAGATGCTTCTTCAGTCATTATGTGCAGCAAGAAACAAGGGAGAAGATTTAAAAAACAAACTAAAAACCAAAACAAAACTAGGGCTGACTGCACCTGTCTACAAAGCAAGACCACGGGAATTGCCATGCCCTATTAGACCACTGGTCCGTTGAGTCTTGTGTCCTAACTCAAATTCTGGCCAACACCAGATGCTTCAAAGTGTGAAACAGGGCACTGTGCAGCAGGCAGCCGTAGTAGCAGGAGGTATGTCTATTAATAATCACTTGCTTGTATTTTTTTATTTCCTGCTTGTTTTTGCCTTGAAAGATTAACTAATTAAATGAATTTCAGCACGTTCCTTTCTCCTAACCTTTCCTCTGCTTCAGAAAAAAAGACTATTTCTCCTGCTTCAATAGCAGTTTCCCAGTTTCCCATCTTTGCTAAGCAGTTGAAGGATTCACTCACAGGGAGTAATATGTGTTCTCTTAATAGCAGTTTATTTCTGTAGGGATTGAAAGCTGAGGGAATTCGTCTGCAGTTATATCTGCTCTTTGGCTGTGTGTAGTAACTTCTCAGGCAGGTCATGTACTTTATTCCACTGCTATCTGCTGTTTCTCTGTATATTTTGCTGCATTTTGCATTATCATTTGTTAAATATACTCCAACCTGCAATTTATCTTAGTCAGCAGATTTAGGACCTTTATGTCTCTCTGCACACCCAGGGAATTCAGAAATAAATCACTGCTCCTAGGGGTTGTTTTTAATGCAACAAATGTTTTAGAGAAAGTCAAGAGGGGCTTGGTCAATATCGTCTGGACTCTCCTGTGCAATAAAACATTTTCCACATGCTTTCCCATGTGGTAGGAAAATCCTGATTCAATTCAATTTTCTGCACTTGCTATTTTTAATTTTTAATATGTGGGGTTTTTTCATTGAATTCAAGCTCTGCTGGTTAAATTTCATGTATTGGAGATAATGTAGGCAGTAGTCAAAATTATTATTCTACCACTTATGCATTGATTTTTCTTGGCAGGTTTTACACAAAAATGCTCTTTCTGAAATGTTTTGTAGTTAGATAATGCAGAATAAGCTAAGAAAACAAGAAACTGCATACAGTTTGTTAGGCAGAGTTTTAAGATACTCAAAAATAGAACCTGTTTTTATTAAGATGTTTCTTAAACCACATTGATTTACTGAAGTGGAAACTGCATTAATATAAGACAAACATGTCTTTTCCTTATAAATTGTCAAAAATAGAGTTCTTTGAAGTGAAGGGAAGTATTTGCATAAAGATCTAGGTCTCCTCCTGCAACCATTTAAACAAGCATAAACTTTTAGGCATCTGAGTCTGATCTGATTCACATGTGGAGGTGGAGATCTTGTTCCCAGTGAGGTAAATTATACTTGCTAGGCTTGCCTGCCTTAACTTACTACTTACCTAACTATTAGGTGTTGGTGTAAATGGGCTACTTTGATGCTCAATGTAAACACTCATACCTCTGCACTCTTCTGGATCAAAACCAGACCACTTGTCACTGGCAAGGGTTGTACCATCACCCTTGGTCTTGATATCCTCCTTGGGTGCTGTGTAGTGGGTGGTGGAGCTGCTCTTGCCACCACACACAAAATGTTTTGGACTCTTGACTGCAAATGCTTTGGAGCAAAGGCTGTTTGCCTGTCAGTTTGCATATTGCACTCAGCAGGACGAGTCTTTCACAGTGATGGGAGTCACTGAGCACTCAGGTAATAATGTGTAATAAATAATCACAGAGTAAAAAATTGTTGCAAGGCTTGTATAAAATTGATTCAAATGGAAGGCAATTGTCACAACTTAGTTCAAAAACAAAAGCAGTGGTTTTTAACAGAGCTGTAGCTATAATGCTTCATTATTGCAATCAAGTTTCTGTCAAGAGCTAAGAAAGGCTGGGAGCTCACAGGGACCCCTCTTGATAAAGAAGTAACATTCCCTTTTTGTTTGTGAAATTAGTCTATGGGTTTAACAAATTATAAATAATTGCTGAAATGAAAAATGATTGAATAATGCATTCAAGGGACAGTTTTCATATTAGTGAACTGATCTGGAGTACATTCAGAGGAATTCTCTGCCATGTTATTTAGCAGCAGGGATCAGAAATATTCATTTTCTCACAGTAAGATGTATCTAACGCTTTTCTTAATTTGGAAACAATTAAGACTGGAATGTGAAGGGACTATTGCAGTGGAGTGACTCATGCCATACTTATTGGGGAAAAATAAGATTACTTTGATTTCTGAAGCAAAGCTAAATCTCCAGACTGCTTATTTTTAAATATCTGCAGACTATATACGAATTGGGATAATCGGATTCTAGAGATTTTTCTCTGTTACTGAACCAACAAAGAGCTGACACATCTATTTGCTGTGTCTTAACAAAATGGAAAAAAAAACCAACAGCCTAGAGAAAATTACTTAAGTTTACAAGTACAATTGGTGTTTGCATGTGTGTGTTGACATTTTCAGTGTGGTTTTTTGAGGTGCTCCCAGCAGTGGTAAGTGAAGATATTTTCAGCTGAGGGAGTGGTCAGATATTTGCAGCCTGTGCTTCCTTATCATTTCATCAAAAGTACAGTCCTGATATGTACAGACAAACTCTGGAAGAAGGAAGATATTATTTTGCCAGTGTGTCTACCCTTACCTTTTCATTATGTTGCCTCCAGTTAGATGGACATACCTCTCTTCAAAGTTATTTCCTCTTCAGATAGGCACAAGATTTTCAAATAGTCATCTTTCTGCCTTGTTGGCCTAAAAGTCACCATCTTATAAATGTTTTTTCCAGATAGTCTGCTTGCTTAGACATCTGTGGCAAGATAATATAGCTGAAAAAAATCATGTGCTTTTCAGGTTTTTCTGGCTTTATTGACTTAAAATTTCATATGCATTTGTTTATGTGGACTTAAGTGCTACAAATAGAAGTTCTGATATGACAAGCAGATTTGGAGTAGAGTTAGGAAGTCACTGAAATAGGAGACACTAGCAGAAATGCTCATTAATGTTGAAAATTGGAGTGGGAATGTCCTGTGCAGCCCTTGTGGCTTTTGTAACTCATTTTCTTTCTTGGACATATTTGTCCTTCACTGAACTTCAGGTGTAGTAAGAGAGTATAAGGAAAGAAGAGCTCGGTTCTGGTCTGAGGAAGAGTACTATAGAAATGTGAGGGCAGAATATATGAACTGAATGGGGTGAGAGGGAGAGCATGAAAAAGGAGTATGACCTTGCTATAGCTACAGCAAGAAAGGAAGATGAACTTGACCTGGAGGCAGTGAGAGGAGACAAATGGGGAAAGTGGGACAAGGATTTTTAGTTATTGCAAAGGGAAGACTAGGCTTAGCAGCAGGAATAATGAGGAATGATCAGCTATACAATCCAAAGACAGAGGTAGCTATCAGGGAAAGGAGGCTTTCCTTTCTACAGGGAAAGAAGGATGGAGAGATAATTATGTAGAAGTAAAACGCAAATCAGTAAGTCCTGTATAAATAATTTAAGAATAAATTCAGTAAAGTATAAGATTTTTTTTTTTAATGTTTTCAGTTAGATTTCAGCTGAAATAGATTTCATTTAGTTATTCGCTTTTTTTAAGTATCATGAGGAAGTTTTTTGCCATACTCCTTCCAAGGAAGGAGTTTTGTGACAATTGCTAGGAAGTACAAGGATTTTCAGCCTGTTTGCAGAGTCAAGATTTCAACAGAAACTAAAATATTTTAAGGCATCAACAAAATAGCCAGTGGCACGCTGTTCGAATTCTCCGAAGATCCAGGCATCATTTTTGCAGAAGTAATGGCTGGACACTGAATACTTTTTGAAATTGTGTTCTACTGTAGTCACAAGCATTTAAAAATCAGCTTTCAGAAAAAAATATCCCCTTTTTTTCTCCTGAGATTTCTGGGTTTTGGGGTGGGGTTTTTGGCTTTTCTTTAGATTTATTGACATAAAAGTATTTAAGAATATAGCATCAATTTCTTCTAGTCCCTTTTGACAAGGGCACTGTCATTAGGGACTAATACGTACATACCCAAATGCACGTTCTACCGGAACGGGATATCTGGTGAAAAATGAAATCAGTGTGATCTCACAGAAGACATCTGAACTGATGAACTCTGAACATGTCACTTGGATTTAGTAGAATTGGGGATGTTTTGAAATCACAGGAGAGTCATTCAGTGCTCTTAAAGACCATATCAGCAGAAGAGCTTGATAGAACAACAACAAAAAATGTTATGAGTTGCAGCAGCATTGGGATAACTATGCTTAATAAGATTCCTTTTTATTTGTTTTATTGTGTTGATCATTGTGATCCTAAACATAAACGAGCTTAGGAAAAGCAATTTACTTATGTAATTTCTCAAGGGGTAGAAGGAAAAGAAAACTACTAAAATTCAAAACCTAAAAATGTAGGGAGCTCATGACTGTTTGCATCCAGCTGTGAGCCATTACTCACATGAGTAGTCACACTGATTGCAGTGGATCTATTTGTGGAAGCTGGAGCAGAGCCAGCAAACTGCATAGGCAAACATAGGCACAGGTTTAGGAGGCAGGCTGTAGCACGTGAGGGCTATTCTGCCTGTATTGGAGGACGTGTAGGTCAGCATGGATGTACTCCTGCAGTCTCACTCTCTGGTGACAGTAGCAGGCATCAGGTATGAGGGCGGCTTTCTTCTCCCCTCACTTATTTAGTTATTCTAGTAATGCCCATCTGTCCTTTTGCCATTTTTTCCTGTGTTCCCATTACCACACAAATCATAGAATATTTCAAGTTGGGAGGGACTCATAAGAATCATCGAGTCCAACTCTCAAGTATCAGTTTGCAACTCCTTGTGCCCTTCCTGACCCTTCAGCAATCCCCATCACCAAGTCATGTTTACCTGCCAGCAGGTGATTCCTTCAAATCTGGCCTGCTGCTTATGGTAGCAAATTAAGTTTTCTTGAAGGATCTTTGGAAGGACAAAACCGAATTTGTAGCTGAGAAGTCCTGAGCCTTCCCATCTGTAAAAGAAGGTGAGGGAAGAGTCCAATTCATATATGAAACAAGTTTACAGAAATGACTTAAATGGGCTGTGACATAAAAGTTGAAGATCTCAGCCAAAATCTCAAACCCAAAAGAATAAGGCATGACATGTTAAATCCCCTTCCTAAAAGCTACCTATCTATTCCAATTACAGAGTTGTTTCATAAGGGGTTTGAAATACGATCTGGAATATAGTCTTCAAGTTGTTTTTATGTTGGCAGAAATTTATGGTCAGTTCACAGAGAAGCAGTCCTTGTATTTAGGACTTGGAGGTCTCTGCTTTTGCTAAATACATGGAGTGTGGTGGGCAGATATATGCATCTCAACTTTCACATGACTGAAAAACTGGAAGGACAACTGTCCTAACCTGTTTCTCTTTGACTTTTTTTTTTTTCCATTTTATTCCTTAAATTCTGATGTAAGATTCAACTGAAAAGATCTAAAAGTGACATACAACCAAATACAGTTGAAAGTTTTGGCCGGCTTTGAAGTGTCCCTGGAAGCCAATGCCTCATTCTAATAAAATATCTTCATTCACTGTAATATTTAGACAAATACTTATTTTTATGGTAAAATAAATATGGATTGGAGCAGATGTTTCAGTGCTTTCATGGATCAGAGGCTAAGATCATAATAAGTACCTAATTCAAATTTTATTTCTTTTGTCTTTAAATGCTCAAAGTATATCTGCAGGGAATCCAGACAGTTATCCAATTCAGTTAATATGTAATTTAATAAGATAGCAGCTACTTGACGTAAATTTTGTAGTTTTACTATATTTTTCTTATACCATCTGAATTGTTCTTGTTTATTGCTGGGTTTTTATTTGTCTGTCTACAAAACTGAAGATGTATCCCTGGTTCAGTTCTGTTTCTTAAGGGCCCATTTGGCTTTCAAGACACCCAAGCTCAATGCTCTTTCCCAGCTGTAGAAACCTGTGCTTTCAGGTGAGCGGCTAGAGCAACCAGGATATTAGCATCCCTTATTCACATTTATTTTTGTAACAAGAAGGAGCCTGGACAGCTCCTCAAAAAAGCATTGCTTAGCTCATTGGAGGTCTGTATTATTATGAGTAAAGCTGCTCAAACGAGATCTATTTGTGGGTCTGCCTCACAATATCTAATCTTGATTAAAAAAAACACAAAGAAAAGTTTCCTCCCCTATCTCTCCTGTGTGGCCAAATCTACTGTGTGTCAAAGCAAATCAACCTAACGCTTTCTTACACAAAAGATGGGAGCTCGTGGCAGACATACTGTCCCCTTTTTTTTTTGCCTTACTACCAGGATAAAGAGTAACATCCCCTTGGCTTCCTCCGTCCCTTTTTCTGGTCCAGTTACTAGTTAATTTTTTAATACAAAACAAACTATTTCTAGCATTGAAAGTAAAAACCTCTGATCTCTCCTGAATACCTGTCGCTCATTGCTAGAACACCTTCCTCAGAAGGTAGGGAAAACAGGTTCAAATAATCTTAGATGACATTATCCCTATTTCTGTCTATAAACTTTAAAATGTCTGCAGACCTACCAGGCTGTGCATCTGCTGAGCCCAGCAATCCCAGAATGTGTCAGATTAAATCTGTGTGGTATCCAGCACATTCAAGACATGCTCGACTCCGAGCACATTTGCTCTAAGTTGATCCAGAATCTACAGTGGCATTTGTCTGGCACTTTGGGCCATCCAGATCTCTTGCTCAGATGGTTAAAATCCTTGGGCTCTGCAGGGTAGAAAAGTACTTTGTCTGAAGAAAACCTGGATAGTACAGCTCAAAGGGAAAGGTATTCTGGGCGCATCAAAAGCCTGACTTTGCATATGCAAGGAGTTTGGTATGCAGAAGACTCTGAAAACCTACACAGTGGACTTTGGTAGCTAACCACATAGTCATTAAATACAGCGTGGCCATTGCCACAGCCTCTACCTTGTGACAAACAGCAGATCTGGACACGTAAAACCCCAAATGATGAAGAGAGTCTTAATCCCATGTGGAGGCCAAAGAGGGGTACTTCTCTGCAGCTCATCATAAAACACCTGCAGGTCTTGGAGAAGAGTAACTTTGTGTCTCAGGTTACTTAGGTTAGGTGACTCCTTCAGCAAGCTGAGGTTGATGAAAACCCATACATAGACACCAATCTTTTCCAACATGCTGCATGCATTTCTCACCTTGAGCAAGAGATTGCAGTAGGTAGCAAAGAATCTAAAGGTTGTGTAGAGTACGGCATTGTAAGCTGTGGTTTTATGGGTGGCTGAGCTAATCTTGTGCCTTTCATCCCAAGGGAAGCAAGCTCACTTTTTCCTCCTTCATACGCACTTTTTTTTGGTACTCGTCAGATGCTTGTGGAAGTTATATTCTGCCTTTCCTCTTTTGGTAGGAGAGGACTTTCAGAACAGCTCACCAAATGTCTTGTGCAGCTCTGCTCTGAGGTTCACAGAGTGAAAATTACTTTTCTTAATGCATGTCCACACTAAAAGACAGTGAGGAGCTAAAGTTTTCTAGTAATGGAGATTACTAGTATCATAGTTTAATTTAGCTTGACTGTTTTAGCTAAACTAGATAAAATATTTCAGACAAGATAGTGTGTTAGGATTCTGGAGTGCAGCAGCATTACATTTCATACTACGTGTTGATCACAGTTGGAGAGCTCAATGACAGCAAAGGTATGCATTAGCTGAACTGGATACCCTCAGAAAGTTCAATATTTTTAGACATTCATTGCATGCAATCATGTACATCATGCAAAGTGTGTGTGCTTCTACTTGTGTCCTGGGTTTCCACATATGAAATGGGGCTTTTTCCATCTAAACAGAATTGTGCTGAAGTGAGATGTGAACAAGACCGGGTATTCTTGTTGGTCATTTTAGACTGATACACATTTCTTAAATCCATTAACATTTATCTAATTGCATATTTATTATTACAAATTCTCAAGAGTTCCATTTTTATTTTTCAAGAACAGATTAGAAATTATTTTTGCAATTTCATGCACTATGATATCATAACTTTATGCATAAATATGGTTTTTGATGATAGTTTTCTGGTTTTCGTTACTCTCACCATTCATATGTTCTAGAAACCATTTTCCCACCCTCTTCTGCAGTACAAGGCTGTTGAACCACACAGTATAGCCTTTTTACCACCTCTGGCTGCTCACTGAACTTGCTTGGTTTAAACTGGGTAAATATCCTAATTTCCATTCTGTTTTCCCTGATTCTTTTTTCATATAAAATCATAGAATCATTTAGGTTGTAAAAGACCCTTGGGATCATCGAGTCCAACCATCTACCCTACTCTACAAAGTTCTTCCCTGCACCATATCCCCCAACACTACATCTAAATGACTCTTAAACTCATCCAAGGATGATGACTCAACCACCTCCCTGGGGAGCCTATTCCAGTGTCTGGCCACTCTTTCTGTGAAGAATTTTTTCCTAATGTCCAGTCTAAACCTACTCTGTTGCAGCTTGAATCCATTCCCTCTTCTTCTATTGCTAATTAACTGTGAGAAGAGACCAGTACCAACCTCTCTACAATGTCCTTTCAAGTAGTTGTAGAGAGTGATGAGGTCACCCCTCAGTCTCCTCTTCCTCAAACTAAACAGTCCCAGATCCTTCAATCACTCTTTGTACGATTTGTTCTCCAGGCCCTTCACCAGCTTTGTTGCCCTCCTCTGCACTTGCTCCAGCACCTTGATGTCTCTCTTGTATTGAGGTGCCCAGAACTGGACACAATACTCGAAGTGTGGCCTCACCAGTGCTGAGTACTCTGCTTCTCTACTTCTGCTGTTGACACTATTTCTAATACAAGCCAGGATGCCATTGGCTTTCTTGGCCACCTGGTCACGCTGCCGGCTCATATTCAGCTGCTTGTCAATTAGAACCCCCAAGTCCTTTTCCGCCAGGCAGCTTTCCAGCCACAAAGGACATTTCTGAGATGTCGTATTCATTAATTCATGAAATGTTTTAAATGTTATTATAAATGTTTCTTAAGTGTTGTCAAAGTGAGGTAAGAAAGGACACAATTCATAAAGTTTTCAGTGAAAGTAAAAAGTATCTCCTACTTCTTTGGTCCATATGAATTAAAGATGACGTGACTTTTTCAAATCAGCAAGAGAGAGTACAGCCTAAAATAATGTGTTTTGAATCAAATTGTTTAAATAATGGTTTCTCATTTTGGCTCCAGCTTTGCACTTTCATGCATATATGTAACATTCAGTGTATGCATATTAACTAACTTTAGGTATGTATGCATGTATGTGTATATGTAAACATGCATGTACACATGTATATAAACATATATAAATCAAAGTATTTGTTAGTTTCTCTGAAAAATAATGTTAGATTTCCTCTGGAACAGTTAAAAATCTATTTCAGATGGTTGGCTATTGATATATTTAGGACAATGCTCTTCCATTTAGATTTTAAGAACTACCTTAAGAAACCAGCATTTCCCAAAATTCTAATATAGAAATTATTCTTAAATATTTATGTGGTTAATAAACTTTCTTTTTATGGATTAGACATATATGGCAGGTTTTATTCCTATAGTTTTACATCCCCTAGTCTTGATTAAAATAATGAATGTGGTATTGGATAGCATGCACTAAAACTTGTAATTTAAAATACATGATATATCCATGAAACATATTTTTCTAATGAGAGAAAAAATTACCAAGAGAAAATAAAAATTTTAAGTTGCACATGAATTACCTGGAGAATGAATTTTCCTTCTATAGTATAATAACTTTTATAAAGATAGTGGTCCCACTGAAGATTTCGTATTATATCTCTAAAATACAGCTGCTTACATGAACTTATGACAACACAAAAATGTTGGAAGGGGATTGAATTCACTCCTTTATAATGGTGAAGTTATTGATCTATAGTAACCATTTCTGTGGAGTATATATTGACTGAGGAAAAAAAATGTGCCCTAGATGGTAAGCCACTGGGCTTATTCATTTTGGCTCTTCTCCCAGAAATAGATGGGTGACCTAGAAGACGCTCAAATGCAAGGTGTTTGGATACAAGCCCATTTTAAGCTGCAGACCCTGTTGGAGTCCTAGAGTTTGGTGAGGGGGGAAGCCTTGAGCAGTTGCCCAGAGCATGCCACCTCTTGCAGTGTGAATGGGCTGTGTCTGGCTGAATCTACCTCTCCCTATCCAGTAATGCCATGGGGCTGATTGACAGAGCAGGCAAGACTCTATCAAGAGTGGCACAACACTTAAATATATGTGTACATTAGTGCTGCTGTCTGTGTCAGGAGTGTGCTTTTGAATCAAATCTCCCAGTTATCCTCACTTACCCACTCCTGTGATGAGCTTCAGTTTGCACCATGAAGCAGCCTCAGAGCACACAAACTGGATTCCCCTGACATGAAATTAAGCAGTAAGACGTCTTTCAGCCCCCATGGGGCTTAAGTAGTTATCTCAAAGTAAAACCCACTGAAATGCTTATAGTGTGAACTTTGCATCTTTGCCACCAATGAGAGCACTCAACAAATCTTTTCCTACTGAGTTGCTCTACACAGCCATAGTGTGCAGTCACGCTATAGGAGGTGGATAAGCAGTGCATAAGTAGTATAGTCTTCCTCACAGTGTGGTATGTGGAGTATAGTGAGTATAGCACGCCCGAGTCTGCTCTTAGACCAATTCAAGGCAGAATAGACATGCACTATTTGGCTAAGAGCAACTAGTTTTCCAATTCTTTGACATTTTCTTGTTTTTCATTAATTGTATTTCATTGGTATTTATGTGAGAGTGAGTACAAGAGCACTTGTAAAATGCCTACAGTGACAGAGATTTGGTCTCATCTGAGTCTTCTAGGCACCACTCATACAGATAGGATAATAATGACATTAATAGCCTCAGAGAACTTGTAACAAGGAACTGCAAATTTGTAACTAAAATATTTAATCCAAGGCGTCTTCTCGATGCAGTTCACCACAGAACATGAAACCACCACGTTTCTCAAATGTCCTTCAGTTTGAGGACTCTCTTTATGTAAAAGGTAATTAGAGTCAAAGTTATCACCACTCTACATAGTTTAAAAGCTCCTTCTCGTCTCAATTTTCTTGTTAAAATTACCTTTGAGACAACACTTTCCCTCTCACCCCCAATAAGAGATGATATAGAAAGAGCTGTTTCTTAAGTAGAATAAAGTGTGTGGTGTTTAAAGGATGTTGAGTTTGGGGCGCTAATTCTTATTTTTTTCAGTAAATATTTGATCTCCATTATTCTGGTTCTTTGTTAGACATTATGCTACGCATGAGGACTCTATCAAGTTGAGAGCTGTGGGAATAATCCTGATCTAAACCAGCCTTTTGGTAAACACACAAATGATTGTATACCAATTTCAGAACCTCTCTATCTAGAATTACCAAAACAAACAGCTTTGAAATTGGAAATGTGTTTACCCTGGCTCTTCAGCCTGGCAGAGCAATCTGGCCCCATGGAATGGAAACTATGCATTTGAAACATCATATGCGCTATAAAAGTTTTGAGACCAAATATGGAAAAGGCTGTGAGCATTCTGGCTTGAAATACATAAGTAAGGGAGGAAAGAGCTACCTGGATTCACAAGATAATGTTAGACCCTTCAGTTGTACAGGATTAGTCACAAAGTTCTTCATTTTTTCAATGCAAGCCACTAATGTAAATTCAGGAGTCTGGAATTCCATGAATGCTAAAGTAACCCTAATTATTTTTCAGTGGCATTGCAAACATTATAATGAGAAATGTAGTATGCTTTTGTCTGTAGTATCTGTCTACCCACAAAAAAATAAGAGGCAGGAAATTCTTCTTTATTAACTCTACAGCTATCAGTCTTGGAAGTTTGGGGCAAATAATATTCTATCCTATGCTATTTTCTATAACTTGCATGATTAAAATACAAGTTAAAATTACAAAGTTTACAAATGAAAAATATACACAGGGAAAAAAAATATTTTTATGATCCCGAACTTTAATATTTAAATGGTTTTATTAGGTCTTCTGAAAAGTCATGGAAAAGGATAATAATCTGAAACAGGTCACAAAATTCAGTGCACAGTTAAAAATTAAGCCACTTGGCAAAGGTTTTTAATGTAGTGTGTTTGGAAGAGTTGACCACTATTTTACACACATAATGAGCTAGAGCTGACTGAAAATAGTTTATCTTGATAGTATCTATGGACTACTAAGTGCTTAAGCATATTGTTGCTATATTCAGTGTATTTATAGGGATCCTAAGAAGCAGGTAATTAATGCATTGCCATTTTATTTCCAACATCCACTAGCAATATGATTCTGTGAGCCAAGTTCACAGATGGCATAGTCAGCTTTAACTACACTGATTTCTATTGTGCTGTCCTTATTTAATCCACCAATTATTTCAGAATTAAATTTATAATTTCATTTTTTCCTTGATAATCCTGAGCCATTCTAGCCAGTGTTGTCTAACTTATTTGTAGTTATAGGCTGGATTGTGTTCAAGATATAACTGTGAGGTGGTTGTATTTCTCTCCAGATATATTTACGCACAGGAGAAAATTACAGGCCTTCCCAAAGTTGTGTATATCTTAGCAAGACATGCTATGCAGTGGAGAGACTGTGTAGAGACTCTGAGTAGAAAAGCAGACGCTACTGAGAATCCAGCAGACACACTGTGGGCATTACTGTTTTTTCCTTTGAACTAGCTCTAGACTGATCCTATGGACCGAACCCCCAGTCATGGCTGAAGAAAGTAGGGTGAGATTACAAAGTGCATCCTTCAGTTTAGCTTGATCTGAAAGGAACCAGTTTGTTCACTCTGAGACTGTTTTGTGATGCAGACCAAGGCATAATGAGTTGGAACAACAAAAATTTAATTCAAATCCACATTGTTGGTCTGAATGGAAAAGCTAGTGCAGAGGAAATCTGTAAAAGATATTCTAAGTCACTCATACCCTGGATAGCGGTTTGGATTATCTCATCTTTCAGCCGTCTTGTTTCAAGTCAGAATCACACAGCCTGACTTCTATGTATTGATGACCGGTAACCCATGACACAGGCCTGGAATTCCTTCCAAAATACTCTCATTACCTTCCCTCCTCCCCCCTGCTTTTTTTTTTTTTTTTATGATGTCCAAACATCCCTCACCTTACAGAAGGAAAGCTGCGTTGAATTGAGGGTTTTTCTTTTCTTTTAGACTGTAAAAAACAAACAAACAAACAAACAAAAAAACCGCAACAAAATCTGATGCAGTGAAGGAAAGAAAAGCTATGATTTTTCCAAAGACATAGTAACACCTTAGTGGATCAGTTACCAAATTAGATAGGAGGGAAAGTAACAATTATTCAGGGCTTCTTCACCTAAGGACTTTGCAGTACCAACAAAACAATGGATTATAGGATTTTCATAAGTTTTTGTGATTACGTCTAAACTTCAGTAACTAAATAAAGCTGTTGAGAAGAAATATGAGTTTGTAAGAAAGCTTAACCAGTCCTTGTCTTGTCTTTGAATGCTTTGCAGTCTTAATGAACAAGTCTTCACACATCTCTTACAAATACTTTATCCTGATAGTTTCCAAACCTCTGAAAGGCTTTCCCTTTTGACAGGCAGTGAGCACGTCAACAGAATATTGTCTCATTCTTTATTGAGCAAGTTATGAGTGCTTTAGTGAGTTTACGGGCACATATCTAATTGATGCAGTGAAGAGCAGAGTTTTTAATACAAACAAATGATGTCCATTCTGTGACTCAGGGATTTTAAGTGATCAGCATCATAATATCTGAAAAACTTACATTGTCAGATGTCACAGGTTTAGGACATTTTTTCAAATCTTCGAACAATTTTTGGGCAGTGTTGGCAGAAGAAAGTGAGGGAAGGCTACATCCGTATATATGTGTGTGTGTGTAAAAGTACATAGGTATAGATATATATTTGTCTCTGTGTATGTGCATGCGTACAGAATGAATGAAGTTCATATGAATGTTTTACTGGGTGGTTGTTGTTTTTTCTGGTATGAGAGATGATCACATAAACATTTGCCAAGATACTGTGGAATAATTTCTTTGTAGTTTCCATGAAATGCTGTCCTGTATTGAACTTTTTTGTGTGTGTAGTCTTACAAGCCGAAAAGGCTGAAAATCAGTCTGTAAATAAGACTTTATTTTCATTTGGTAAATAAGACTTTTACTTTTCCATACTGTACTAATTTTCCCCCTTGCTATGCAATAATTATTTTTTTCTTTTTTTGATGATGTTTTGGTCTTCCTGTTTATGATTACAATATACCTACTTATACCAAAATTTAAAGTAACTTTTGAAGTTATTTCATAAAATGAGGCAGGTGAGACCCTGGCTGCATTCTCCAAGGGCTTTTTGCCCTTTATCTTTTTTTTTTTTTTTTTTTATTAATCTTAATAATTAAAATATGA
>JAOXNO010000001.1:100200621-100215652 GCA_028565335.1 Limnodromus scolopaceus | reverse complement strand
CTGAAGCTTCATCAGTCAAAGATGAGGCAAACCTACTGTGCAATGCCAGGCCTGCAGGCAGCTGTTAAGAATTTGTGCTGCTGTGACTACATACAGGACTTTTCTTCGCTGATGTCTTGGTGTCTTGCCCCGACTACAAATTGTTCATTTTGGTTATTTTCTACTTTGAATTTTGTTGCTTTACAAGTTTGTTTTCTGATGGTGCCACACAGCTTTATAATTCTTTCTCTCTTTGAGATATGAGTTTTGTCAGAGCTGAGAGCATATAACATCCCTTGTGGCATGTGAGCCATAGAGTGGTCACTCCTGCTTTAAACTTAGAGAACTAAAATAAATTCTGTGGCTCTTTGTGCCTCCCTTCAGGTTCTTTGCAGAGAAACAGCATTTAGAAGAAATCTACAGACCATGACTGCAAATTACCATAAAGCCTGTAATAAAACAAAATGAACTTAAATACTTTAAGCTTCCATATGACCAAGCCATAGGAGTCCTAGTCCATTATCTTTATAATTCTACCTGCTAATGAGTTCTGTGAGTTGCTTCTGGATCAAAATACAGCTTATCAATATTAGTGAACCTTTATTGCTCTCCCTTAAAAAGTTGATGTTCTGGGCCTTTGAGCTTGAGGAGCGTTGCCAAGAGAGATACTTTATAAAAGAGCTATTAGTCTTGTGTAGCCTAAGATTTGACAACCTGCTACCTGGGAAGCTACTGAGACCATTTGCCAATGATTCCTTATGCATCTCCTTCAGCAGCCAAGGAAAGATATGATACCTAGGCTAGTTTTCTTACAAACCTGTGGGATGTTATGGAAAAATATTTATTTTATTCCAGGCTGAAAGAAGACATTTCATCTACATGTTTCTTAAAAGTTATTATTACACTATTATGTTTCAAAATTGGCAAATACACTAGTATACAAACATGAACAGCAGTTGACATAAAAATATCCGTGTTTATTTTTCTTAGACAAGGGACTTAATCAGTTTAAGGAGTTATTTATTCAAACAGCTAATTCAGAAGCTGGAAAGGTTTTGAACTTGGGGATGTATTATTCTATGAATTGAATTTAAAACTGTGGTTGACTTCACAGTGAGGTATAGGTCCCTGGTTTAAAGAGTGTGAGGCAGACTATACTTTTTCCTGACACTTTTGATTGAGTTAACGTTGGGTACAAATAAAACTATTCTGTATCTCTGAATACAGATTTTTTAAAAGGACAAAAACGCATGCTGTTTAAATACTATCTATCCATGTCAACCGTTCCTTTTGTATATATGTTCTCAGTATATTGGTATCACCTAGGTTTAACTTACCACATTTCTACTTGAAGAATATAAAAATCATTATTTTCTGGATTAGTTTTTTGAACATTGATAGTTCTGTCACATCATTCATTTCAACGTTCTGCTTCTCTTTGGGAAGTAATACTCTACTGGAAAGTAGCATTAAGGTTTCATGGCAATAGCACGTTATCCAAGACAGTCAATTACAATTGTAATTTCTCACAGATGTTTTATCCCGGTGGGTTAAAATTGATATCCAAGTAAGTTTTAAGAGACTTCACAAAATGGATGTGTATCACCACTCTACATATGATTATCTTCCTGTCAGTACAACATATTATCTCTAAGGAAACACCATATGGCTTTAACTCAGAGGAGACAGCACCACTGTGTAGCAGATGAGTTTCTCTAAAACTGAACAGCAAAACTTTAATGCACCATGCTAAAATGCCCATGTGAAGGAACCAGGAGTGTTATAAACACAGCTGACAGCCTGGCAGGCTTTTCTGGAAGCCTCACCTGTCCCATCAAGATGACGCATAATGAATAGATATTGGCTGTAAGCCGCCTTCTTCCTCACTTAATGCTTGGTGATGTTTATATTGCTTATACAGTTGGATCCTTTGGTACTACAATTAATAATGTTGTCAGTTTTGACCTCTAAAGACCTATGCAGTAAATTACATTCTCCAGTGCTTTATATTAGTCAGTTGAGCCTAAATCCTTGGGAAATGCATGTATTATAGAGAAGGTTTTTTAAAAAATGCATTTCCCACTGGTCTGCCATAGCAGTTGACATATAGCCTCATGTAGCGTGTAAAAGTTAACACTGTACAAAACTTCAAGTAACCCTCATGAAATATATTAAGAACTGGCTTAAATGAGATATCTCACAAAGAAATTGGAGTAGGGACATTTTTCCTGGGGTCATGGAGAGACTTGTTTTTTATCAGTGTTATTCAATAGGTTGCTTGTGCCTTGGTTTTTGCAAACTGATGCTTTGCCACTTTTCATCAAAATATTTTAGTGTTTAATATTTTGCTGAAATATCTATAGTTTGTGGAAAATTTTGGTCAAAATGGGTTTTGTTGAAAAGCTTCCCCAAAGGAAATAGTGTTTAAAAAAAAAAGAAAATTTATTTCTTATTTGTCATAAGTTTATTTTTTAAAATGCAAATACCAAGGTCACCTGAAGTGAGTTTAGCACTTATTTCTTCTGAGCCTAGCTGGTGACACTTTTTAAATGGGGTGGGTGAGATATCCTTGCTTTTGTCAAAATCAAGATTCTCTCAAGGTAATATTGAGAATAGCTATTTCTCTAACCCACCCTGGGTTTTGGTTGACTACTGATGCCTTTTCTACCCCCTCATTTTAATATGTATACAGGAATTGCTGCTTTTTTTTCTTTTTTTTTAATGTCTATCTCAATTGTGATTTCTCTATCGCTAGGGCAACGTTTTCCATTAGCTTGGTTTTAGAATTACAACTCCAGATGAAAGCTGATCTAGGACCCACAGTTTCAGTTATGCAGTCCCACCACAACGCATTGTCAAACAACTCTAATTTATGCAACCACTGTAAGGTTTACTGGAAAACAGCATAATATATTGCTCTGCCACATCTGTTCCCATTGTTCTTCTTCATCGCTGATATCACTTGGGAAAACATAGTGCAGGACTTCATTGCTCTTTCTCTCTGTACAGAACTACTAGAAATCCTCTTTGCAGGGCCAGCAGAGATGGAGAAAAAGCCTCAAAGTAGTGAGACTGTGTGCTTTCCTATTCCTTGCTGGAGTATTTTTTGAGAGAATGGTGTAATTATCTAGGATGATGTGATTGTCAAGGCAAAAGTATAACTTGAAGACATCAAGCATAAGAAGACATTGAAAACTAGGAAGCTGAAGACTTGACCTTGACAAGTGTGAAACGATTGAGGAAGAACTGCTACAGATCTTGCCAAGTTGCTCTGTTCCCTGCTGAACATCCTAATATCGTCAAGATATTTTTTTAAGCCTTTTTGTGTCCCTGTAACCACTGAGAAATAAGACCTCAGTGCTGTTCTGAACAGCTCAATCAGTAACAAGACTTAGGGTGTATGGAAAGCAAAACAGAACTGGTGACACAGAAAAATGTATTTAAAGCTCTGAATGAATGCTGACTATTCACCTCAAACAGTAGTTTGAGGGTAGTTTTCATGCTACGTGTTACAAAATGAGTGGGTAAAAAAAACCAAGAAAACCCAAAAAACAAAACACAAACTTCATTGGGAATAAACAAGTGTTACACACAGTAAAGAAGTATAAGACAACCTAAATTTATACCGCTGTTTGTTTGTTTGTTTTTTTATCATAGTGCTAAACTGACCTTGGCTTTCATTGCCACAGGATGAATAAACAGAGAGATATTGATGTAGAAGCAAGTATAAAAATGAACAGGCAGTTCTCCATTTAGATAGCATATTGTTGTTTTCTACTTACAGTAACATAAATATATATGAAGACTCTTTGCCTTCATGCTTCAGGAGAGGAAATATTTTTATGCCTGTATTCAAAATACTTTATATATAGAAAAGAAAACCAGAGAGATCGTTGATTTTGTCCATGGTATGATTATGGTGTACTTAGGCATTATTGTACTAATAATTCTAAAGCTTTTGAAATGCCTCATTCAGAGTAGATGGATTTTGTTCTAATTGCACAGAAAAATCTTACTAAAGATGTCTTAATCTTCTTTTAATTTCAAAAATGAAGTAAAATAATAATGACTGCATGTATAGCAGTGAAGTTCTGTGATCTTTAGGGTGTATATTCTTTTCTTCTCACTCAGTGGTAGTTGGAGGTCAAAGTTTAAACTGTCAATTTTCTTCCTCATATATTTGAAATTGTGTCCCCAGTCCTGAAGACATGTCTTCTCTCTTCAGTGTTAATGGATTGATTGCCACAATAATTGCAAAAAAAAAAAAAAAAAAACTAAGGATATCTATAAATTAACAAGTTCTTATAGAAGAAAGAGAAGGAGACATGGTATTTATGGTATTCATTTCCTTTGGCCTTTAGACTTGTGAAGTTGAGTATATTTCTTCACTGAGTTTCAAGTGGCACTATCTTTCTGAGTTCTTGAGAATTAACAGCCTTAGCAAGTAACAGCAGTCATGAAGTAGGATTTCACTTGGACTTCACAGAATCATGGAATGACAGGGGTTGGAAGGGACCTCTGGAGATCCTCTAGTCCAATCCCCCAAACCAACCTTCCAAGTTGGCGAAGTTTTCTGCCTGACTTTTGGTTATCCATTCACTGGTGGGTGAGTGCAGTACCTTTTAAATTATACCATGTTCTTATGCAGTAAAGGTCTTAGATACATTTGCAACCACTGTCTCTGGTAGATTTATAACAAACTTTGTAATGAGCCAAATTATGCCAAATGTTTCCTAGATAAACTGGTAAATTTCCAGCTGTCACTGAACATAGTGGAATCATTTAAAGAGAGCTTAGATGGGCTGACAAAATAAACCATTTAACACAATAAATTGCATAGATTTCTATAATCTCTTTTCCCTTTCTTTTTATGCTCTCCTTCCAGTTTATTGAGGTTCTTTCTGTATCATTGCTGATGGTCTTTTTCCTTACTTTTATTTGTCCCCTTCTCCACCACTCTCTCTTCTCCTTTGTGTCTCACAGGTTTCCTCCAAAGACAGCCTCCTTATGCTTAGGTTTTCCTCCTTTCAAGGAACACTCTCTCAACACATGCATTAGGAAACAGCAAATGGTAATTTACTCTCTTTATGTCTGCAGGCAGTATGAATTCTTTTTTCACCTTGTCATTTATTTAAAAAAAGAACAACCTCAGATTGTTCTCCATTCAGGTCTCTTCCTTTGAGAATCTTTGGTACAGCAGAAATATGTGATTATCAAGAAACTGCAATACAGGTTAAAAGTGGAGATGAATACAAGAGATTTCTGTTGAGACCCAAGAAAATATGGAATAGAGGAATTCAAAGAAGGGAGTAAGGCTGAGGAAGAAAACACTAAGAATCAACTACATACATACCCATAAATGGTCTATTTGAGAGCTCCCTGCATCGTGCCTGTAGCTGCATTTCCAGGTAGTTCATTAACAAATTCATGATTCCCATCTGTTCTGGAAGCTTGTTCTCACCAGCATCTTTAACCTTTTCTGCACCATCCTTTCATGAGAGAGATACATTTTGTGCTCCCTCACCCATGCTGTAGTAAAAAGCAACTGGTAAATTAAAATTTGCCAAATACTCCAAAAATTTTTTCAATGGACCTTTTTCTCAAAGTGCAAAGTGTTAAATAATCTCATCTCTACACCCTTGCCCCAAACTACCATTATCTGTATTCTTTCTTTATACTTTCCTTCTTTGTATTCCTCTCCCTTATATAGGTTTCCAGTCTTATTCAAGGTGGAAAACCCTCCTAACTGGGCAGCTGATGCGAACAGCCATATAGCTGACATGATTATAAAGGTGAAAAGAGTAAGTCATAGCAGGTAGGAATAACATACTGTAATATCATCATGGTGAAACAATATTTTGTTCAGGATGCTCACAGTTTAAAGCACGGTGAAATTGGCTTAATATGACAACTTCGTAGACAAATTGGTTATAACTACCATTATACTTTAGAAGGCATTTCAGTATTTTTGTTTACTTTTGGTGGAGAAGGAGAGAACATGGGGTATTGCAATCTTCTTCTGACTATAGAAATGGATTTCTATTCTACTCTTGTTCACTATAAATATATATCACTATAGAGACCTTTCAATAGCCCGGTAAAACATTTCAGATCTGAACTCTATCACTCCATTGACTGAACTTTGAAATTTAAAACTAATGTGCTGCTCCACTGTCTAAAGGCACTCCTGATGGGCAACTTTAACACTGTTTAGATGCCAGGTAATTTGTTACAACCTGAATTTCCTCTTCTACTTAATGGCTGAAAGTTAAATGTTTGCCATCAAAAAACGGTGATCTGTTGAGCAGTGATCCATGTGAGAACAGTGAACCTATGCCTCTGCAAATTTGTTAGTCATCTATGAGGCAAAGCAAAGCTGACCTCGTAATGTCAAATCCGATTTAGAGCTGGTGAATAGGTTGGAAAGAAGATACTTGATATCTTTTGAGCAGTGTTAAAAAATACACTGCTGTGGAGAAGGATGAAAGCCTCAGTAAATTAATGTGGATATTCTGGCCTTTCCAAATAATTTATTGTTGAATTCTGTCTTTTAGGAGGGAAGGAATGCAGTTAATAAAGGTTGTGACTTCAATAAACAGTTTCAGAGCAGAGATACTTCCATATAAGTGTTTGAAGCTGCAGCTTTGCCCTTCTGTGTGCACCGTTTTCTTTGAATGGTCTTTCCTTAAACCTCATTAGTAGTTGCACTTTCTAACTTCATTCAAAAGCAGTCACTTACATCACTTTGCTAAAACACAAGGTTGAAATTGAAATGTCATATACCCAACTGCATTTTAAGCTGGGGATGGTGTCCACAGTGACACAGCTCATGTTAACGCTCATGACTAGTCTTCCCATTTCCCTGCCAAGTGACTGTGTCGTACTCACTCAACCAATTCCCTCCCCTGAATGCTACAAAATTTTAAGGTTTGCGTCTTTAAGATCTGCCTCACAAAGCTTGCAATTGGCTGCATAATTTACTGGACAGGTATCCACTTTATTTGGCTAAAGTGGTGGGCATTGTTGCTACTTCAACATTAGTTTTACATATTGGTAATTAAATTTTAAGGACTTTTTTTCAAACCTAAATAAAAAATTGAACTGCAAATGTTTAGGTAATCAAGCTTTCACTTGTATGTCTTGCACAGGCTCTGAGCAAATGAAAGAGAAGATATCCACCCAGTCTCCTGCCAGAGTGTCACTGCGTCTTTTTAGACACAAATCCACTGGCAGCACCCAAGGTAGGACTCGAAATCAAGATCAAAAAATATTTTAAAGGACAGCAACCATTGATCAGAATTATCAGACACCAGCGAAGAGGACAATTCCTGGGTATAAAAATAGAATGCGACTGTGATAGTTGTGTGTGTTAATACATTTATGAGTTTGGTCAGAAAGATGACCAGACACTTCATCTGTGCCTAATGCAATTTCATGCAGATTCTCACCAGTTGTGACCTCTTTGCGTTGCTCCAGAATGTTATGCCTGAAATAGCTTGCCCTCTTTATCCCAGTATTTTTATTAGGCTTCTCCTGTTGCCAAAACCTACAAAATCTAACTATGCAGACTGTGATTTGCAATGTTTTCTGAGGAATGTAAGGGGAGCCAAAAACCAGGCTTCAATTAGACAGCTTGCTACATTCTCACCATGCAGAGGAGACAGCATGTAAACTATCCGTATGCATTAATTATAATTTCCTCCCCTACCTTCCGTTTTTCAGCTTGCCAAGTTTCTCCCCTAACTGAATTGTCCCACTTTTCCTGTGTGGAAAAGGAGCAGTTGTCTGGGGCTTGATTGTAGCTATGACTAGGGATCTATCCCTATGAAATTAAAAAGAGATGGGCACAATCCAAAAAAGGCTAACCCATGATTTAATATCTCTATCAACAATCTGGACAAGGGGATAAAGTGCACCCTCAGTAAGTTTGCAGACGACACCAAGTCAGGTGGGAGTGTTGATCTGCCTGAGGGTGGGAAGGCTGTACAGGGGGATCTGGACTGGCTGGATCAATAGTTGGAAGCCAATGGTATGAGGTTCAACAATGCCAAGTGACAGATCCTGCACTTGGATCACAACAACCCCATGCAGCGCTACAGGCTTGAGGAAGAGTGGCTGGAGAGCTGCAGAAAATGGCAGAAAATGAGCTGGGGGTATTGATCGATAGCTGGCTGAATATGAGCCAGCAGGGTGCCCAGTGGCCAAGAAGGCAAAGAGCATCCTGGCTTGTATCAGGAATAATGTGGCCAGTAGGACCAGGTAAGTGATCGTCCCCCTGTACTCGGAACTGGTGAGGCCAAACCTCAAATACTGTGTTCAGCTTGGGACCCCTTACCACAGGAAAGACATTGAGATTCTGGAGCGTGTCCAGAGAAGGGCAATGAAGCTGGTGAGGGATCTAGAGCACAAGTGTTATGAGGGGCAGCTGAGGGAACTGGGTTGTTTAGCCTGGAGACAAGAAGGCTGGGGGAAGATCCTAATCACTCTCTAAAACTACCTGAAAGGAGGTTACAGCAGGTGGGAGTTAATATCTTTTTCCCAAATAACAAGTGATAGGACAAAAGGAAATGGCCTCAGGTTGCACCAGGGAAGGTTCAGTTTGAATATTAGGGAACATTTCTTCACAGAAAGCGTTTTCAAGCATTGAAACAGGTTGCCCAGGGAAGTGGTTGAATTGCCATCCCTGGAGGTATTTAATAGATGGGTAGACGTGGTGCTTAGCGACATGGCTTGGTGGTGGACTTGGCAGTGCTAGGTTAATGGTTGGAATTGATGACCTTAAAGGTCATATTCAACCTAAATGAACATATGATTTTGTGATTCTATGACCTCATCAATTTGGTGTATGGGTGTTTTTGTTATTTTTTTCTTTTTCACTGAGTCATTGGTGGTTAAGAATGAGAACAGGGAGCAATTAATGTTTTCATAAAACTTAGACCTAGGGCTGAGGAGAGAACAGGAAGTAATTTATCTGTGGTAAGCAAGCCTCAAGAGTCATAATTTCTCTGTTTGTATTTCAGTTCATAGGAGTGCCATCCTGTTGTTTGTTTAATAAACTGTTTATTAACAGAAAACCATTAACAGTGTCTCCTGTGAGACCTTTTCTGCATTCAGTGCTCTGTACTGAAACTAGGAACCCATTTTTATGTTCCTTTTGTTGTTTCTTGCTTTCACGCCCATTCAGAAACTTTAATGATTTTTTTCTGAACTTTTATACTGTTCTGCACAGAGAAAGAGTCCTTAAAGGTGTTTAGATACAACCTCTGCCAGCCCCAACATTGCCATACAGAAAAATAATGAGGTGTAAAAGATGTGTATGTAAACCACATAGTCTAAAATTGTATCAGCTCAATTTCCTTGCTAGGAAGTGGGAAAATTAGCTGTGCTGTGTCACGTGGTGGATCGGGGTGGGAGGTAGCGCATGTGGTCATAATAACTGGAAAGGGTTTGTTATATAAGGCTTTGCTCATTTTTAATAAAATTGCCCTTGAAACCCAGAAATTATTGGAAGCTTGCAATGATTTTTTTCTCAGCAAAGCATTCTGAAATTTCACATGGTGAAAATCACTTATCAGTGCATCTAAACTGAGTTTTATTTTAAAATACAGTTTTTAATTAAAGTTCGCAATTCTGAGCCTGCTGCTAATGCCTGATACCTTGCTAAAAGGTCACAGCACTGGTGGCATTAATGGTATGAGAACACAATATAGGAGATTATGAATGTTTGAATTGTGTTTCAGAGCTGGTTTATCATTAGGAGGGGCTGCAGCTGTTCCTGACTAAAGGCAGACTTAGTGATGAAAGTGAAGGGTTTGTTCCTGGCTTAGTTGTAGTCACAGGCAAACCAGGCAGCTTCCTATGGTGGGGTGTGCAGGGAAGGGGCAATACAATACAGGCTGGGGGAGGATATGATAGAGAGCAGTCTTGCGCAAAAGGACTTGGGGGTACTGGTGGATGAAAAGCTGGACATGAGCCAACAATACGCACTCGCAACCCAGAAGGCCAATTGCATCCTGGGTTGCATCAAAAGAAGCGTGGCCAGCAGATCAAGAGAGGTGATTCTCTCCCTCTACTCTGCTCTCGTGAGACCACATGTGGGGTACTGTGTCCATCTCTGGAGCCCTCAGCACAAGAAGGACATGGACCTGTTGGAGCAGGTCCAGAGGAGGACCATGAGGATGACAAGAGGGCTGGAGCACCTCTCCACTGACGAAAGGCTAAGAAAGCTGGCGTTGTTCAGTCTGGAGAAGAGAAGGCTCTGGGGACACCTTATAGCAACCTCCCAGTACCTAAAGGGGGCCTAGAGGAGAGATGGGGAGGGACTCTTTTATCAGGGAGTGGAACAATAGGACGAGGGGGAATGGTTTTAAGCCAGAGCAGGGTAGGCTTATATTAGGCATTAGGAAAAAGTTCTTTACAATGAGGGTGGTGAAACACTGGAACAGGTTTCCCAGAGAGGTGGTGTAGGCCCCATCCCTGGAGACATTCAAGGTCAGGTTCAATGAGGCTCTGCGCAATCTGATCCAGTTAAAGATGTCCCTGCCTACTGCAGGGGGGTTGGACTATATGACCTTTAAAGGTCCCTTCCAACTCAACGCATTCTATGAATCTATGATTCTAAATGTTTGTCTGTGGTCTCAGCTGCTTTCTTTGAGGATGATGGGGCTCCAGCAGCTCCCAGCATAGCTGCTGCAGTACAGTGGTGGGCAAGGTGGAAATGGTGACTGGGGGCCAGACACAGTTTCATCTCCGGAGATGTTAGGGACAAAAACTCCACCTCACTGTCCAAGCCCCATACCTTTTTCTGAGTTGTCCTTACCAAGAACAGGAACTGCTTGATGTGGCTAGTGCCCCTTATTCTTCACATGACAAAAGTGACTTTGCCTGTACTGCTGGAAAGCCTTGAACTGACTTGATTTCAGTTATACCTTGAAATGCACATCAGAAGATCGTATATCTGCCTTACTGCAGCTGACTGATACAGGGGAACAGTGCAGCAGTGGACATTTGCCAGAGGAGAGATGAGCCACAGCAGTTCTCAGAGTGGCATTGCAAACAGCTGAAGAGGAACAAATTTAATTTTGAAGCTTTAAAAGGACCTCACGAGATAGAGGTAAAAATAGCTGTTGTATTATGTGGGGCTGGCATTATTCTCTTCCGAGCTCCTGAAGCAGACTAGTATCACACCTGCTGGCTCTGGGGGATATCTGAAGTAAAACAGAATGATAAATTTTGCACAGCAACTTGTGTAACTGTGGTGTTGCCTGAGCCATCAACCTAAAGTTGCTGCTGTGCTGGGGCAGGCAAAGGACAGGGATTGCAAATCCTCCAGGATGGAATGGAGGAAGATGTTAAGAAGGCCTCAGAGCTGAGGTTCTACAGCAGCAAGCACAAGACTAAGCTGTGTGCTAACAACCCCAAGGATAGATTGGGTACAGCCATATTACCAATCTGGTCATAACTCTAAATTACTATTACTTTAAAAATATATTGGTCTAGTGAAGGCTGAAACTAAGTGGAACATATTGCCATTGCCCAGAGTGCTCTGGCATACAACCACCACCGAAAGCAGAAATGATCTCTTGCAAATAGAACAGAAACCAGAGCTCTGATAGTCAGTGCTATCAGAGCTATGCTCTTCAGAATCTGCCAGATAAGCTGCGGCATAAACTCCAGTTTTAGATTATACATGTCGGGCTGTTGGGTTTTGTTGTAATTTTCTTTTAAAATTGCTGTTTGGTCTTGGGTAGAATTATGCCTCTACCAAAGCAACTGCTGAGGGTGAGACTCCAAAGAAAGCAATTAGGACTAGCACAGGGTATCTGAGAGAGCATATTTCTAAACTTATACTATGAAAGTATGAAAGTGAGTTATCAATAGCAGATAAGTGTTTCTTAAATATACTGAGGTGTTCAGAATGCTTCAGAAAATAAACAAATAAATGAGTACCTTTAGAGGTTTTACACTTAGAAGTAGAAAATCTAACCCATATCCTCAGTCATACTGGGAATACCGTTATGCCAAAAACACTACCTATGACAGCTAAAAATGTCTATACAGTGAGATAAGAAAATAGGCATTTTCTGTTTACTTTTCTGATGCAGAAAAGAAACTATGCTTGTTCTAAACTACTATCATTTTTCTGAAGTATCCATTCTGTGAAAAGGAAACCAAACAAACTATTTTTCAGAGCCTTGGGAACTGTGACACTTTCAAGAGACTAAGTCTATGGAAATCAGTGGTGAGAAACAGAGGTTGCAGGTCATGGTATTATCAAAAAAGACTTTGGTCACTGCAGAGAAATACATGCTCTGGCAGAAGAGGTTACAGTACTGCCAAACTGGAAGGGAAGCAAAGGTCTTTCTGCCCAAAACAGCTTTAGAGGGGCAATAACCACCCCTGTATGAGCTGGCTTGAGCTGGGGACATGATTCATCTGGTACTAATGAGCTTTTTGCTGCCTCAGAAGAGGTGAGACAACATGAGGTGAGACAACACAAGGTGTCTCAGAGATTAGCTGACTACAGTAGGTAAGTTGCTTTTATGTGTTGAAGATTTTTTATTATGCTGACTCCTATTAGGGTTATGTTTGGCTGAGGAAGGAGGAGGAAGGGGAAAACTGTTATTCTAAGGTCTTTGTGCAGAGGTTTGTGTTAGAGGTTCAAGGCCAAGCAATATATTTTAGAAACTGAATGAGTTTCTCAACACAGCTTTTGTGTTGTTCAGCACCGAGAAAACTGACCTGAAAATAATGACTTTTGAGAAAGGCAAAGACTAAACATCTTTCAGTTTCCTCATTAAAATCTTCTCGTTATTAAAAAAGATGTTCACTTAAGACAGCAAGTTGCTGGTTTGTATTTCATCTGTCCACTGAGCCTGGGGCCTTTGAAAAGTTTATACTGTCAAGCAGACAGAAAAAGCAAAAACCTGTAGGACCTGATTTCCCAAAGTAAGAAAGCAAATCCAGGATTTAAATCCAGTCTGCCTCATTCTCGCACCCTAGATATAGCCTGAGGGTGCTGTTTTGGCCAGTAGCAGGCTACTCTGTACTAGCTAGTGTCACATAGACTAACACATAGTTCTTATGCTTATGAAAAAAAATATAATCCCTGATAAGAGTCTCCATATACCTTGTCCTTTTAAAAACAAAGTTAACCACTGGAAGAGGCTTTGCATGTAAATGAGGTTCTCTTCAGGTTTCAAATCTAATCAAAATGGATGCAACTTTCTTCTAAAGAATATGCAAACTACTTGGTCAAATATCCTTCAGCCTGTAAGTTTATCACCAGCCTGACGTCAGTCTGGAAATCCCAACTTTCTTAAGAGATGATAAATGTTATCTGCCAATCTCTTCCACTGAATAAACTCTGTTTGATCTGCATTAATCACACTTGGCAGAAGCTGTTCAAGCCTGCTAGCAGCAATCCTGGTGAACAGCTTGGCATCATTGCTTAATAATGAATTGGAACAGTATGAAAAACAACATGAAGGAGTCTTCTTTTCATTCCCACCCCAAAGTTAATGAAACACACATTAAAGTGAATGGTTTAAAATGTTCAATAGATCTGAAACTGTCTTATTATAATCATATTATTACTCTCAAGGGCGAAATATATCCCTGCTTTTTTTTCACTTTTCTGCTATATTACTATGTGCCAGAAGTGCACAGAACTGAGAAATACCAAATGCTTCTATAATTTTCTGTACTTTTCATAATTTAAATAAGTGTTCAATTTTCTGAATCAGTCTTCACAAATTTTTCCCAAGAATGTTTGAGTCATTATCACTTTCGCTTCAACATGGTTGAGCATAGTTCACAGCTCAGCTCTGTCTGTCATTTTTCTCAGGCAAGAGAGAGGGTCAGAGACAAGTCTGTGCACCACTTCAGTTCAACAACCCCTGTTGTGAGGGGCTTTCCTGGTATTTAAGCAGTGAGTGAAACACATGCTGAGTATTTCTACAAAAATGCTAGATCTGGTTGGAGTTTCACATCCAGAAAATGCTTCAAAGTACTTTTCAGTAACTTTACTTGAATGTGTAGATACACTAAACTCAGTGGGACTGTTGACACAGGAAATGTTCAGGACAGAAATAAAGCATTGGAAGAAATAGCTATTAGAGTACTCAGGGAGGGTAAGAAATGTACTCCTGTGGGGTTGCATAGCACCTGCCTTGGTTTTTGAATAAATGGGAAGAAAGAGCAACAAAGAAAGGAAGCAGGGAGGGAAGTGCAGAAAATGGAGCCGTACTACTGAAAAATGAGGTGAAAGAACAGGAAAGAAAAGAATGGAGGAAACAAGGAAAGCCCAGAGTGAGAATACCTAGTTTAGTTGTGGTCAGACAGAGAAAATAGTATTTTGAAAAAAGGAAAGATCTTCCTTTAAAAATTCTGTGACCTCCCATACAATTTCTAAGAATTCCTGGTACACAGGACCTGTTCAACAATGACTTGCAATGTTTTACTGAGGAGTCTCTCTTGTAAAAAAAAAAAAGCATTGGTAAAAACAACACTATTGACAAAGGAAAACCCACCAATGAATTTTTTCCCCTAAAAAGGATGTTAGACTCATCTAGAGACATTTAAAAATATTTCCATGTTAGGAGAGAATAGGGATGTAAGGATACCACAGCTTAAGTCTCAGCCTTTTGAGACTAAAAGAAAACTTATATAGAGGTTTTTGGAAGCACCATCATTTTGCGTTACTCATGTCCCCTCTGGTCTTTTTCGTAAATTTTCATTTCTGGAGAGATGAAGTTGCTTTAAATAAACCACTTTAATTAGTAAAAAAACCCCATATTTCTTCCTAGTACTTCAACAGATTCAGTGAATGCATTCTGTTTAGGTATAAACTTCCTCCTCTAGCCTGTAATATAAACTATTATTGTGGGGTTTTTTTTCTAAATAAAAACTGTGTAAACTTAGTTTGGAGAGACACGTCCTATGAAATCATTGCAGTTAAAGTAACAATTAACCTTCCCATCTTCCTCAGGAATTTATTGCGTTGCACAAAATTTTATTACAGATGGGAAATGCTTGGAAGGAAGGAAGGAAG
>JAOXNO010000001.1:100157230-100200610 GCA_028565335.1 Limnodromus scolopaceus | reverse complement strand
TTACTGAAATCACGGTTACCCCTTTGCATCAGTCAATATTCAGCATTTTAACTCAAAGGGGATAGCAACTGAAGGAATCAGGAAGGAATAAATTAAATTATAATGTTTCAGAACATGTGTCCAAACACCTCAGTTTTGTGATGGCTGCAGATGCTACTTCGGTTCTTAAAGAAAAAATAGAAAGAAAAATAATAAATAGTTTTAACATAACTCTTCCGACAAAGTATTAAGTCCTTCTCTTCTGTGCTTATTCTGGTTTTGGTGATATACCAGACATTCATGACTAGTTTGAAGAATTGTGTAAAATAGAAACATCTACCATTTCACTAGTCAGAAGCAAGAAATTAAATCATTGCAGTTCTGAGCTTTTTAGAACATATGCTTTTGTTGTCATCACAAAGATATATAGTTCTTCAGTCCACATCCTTGTCAGTCAGTCAGTCTTTACTGTAGTTAATCAATGGAATTTCAAAAAGAATCTGTACATTAGTGACTTGGAAGTCTATAAAAATATTTTATTAATTGCTAGTATACCAAAAGATTTTCTATTACTGGCAACTTATGTTTTCTTCCTTGCACACACATACACACAGTGTCTCATTAATTTAAAGGGATTTGATGCATGGTGATTTCTCTTGAAATTCACTTTTGGCTATACCCACAAATAACCTATATGCAAAAACAACCTATGCTTTTAATTTTAGTTCATTAGGAAATACAGTAACCAAGTGGCAATATATATATAAAGTATAATATATTAATTCAAATTGCTCTCTCTTGTCTAAGAAGCTGTCAATTTAATGAGACATCACAAATAATGTGCTATCTCAAAAAAAATCCCTCAGCTATAATTGCTCAAAGCGCATATTCTATCTCTAAACTACATTTTCACTGCATGCATAACATTTTTAAAATGATGTTAACTGTAATGCCTCTTACTCTGAACATTCTTCACTTACTGGCTTGAAATTCCTTCTTGATATAAAGGGGAAAAGTATAAATTGCTTCTAGACATCTAGGGAAACCACTAGAATACAGATTAAATTCTTTACAAGTTTTTGATATGTCAGGAGTCTACTCTCTGAGAAGCAGTTAAGCTAGTCAATAATGAGGCGATGTTAATTAGTCTATGTGCTTGTACTGGAGTATCATCTTACATACACATAAGAACTAACAAGGGCCCATTCTTTTTCTCTAGTATTCAAAGGAGCTCTTCCTAAAGCCTCTACTGAAAACCAAATACAACCACATGAAATAGGAAGAATATGAAAAAGGAAAGAATATAAATGAAGAGAAAGAAATATATGAAAGAAGAATCTAACAAAAAGGTATGGACATAAAGTATGGAAAGTATGGAAACAAAAAATTTTCAAGAGCATCTTATTCCCAGATTGAGAAATGCCAAATTACACTGATTTGAAATTTACACCCATCTCCTGGAATATCTGCTCTCAGGCACTTTTTAAACCAAGGACTCTAAAAGCAGCTGATGCTCAAGGGCTTTTTGTTAGGAACTTTTGTATTTAAATGTAGATGTTCGGACAGAGAGTCATTTATAATGGGATGATATATACATATTGGTAACCATAGTGTCTCAATTTCATTTTCATTTTTGATGTTTTGGGGTTTTTCTGTAAATTGCAAGGTTCCTGTAATCTCAGTTCTCTCAACACAGATGTTTTGGTAGAAAAGGATAATTTATGAGCAGTTATACCATTTTGGAAATACGCAGCTTTTAGTATCAATCTGAATTTTTCAGATAAAGCATAAGAGTAGAAATTGTCTTGACTAAAATAGGATGTAGAAGACCTTTAAAAAGGTTAACGTAAATAGCAGGCAACCATTTAGATTAATTTTTTTTTTGTTTATGAAGATTAAAGGACTTATTACTCTTCTGAAGTGAAACTTCAGTGCCCTGGGGAAAAAAAAGGTCTGTTTAGAAATTCAGGTAATGCTTACAGACACACACTCTATGGGGTGACATATCTGAGAAAACTTTTACATAGCACACTTGAAAACTTGGAATATTATTAGCAAGGCTGAAATCTTTCCTTGCTTCAACACGATATATGTTTTAATAGTCATATATTTATATCATAGAGAAAAGGTTTATTATTTATCATTGAATTCACTTAGCAAATCAAAATGAAATTAGTAAGTGCTCTGCAGTCTTTCTTTCAAAACACTGTCATAGCAGAATAGTCAGGACTGTGAACTACCTGGAGATTAAAAGGTGAGCTCAGGGTAATGAACAATGAATCTACCTGCATGCTGAATAGAAGGATTTGATTGAGATGCTATAAACACTGCTGTTATAGAGATGTAAAAATGATGGAAGCATATTTCCTCGGATGGCTCATGAGGATTTCTGATGAGCACCTTTTTGGACTTCTTTTTCCTGCTGTAAACTTCAGTGTTGACAACCAAATCCTGTCCCAAGTTTTAACTTCCCAACTACAGGCAGTTGGAATCTTGAAGTAAGTGTATTTGTGTTTTCAGGGGAAGAAACCAGTCATTCTCATGGAGACCTCAAGGGCTTCTAGCCCAAATTTTCTTCCTATATGGATTTGACTCTCTGGGTAACATGCCAAGTCTCTTTTCAACTTTTTTTTTTTTCTTTTTTTCTTTTTTTTTTTTATTTTGTACCTTAATTACTTTAAAAAAAAATTGTGTCAACGTTCTAATGGTGAACCTTGGTAGTGTTATAATCTTTGTAAAACTGCTTGCCCAGAAGATGAGATAGTATCACCAGGTCCCATATATCAGTCAACACAGATTTCCTTTATGGACCTTGGTTACTATTTCTTCAAAGGGTTTATTTGATTGTTTATAACTCTAGGAGCTCTCACAAAAGCTGTTTCTCTGTTTCTAGTTATGGGTTTTTCAAACACTCCACAGCTTTCTGGAGACAAACTAGACAGATATATGAGGTTAATTTGATTGCTTACCATGACATAGACTTTGAGATCCCGCTCTGTCATCATTTATCTTGCCAGGTGATGCTTTTTTCTAGAACTTTTGAAAATAGGACCAGTCTAGAGAACAAAAACCATTTCCAGTTTGACGGTTAACTCTACTTTTGAAAGCCTGCAGGGTTTCTTCCAAGGCATCTCACTTAGGCATCTGACCACCAGCAATCACCTTTATCCCCGTGGACTTCATCCCTTGTTGTGAAGATGGGTTTATGGATTAAGTCTCTTGCCATAATCAGCTTAACAACTCTGACTTTATCTTACTATTTGCAGTTGCTGGTTGCTGCTGTCTCTCAGGGCACTGACAGAGTTAATGACAGCCTTCATAAAACACAGCATTGTTTTCCCTGTAGACAAAATAACTGAAAAGAAAAAAGTGAAGCTATGAATTAAATGTTTAAACTAACATCTTTAAACAAGACATGTTACATACTAGGTAATAGCTGTGAAAGAATTAGACCTTGTTTGATAAAAACACATTCCTACTTTGTCTGCAGATATTTGTCCCACCCTGAGTTCATGGCTAATTGTTTAAAACCTTTTCCTCTAGCCTCTTCCTCAATAATAATAAAGAAAAAAAAAAAAGAAATTGTTATTTTCAGTTTTACTAAGGAAGGAGAAGAGAAAGCAAGCAGAAGGGCAAAGTTCGAAGCTCTTAGGGCTGCTTTAATTTCAAAAAATTTGCAACAATTACTTTTTGTTCTCTATAAAACGTATGAATTATGGACTGTATTAGGGTAACCGGCATTTTTTTTTTTTTGATCCTTCAATGTTCATGACCTCACATCACAAATAATGACTACTGTTTCACACTGATACCAGCAGTCAAGTCTGAACAGGTGACAGGCTGACACATCCCTTGTAGCATTAAAGTCCTTGTCCTAGTAGCAACAGATGCAGAGAAATTTAATCTTTAACTGAATATGTGAAAGAGAGAACAAAATTTTCTCTAATGTAATTGCACCTGAGCTTAGGCAATAAAAGGAGCATACATTTGTTATTGACTGAGGAAGGAAAGCTAAATGCTCTGCCATCTGGGGATTTTAAAGAGCAGTAGTTTGAAATATTCTCAAAATGAAAGAAAGCAGACTGATCCATGTGTTGGCGAAGGAGAGAATGATTTGAATTAAATTTGTTACTATTCGTTCTAAGAGAGTATTGGTCATCATAACCCTGGAGGTTAAGAAAGGTGTAATTGCCTTCCTGCAATGACAGGTGGAGTTCATGTAGGAATACTTCCTAAAAAGACAAGGGAAGTATCCACCAACAACCTAGTAATGCAAGCCAAATTATCTGCTCATAGAAATAGATAAGACCCCATTGACATTAGAGGAGTTTTATCCGTTTACAATAGCAGGGATCTGCCTTCTTACTGAGGTTTATTGTTGTACACATTCTGCCCTGGTGTCATTCTGTAATTACTATAGAAAATAGTGTATTCACTTGATAACTTCTTCTAGCAGAAAAGCAATTAGCCTGCCAAGTGACTTGATGTTCCTAAGAAGGTATTGAAGTTTTGGAGGTTGGAAGTTTTAATAGAAAGAAATAGAAGTGAAAGAGGGAAAGTGTCTGCATGGTAAACAGTGTACAAGGGAGAGTTCTGGGTAGGGAGACAGAGATGGCCATTTTACAAAGTACAATTCACAATAAAAAACTCAAGCTTTAATGTGATACCAAAACCAGAAGAATATTTTACTAACCCACTAACTCCTTTCAGTATTGACTCTGCAATACTGAGAAATAAACATGGACTTTCTACCTGAACAAATCACTTAGGCTATTCAAGGCTAGGTGAGCAGTAGCCACATTATACAAGATCACTTGTCACATCTCTCTGATCTAAAATATTATTGATGCAAGAAGGAAAGAGGTTCTTCTACACAGAAGAGTTATTAGCATATGAATAGCATTGTTAATGTGTAAAATACTGTTTGACCAGTGCTTCAGCCCTACTTCTCTGGATTAGGATGGCACTGATGAAATCTCAGTTTACTGGGCACAAAGGCAGAGGTGGAAACGCTGGTGGATATCTCAGATTGTTGCAGTATTGTTATCACAATAGCATGAAGTGTTATTATTTTGCTATGGAAATCATGACAATTTCTCTTGTACAGAAAATAGATGCAACATATGATGGACTGTGCAACATTTGAAAAAACTGCCTAGGCAGTTAGTGAATGGAAGAATAAATTAGATAAAGCACAGCAACCTTAAAGCATAATAACCATTTTTGAATCTATTAGAGAGGAAAATGATTTTGCAAACTGTGATTTACCTGGCTCTGTAGAGCTGTATTGCATGCCTCTGTTGCATTTTGTTTTCTCTTTACAACTGGTCAAACAACAATTTAGAATCAATAGGTTGTGGAATATTAGAATGTCAGTATCTATTGAAAACTGACTGTTATAGTGATCTGATATAATTCAAATCAATACAGATATCTTTAAAAAATACATTCTGTGTTGTTGGCAGAGCCATATAGGGATGTTAGGCAAATAAAATGCTCCCAATTGTCTGCTTTTTTATAAGAAGTCTTAATGTTAATTGAATCTCTATTTAATGTTAGCTTATGTTCTTTTTTATTTCATGCAAACTAGATTAAAAAAAAAAGACATCATTCACATAAAAATGTATTCAAAGAGATAGAGCCACATGCGTGTAAAGAAACATTATTCCCAGATGGTACTTTACTAACGTGTAGTTGGGACAAGCAGAATGTCAAGTCCACATATACCTAGAGGCTTCATGTTTTTAGATGCAGGAGAAATCCTTAGATTGTATTTCACCATCTACTTTTAAAAAATGTAAATAAACCACCAGCCATTTAAAAAACCCTCCTTTGAAAAACCCAATCAAGTTCCTAAAAGCCTCCTAGCAGCCTTATTTCAGCTTGGTAAATCATTATAAAGACAGAAGGAAGTAGATTCATGCCTTTGCTATACAATGCTTCTGAGGAGACAAGGAACACAAACTAGAGCTAAGATAATGAGTTTTTTTAATGCGCGTTTATCAAAGTGCATCAATTCTTCTTGAAATCTTAATTTTTTTAAGGGAAAAAAATAGGTGGGTGGGAAAGCCTTGCAAGTTGATATTTGTTATGGGAAACATTTAAAATTCTGTTTCACTTTAAGTTTAAAAGGAGAAATGAACTTTCTGTGTTCAAGAAAACAAAGTTTGGTCAAATATAAATAGGCATGCAGCTCTGAGGTGACAACGTCAGTAAGAACAATTGCAAGAGAATTCAGTTCATACATCTTTCAGAGGATGTACAAGAGTAGGAGTTCCAACTACTGGTCAGAGACTACAGCTGGTGGGAAACGTCCTGGGGGAGCAAGAGGAGTAAGGCAGCAGACATGCAGAAGGTCTCATAAATACTGGTGGGCTTGTCCTTCTCTACTTTCTAGGTTTTGCAGGGACAGAATCCTGCAGTCATGTACAGGCATCCTACAGATCCCTTGTCTCACCTAAAGGCATGAAATCCCCAGGTTAAGGAAAACACTTAAAGGTAAAATTTTATTTGCAAACACATTGCTTTGAGTGCATATTATTTTTCGGGAATATTAGATGTAATGAACAAATCCTGAAAGTGCAACAGGCCACACCAGTGCAATCGGTTTTAATCTTGCTTCAGTCAGGAGAGCAGAATCCAACACTCAAGTTTGGTTCATAAGTTTCAAAAAAGGCAATTATTGCATTTAGCAGTTACCAGAAACTGTTTACTGAATATAAATCTGGGATTTTTTTAGACCAGCTGTAATAATCTTGCTTAGAAATGCACATAGCTTCCTTTCTTCCACAAATATACAAAATACTAGCATTTTATGTATTCCTTCACTGGACACATAGAGAACACCACTTTCAATTTCAAAGCATATGTTCGGATTTTGAGAAGGTGCATGTTCAAATCCAGAAAAAAAATATGCTCTTAATTAAAATCTACATGCACTTTCATAAAGATGTCATAGTGTTATTTCTGCGTGCAGAGTCTCCACACATAAAGGTATGACTAAGCCATATGTATAGTTAGAAAAGTATTCAAGTGTAAGTCTGCCATAGCTGCAAGCTGGGAGTGGTAGTTATATGCAATAGAGTTCACTCTGCAAGTATTTGACATCAATATGCAATGTCAAATAATTTTCTAAAGCCAGATAGTCATGAATAAAAGTTCATAGATTAATTCAACACTTTTCACTGCTACACTTTTTAATGAATTCTCTCACTTAAATACAGAATTCCATAAGGCAACCTGTTAAAAATGAAATTGAGATGCTTCCACCATCAATCTGAGCATGCTATAATGTCACAACTCTACTAAGGCAAAGTAAAGTTCGAGTTATCTTCTTTTAACATCACTTTTAGTTTTTTATTGGTTTTGGAGCAGAATTTAATAACAATTTTTTGATCTTGTAAAAGTTATTAGAGGAAAGCATTGCTTTTTGTCTACGCTCTGTTGTAATGACTTGTACGTGTGTCTGTCCTACATATTGCCCTCAGCTGCTTCACTACTGCATAAAATACTTTGTGGTGAAGGTTATACAAGTTATGCTGTGTACATCCAGTGGCAAAAACAGTTTTATGAAATTGTCAGCTAATTCCAAGAGCACAGCTTGAAGTAATGCTTGTCTTGTCACTATAGAAAATTTTGCAGAAGGGGAAAATGTCATATAATTATCAGAGGTGACTCATGAAGTAAGATGTCTTACCTACTTTTCTTATTTCCAGCTATGCAACTTTCACGAACTCTGCCATAAACTCATCCTCTTGTAAATCAATGTGCTTGCTTTGATGCATCCCCTTCTGTCTGTATAGACAGCAGCTTTTCCCCTCTCATTCCACACACACTCCCAAATTGTCCATGCTGGCAGCTGGTTGCAGTGAGCTAGCGTCACAGTTTTAATAAGCTGGTTTGTGGAAAAAAAAAATTCTCTGAAGGCATATCAAGCACTGCAGACCTCTAATGAGTGGTAGTTGTAGTCAAAGTTCAGTAGTCAGGTCTTTTGAGGTACTGAGGGATTATATCCTTTAATAGCTCTGAAATGAATAGAAAACATCCTTATTTGATTCTTATTTCTCATGCTTACCAATTTCAGGGCATAATCTGGTGTCATGGAATGTGTGCATTACATGTGCATTGGCATATCACCAGAAAAGGGAAAAGCTGTTGTCTATAAACGACCAATAAAACCCAGCAATTGGGTGAATCAAAATTAATGTGTGTTTGTTTGTTTCTGCCAGGGACTACTTCTGTTTCTTCATCCTTGGCTATGAGCTTCCAATAGATCAAATTGTCCTTTCTCTTTCATTTGACTGACAACAGAGCCAACACTTGCTGAAACTTTTTTTAGTTCCTTGTGTTTCTCATCCCCTTTTTTTAAACTTCATTCTTCTCTTTTCCTCTCCAGAGATCCGTCACAGCAACATGCAGCTCCCAAGTGTTATCTTTGATTTGTTTGGCAGTGTATGTCTAAATCAAAGAGAAGGGGCACAAAGTATCCTGACTGATGTGCAACCTTATAATGATTTTCTTCCATAATCCCTCACATAGTGCCATTCAAGGAAAAGCTAAATAATTACTTTTAAAAAGAAACTTCAGAGCTTCGTGATCATGTTCTGCCCATCAAAAGCTCATTCTGTATCTCAAGGGTATTAAACAGTCTATCTTGTCAATCAAGTCAATTATAACAAAACAAAACAAAAAAACCCAAACAAACCAAAAATCAAAACCAAAAAGGAGCCAAACTCTTTAAATATACCCTAACAAATCAGTGATCCCAGCTAGTTGGACTAGTCATCAGGCTTGATCCCAGACACCCAAAATATTCCCTTCTGTGACTAATGTGTTACAGCAAAAGTCAGTGAGGACTTCCTTGCGTTTCTTTACCACCAAATTAACGGTATTGAATTGTCAATATGCTTCAGGTTTTCTAGCTCATATCAGATTCACCTGAAATCTGCAACTGCAATGTAAGAGCAATTTTTTTCTTTTCTACTGTGATGTTGAATTGAAGAGCAATTTCGATTGTTTGTTGTCAACATGAAAAGCATTCAGCAAATTACACTTACATCTCATTTCAAAGTTAGCTTAGCAGAAATTAAGCTCTTTTTTATGGAGCTGTTTATATTTTGTGATTATGGAGGACATTTATTTATCTGTGGTCTGCAGTTCTATTGCCAACACACCTGTTTATTAGATATACCAATTTGCTTCCCATATTTCAGTTTTAACTGTGTGTCAGTACATGCACACAACTACATATAAGTATAGTAAAGCACACACATGCGTATATATATAAAACAAATACTTATTAAAATATACCATGGTTCATTGATGTGCACATTAACACATTTAAAGAAACCTTTCAGTTCTTGAGTGCAACTCTTTTACATTGAAGCCAGTGTAAAGGAAACATCCAAGTGCATTTGCATGAGCTACACTCCTGTAATGAAGTTATGGCAGAAAAAAATGTGTCAACACTTGCATTTCTTCAAAGTTGAATGAATTTCATTTTTTCTTCACATTTTTTTTTTAAATACCTTTGGCTTTGTGACATGTATCCTTCTGGACACCCTCAAGTGCAATGCAAGAAGAACACTTGCAGGCTACAAGCTGAACCATAAATTCCCAAATGTCCATTTCAGTCTGTGAGATCCCCCAGGCACCTAAACTTTTACCTTCTAAACTGCTCAGGTTCTGTTAATGTATATACCCAGTAGCATAGCCATCATGCCTGAGCTAATGGGAACAATTTCACATCTTATGACTGTTTTCTATGCTTTGAGAAGTCTTTTCTGCTGGGCAAATTCAGTGTATTGCCTTTGCAATCACAACAGTGATGAGCACTTCCATCAAAATTGCAACCAGCGGAGACTATGTCATTCTCTAATTTTTGATCAAGTTAATAACAGGGGCTGCCATCTGGGAAAGGGAAAACTTGCCTTCTTAAATATCAAAAAGTTCAAATTTATATTACTTTCTTACCACATAAGTATCCTCATTAATGATTAGAATCAGAATTTTCTTCCATTTCCCTCTATTGTCTGTTTGGGGCTCTGAATCCTGGATTTTTTTTTTTTTTTTTTTTTTTTTGAGTACAGTGGCAATGAAGAGTTTTTCTTTCTTGGTCTGGTGGATTACCATGTGCTTAGGACATTACAGGAAGGTCAAATCTATGAACTTCTGGCTAAGGAAGGTCAAGAATTGTATACTTCTAATCTCAGGTAAATTTATATTGGCATGACTGTAGGGTAGTGATGATATACCTTCTTTTTGTCCTATTATCCTAAAACCCAGTCTTCCTCAAAAACTCACTTTGAGCCTAAATGCAGGAATACATTTCTTGGATATATCTCTGTTGTAGAAGTGTAAGACCAACAAACTGTGTTCCAAAAATCAGTTTTAAAGGTGTCAGGAAAAAGGCAGAATGGTGAAACTGAACAGGGATCTTATATTACAAGCATGTCAGCAGACACAACTTATTTATGAGTTCAGGATAACAATTAAGAACAAATACTACACAGTGTGTAAGCAAATCCAAGCTTAGAATGATGACTCAAAATGCGTGAACCACTCACCTAAAAGGTGAGGACACTCAGTATCGGGAAGTTACATTAGACGGTTTCTCGATCCAAAGGGAGGGCTTCCCATGACAGACTCGCTGCTCCAAGGAGAACTACTCAAAAGGTGGTCTCCGGTTGAGACCCCATTTTATAACCTGAGCAGGATCTGAACTGTGGTCACCTACTGGTCATGGTCATACACAGCTCTAATTAGTTGAGGGATCTCTTATGTAGGCTCATTGGCTGAGGTAGTCTCTGTTGGACTTGGGTATCTAGGGTATGTGACCGGGGGGCTCTCTGTGCACGTGACCTGCAGCTCATGTGTTTCCTGCCAAGCTGAGTACCATGCCCCTATACAGTACCACTAGACTCACAGGAGGGAGGAGATGGAGGGTGTTCCTGCCACAAGATCCCAGTCTTATATAGATTATAGACTCAAAGACAACATTTCAAATATGCATTCCTTTTGGGAAAATTTGCGCTGTTTGGGTTGTTATGACTGTCACACTTAGTTGGAATTCTTGTTATATCTGTTCACTTAGGAGACAATTTTAGACCAAATCTGGTTTTATGAATATAAAATCTCATGCTAAGTTGCTCTGGCCTTTTATTTGTGCACTTTCACTGGAAATGCAATAAGAACTCCAGATTGCTGAACTATGGACATGACCATCATTGCTACCAGACTTGCTTGTATTGTGTTAAGTGATGGTGCAAGCATGGAAAATCTGCTGTAGAAACAATGGTGGAAGTATGCCATTTTGAAGTACCAAATGAGTGATAACTAATTTCAGTCTCTTTTCTATTAAAATATTCAGAAATATGTTATGAGTTGAAGTTCATAGTGCTGGAGTACTTTATAATATCAGTAAAATACATTCTTATTTAATGTCCACATAGCATTCAAAGTTACATAATAATGTAATAATCACTTATTATTAAAAATTTTTTCATATTCTGCATATGTGAGTTCAACTTCACTGTTATTAGCAATTCAGCTGGTGTGGAAAATTATAGAAGACAGCATAAAAATAGAATCTAGCTTGACGTAATGCTTTTTACTTTCAAGGCATCCCAAAACACTTTATAAAATATGTTGTTGTTAGTTATTAAAGACCTCCCATTAACTGGGAAAAGGTGTTTGATGACTTCAAAGATAATTGAGACTATGTTTCTTAATGTAAGGCTAAAAAGAAAAAGCATTTTCAAACAAACTTCTGTCACAGAGAACAGTCTGGGGAGAGAACTGACATTTGTCCTCTCTTGGTCAACAGATTGTTATTAAATCTCTAAAATAATATTAAGCAATATTTTAAGGAACTGACTTAAATCCACAGGGGGAATAAAAGAGAATGAAGGCAGATATTTATTCTGAAATTTCATACTATTGTGACTGTATTTCAGAGTCTGATGACATACTATGCACATGTTATTATTAACCTTTGGTCAGACAGCATGGGTTAAGATAGGAATATCATCCCGGGCGTTAGCCATTAATCTGGGTATCTCATTGCCTTACTGAAGTTTAGGTTATACGGATAATAACTCCGAGCCATATTTTGACACCTTTATTCATGCTGAATGGTATCTTATACAGCTTTAAGTCCCGCTAAAATCAGAAGGTTATTTCCAAAGAAATGCATTAGTCAACGTAGAGGAATATTGTCCTTTGGCAACATCGGCAGATGAAATTGTACTGTAAAACATTACCGCATCAGTCAGAGCAGGGTATCAAAATGGCTTTGTATACAAATTTGAAACATATTCTGAGATAGTGGCTCCTGATAATGCCATTTCATTCTCTCTTTCAACGTGTGATTACTTGCCACAGAGCAGTAATGACAATACAGCACTACCATTTTATCAAAAAATGACAGTCAAACCATGGATATGAATTATCAAAGTTATGAGACTGAGGCATGCTGGGGACTCAAATTCAGGTAGAAATTTAGTGTGATGATCTTAAAAGCTGTCTTAGTTCATTGTAGACCATTTTAATCTACGGGGACTCAGCCTGTTATGTATTAATTTAAAGAATTGCAAAGATGTATGTTTCACACGTAAATCACATTAAATTATGCTATTTTAATGTTGTGTCATTTTTTTAATTGTATGGTTTTAATGCTATCTTCTACAAACAAAATCACAGATAATTCTTTTAAAGCATACTTTAAATTGCTTTTGTTAGCCAATTAGGCTCATTCAGACCCATTTCAGTGTACTCAAGTTTGTGTGATAGCCATAATACTGAAAAAGTATTTTAAGGCCTGTAATTGTAATATTGCTAATGGGGAGTCCCACTCCAATAACCCCAAAGAACTACATTTTCTAAGAATTTACAAGGATATGGCTTTGGGGAAATTAACATAACAATAAAAATGGAAAAATTTAGTAATGGAAAACATCTAGTTCAAGAGAGAACAGAGAGAACAGTTTATGTTATTTAGTCAGATATGCAGTTTTAGCAGGATCTTAGTAGTTTATGTAATTAAAACACGTCACATCAACAACTGATGGAAAACAACAAAATGTTACCATGTAATTCAAGATGATACAATAATGAATGCACATCAAGTACTCTTGCCAACAGTTTTGACTTCAAGATTGAGTTACAGGAGAACCTTGGGCCTACTTTTAAGCATCTTTGCCATTTGAGCTCATGTGGCTACATCTGTGTCTTCAGCAAGCTTTCTTACAGAAACACAGGTGTCTGTGCATGAAAGAACATCCTAGAATGTCCTCTGAGGTTTCCTGTAGGACAGTCTCAGGCAAAAATCCCCAAAGAAATAATTTATTTGATTGGACAGCTTGAGCTGGATGCCTCCAGAAAGGAACCCAGAGCAAAGAAATTCCTGGGCAATTCTACCCTTAACGAACTCTGTATCTGCCCTTCACGTGCTCTTCACGCACCTTGCACATGCCTGTTGGTTCAATGGTTACTTCTGATCTGGGGTCATCTTATTCCTCAGTGGATTCTTTCTCTGTCTCTAGGGAGGCCGTGAACTGTTCTTATCTTGACAGGTTGCAGCCTCTGCTGACGGTTGTCGCTTCCTTATCTCCTGGTTTGTACCGGTCTAAGGGCCTTCCTTTATGTAAGTAGAAGTTCAAACCCGGTTCAACTTATCTAGGTGAAAGTTTGCAGCTTGCAGCCTAATGCTTCAGCAACTTTAGCTACTAATGCTAAATAAATTCTCTATAAATAGTATGCCAATGTGTCCTAACACTAAGTAAGCAATTAATTTTATTTAATCTGAACCACTAATATTCCATATTCTTTTACAGCACTGAGGGAAATGAAGTAGGAAAAGCATTGCATTGCTGCTTGTGTCTTTCAGAGGCTTGGTTTCCAGTGCTACAAACAGCTTGGAGAGGAGCTGATCAGATGTTGATAGGAGCTGCTCCACTCTCCCAGTTAGTTCTCCAATGCTGTACAGCATGTTACCAGTCTGCGAAGGCTTGTCCTTGCATCATGATTTTTGTGAACATATGACTAAGAGCTTGTATTTCTTGTAGAAGCTGGGAAAACCTTTTCAGAGTCTCTTTCCAATGCTTTTGACACAAGGGGTCAGACCTCCTTGCTGAGAGTGTTCAACCAAGGTAAGATGCGTGGGCTCCCTGGACAAAAGTTCACAGCTCAGAAAGAGAGACATTTGATCTGGACCCCAGCTCCTTTTCAGGAGTTCCCAGTCCCTCTGTGTGTGGAGCAAAGATGGGATCGTGCTTCATGGAGATATGTTGGTAGGCATGGGGATTCATCAAGCATGCTGAGGACAGTCACCAGGCCCTCAAGCACACCAGAGGAGATCTCCCTCCCACTCTGACAAGCCAGCTTGCTTTTTTCTAACATGCTGTGCGATGTTTTAGGACCATTACTTTTGCCATGCTGAGAGCTTCTACATCACTTAGTTTATCAGTCAAGGACAAAACGGTTTTGTCCATAAAACATGATCTCACTCATGCCTCCCTCCATCAGATAAATCATCCAGTAGATCGTTTCATGACTTGCCTCTCTGGTGTCCTCATTCTCATTATCTGTAAAGGAGATTTTAGGGGAAGTTATTAGAGGACCCTCAATAAGCTTATGTGGTTTTTTGTTGTGTTAGAGTACCATTCTGTTAGCCTCCTCCACCGTCTTCCGCTGTTACCCAACAACTGCTGTCTCCTCTGAAGTGTTTTTGTGCTTTCTATCTCTATTGTTGTCTTCTTCTCCTTGTCCACCTCTATTCCTTGACTCCCCTTAAAAATTGCTCATTGAGCATATAAAACTGAGATTTTTCAGATATTAAAACTTGTCTGGTCATTGGGTCTTTTTTATGGGAACAACGTGGGAATGTCCATAACATGAAGGTGGCTGGCTCTCTTGTCTCTTCTGCCACTCTGCCAAGTATTTTATGCAGAGCACATGAAAGTTAGAAATTCTCAACCCAACAGTAAGAAAATCTTATCCTGTCCCTAGAAACAGCTAGAAGAATTTGCCTGAAAATCCTCTCCCCTTCATCCCAAAGACCCCAACAGATCCCAAAAATTACTCCAAAGGAGACACAAGCAGCTTGGAAAATTTCACATTAAGTGACAAAAGCCTGTGAGCTTTAAAGTTAATGAGTATGAAAACAGCATCCTAAAATTAGAAGTGTTGTGCATCCTTAAGCCTGGCTGAAACTAAAGGCAGAACTTGTAATTAGGATCTAGATAGTGAAAGCAGCACAGCTACTGATACCAGGGCTAAGATCTGTCCTTGGATATGCATGTTGTAAGAAGTTCCTACCAACTTCCAGCAGAAACATTTGCACAGAGCCAGCTGTGGACTTCAGGCTGAGTTTGCAGGGAGTCATGTTTGATTTTGTACTGGCATCGTTACCAGTTACAACTGTCATCATTTCTGTCATTATATATACCTTGTCTTGAAGAGAATAGATATCAGCAATATGTTCAGAAGCTAAAAAAAAAAGAGGAAAAGTTTTAATTATAATTACAATCAAATTACATTATTGGGAATTATAATGCTTCTATGACATGCACAGTGTCACAGAGGAAAATTTTAATTTTTACTATTGATAAAATTATTACTTTATTTCTTCCTTGAAATTTACATTTTCCTTATGGGAAAGTTCCAGGGAAAACAAATGTGAAGGAAACAGAGCTGAAATGTGCAGTATGGGTGATGAAACTGCCAAGTTAAATTATTTTGTTCTGGGCTTAGTGGTTGTAGACTATTCTCTTTGATGTATTAAAAGTTAAGAATGTAAATTAAAATAATTGAGACCTCAGTGAAGTACATGGAACAAAAGGTAGGACATCCTTTGGTATACACAGATGCACAGTTAATGCTTAGCATAGGTAATGTAATAAATTGTCCACTAAACAAATTTGAATGCAATTGGGAGTCTGAGCCTTTCCAGGAATTGATACTGATGCCAAAAGAATTCATGTTCTATATGCAATATGAGTAATAGTAGAGAAAAGCAAAGTGAACACTTAACTGGTATTGTGGCTTAGTAATTAAATTGTGGCTCTTAAAACATTGTTCCCCCACAAAAGTCCTCATGAGTAAATGAGTTCTGTAAGTGTGGTTTTAATAAAATTGACTTAGATACATTCCAGCCTACTTCTACATCCTTATACTTTTTAAATTTAATACAGTATTTCTAGTTAATACTTTTTAGCACAATCAAAATTTCTAAAACATTTGCTCTGAGATTCTGCGTTAAAGTTTAATCATTGAACTTTCGTCTAGCAATCAAAGAACCGCTGCATCATATCGATTGCTACTGTCAAGTGCCTCTCAGTCCTTAGAACTCTGGGCAATTTTCTTGGGAATTGAAGTTAACTATGGCCAGTAGCAACTCACCTCTGTCTCATTCTCTGACTGTTTGTTAAAGGAAGTTATTTTCCAACAACTTGAAGTCTTTGATCTGCAGACTGCTCCTCCCAGCAACCAATAATTTAATGGTTAATGTCCCTTATCTATTGCCTCTCTTTAAGATGGTCACCAAATTTCAGCTCACAGATTTAAGTTTAAGACTTCTCTGACTGAAAAGCTATTGCACAGTCTTAAACTTATTTTGGACCCTTTATTCTTCCAATATATCTACAGTGATTTGGTTTTGTTACTTTTTAATAGGACTATCTCCTTCCTGAGTGTAGTCCTACATGCTACAATTTTGTACATAGTTGTGATGTTGGTCTAAGAATAAGAGAAGTGTCTGTTCTCATCAGAGCAGAAGACGAGCTTGTGCGTTTCAAAACCTGATCATTTTTCAACTATAGCAGTTTTCCCAGTAAAACACAGTCCCTCTCCCAGAAGATCCTGCAGTGTTGAATGCATTTATTTGTATTCTGGGCAAAATAGCTTGCTATATCAGGACTAATTCCTCTGATCCTTGATGTGAGAGAGAGAAGACTAATGTGGCTACAATGAGAAGTTATACTTTGTACAGTGCAGAGGCCCATTTAATCTTATGGGGTGCCAGCATCAACCTTAAGGTGCCATGTTGAAAGCAATAATAAAACTTTAGTCAACAGAAAAAAAGCACATATTTATGTGATCCCATTTAAGTCAATAACAAAACTTCTATTAACTTCAAAGAAGCCTGTACTTGTATTCTAATTTCAAATAATGTACAGTGTAGAAAATGGTGTCTGAGAAATTGTTCCTCCAGCCAAACAACCAGCAGCTGCAATATCGTCCATTCCCTTCTCAGAGAGTGAAAGGATTCACAGAAGCTTGATTTCTTGCTCTCCTTTGAGGCTAGGTGTCATAGATCATGGGGTAAAAGTGTTTGCAAATAGTACAGGGTTACCCCAACTGAATCGCTGTTCTTCAGCAGTGCTGTAAATGCTACTTTTGGGTTGGTTTTTTCGTTGTTTTTTTTTTTATTGTGTTTTTTTTTTTTCTAACTGCTTGTTCTTTTTAAATGTCCTATATGCGCTTGATCTCTTCCACTTTAAAATAAATAACAGTGACACTTGCTAGGTGTTTTCTGGGAAGTCTAAAGGGGGAACAAGCAAAGTTTGTTAGCACCAAAGTCTTTGTCATTCTGACAGCTTTACTACATGACAAGGGACAATGCTTAGATGAAACAGCAGGACTGATCCTACATCAAAATAAGGAATAAACTTTTTTGCTTAAAACTGTGCTCATATGGATGCAGCCATTGAACAGTAAGTGGATCTTTGAAACTGAATGCTTTCAAATAAGTTTTCAGCCATTTAAAAATATACACTCATGCACACAAGTCTTTCTGAGAATTTGACAGTTCTTATTCATACTGTGTTGTTGGTGACAACCGGATGACCAATCAAGCAATCCAAGCACAAACATCCAAATCAGCAAACCCATAAATAACCATGCCAAATGGTGCAGAGAGGACTTGAGAGTACTTTTATCTGCAGACATACATGCCTACTAGTTTAAAAACAAACAAAAAAGACATCAACTTCCTGCTATTGAGCAGAAAATTTAAAAGAAGTCTACATGAAGCAGGGAAAACTCATTGCAAATATTTGTGTGAAACTTTGCAAGAGCTTTCTGATTGTGGATACTGATTTCTCAGTGCTTTCATGTCCATTAGAAGCTTCTTCTTGAATTTGACTCATTTATGTATTTATTGCAACACATTTTCATTTTTTGATTAGATATCCCCGTCCTTTTCTCAAAGTGTATAGCATGGCAGTGAAGCAATTGATGTGGTGGCAAATATACGTGTTTTGATCAAAGACAAACTGAAAAGAAGCCGTTGTTCCCATAATTTCTAGTATAGGTCTCATGGTTTAACCCCCAGCCAGCAGAGAGGATCATGGGTTATCTCATGGGATGAGATAAAGACACTTTAATAAGTAAAGCAAAAGCTGCGCACACAAGCAAAGCAGAACAAGGAATCCATTCACTGCTTCCCATCAGCAGGCAGATTGAGTGTTGATCTGCTGGAGTGTAGAAAGGCTTTGCAGAGGGATCTGGACAGGCTGGATGGACGGGCTGAGGCCAATAGTATGAGGTTCAAAAACGCCAAGTGCCAGGTCCTGCACTTGGGTCACAACAACCCCATGAAGCGCTACAGGCTTGGGGAAGAGTGGCTGAAGAGCTGCCTGGCCGAAAAGGACCCGGGGGTGTTGGTTGACTGTCGGCTGAACATGAGCCAGCAGTGTGCCCAGGTGGCCAAGAAGGCAAACAGCATTCTGGCCTGTATCAGGAACAGTGTGGTGGGCAGGACTAGGGAAGTGTTCATCCCCCTGTACTCAGCACAAGTAAGGCCATGCCTCGAGAACTGCATCCAGTTTTGGGCCCCATACCACAAAAAAGACATTGAGATTCTGGAGCTTGTCCAGAGAAGGGCAATGAAGCTGGTGAGGCATCTGGAGAATAAGTCTTATGAGGAGAGGTTGAGGGAGCTAGGGTTGTTTAGCCTAGAGAAAAGGAGGCTGAGGGGAGACCTTATCTCTCTCTACAACTACCTGAAGGGAGGTTGTAAAGAGGCGGAGGTTGGTCTGTTCTCCCAAGTCACAGGTGATAGGACAAGAGGAAATGGCCTCAAGTTGCATCAGGGGAAGTTCAGATTCAATATTAGGAAATTTTTTTACACTGAAAGGGTTATTAAGCACTGGAATGGGCTGCCCAGGAAAGTGGTTGAGGCACCGTACTTGGCAGTATTTGAAACTCAGGTAGACATAGTGTTTACTGACATGGTTTAGTGATGGTTTTTATCAGAGATAGGATGATGGTTGGACTGGATGATCTTAAAGGTCTCTTCCAACCTAGACAATTCTATGATTCTATGATTCTATCATCAGGAGAGCAGGGCTCCATCACATGTGACAGTTCCTTGGGAAGACAAATGCCATCACTCTGAACATGCTCCTCCTTCCTTCTTCTTCCCCAAGCTTTATATACTGAGCATGACACCATACGGTATGGAATATTCCTTTGGTCAGTTGGGGCCACCTGAACTGACTGTGTCTCCTTCCAACTTTTTGTGCACTCCCAGCCCAGTCCCTAACAGGGTGGTGAGAGGAGCAGAAAAGGTCTTGACTGCATAATAACAACCAAAAACAACAGTATGCTGTCACACTATTCCCATCCCAAATCCAAAACACAGCACCACACTAGCCCCCAGCAAGAAAATCAACTCTATCCCAGCTGAAACCACAACAATAGGTTTAATGCCTTTGCATCAGTTGCTAATCTCTGACTGTGGAGACAAAGAGGAATTAAGTGATCAACAGTGTGTGGTTTTAATATCATAGAAAGCAACCTATTATATCTACAGTGACTTTGCAAAGTGTATTACTGCTATCCCAAATGACAACAGCAGTGCCATTGTTGCCGTATCTGCTCTGCAATTTTTAGGTTGTGTGCTGTCATTGCCCCAGTGTTGCATGAAAGTTGAAACTGAATTGCTTTGGGACTGTACAGCCAGAAAACTCCAGACAGAGGAGGTAACAAGAGCAGAAAAGCCATGTTGCATTTCAGGCAAAAATGCTCAGGATGAGAAAAAGCCATGCATACACAAAAAAACACCCAAAACGTAGAGACACTAGAAAGAACAGAGTCAGGTGTGAAAGTTGGATGAATTGAAAGGCTCCATAAAATTATAAGACATAGTGCCATTGTTAAAATTTCCATTCCCATCGCAGCTTTTCCCCTGTTGCACTAGGCTGGCTAATGCCTGACAACATGATTAGGCTTTTGGTCTTTTGATTTCACAGAAGAAAATGCAAAGTTATTTCAGTGCTTCTTATTTCCCACCTCTCTCACTTTATATCTTTAAAAGTTTAGGATTTTTTTTTCTTCCCTTCACAATATTCTTTATCATTCCTTTCTCCATGAATAATATTTTGCATACTGCAATTCTATACCTCACTGACATGTAGCCTGCAACAATATACAATTATATGATTTTTTTCTCCATTTTTTGTAGAAAGACATCTGTCTTGTGATGATCTGCTGCCAGTGCAGGTGTCAGTGTTTGTCAAGGTATTTCTTTTGTAACAATATGAAGAAATTATTACTGAAATCAGATTAAAAACAAAGATATGTTAGATACAGCTGGTGCTTTTATATTCCTTACAAATTCTATCCGTCTTTGCTGATGTACAAGAGATTTTGTTTCACCAGTATCTGATTCTGTAAATAAAAACTATTTAAACTTCAAGTTAGAAAAAGAAGTAAAGAGGAAAGACATTAACTATAATGAGAATTCCTCTCTTTTTCAAAAAGATTATTTGTATATCCAACCCCCAGCAATTTGTCAGTGTGCCACATTCCACTTTCATGTCTTTATAGGATTATTACTTAACAGGTTTTATTGAAATTTTTGATACCTCATAAAGAAAGACAAGTGAAGCCTGAGGGACAAAGCATTTGATTTATGTATGTTTTTCTTTTGTGTGATAGTAAACAAACAAAAAAAGCAAATAAAGTTCTCCACCAGACATATAAAAGTAAACCCATAGGACAAAGTTTCAAAGGAGAACAGCATTAATGGCAATTTTAACATGACCAAACAATCAAAGGAATCTCTGTTGCAATATTGCTTTAACAAGAATAGTAGTGAAGAATTTGCTAAAAGGAAAAAAAACACCCAACTTCTTTTCACAGTGAAATGATGACAAGGCCTGCACAGCATACTAAAAAGAGCAAACTAAACATGGTAATTAGACTTTTTGCTTGTCAGCACAGCCTCTGAAGACTTAAGAAGGCTGAACTAAAATGTTGAATTAAAAGAGAAATTGCCTGCAAAAGCTATGATGTCTGAATGTTACTGAAACATGTTCAGTATTTAAGTTCTTGTTTGTTTTTTTTCTTCTTGTTACTTCAGTCCAAACTGTTTATCTATGCACCCCACTGCCACTGCCAGTATTTCAGGACAATCTGGCTTCTTAAAGAAGTGGTGGTGCATCTAGGTCTCAGAGAGTGGCACGCACAGGCACGGTTCCATCTGTTCAGAACTGCTGTGTGGAAATTATATAATGTTACTGCTGCTTCAAACTGAGTTTCACTAGCGGCAATAGCAAACGGCTCATTGTGTAATAACGTTATGTAGATTATGGACTCCCACGCCTTCAAACAAGAGGACTGTAGTTTACTACCATAAGGCTAGTCATCTGAAATACTGCCCAACTTTGTATTCCACTGGAATTATTTCCCATGGCAGAGAAGTCTTTCATACAAGATTATACCACTGCAAAGTTTTTGGCTGCTGCTTTATTTTCTTGGCGATTCAGAGGAACTGGTCAGAAAGATGACACTAGGCTTCTCAGTTACATTATCAGCTTAATGAACAAATCAAGGAGCAATTATAATTTGCAACAACATATCTAAACTGGATCTTGAAAGCTCATTTATTCTGAGATTCATTTCCCACTTTCTCACCCATGGTGATTATCAGGCTCCATGGAAGCAGCTAACCTCTAGTTGGAAAGTGAATCTTAGGGTGTTCTGTGCCAGCATTGATATACATGCTGGACGACACCCAGGTGCCCTGTGTATAAAGCCCTTCAACTGCTTGGAATAAATTCTGGTAGAAGACATTTGTACCACAAATTGTAAGGACACTGGAAATGTCTCTTCAATTTGCCAGGCTTCTTGCTGCCAAGAAGGTTTCTTATGTCAAGGGCTTATTCTCTGCTCTGGCACACCACTGTGAGGCTGGTATTTCTACAGCAATCTCAGAGCTAACACAGAATGACTTCTACAGTTCTGAAAACTTAAGCCCAAGGGATGCAGTCTAGAGTGGTACTGGCACTCCTACTGTAAAGTTTTGGAGAATTTAGGTGATGAAGTAAGTTTTAAGTAGGTTTCTTCCTCTGCTGTCCTTAATATTCTTGCTCCCTTGGATCTGTTAGTAATTGAGCTTCTGTCTTTCCGAGGCAGCCTTTCTATCAGTACTGCTCTGGGACATCCCACAGTATCAGCAGCTTTTTACCATTTCATCATCAGCAACCATTTCATCTGCCTTCATTGGAAGTCCTTCAACAGATGCAGCCCTATGGTAGCAGCAGCCTCTCCTCTTGTCCTTTGTGCCAAGCTTGCTCAGGTCCCTCAGTCATCCTTGTTGCTTTGGATAGCAGAAATCAAGTGGAATCAAAGCTATGTAGTAAAAAATTGGCCCAGCTTTCCATTTCACGAAGTCTTTTTATTCCATCATGCATATGTCTCTTTTCTGATTCTTCACCCTACCACTTCATTTCTTTTTTTCTCTTCCCTTTTGTAATTCTAGTGTCCCATGGTGCTTTTCTTTCTCCATATATTTTTGTTTCATGCCTGTGTGTCACTTCTTCTAATTCCCCTAGGTCACATGTTGATGTATGAAAACAGCTCCTATTTCCTCTACAGCTCTCAGGCAGCAGAAGATTCTACCAGAGAGATCTAAAGTACTTCCCCCCTTGACTTTAAATTGGTTTTGTATGTCTTGTTTTCAGTCAAGAACATGAAGAAGCAGATGAAAATAAGAAGCGCTAACATTAAGAGATTTTACTACTGTGAAGCAGGTCATTGAAATCCATAGAATTCATAGAACTAATCTCATAGTTCTCAGACTACAGATTGGAAATCAGATTTTGGTTTTTAGAAAGTGAAAGAAAGATATGAATAAATCTAATAATCCATTAAAGCATAGTTAAGTACAAACTAAAGGCCACAATTATAACAGAGTGCATTGTTTTTCTATCTCTTCACATCAGTCACACTTCAGAAGTTCATGAATTCTGCAACGGTCTTCTCATTTAAAATAGACAGAATATCTCCTATATCAAGACACCATTTTTAAAGAGAGAGCTTATATAGGAGCTACTGTACATATTTTAAGAAAAACATCATGAATTTTAAAAGAACGACTTTTGGAGTGAACTAAATCAGAAAAATTAAATAGAAAGCATTTATACAAGATCAAGGTATGTGGTAATGTCCCCACTTGCTTTTCCTGGGGATAACAGTAATACACTAGTCAGGTCTGTTTCTACAAATTTGCAACTGCTGCTTCTGATTTGTTCTGCCTTGATATAATCAATCTGAATTCATGGTATCACCCTATGCTGCCACAGAAACAGTTTCTGTGGGAAACAGAGCAAAATGCAATGGATCCTTCCCTGGTACAAATGGGTGTGACACAATGTCTTTACTACAAGGTCAGTTAAGAGCAAATTGCCTATGACCTTCTTCTTGCTTGTAAATTTAATTGCTTTAGTTGTTAGCTAATATTCTGGAAAAAAATATAGAAAGAATATAACAGACTGATCTGTATTTACGTATTCTATATTTGAAAGTTTTACCTATTAAGAAAGTCATTGCCTGAAATTGTGAGTGTTGCCTGCTGATATTTGCAGTGCTGACATTCCACGCTAGTTTACTGTATTATTGCATTTTCAGATAATGGTTTATGTATGTCCTTATTCAAGAATACACTAAACATTGCTGTCCTGACTTCCTTTATATTTGGTGTCATGTACATTTACATTCAAGGATGCTGTCCTGTGATAGGATCTGTCCCTTAACACCTCCCTTATAAACACCTCACTCAAAATGCAGAGGTGGAGAGGCACCATAATTCAAATGATGGGATTCATGTGGATTCAGTAGCGCTGGTGTGAAACTGTGAGATTATGCATAAGAGTTAGGTATTTTTTCTGCCTTGTATGCAGATGGGCAGGAGGATTTATAAACAGTTAGATTTCATCTTTGTGAATTATTTATCTTCCTTTAACTTAAAAAAAAATGTAAAAGTGTAATATGTGCTTCCCCCTTCCTCATTCACTTGCAGTGAAGCCAAGCACTAAGTCTGGCCTGAAAATTGAATGAGATAATTAAAATGCAATGGGGGATTGTCCAGGACTGTGTATTGGTTTTGCTTAAAAAATTTTTCAGTTGTGCTGTTCACTTCGATGAATAGTCTTGCATCTATTCTCCAGGAATTTTACTTGATCATCACTGAGACTAAGTCCCCAGAAGCATCTTCCAGCCACTTTTGCAAGTTTGACTAAATGAAATTGTTGGTCACCATAGTGGCACTGGCAGGAAAAAAAAATCACTCCTGAGACACCCCAGTAGATAGGAACTTTATTAATTAGCAATGGGAAATGGGAGTAAGAACAATTTTCTTTTCACAGGGAAGGCATTAGGGTTTTGTTTTTTACTTGGATATTAAAGCAATAAAGTCTTGATATGTTAATTTGTTGGATCTGAATGTGCTTAGACTCTGTGATGAAGCTGTTTTGACATTGGATGATGGGGTTGTTTTGATAGTGCATTTCTGAGGTTGGGCTGTTTTGACACAAAAGACTTTGACAAGATATTTGTAAGGTCACTGTGACCTACTGCTGCTGTTAATGTGGAAGTGATGGAAATGTAAATGTACTGGTGTCTAATCAATGGAATAAAGTACTGTGGGATATATGTAAATTGAGATGTAAATTAGCTAGTTTGGGTTATAAATTAGCATATTTGAAAAATGCTTCATGGGAGCTTTCTTGTCCATCTTGCTTTTCCAGTCCTAGGGGACATGTTTAACTATGAAAACTTTATGAGACTTTACAGTGGCCTTCCAGTACCTAAAGGGGACCTATAGGAAAGATGAGGAGGGAGGATATTTTATCAGGGAATGTAGTGATAGGACACGTGGTAGATTTAGATTAGATATTAGGAAGAAATTCTTTACTGTCGGGGTGATGAGACACTAGAACAGGTTGCCCAGAGAAGCTGTGGATGCCCCATCCCTGGAAGTGTTCAAGGCCAGGCTGGATGGGGCTTTGAGCAACCTGTTCTAGTGGGAGGTGTCCCTACTTATGGCGGGGGGGGGGGCAGGACACGACACCTAGATGATCTTTAAGACCCAAATTATTTTATGATTGTATGAAAACTGTTTAGCATTACAGAAGTGCTTCTTTCCACTTACTAAGATGGGAAAACTGGTTAAGAAAACTTGTGACTTTCTCTAATAACCTTACAAATTTTAATTTAGCAAAAGCAAACACCTTTAACTGGGCCTTATATAATCTCAGCCTAATCTTCTCGTCAACTCCCAAAGGGAAAGCACCTGGTTTAGTGGCTGATGCAGAATACACATCACAGAATTCGTTTTCCCTCTTACAGAAAAGAAGCTGCTGTCATTCAGCTCCTGTGATAAAGCCTGGAAGCCTGGCAGAACCAGCAATGCAAACTTCAGGGCTGGCAAAGCAGAGGGAGGCAGTGAGGAAACACCCAGTGAAATGTTGGCTACCCTGGGCTATAGGATGCCTGTGGCTGTCTTCTTTCACTATTTTGTGCCAGGCCAGACAGCTATTGAAGAATTAACAGGGGGCTGCTACACAAATAGAGCAGCCTGTTGGTGTGTTATGCAATTTAATGCCCTCACAGGAGATGGATCAATATCACAGTGGGAAAGGTAAGGAATCCAAGGAGATTAGTCACCGAAGGTGAAGAATGAAGAAAGAGAAAAGGCAAGAAGAGGAAAGAAGAAAGTTTCCTCCTCTTCTTCAGAATTAATATTATTTTTTTCTTTTCTTTCAGATTTGATCTGTGTGCCTGTATATGTTTGGGGTTTGCAGGAATGTTTTTCTCAGGGTCTCTTTTTATTTTTTTTTATTATTTTTGTAATTGTATGTCTATTTTGTTTCCCTAAAACCTGCCAGAGCTTGGTGTCAGTGAGTTGCTGCCTGAAGACTTTGCACTGGCCTCTATTTGCAATCCTGTACAATCTCAGTTTAATCACTATGGCATGGCAGTCAGCTAAGAAGTGCCCATAGGTGGAAAACATCACTGTGACATGATGCAGCTGATTTTACTTCAGCATGGCCTCAACACAAGCCATACTGACACACAGAAAATGTGTAGTAACTCCTCTTCCACTGTACAAATTCCCACACTTGCAGATATGAATTTGTCCTTTCTGAAAACAATTTTAGAAAATGTACAATAAACCACCGTTATTCTTTATAAGGTAACAGCAAATATTAAACAGATTGCAAACAAGGCAGCCTGACAGAGAAACTTAAGATATCCCATTAAGTAAATGCATCATTCTTTGCTCCCTTCAGTACCCTTTTACCCATCTTATCACTTCCATCAATCTTCAATCACTCTAATCATCTCCTTCCAGCCTTTGCATCCTGCAAAGACCATAAAAAGCTCTGCACTGGCTTTGTGGTTTCATTTCTCTTCTTTTTGCTCCCAGCAACACAAATAAGTGATTTCACAACCGTTGGGAAGGGGGAGCAGAGGGAAAAAAGATTTAACCTACCTCATCTAATCAGAAGCTCCTAACAGATGGAGAGAAACTGCTCCCTGTGCCCAACAGGGAACTGAGCCAGGGCTCTTCCCTCACCACCAACTGCTGCCAGATAAACATCTGAATTTCCTCTCTTCTGGAAGCTTATAAAAGCTCTAATCCGAGAAACAGCACCTTGTTCTTTCCTCTTCCCTCCCTCATGCCATTTCCTTCTCCCAGAGCACATGGCAGAGCGCCTTTCTAGCCTGATGAGTTTCAACATTGTGACAATGTCTAAGTCACCACTTTCCATCCACTGTCAAATCCACTATTAAAAAAAAAACAAAAACAAAACAAAAAAACCAAAAAAAAACACAACAAAAAACCCCAATGTCACAAAAAAAGAAAACCAGCAAAAACTCTTCATGCTTTCCCTTTCTAGCATGTCCTTTCAAGTTTTTTTGTCAAAAAGGTTCAGAGCACAACTGTGCAAGAAACAGATTTTTTGCTGAGATATCAGGAAGGTAAAGGGTATTAACCAGGGCAGAAATAAGGATAAACACAGTTACAAATAGCCAAGGAACTTATCTGTGATTTGAGAGACCTAAAATTCAAGTATCTTCTAGCAAAAAGCAGAACCTTTTAGGTAGCCCTTGCATCTTTGTGAGCTTGCCTTTCTTGTTTGGAAGAGAGATTTCATTCTGCACCTGACAAACCTCCAAACTGAAGATGATACCTTGGTCGCTGTCAGAGCACCAACTTTATTTGCCAAAATTAAATTCCCCGTTACACCAGTTACTCATTTCCAGCTATTTGCCTTGTCTGGACTGAGTAATAGGTACATATGATAGCATATTTCAAAGTCCAGTTCCTACCTTGTCATTCAGGTGGAGGAACACAGCCAGTACTCCTTGGCTCCCTTCCTACAAAGCATTTCTGTGTAGTGGATGGAGCTGTTGGATTACCCAAACACGGGACTGTGACTAGACAGACCTAAGGGCTAGAAAGACAACAGTACTCCCCAGGTTAGACATGGCTTCACAAGCCATAGTAAGGAAAATTTTGTAGGCAATGAAAGTGAATGTCACTAGTATTCAGTCGCAGGGTCATCAGTAATTTGTTAGTGCATGTGGGCCTTAAAAAGAAAAGCAACTCTATCTGGTACTGACCATGTAGGATCTCTGAGTATTTATTGCAAAAGATCCACCTAATGCAATCCACCTGCAGAAGTTCAGCAGAATGAACCTTGGCAAAAATTCATGCTCAATTCAATTAATCAGACAGATGATCGATATTCTGTATTTCATCTCCCTTAAAGGAAGGAAAACCCCACTTTACATAAATCAATTTGAATACAAGTTTTATAAGTGGTCAGCTGGGTACTAAGGGTTTTCTGAGAAAGGGACCAGAAGCAATGGCTGTGGCAGCACTGAAGTTCATAAAGTTTTAGTTTCGTAATTGAGTGTCATCCAGATAATATTTTTTATAGTCACCACGATGTTCCTGCTGAAACTCTATACCATAGAATCCTGATGGATTCCCCAACATCCAGTTTTGAGATTCAAACAAAATTTATCTAAGTTTGCACTCATTGTTTTCTTCAGAGACCTAATGTGCATCCAGCTACACACGTGCACATGCACACCTCCCACATACACCTAAATGGAATCTAATAGTAAAAGCCTAACAAGTTAATTCTCCTATAGTTTTAGAAGAAGGGACAAGAAAAATACTATAATTTCTGGCTTAATATTACTATGATAAAAATTAGTCTATAGCTTCTATTCCAATATTCACTGGCAAATAATTCCTTTACTTATCTATACAGCCAGTGTATTTGTCATATGCATTATGGTGAATAAGGTATTACTTCTGTTTCGTAAGGACTTCGATATGACTAGTAACACAAATATCTAGGTTGGTATTACAATTGCACTTTGACAACTTTGGCAGAAGAATAGATGCACATTTGTAGCTGATTTATTTTTCCATCAGAAAATGACAAAACACTGTGTTGTCAGTGTAATGAGATGCGACTTTCAAAAGTAGTAAATGGTCACAAATTGAAATATAAAAAATTCTTTTTAAACAAAAGAAAGAAAAAACCCTCACACCTTTTTTCACTGTGAGAGTGATTAAACGCTGGCAAAGTTTGCCCAGAGAGGCTGTTAAATCTCCATCATTGGAGATATTCAAACCCCGACTAGGCATGGCCCTGAGCAACCCCTCTGTAGGTGACACTGCTTTGAGCAGAGGGGTTGGACTAGACAATTTCCAGAGATGCCTTCCAGCCTCAGCTGCTCTGTGATTCTAAATAGTCGCATTTTCTGTACAGTCACAAAGGGTTTGTTTCTTTTTAGATAGTTCCACGAATTTCTCCCATTGTCAAATTCAATACCATCAGTCATCTTTCTGTTTTTGTAATAGCTGAAGCTTATCAGAATAAGAGGGACAGTTCAGAGGCAATTTTTACTTTTCCAGGAGAGAGGGCTGAAACAAAGGTGAGCTTTAAAGCTATTGTAAATTATGGATGCTGAGTTAGAGATAACAGAGTACACCTTCTTTAAGTAGGAATTATTTACAGTCTTTCATTTTAATAGTTCCTTTTCTTGATGTTTAAAGACTCTCCATCCTTTGAGTGCAAAAATCTTTCAGGTAAATTAGAAATAAGGGGAGTTAATACACTGAGTGATAGAGACAAAATAGCCAAAATGAAGACTTGTTATATTCCTGAAACTGCATCATAATCTGATATTCTACAAAGGGATGAAACTAAAAGGAGAGAGATAAAATGTGGTTAGACCACTGTATAACTCATGTGTCAAATGTGTTCATTAAACCAGTGAAACAGAATATGATAAACTGTGAAGGTTAATTACTAATGAAAAAATAAACACAAAGGGGGGGAAAAAGAAAGGACAACTCTGGAGTTTGTAATGATTGAATACAGCATGCTTAGGGGACTATTGCCACACATCTGCTTTGTGACAAGTACAGTAAAATTAGTTATGGATCATCAAAGAGATTCCTAGCACTTAACAAAATGAGACTGAAAGTGCTTTTTTTCCCCAGGTTCAGACATCTGGGAAAACATTAATCAAACATACAGATTCAGTGGGAGGAAAAATTTGGAAAACAACAATGTTGAAAGAGACTGAGTAGATAATATTGGCAGAAAATTAGATGCGAATCTGCAATGCAGTATCAGAGCAAAAGAGCCATTTTTGACTTCTAATTTCTTTTTATTTTTTCATTCTGCAGATGAAGAACCATAATACCTTTATTTAGGAAGAAACAAGAATCTCATTCTGTTTGAGAACAGTGAAATGGAAAATCCTGGTTGGTCCCATAAGATGCTTCATGTTTCCTACTGAATGCTCTTGGATCCCCTCTGATGCAGAAGGGAGCTGGTCCCTAGAAGACAGTGTACAGGGCTGGACAACCTCTTACCATAATGTTGCAGAGCAGTTGGAAGGGAATTCAAAGAAACGCAACTCTAGTGATTGCTGAGGGGATTGGCTTACAAGAAAAGATTAAAACTTCTCTGATTACATCTGTGCCCAGTGGGATGTGGTAAGGACCTTCATAACAAGTAGGCAGCAGAAAAAAAAAGAAATTTTGTGATATTGGCCACTGCATAAGAGCTGATCCCTTATTCGGGGAAGTGAGTTGGCTCTCCTTTCTCTGGTGCGTAGAGGCAACCTCTTGGGCAGAGTTTGGCTTTATTTAATTTGCTTTTAGCTTATCTCAAACACTTCTTAACCTAATTTAAATTGGCAGGTTTAAGAGTCTTGGGTTTGTTTGTTGTTGTTTTTTCCTTATCTATGCATTCTATTTATTATTTTATTTCTAGTGAGTAGGTGATGATGTCAAACAACAAACAAGTACAGAATATGGGGAGAAGAATGTGCAAACAGGTATAAAGAATAGCAAGGGAGTGACGCTCTGAAACGGACAGTTGTCTTTGAATATCAGCAGAAATAGCTTCTCCCAGACCTGCCTACGTGACCTGTTCAGTTTGCACAAAAGCATGACCCCTTTAGGAGTTGCATATTCAGTACTGCACTATATCTGTCTCAGTGAGTTTGCTTCCTCCTCCCTACCCACTCTGTTCTATTTTTTGTATGTGTAGGCGATAAGCATTATGATTATTTTTTTTTTCGTTTGGTGTGCTGTGAACCTTAACTCTCTGCAACTACAATTCTGGGGCCAAATTCACACATACCCATTCCTAGATCTCTCCCTTTTGACAGTCTGGTACCTTTTCAAACCGAATAAAAGGTGTCCAGTGTTGCATTGCTGGTCTTTACAAATACGTATCAGCAGACATCAGGTCAGGGGATGTCTGCTGGCCTTGGCTCTGTAAGTCAGAGCTCAGAGTCAGGCCAGCTTCTGTAACACTTTTGGCCTTGTACATTATTATGGAAATTTTATAAATATCACTGTAGCGTGATTAGCAAACACAAAAGATGCACTGCTTCCCATTAGCCATACCTATTGTCTTTAGTGAAACAGATAGTGCTGTTCCCACCACCTTGGTCACATTAACAGAGATGACAGAGCTTTTATCCCGGTAGACCCTGCTGACTCTCTCCTTCCTTTTTCTAAAGAATAAAAATTACAAGAAAGGGCAATTTAACTATCACCTAAGCTACTGGAGGAAGAGAGAAGGTTTTGGAAATCGAGGGTAGAAGACAATGGGCTATAAGTAGGCTACCAGCTGCTGGGCAGTACCTGCTCTTCTCACATAATTGCATGCTACAGTTTGTACAGCTAAGAGAGCAGAAAAATGAAGAGAAACTCCCTCCCCAAAATCCATTTGCCCTGGACACTTAATCAGAGAAGACTTTTGTGTTCTATATGAAGGATAAATAGTGACAGTTTAAAATTCAGAGTTTAGGGGCTATATGACTTCCCCCCCCCCACCACCTTTTTTTTTATATATATAATTTTCTTCTGTATTTCATGAGCATTTAATAGATTATTTCTAAAGGAACTCACAAACTATTTTGTGAATGTGCAGGGGTATTTAACAAAGACCTTTTAAAGTGGGGAAACACTGCTTTCATTGTGTGTGTGGTGTGGTTATGTTCCCACTGTTACTGCACTTTATTTTAAACTTAGTCTATTGAACCATGAAAGAATCTTAAGTATGGGAAATGCACTTTTCTTTTATGTAGCTAGTATTATAAGCCTCATAAAAACATATCTCAGATGAATAAAGAAAATCTTTATTTTTGCAAAATACAAGTAAGAAGATATAACTATTTAACTATGGCTTCAAGAAACTGTGCAAAATTACACGTTGCAACCAACATGTTGTTCCATATCCATGGGTAGAAATGAAGCTAGGTTTCCCACAGATCTGTGCCCTACATATCTCCACATCACAGACCCCACATATGCAATAAACCCACACCTCCTCCTACAATTACCCCTCCCACACACACCATATCACAGCAATATCCCTCCATCTTCCCTAGATGCCTCATGTACCATATTCTTACTTCCCCTCTCTGTCCTCAATATTCCTGATTGCAATGAGCCCTCTCCTCTACGTACATGTGGGTCTGCAAGAAGCACCATATGCCAGCAGCGGTTCAGAGCTCTGTGTGAGGGTCCTGCCTAACCAGCCACGGCCCTTGGCTGCTGGGAGAGCCAAAAAGAAAGCCTGTGGGCTGAGCCATCCCTGCCTGTCCTTCAGTACATTTCTGTCTTCAACCCAGCCCTGCATTTTCCCAAACTTGCTTGGAGCACCGTATACTTGAAACCTGATGCTTTTTGTCAAACATGGCTGAAATGCTCCTGTCAGTTCAAAAGGTATTGAAAGGGAGGGAGAAAGACAAACATATAGGTACACAGAAAGCTTTCTTGTACAAGCCTCATTTCTGAAGAAAACCATCCAAGTTGAAGCTAAGAAAGAAATAGTGAGGGCCATGAGGGTGCAACAGTTTGAAATGAGTAGTTCACAAAAAGAGAGAGGGGAAAGCTTGCAGCCTTTAAGCTTCATATTGCCGTAAACTCTTTTCCTGCTACTTCCCACCCTGGCTTTGCTGTACCACAAAATGCATGTCACACTTCTTGAGGACAGGCAAAAAGTACACAGATGCAGAAACAGTGTTTTGAAACAACTGTCCAGAACACCAGGGGTTAACAATGCCCACAGCCTCCTGCCTCACTGCTCAGGAAGTCTATGCATTTCTTATGCAGAGCTGATTTACAGCTGCACTGCTAAGTTTTATCCTGGGAAAAAGCCTCAAAAATACGTTTCTGCCACAGAAATTCTCCCCTTTGTAATTGGGGAGGAAAATGCCTACAAAATATGCTACAGAGCTCTGCAAAACAGCACTTCGAAATGTACTTCATTACATACCATGAAATCTGAAACTTCAAAACCCATTGATTAAAATGAGAGCATTACTGCACCCTGTTAATTAGGATATAGTACTTAACACTATTCTTAGTTTGCACTGGGCACAGTAAGTACACTTCTATTAATAGGGGTTTGGAGTGGGTAGGGGGACAGTGTTAGTCTTTTTTTTTGCATCAAAAGGCAGGAGCTGGCAGTCACCATTTTGAGAGAGCTATGGGAAGAGGAGTTTATTGTTGGGAGGAGCCAAAGAAGAGTGGAAGGAAAAAATGTATGTGTCAGATGGCAGAAGTGAAAGGGAGAACAATTAGGAATGGATAGCTGTGATGCAGTGAACTGCTACATCTTTTTTTAACCAGTATTTCTGGGGTTCAACAGGGAGAACACTTACCCTTCTGAACATTTAGGGGGAAGGGTTATCAGCATGCAGGAATAAAAATAGGGCTTGTGCAAATACATAAAATACCTATTTGATAGTCAGATTGGGAGCAGGGAATTTCAAATGTACACAACAAGCAGTGAATCCGAGTAGCTTTTTCTCAACGACAGTCACTGCATTCAACACATGAAGAAAGGTTAAGAAGTCAAACAGCTGCAAGTCTTCAGCAGATAGGTGGAAAAAAACAGGTCCTGGAGGTGTATCAAAATGTATAATATTGGTTACATCTAATGGGAGCAAAAAAAAAGGTAAAGTCAGAAAAGTCAAGGAAAAAAATAATCACAAGCCCAGATCCCTTTCTTGGTACTATGCAAAGTGCTGACAGTGTTTACACCAGGGATGTAAAAAAATTCATGCTGGCCCCCATTCTGTTCAGTCTGGAGCAGCAGAAAAATCCAGCTCTGACCCATCGGCAAACCAGGCACCTGAAGAGATATCCCTGTTGCTACATTTCATCACACGATAGCCGTTCCCCTTCTAGGATCTGTCCCACTCTAGACGGGTGATGCTGTTATGCCAGAGTGTGGCTATAATAATTAGGGAGTATCACCAGGACAGCCTCTGGGTTTTGTCTGCCACCAGCAAAGGGCTTGCCCCAGCTGCTTGCCAGTGTTTAACTGGGCAGCAACACCTGATGGTGAGAGGCAAGGGCAGGAGCAGACAGGCAGGGCTGTCCCCTGCTAGAGCACTTGGCAGTTTTCCAGGAGATCGCGTGGCCCAGCTGCACCCAATGAGTATTAGTACGCTTTCAGTTAATGCACTCTGAATCTACTACAGTTTCAAAAGGAGCACAGAATGTATTTTATCTCAGCAGTTAATGCATCCTAAGATTTGTGCTGTGTGAATGCAGGTCATCTGAACGTGCACAAACCAAGCTCAGAGTGAATGTGAAGGGACCCCCAGCTCCCCCATGTAAACAAGTTCTTAATCTTCCTAGGCTCTACCTGAGAAAGGAATTAGGATGCTGATCCTCAATTTTGTCAGTCTCCTCTCCATCATCTGTGGTTGTTTATTGAAGCATTGGGCTGGTTACATAATTTTTCACATTATTTTCACAGGCTGTCCAATGTATGAAGTCGATCTTAAATTGAAGTTTCTACTTGCATGCTTCACAACCCTTAAAATATTCTGCTTAGAATGTCAGACAAGGTTAATTGAGGACTCATTTGATGATGGTATTATTGTAATTTGAACTCAGAGAAATCCAATATTAATTCTGTGAGGATTCTATAAGATTTGTTTTTCCTCCTTAGGTTTTATCTTTGTATTGAGAATTAGTTTGTAGTTTAAATTCAAACTGATTTTGAATGTACTGAAATTCATAACATTCTAATGAATTATAGAAATTATATTTTCCTAGAAATAGGATGGTGGCATTCTATTTAAATATTATTCTTTGGATTCTACAACATATGAGACTGCATTATACTCTTGATTTGCAGAGTTTTTATTTCCTCTTGGCTATATGCAGGAAATTATTTCTCAGGTTTGTCTGAGATCAAGCGTAGTTACTGTTCTAGACTGTCACCTCACTGTGACTGGTTTATGTATTTACCTTTGAAAACTGACTATAGAAGTAATTTTTTACCTATCAATAATGTTGTTTAGGAATTTCCTTCTTTCTATTTTGCCCTCAAATTTTCAGCAGGCAGGTCATCTCCATGAGGAAAAGCATTGGTCCCTGTATAAAGTTCAGAATTGCACTGTAACAACCTAGGTGAAAGGCATCTTTGTTATAGGCTTGAAGTATCCATTCAGGTCTTTGTGAAGATCTGTAAGTACAAACTTTATCACTCAAAAGTTATGGAAACTTTTTTTTTTCCTCTAAGCATATCTTGTCATCCATCACACTGTCATGGTAAGTTTGTGCCCTGTTGAAGAATTAGCTTTTACCTTGCGTTGGAAGTTGATAAACATGTATCTATGTTTACATTAGATACATTTATATGAAATCTGTAACACAGCTATCCAGTGGTATAGTAACATAATTGAATTCCTTGTCTATTAACAAACATATTTCAAACTGAAAAATACAATGGTTTTCAAATCATATGTTTAACAGCTTTTAGTCCAAAGTTTGGTGAGATGTATTGAAAGCCTGACACAAAGAATAGTTTAAAAAATGCTTTGAAAAAACCCAAACACAACACTAAGTCTATATCTAGGTATTCCCTGCAGAGCCTAAAATTTCCACAATATAATCATCTAGCAATTGATTTATTTTAAAAAGGAAACGGAATGTTTACTTCCTAGCAGATCATACTTTGTTCCCATAGAATTGAAAGGGGAGTTTGGATACAACTGTGACATTCTTGCACTGAACCATTAGATAGTTTTTCATTTCAGGCAAACTCTACATAGATTTGTTATTTCAAGTTTAGTGTCTGATCCTTCAGAAACAAAAAGAGGCAAACCTTTACCTCCATATGGAGTCAATGACTGTATTCTAAGGGTCACCTGGAGGGGACTGTTTGAAAATGCGAATTTCATGCTTGTATTCATATCAGTTCATGAAGCGATGTTCATGTTCGTATCCATTTTATACAGTATGAGTTTGCTTTGCTTTGTGGACTGTTCAACAAAGTATCTTTCTGTTTTGTTTTTTTTTAACTTAGTATTCCGGCCTTCCAGTTCTACTCCTCTGCACACCTGTATTTGAGTCGTGCACTAAGAAGTGAGACAACATTTTATTGTAGAACTATCAAGTAGCCATCCTCCTGCCACACAACCATTACTGTTGTTTCTGTGCAGAGGATACTCATTAACCAGTATGCGAAATTACAATGGGAGAAAATAGTGAACATCTCAAACAGAGAAGTAATTACCATGTACCATAAATTATATGGTTATGTTTGTCTTTAAAAAATGTTGTGAAAAGTTTTTCTTTATCTTTTTTTCTTTCCTTTTTTAAACTCCAGATGCTTTAAAGTAGTCTGGATTTTCAATACCATCACCTATTTCTATCATAGCTTCATACATCCTCGGCTATCACTATTGCAGCAACAAGTGTGACAAATTACATCATGTAACTGAATACCCAGATCCTACATGTTCACTGGCCAATTAGAGAAAACAAAAACATGCACAAAAAAAAGCATTTTTATTTCTTTACAAAATAGTAGATGAATTTAACCTCCCAAGAAAAGCTCAGCTGTTATTCTGAATAGTTCTGAATGCTGCTGGCCACTGGAGTGACTCAGTAACACAAGAGGAACATGTGGTTCATAAGTAAGGATACCATAAAAGTCAAATGTTTAATGGATACCTTATTTTTTGTAAGCAAGAGCTAAAGGTCAGAACCTTGTGATCCATCATATACAAACTTATAGCAAAGAAAACAAAGGGTTTCTCTTTTTCATTCTTCTTCTTTTAGGAAGTAGCCAGCTAAACTGCTCGACAAAAAGGGTCAGTCACTGTGGGCCAGAAATAAGAATTTGGGCTCCACTGACAACATTGCCATTTTCCTTCTTAACAGTTAACAATCTGGTCCAAACACATTAGGTTGTAAAGATTTATTTTTATTTGTTTTCATATGGTGCATGAAAGCTAGATTGTTTTTAAAAAGAATGCTTAAGCAACGAAGAGATTCTTAGTTGTTCTTGACCTTCATGGAAGGCTGTCTTTTCCCCTAAAAGCTCCACATTCACCTGTGTTCACTGCATTAGGAAGAGGAAGCTTGGAGTGCTCAAATCCCCACGTACCACAATGCTGTTGATATTAACTGCAGATCACTCTGTAACACATCTATCCAGGAGCAAGAAGAGCTGTTGTGAGGGGCAGATATCCACATGGATCACTCTGCTCTTCATGTGTATGCAGGGTCTTTCCCTGCAGATTTTCAAGCTGTTTCTTATCCTGTTCCCTTTAGACAGGAACATACAGTTGTCTTTCTCTGTTGGCCCTCTCCCTAAGGTGTTATAGCAAGGGGAGGTGATTTGTCCATGGGTTATTAGAGCAGACACCACATACACTAGGAATTCCCAGTGTATAAATAATGTCCTTGCTAATTAATTTATTTGTGTTTGAGTCTCTTCTCCTGTCTTGTTACTGGCATTTGTGATTATTAGAACAGAAAGCCCAAGTTCTTTCCCAGTCTTTGTCAGACGGACGCCTCTTGTGTTAACCAGTGGGCTGCTCTGTACACTATCCCTGGAATGAAAATTAGCTGCTCTGCAAAAAGCAACAGCAGAGGAAGAAGAGAAACTGTCGAGTTTGAAAACCCACAACCATATGTGATTTTAAAAAAGGGCATCACTGTCATGATAAACCTGAAGATTAACAAGGAAGTCATGCAAAACACCAAACTGACTGCCGGGTCAGTGAAATGAGATACTTCCTTTCTTGCAAAAGGAGAAGAGCTAACGTTGGTTATGAAAAAAAAGCACCTCCATTCATGTCATATGAGGATTTCATTAAACGAAGTAAATAGTTTTATTCTTCTATCGTTGACTGTGAATTGCCCAGGTGGTGCTGTATTGGTATGAAGTTGTTGCAAATGTCTGGTCCAGAACTTCCCCCTCCCAGGGTGAGCTGCTTGCTGATAGGAAACTGATGGAGCTGATAAAGACAGCTCCTTTGGCCTATTACACGAGAGGGATTAATATAATGAAGTAAGGTGAAATTTCAGCCCGCCACCACCATTAGGTCACAGAGAGTCATGGTGGATAGGAATTGCTTGGACATATTCAAGGGCATGCACAGCTCTCAGTGCAACTGCAGTGTGTGCCCTTGTCCTTCACCAGCTACGCCTGAGTGGTAAGGAGAAAAGATCTTCACTGTGACGTGAGATATAGTAAACAGGATACTTTAAAAAATTGTGTCTTGTTTGTCTGACCACTGTTATCACTGCTAGCAACTGTCACTATATAGATTTCTAGGAGCTACAAGACATATATCAGGATCCAGCCCAGCAGATGTTCCAAACACTGTGGCAGAGTCTTGTCTAGGTGAAGAAGACAAAAGTAAATGTTTAATAAAGAGTTCTGATTGCTGGAGAATAGTCACCCAATCTCCTAATGGAAAGATACATTTTGCAGAACAATCTATAGATGCTATCTTACAGCTGTCACAGCGAAATTACCTTCACAGAAGTAAGCCAGGAGCTCTGCTAGGAGTTGTAGCATGTGGAAATGTCCTGAATCCAAGAGTACCTCAGTGGTGCAAAGTCATTTCTCATTTTCATTTAAAAAATGCAGTGAGAAAAGATTTGACATTATTCTTTAAGATAACATGAAATCCACACCAATTCTGGACTGTAACATTCTTATTCTACCCAAAAGTAATTTACTCTCTATGCATGAGTAAACTGCTATTTTGTTTTGTGCATCTCCAGAAGTATGTATTTTGTTTCCTGCTCAACAAAAACTCTGAGTAAAAGGAAATATATAAATTACTTCTAGCTCTGTATGGTAACTATGCAGAGTGCCTACCTTACAGACTCAGAAGCCTGAGAAAAAAGCCTCTTCATTTTATATTAGTATTTTTTTCCTGAACAGTATCTACGCTGAGGGCTATGGAAATAATCAATAAACTGAAGAGAAGAGCAACAACAGTCACCATAGAAAAGTTCTGAAAAAACTAACTGACGAAAAAGTTAAGCAAACTGCCTACAGAAAATACAAGGAAGTTGTTAATTTTTTTCTTTTTATTTTATGTGAGGGATAAACAGAATGATATAAAAATATGTGGTTTGGGTGTTTTGTTTTGGTTTTGGTTTTTGTTTTCCCAGGGACTGGGCACATGCAAGAAGCAACTATGGCCTAAAATTAAGAAGGTAAAAATGTAGACCACCTAGTAGCAGGCATTTTGTAACAGTGCAGGCTATTCAAGAAGTAAAAAAATTCCTAGTTATTGAAGGCAAAAATGCACACAAAACTAAGATGGATTCCATACAAAACCCTGAACAACACATATTCAGAAGCCATGAGTCTTGTTTTATGCTTTTTTATCTAAAGACATAAGAGCTTTTCTTCCCCTTATTCAATAATACAAAGATTAAGCTTTAATACATACTCTACAAGACTTTGCAGAATTGGAAAGCCATAGGTTCCTGAAAAATCCAGATGTGGAGAAGGACTTTGTATTTGATGGCTAGAAGTGAAAGGACAATTCCTCTTCTCATAGGTTTAAGACCAAAACTGCGACATACAAAGGGTCTCAGAAGCTGTTTTAACAGAGGCTGTGGAGGCAAAGGGTGGACTGTGTACTAAACTGATGGCTAAAGCTTGATGCACCTTAATGAAGAGCTATCAGTAGCATATCACTGAAGTGTTTACTGTTTTGAACAGAATATTACAAAGATAGACAAGTTCTGACAAAGAGCAATCCTGTTCTTGCACCCCAAATGTCTAGATCCTTCAGGACATTTGCATTGCTGCCAACATTGGATTCACAATCCTTTTATTTCAAAAAAAAGAGCAAGGTTGTGCCTGTTCTTGCTTTGGGAAAGGGGAAAAATCTTTTCATTCTTTCTTCCCTTCCTTTACCTACAACTTTTTTACCTACTTCTGGCTGGACACAAGCCAGTGCTAAACTGTACTGAAGCCATACCTCCTGTAAAATGCATACAGCAAATTGAGCTTTCATATCAGCCACCCGCATCTTAGTGATTCTGTGCTAAGAAATGACAGACAACACTGCAGAGTTATTGGGGGAAGAGGGCTGAGGAGAGGGTGGTTTGTTTAATTATCCTACTCCAGCTTGATTGCTACAGCTTTATCTTATAAGTGCAAAGATTTGCCAAATAGATTTCTGGTAATTAGTATTTAGATTATTGTAATGCTAGCACCTGGGATCTTTCTCCAAGGATTTACTCACGCTGGAAAGAAATACCCAGCCTCTCACATTCTATGATCTCCTCAGTGGATCAGCTATCAGACACACAGGCAAGCAAGTGCACCAGGTTCATGGATCAGAAGCACTCCTGTGGCAGGTAATGAAGAGGAGACAATGTTTCAGGGCTGGAGGGAGACCCATTTCATCCTTCATGATGAAGCCCATGCTACCTGTGCTACACCAGTGTGTTTGTAGGCATTACAGTCACCACATCCTAATTCCAGATGAAACTCTGCTGTCATTTGCTGCCTTGGGTGAGGCTGAAATCCAGCATGTATAACAAAAAAGGAGCTTTAAGCAGGTAGTCAAGAATGAAGTGAATATGAATGTCACAAATTGTTGATATAGTGTTGGTAAATTATCCAGTCTGCAGCTGCACTACATTGGGAAGCCAAAAGAATCACAAAAACGTTAAGTGTCACAGATGCCCTTCCACCATGGGAGGTGAACAGCACTATTACCTGGACAAAAGATATATTTTTATAATAATTCACAGAGAATTACACTGTATAAACTCTCTTGGGGGCCTGTGAATGTAATGCATCCAATGGTAGAATATCAGCAAAAACTACAATGTTTTCTTCTACAGCTACCTGAGACAGCACGTGCTACCTGATACAGATCAGAACAAACCACTTGGATCCCCAAAATAACTGCTTACATGAGACTGGAATCCTCTGATCACTTCCTAGACTTATGCACAATTCAGGAGACACTTTGGAGTGTACGTCAGCAGAAGCAGGCACATGCACCGAAATGAGGATCTTGCCAGTATAAAATAGAGGAAGCTTGCTATCCACCAGCTGTGATACTGGCTGGGAGCTTGGGCAACTACCACATAAACGCCTGTTTGTATTTAAGGAATGGTGCTGTGGCACAGCATTAAGCAGCGACACGAATCTCTTCATGTGGCCACAGTCTAGATTCAAAGCTCCATAAGCAGCTCTTAGTTGGCAATACCATGTAACATGTTTTTTCTTTGTTGCACGCAGTTCTTCCTCAGAGTAAGCAGAGCCTCTGTGCTCATCTGGGCTTTGGAACAGCAGTTCACTTGAACACAGCGGGCGTTCTACCTGAGGCTGACCAGGTTCAGGTGCTGAGCCATGCAGCCTTAAGTATGCCTGCTTAACTTGCATAAAGAGGGATTTATGAGTTGCTAGTAGGGGCAGATAGCTGTTATTTGAAAAGAAGAGGAAAATGCATTAATAGAAATTCAATTTAGGTTAAAAAAAAAAAAAAGAAAAAAAGAGAGACCTACCTACTTAATTTTAGGAGAATTCATGAGTTAAAATATAAGACCTTTGTTAGGAAATAATTGCACGCTTCTGACCTGAGGCAATAGTGAGAATTTGCTGAAAAAAAATGGTACATGTCATTAAATTTAATAATACTTAATTATAGAATCATAAATATTTGAGATTGGAAAGACCCAGCAAGTCATTTAAGTCCCCCTTCCTATCAGTGCAGGACTGTTCCCTATTGCACATATGCTGGTATGTTAGACTATTAGAATTCATTGTCAGGAGGATTTGCCTTAAATTCTGCCTCAATTTTCCATTTCTTAATTTCATCCCATTACTCCCAGATATACCTGCTTGTTTCATGCTAAGTAATTCCTTCCCCTCCCTAGTGTGTATGCCAGTCAAATATTTGTAGATGGTTAGTATGCTTCTCCTTAGTTATCACTTAGCCAAACTATACATATTTATTTAGCTCTTTTAATCTTCCTCATAGGCAAATCCCTCCAGCCCCTTAATTATTTTGTTGCTCTTTTCTGAACTCTCTCTGTTTTCAAATCATTCTTGTGGTCATATTGAATTCAGTATCCCATTTCTTGCCATTCAGAGCCACAGAAAAATCAGGGGGGCTATTGCATCTCCGCTGGAATGCGATGTGTCTTTGTGTCTGACCCAGTATAATTTTTTTCCCTGCTCTATCATGCTGAGCACTATGCGAGGCTGGAGAGAGGTCAAGACAACTTCTGTTTTTAAAATTCTGCCCTGAAGCTATCCCTCACGGTGCTGTCAGCAGGGAAGACATTTCTTCTTCTAAAACCTTACTTCTGATAGTTTTTCCATCTAAAGATGTTGTAACTTGAGCCTTCTTCTGCATTGGGCAATAACTTCACTTCTCCCCTCTTTCTGTGCTTCTTTACTGTCCTCTGCCCTGTGTGTTTCAGAGGAGATCAGTAAGAATGGGAGAACAGACAGCGCAAGAACAAAAAAAAAAAAGTAGCTGATTGCAAAAGCAGGAAAAAGCTTCATCTCCTGGGTTTATCATCTCACAGATTAGTAGCCCAGGATGAGGAAAAGGTTATAGGGAAGCACTGTGATGAAAAACACAAGAATGAAGACTAAAGTGAGGAGACAAAGTAGTACAGAAATAACAGTGGGGCAAGCCGACAGGGGAAATGGAAACAGAGAAGCCAGCACATGTATTTTCTTCCTGGCCAGCACCTAGCAACAAATTCTGTTCTTGAATAACTGGTACTAGGCTGATTGCTGTGGATGGCTTTGTTTTGACTTTTCCTTGTCACTTTTGACATCTCAATTTTCTCCAAAACACTTTCTTCTTCCCCAGCCCTTGGTTCAACTGAGTTGAAAGGTGGACCTTCCATGTAGAGTCTAACTTTGTTTTCCTGGCAGGGCCACTGGCCTTACCACAAGGTCCCCTAAATAGTGAGGTCCATCTCTTAAATGTCTTGAGCACTTAGCATGAAGCAGTTTCTAACAGCACATTGCAGAAAAGGTAGGGGATTTAGGATGACATGGTTGATGCCCGGGGTTACGAAAACAGAGACCAGCTTCAGGGCAGGTAAGACTGCGCGAAAGAAAGATCTGTAGCGAAAAAGGCCAACAAGAAGCTCTTTTGGGGGCTTTTTTTGAAGCCGGGACAAGGCTTCTGCTTGTCCTGGGGGCTGTCAGCTGGGGGGCGGAGCCTGGGCGGAGCCACCACCACCCCCAGTTTATCCCGCCTCCAGGGGATAAAAGGCCTCAGGGAGGGCAGGGACTA
>JAOXNO010000001.1:100131987-100157130 GCA_028565335.1 Limnodromus scolopaceus | reverse complement strand
TGTATCAGGAATAGCATGGCCAGCAGGAGTAGGGAAGTCATCGTGCCTCTGTACTTGGCACTGGTGAGGCCTCACCTCGAGTACTATGTTCAGTTTTGGGCCCCTCACTACAGGAAAGACATTGAAGTACTGGAAAGGAAAGACAGGAAAAGACTAGTCATCAACTGTTTGTTCTCTTGAGACCTTACCTGATTAAACAGAACACAAATATTACCCAAGAAGTACTAGATTCAAATAATATTTATCAGTTGTATTGGTGTCCAAGCTAAGGGATTTTGCAGTGTTTGCTTTATCCTTATCTTTTTATCATTTTATTTAATCTTGTAAATCATGTCAATTGACAGAATTGTGCAGGAATGCAAAAAGTAAAAGTAAAAATCTGCAAAGTAAAGGCATATATATGTAAATATTCCAGTACAGGGATGAGTCTCTACATAAAGGGCCACCCATTTGTTCTTCCTCTCTCAGAGTCCTCATCTGCTTTGCTTTTTTTCCCCCCTGAAAAAAAGAGAAAAGAAAACTTGGAGAGGTAGCACTATAATGTTCCAGGTTTGTAAGGGTATTTAGGCACCTAATTGCCAGCTTGGCAGAAATAAAATTGTGTCTCCGTTTATGTTTTAACATTTATTTATTTATAAGACAATTGCTGTCATATTTGCTAAAAATAATAGAAAATACTTTTTTTTTTTATAAATTTTCATGTAACTGCCAAGTACGTCTCTTGCATAAATACATCTGATAAGTCATATTATCACAGTGACTGTCTTGAAATCATTCCACGGAAAGAAATTGACCCTTATGTGATAATTATTTCAAACAATAAAAGGACGAACATGAGCAGAAAGGTTTTCAGATATTTTTTTAAAGAAAATATGCAAAATATACAGAGATTAAACTTCAGTCTCCAAATCTCCTTATTTTATATCTTTGTTTTGGTGGCTCAGAAAATGAAGGCTATTGGCTCTTGGATTATGTAAACTGACATGGTACATTTTGTTTCATTTTCTTCGGAGTGCCCACATCAACTTATCCATAAAGTATTGATTGCAGGGGGCTGAAACTGTCTGCATAGATCTGGCTGATTTTATAAGAGATTTTATTCATAATTCTACCACAAAAGCAAGCTGTTGCTGTTACTTATATTAGAAAGTATGCGATGCTAAAGACATGCAGGTGTCTGTGCGAGACTGGCTTGTACTCTAATGCCCACGTTTATGTCTTTAAGCACAGTATATGTGAGAACATGAGGAAGTCACTGCACTTTGATCGTTCCTCTGGGGCAAATTGCCTTCAAAGCCTTATTTTCCCTGCTACATCCAAACCACTGCTTACTCTCTCCTTTCCACACATCTGCATGGGTTGGGACAATCCCAACCACAAATACAGGCTCAGCAGAAAATGGATTTGAGAACAGCCCTGAGGAGAAGTACTTAGGGGCGTTAGTTGATGAGCAGCTCAACATGAGTCAACAATGTGCGCTCACAGTGTGGAAAACCAACCACATCCTGGGCTGCATCAAAAAAGCATGGTCAGCAGGTCAAGGGAGGTGATTCTGCCCCTCTATTTGCTCTTCTGAGACCCTACCTGGAATACTGTGGTTAGCTTTGGAGCCCACAACATAAGAAGGACATGGACCTGTTGGAGCAAGTCCAGAGGAGGGCCGTGAGGATGATCAGAGGGCTGGAGCACGTCTCCTATGAGGACAGGCTGTGACAGTTGCGATTGTTCAGCCTGGAGAAGTCAGCTCCAGGGAGACCTTATAGCAGCCTTACAGTACCTTAAGGGGGGTGACAGGAAAGATGGGGAGGGACTCTTTTTGTAATTGTAGAATCACAGAATTATAGAATGGTTTAAGTTGGAAGGTACCTTCAAGATCATCTAGTTCCAACCCCCTGCCATAGTCAGGGACACCTCCCACTAAACCAGATAGCTCAAAGCCCCATCCAGCCTAGTCTTGAGGGTAACAGTTTTAAACTGACAGAGGGTAGATTTAGATGAGACATTAGGAAGAAATTCTTTACTGTGAAGGTGGTGAAACACTAGAACAGGTTGCCCAGAGAAGCTGTGGATAACCCATCCCTGGAAGCATTCAAGACCAAGTTGGACTGGGGCTTTGAGCAACCTGGTCTAGTGGAAGGTGCCCCAGATCGTGTCAGGGGGGCTAGAACTAGATGATCTTCAGGGTCCCTTCCAACACTAACCATTCTATGATTCTATTCTACATCTACAAGGGATTTCCCAGGTGGAAGCATGCCAAACACTTGTTCTGTGCACAAGTAGTAAAGATAATATTTTGTGGATGTATCATACACTGATCTCATTCTCAGCAGATCCAACAAGCACATCCTGGAAGCATCAGCCTCATTGAGCAGAGCTACATGGCACAACTACAGAAACTCTGAACATCACAGTGCATGCCTGGAGAGCAGAGAGGTAATGTCTGAGACCAGGCATGTGGTAGAGCCTTCACACAGCTAAACATCTCAGAAGCCTGAGAAAAGTCCTTGATACAAGCTGGACAAAACTTCCTTGGACAAAAGGCTGTTTCAAGGAAACCCACAACCACTATGTGGATTTTGATGCAGGAGTTGCTAATGGGGTTGCACAAGCTCCCAGGGCCATGCTACAGCCACATCTCCCTTCCCCATCCTATTCATTTCTTTGGGGAGAGATCAGGCATTGTTGCCTCTGGCTTTTGGTTTAGAGTCACAGGTGCTGCGTGTCTCCTGTGTGTATGCAGGTATATGCTTTTATCTTTGGGCTGAAAGGCCTCGCTGCATGACCCACCACCCCACAGTGCCGGTGAGAGCTGGTCCCAGCCTGGCGGCCATGCCTGGTGTAGAGGGAGGTGGGAGAGCTGGTCACTGCTCCCAGCCCCCGCACACCGCCTCCTGTTTGAAAGGCTTGCTTGGCCTGCCAGCCCTTGCCTCCTTTCTTGCTGTCTTCTCAGCCCTCAACTCTGAGAGGAAGTAGCATGCCCCACCTTTCTGGGTATTTTTCCAATAACTAATTAATACTGAGGGTGTGGTCAAGGTCAGGGTCCTGGGCTCCAGCCCGATAAGGGCGCCGGTCTCCCCCTGCTCCCACCTGCATGTGACTCCTATAAGGGCTGCTCACATCACAGACTGCAAATAGCTTGCTGATGTTTCAAATAATTTTTTTAACCTTCTCTGAACACCATAATAATTTCCTACCTGCATTCAGGATAGGTCAGGTATTTTACTGCTCAGACGTAACAAATATGATCTTGCTTGACTTCCAGAAGGTGTTAAGCATTTCCAAAGTTTCATAATGCTCAAAGAGATTGTGTGTTACAAACAAAATGGACATCGCTGCCAAAAGAATTTTATTTTTTTAGGCAGCGGTTTGCTGCCTTCTGGCTCCTCGGAGTGGTTGGTGCTGGCAATGCCTCCCTCTACTGGGGAAATGCTGGGTCTCTGGCAGGCAGCCGTGGGGGGGGAAGTTTGGCTGACCTAGATTTTGAAGCACTGTGGAATAATATTGTACAGCTCCTATTAGTCCTGACTGATGACTGGATTAGTAAACTGATTATGTAGTGAGGTATCTATGGTTTCGGCTGTGTCTCTGTGGTTTATTTCTGTACTTTATGTCTTGCACTTTATTTGCACAGAGCATACAAAATTTTTTATGCATCTTAATTTTTCACCTGCATGTCAGACTTTTTTAAAAGGATTTCACAAAACCAGAGGGGTCTAGCTGATTAAGAAAACTCAGATATTCATTAATAAACAGATATTTAGGAATTTTAATAACATTGTGTTGCAGCAGCTTCTTGTGCTCTTATTTTAGCACAAGAAATACATTTGCACCAAGAAAGACAGAATCGGTCACTTTCTCAGATTTTGCAGCCCATCCGCCCTACACTGGAGATCCCTTGAGATGTCATTACTGAAGTGATGAGACATTCTGGTTTAAGAGCTCATGGTCTCTGCAGACCAAGGGGCTAGGAATTAAGTATGCATCTTATGCGTAGTAGTGCAGAACAGCATCAATAAATGACTATTCTCCTCCTTAATGTTTGCTTTTAGATTCATGGGGACTAGAAGGAACTAGTGCCAGGCCAGAACTCATGATTTTTAATTCCTGTTCGGATCTGGATTAGTACTGCTGAACTCCATTGTGTCTCTGGAACGCAAGACGTAATACTTGCACTTCTGATTGAGCTGTTGTCCCAATCAGCTACTGATCAAGCAGTTCTGTGAATAAGAAAATGCTGTATGGGAAGTGAGGTTTATGTTTGTAGTGGAACAGGGTTTCAGTAATGATCCGTGGCTAAGATGAGACATCTAGAGACGTATTACCTGTCCTGTTCAGTGAAATCATGGGTGATTTGCCAGTGATCTCAGTGGGACAATTGTTTTTCATGCAAAATCTTCTGCTACAAATGCTTGTATGTTTTCTCTTAGTAGATGCAATGTGGTACGTCAAACATGCCTGTGTTTACACCACCTTCTACAATTTGTTTTTTGTTTGGATCACACACATTAAAGAACAGAGCAATCACCTGATAGCAAGGTAAGCTTTGTGTTAAGGTTAGAAGTAATATATAGCAGATCTCCTTGTGCTTAAAACACAGCTACAGTAAGCTGAATTATTGTCCCTGTGCAGTTTTCATAGTTATTACTTGGTAGGTTGCCTCTTCAGTGTCAAATTAGAAGTCATTCGGCTAGAACCATTGCAGTGGTGCCTCTTGAGGTTTGTAGGCTCACGTATTTGAAGTATATTACATATTTTTCTGAACAGTTGAGCTTTCACAGGGGTCTATATTAGAGCAGCATGAAATCTGCTGCTGTTTACCTAGGTTTCATCTAAACCTCACTGGTGGGTTCGCTTTATGCAACGTCAGCAGCACTGAGAGTCAAACTCTGTTTCAGACAAACTTGAAACTTAAAAGAAAACTTAAACTCAATCTCCTGAATTCCTTTCAGTGTCTATCTCTTTTCCATTTGTTTCTTCAAGGGCAAATCTGCGTTTAGCTTTCTGATATTTTGTGAACACCAGACAGCATCTTTGCCTGCTTTTCAAGAGCCATTTTACTTTGCAGTTTTGCTTCCCCTTCTGCCCTACCTTGCGCTCACTCATCCACATCACATACCTGCTGTGGTATACTGAAAGAAGGATGGGAAGCAAGTATAGATTTCATTCAACTTTTTGCTTTATATATTTGTGAGCACGGAGGATGAATTTTCTATGTTAAAGTGTTTGTTTACTGGCTGCAGAGAGCTTAAATTAGAGGCCAGGGGACAGAAGGGCCAGAGAAAACATTCAAGGAACAACTGCCTTATTCAGGTGCAGACAATCGTTAGGGAAGGAATCTTTAAAGGTTATAAAATTGAGGCTCATACTGGGTGTAAAGGTAGAAAATCTTTTTATGCACCTTAGTAATTAAAAATTGCACTGGTTGGTGAATCAGAGAAGTGTTGTGGTCCTCATTTCACTGTTAAGGAATCTACAGCTCCAATAATTGAAGTGAAGGTGGATAGAGAAATCTAACCAGCTTAAATTTGTGTAGAAACATGGTTAAAGGCCTAGGCATCAAATTAAAAAGTGTGGGATTAAGCAAAATGCTGATGATCTTAATTTCTTAAAATACTCTCTCTACAGTGTTTTATATATGGACTACTGCTGCTGTTAATTTTACTTGGTCTCTTACCTTTTTCTTAAAGAATTCTTCTTTTAATAAATCATACAAGTATGTATGATTGTGTCTTTCCTTTAGTCTTGACTGAAAACTGGCTTTATTTTTCAGATAGTACCTTTGCCTGAAAATTTTCATTATAATGTCTTCTGACAAACAGGAGAGAGATTTGAGTAGGGTCAAAGACAAATCTGTGGATGGGATTAAATCAAACAAGAGTTCTAGTCTTCCCATAGGATTCTTAATCTTAGAAAGTAAAAAACCAGATGAGATTAAAAAGAATCATACAAAAAAATAAAGTAAATGCTTTTATGTAAAATAGGAAGGTAAAATTTTGAACATAGACAATTATTTTTAGTTAAAATTAATAAAACTGAGCATTATATATATGATTTATATTCTGCAATGCATATTAACATGGATTCTCCAGGGAAACTCTTGGAGTTTATGATTCAAAGTAAAAAAATGTGACTGAAAATATAGCCTGGATCATGGTTATTAAAACAGATATCATGAACCTGAACTGGTCCTTGTATGGTTTAATTCCTTTGACTTCGTGTAAGAAGATGAAGTACCATAAACTTTGGTTTGATACTTCTTTTTCTGTTCTGGAGAAAAGATGAGAAAATTTCCCTCTATTACAGCTTGTATTTGCAAAGTATGATGGATAACTGGATTCAAAATGACTGAGCATCCACTAAGATATTTTCATTATATGTTTGGTGTATTTTTTTATGTGAAAGCATGACAGATTGTAATAATCAGCAGAGATCCCTTATAACCCCTTTTCTATTAAAAGGACAAGCATACAAGCAACAATTCTTTTATTTGTCAGACATGAGAATATATAAAACCAGCACCTTCTCTACTTCCTTTCTCTATACATCCATATCCATACGCAGACAGGTATACATGTATATGTGCACGCATGTTGCTTCAAAAAAGACTTTCCTATGGCCCTGCCCAACATCTTCCTTGTATATAAGTCAAGAAATTTGTTTTGTTTTGTTTTGTTTTGTTTTTTGCTGGGAAGTAATAATACACCTGGATTATAAACAGATCTATTCAGAGTAGGGATGGGGTTGTTGTATTGTGTAAAGGGCAGCTGTGATGAATGAGACTGCTTAATACTGGTGGAGACTCATGGGCCCATCCTTTGAGAGCCTCCCTTTGGGTTCACTCTGCATCAAATACAGAGAGCACCACTGCATCAAATACAGAAAGCAGAGGATCCATGGAGGAGCACTGATGCCGACAGAGATTGAAGTGTTGGGCAGATAAAGTCTTGGGTTTCCTTCAAACCCCAACACAGACTAAGCAAGGATAAAAGGAGACTGGGCCCTCTCTCCAAAAGGCTTTTGCAAAGCCCTGGTGAGAGACCGTGGCTGCAGCTATAACTCTGAAAACTGTCTAGAGAAATTTTCATACATCATATATGATGTGCTAGTCCAAATGCTGGAAGTTATACCAAGCACCCTGCTCAGGCTTCCCAACAGGGGAGTCATGCTTACATGGGAAGATGCTGGGCAGAGTCTGTTGTAAGATTAATGAGAGTAAGTGACAGCTCAACAGAAATGACAATAAGTAGCAGCAAATGAAATCCTCTCCAGGCTTTTCCTGTCTGCGGAGTGTAACACAAAACCTGCAGCTATATAAGAAACGAAATAAATTCTTTCTAGGTCATTTTATTTTTAAAGATTAACTTGAGATCAGAGACTTGCATCATGCTGTGAAGATGCCTCTGTGTTTTGCAATATAGTTATTGGTACAGATTTTTAAGGACTAAATTGTGAAAATAGTTCCGTAGTTCTGTGAAATCTAATCATTTTGTATAGATTACAGTACCTCAATATTTGAAATGGATTTTTAAATTCCAGTTGCTGGAATTGCATCTTTAGTTGTTCCTTGATTGTTTGTAGATGCTACAAATGGCTTTGGATCCAGGCAGAGTGATAATGGCTTTGAGCATAGAAATGGACTTGCAGCTGGATTCTCAGGAGAGCTTTCTACACTGGGTAATAGCTCACATATTGAAATGTGCTCATCGCAGAGGCATTATGGGGGCAGTAAAGAGAACCAAGATTTGCCTGCAAAGTGGAGATAAGAAGCAGGAACAGGTAGAAAGAATCTAATTTCTCAGGGAATTTCTGGTAAAAATCAAACCCCATTATTTTCATCACTAATTTTAGGCCAGGATCTGCAACAGTTGCTGAAGGTACCCATTACCTTGTTTCCAATGCAATTTCATTTATTACAGTATATATCAAAGAAACATGGAAAATTGTTCTTCCCAGGGTAAGCTGCTGCTTAACATAAGTGTCAGAAGTGTCTAGCCTTTATTGATTCAAATTCTGAGTTCTTTATATTATATAACCTTCCTAAGCAGAAATAGTTAATGTGCTGAAAGGCAGTACATTGTATTTGCAAAAAGAACAGCATGAAAGGATCTATGCAACAGTGCTGTCTTGTTTTCTTTACTGTTACTACAGAGTTGAAAGCCCATCTGTCCTCCTTATTATGTTAAATTTATTCAGGAGTCACTTAACTGAAGTATCCTTAACCTAGTGCTTCTGCAAACTAGTACATCTACACAGAGAATAGTTATTAAAATAAACATCTCATATTCAGCATCCTAATGCAGTACCATTGTGAGTAATCAATGAGGTCTCTAGTAATCATGGGAATTATACAATATAATTGAGTTATTTATAATAAAATTGCTAAAGAGTTGCTGACCTTCCCAGTTAAACCTTTTTTCTTTTTTCATACAGCCTGCTGATCTTGCTCTGAATTTTTAGCACTCCATGTTTTCTTCTTTGTCCTAACATAACTTTAGAATAGAAATCTATTAAAATAAGCTCACGTTTATAAAAGAAGAAAATTGTCATGGAGTTGCATTACAGAATCATGTTGCATTCCTTAAGCTTTAAAACCATCACTCCAGGTAAGAATTTTATGCTATCTGCCAAAATGAAATAGAAGCTGAAAAGATATAACATGAGAAAATCTTCTATGTCTCTTCCACTTCACACTAACAGTCTATATTTTGCCCCCTTTACCTTAGTCTCTTAGTCAACCATGCAGTAAAGTGGGTTTGAATCCCCTGCACACCCATTACAGAGAACATGTAAGAATCAAGCTAATGCTGGAAGCCTCAGCTCTGAGAAAACAAATAAGAGAATAAGAAGCTTCCAGCAGATACAATAAAGGCATACAAATGCCTTCACTTTGCGACCGAATGCCCCCTTCCCCATTTGTCCCTTCTCCACTGGTGCTTACACACCTACAGAAATCCTGTTAGGAAGCTACCAGTGGCTACTCCTCATCTGCCTCAGTGGCAAGACTTTAAGTTTAACTTAAGCTGATGATGAAGAAGACCTTGCATATTTAATACAGAAATGAATGAAAGAGCACCCATGTTCTGTAGTTTCAGAAATGAGGACAGTGATCTCTAGCAGGTGAGTGCTGATAATCATGTGGAGCTAGTAAAGTTATTAACCACACCCAAAACAGGGTGTTTGCCCACTCCCTAACTGGAAAGGAAGGGATATGCATACAGCTGTGATTTTGCCCTTTATACTGTCCAAAAATGTAGAATGTGGATGTACTGGATACCTTGAAATTTCTTAGAAATATTTTCTGTTCTCCATAAGATGCTTCAGCAATTATTTGGACCCTCAGAGTCAAATTGCCATTAGAAGTCATTGCCTAGGTCTGCATTAGGGTAACTCTGCTGTGAGACCATCGATATCAATGGGTTTAGAGGAGTGTCAAAAGGGTTGGAGTAGATGCTGTAGTTTTAATTATGTACCTTTTTTAAAAATAGGTGATAGGCTGGTCCCCCTTGTGGTGGGTACAGGATTTGCAATGTTGTGCACTGTTTCACAAATGATAGGTTAGAAGCCATGCAAGTCATCAGCATGAAAATTAAAGGAATCATATTTGGGGAGCCTATTCCATGTCAAGAAAAAAATCCAGAGAGTAGCAGTTAAAGCTTGCTAATTTGTCAGGCAGTTGAGTTTGTAGGAGAACTGAGTCCTAGCTACACCGTAGTGGGGGAGCTTTTCTGTTGACTGAGCTGAGAAGGCCACCTCAGAACTCAGGTGGTAAAAGGTTGCTCTCTGCAGGCTCAATAGTCCTTCCAAACAGAGGACTTTGGGACACCATGTGTCTGTGGGAGGAGGGTGGGAGAGATAAAACATGACCATCACAGGTATAAAATAAAACTTAGACTTAGATCCCCTAGTCTTGTAGGGTCTTCACCCTGGCCTTAGAGACAGACAAGGCCAGATCACATGAAGACTTGCAGGAGATGCTGACTTGTGCCGTTTGTTAGGCCTAGGAGTGATAATGGAGGAGGGGTCTTGCCAGCTCTTTTTTTCGCATTTGAAAAGCTGTACTGCTGTGTTTCATTTTAGTTAACCACACACAAATGGCAGAAGGAGGGAAGCAGGAGAAAAGGCTCCACATCAGACACAGCAGAAGGAAATATGGGAGGAGGGTGGAGGGGTGGGTTGGTGTTGTCTGGTTTATGGCCCTTCTGTGCCATCTGAATGGTACAAAAGGCTGAAAACCAGCTTGAGCATCTGTGTTACTGTCTGCACTACTATGATAATGAAAATCCACAAATGCTTAGAGGAATAAACAACATTTCAAGTTTCCTGAGGTTATATAAAAGAAATATTTATTCTGTCTGAGAAAGAGTATGCAGAGAAGTATTCCAGTTAAAAAAAGACATAATGTGTTCACAATGTGAGGGAGCAGAGCAGCACAGTGAGCAACCTTAACTACGTTGTTTCCAAACTTTTGACTACCTAACCATGCAGCCTTAATGCTCTGTTACCATATTTGTCATGCACACAGTATTATATAGATATATATATATAATACTGACTGTCTGGCTAGATATAGATATCTTTTTTTTATTGGAATTTTATCCTCAGTCTCCTCTCTGCTTCTATTTTCACAGGTTTTCTTAAGTAGAATGTGAAACTAATACTTTAAAATTTCAGCTGCACTTTTGAACCCGTGATATTTGAAAGCAATTTTTTTCTCATCACAACCTGAAACTGATATGTTGTTACACAGGAAATATTGCACGTCTCAAAACTCTCCACTTGCAGTACATATCCTTTCAAAGATGTGGGATGCATGTGAAAAAAGGTATCAAGATTACTTGGCTCATTGGAAATTATCACTGCAGCTCTTTTCTCTACCTACTTTTTCTAACAGAAATGTCAAAATTGTCTTTTAAAAATGTTTAAAATTCATATTCCATCATCTAGATCCTGGAGTTTATTTTTAAATGCAAGCTTGTCTGTGAAAGCTGTATTATGTATTTTGGTATTCATGCTACATAAAAATATTAACGTAAAGTAAATCCAAGCTCACTTGAGTGATCTCCAAGACCAAATCCTGCCCACCCAATGAAAGCCAGTGACACTAGGCTCCTTCAAGTCTCAGATTCTCAAAGGATCTTAGGACCCAGGCGGTTTCACAGATTTGGGTATCGAAACTTACCGTCTGAGGATGGACAATTTTTCTCTATTTTTTCACAAAGGCATATGATTTTGGAGCCAAATTGGAGGAACAGAAGATGAAGCACAGTCTTGTAGCCCCGTGAGGGTGATGTTTTGAATTTGTGGGTGTTAAAGGAAATTGCAAAACAGTCCCCTAAGCAAGAAGGAGAAGCCTTGGCTCCTCCTTATACAGAAGAGTATATCAGGAGAGAAATGTTGCTTTTTGTCACTTCTGAGGAGGATCAGGTGCAAGACAGGCTCTACCAGGGAACTTTCTAGTGAAAACCTAAGTATCCTTAGCCTTTTGGATGCCAGGGAGGTTAAGCAAGGGTTTTGTGAGTTGTGTTCTTGGATTCGAGTGTCTAAATCTCACAGAAAACCTACCCAGGATATCTAACTGTCTCTGATGAATTGATTTTGTTTACTCTTTATTTTTTCTGGTTACTTATACATATATATGTATTTCTTATATATGTATGTGTGTTAACCCTGAAACTGATGCCATGTTATGTATCAGTTTAAATTTTGACACAGGTGAGACTGAATTCCTCTCTACTTTCTCTTCACTCCCAGAGTTTGATAAACTCTAGATCGGAAGCACTTGGCATGCATGTGGAGTCGCCTTCTCTGGAGATACTCAAGACCGACCTGGATGCGGTCCTGAGTAATGCGCTCTACACAATCCTGCTTTAGCAGGGGAGTTGGACTAGATGATCTCTAGAGGTCCCTTCCAACTCTGACAATTCCGTGATTCTGTGAAAAGCTCTAGTGTTGATTCTGTTTCCAGTAAGCACCCATCCATCTAACCCATCATACTTGACCAGATCATATGTAAATCTGATTAGCTTACCTAAGAATGTAAAAGAGTTTCTTGCTGCCTTTGGTAAGCACATCAGTCCAATAATCTAGACATAAACAGAAACAGGCTTTACACTTTACAGAGGAGAATCAATAACCCTAAGGATATGCCAATTATAAGTCTATGCAACCACCAGGAAGGTTGCAGGCAGCTGAAGAGAGAGATCCTTCATCTCTTAAGCTGTTCAGACTCCAAGACTTGTTTGGTTAGCTGAACATGCCTTCTTTGAGAAGACCTATGTGCTTAATGCAACAGCTCAATATGCAACATTAATTTTAATTAACAAATTGCTTGCAGGCCTATAGCTCTATCATATTGTTACTATAGAGGAGGATAGGAAATTGTCTGAAGGAAATAAATTTGAAGCAATTCAGGCACAGGTAAATAGCCTGTTATTATCTATGAACCATTGTCATTATGGTCACTTCTGAAAAATCATGTGTTTCTCATGGCTCATTAATTCTGTTTTACTCCCCAGATAAATGGGTTACTTTGATATGTCAGCTATGAAGACTAAAGGAACTCCAAGTAGAAGGATTTATTCTGCTAAGAAAGATGGCAATCAGCAAGATGAAAAAATTTCCAGAAAATCTTATAACTTTGGTTTTATCAATTTATAATGTTAAATGTTTTCAACAGCTAATTAGTCACAGGATTTCATCAAGATGTTAATTCATAAACAAAGCAAAGACATTAGCTTTTCTTTAGCTCTTTGATACTTTTGTTCTTAAAAAAAAAAAACCAAAACAACCCATAACATTCTCAAAATGGATATTTTTTATTCCAGCAGGCCTGTCTACCAGATTGTCAGAAAACGTTTTCAAAATGGCCAGCATGAGGCTTCTACCAAGACTTATCAATAACTGAGCAACAGAAAACCCCATGTTATGGAATCAGAAAAAGGCAAGAAAGGAACAAGTGAGCTGCTGGCATGCTCCCATCAGGCAGGGTTTTGTGCTGCCCTTGCCCAGAATAGATTTTAGAGCAGGCCAATCTGGTTAACGTGATTGTAGTTCCTGAGCACGTACTTACATGATGGCATATTGCATTCATATCATGCTATATTGTTACAGGACTGCTGTAAAGAGAGGCAGCAGAGAGGAAGGTTGGTCCTAGTGACTGTATTGTGGTTTGAAGCAAGAAAGGGAGGAGGGAGGAAGGGAAACCACACCTTCCATAAGAGCATCCAAGCAAGCCAGACTGCTAACCCCTCTGGTGGGCAGGGCAACAGGGAAAAGAGAAAAGCAGGGAAAAATGTGAAGGAGTGAGGACTGGAGGACTTCTGAAGGGAGCAAGAGGCTACCCGCAGTGGAGGGCAGACCTACACCAAACCTCAAAAATGACAGAAAGTAACCTTTCTTGAGGCATCCAAAGAGAAGCCAGGGGAGAGGACACTCTCTCAACCTCAGAAATACTGAAAGTTGCTAAATTTGAAAGAAAGCCTGGAGAAAAAGAACCATCATTCTCAAGAGAGATACTGGTTTTACAGCTTGTGATAGTTGGTTTTTTCCTCACTTTTTAGGTTCTGAATTTTTCTTGCTTAGATGGTTATCTTGTTTTACTGTGTGTGAGATTTTTAGGATTATTTTTTTCTTTCCTAATAAATCTTAATTTAAAAAGCTACAAAACCATTAACTTTGGGTTAAGGTGAAGGATTTGCTTTCTATTTCATGGCCTTTCTGGTGCAGGGCTTGTCAGAAGGTAACCTTACACTACCAGTTGTAGCTGTCAGTACTGTCAAACCCTGCAAAAGTAGAGGATAGTTTAGGTATAATGTTGAAAAACTATAGGAGAGCTGCAGAGGGACAAAGAGAAGTAGCTCTTCCTCTTTCCCTCTCTCATCACAGCAGCAAAATCTGGCAGCGTAGATCTTGAGTATTGGTGATCCCTTGGACCGAAGTAACACTACCTAGTCTCTTGGACCTTTCAAAGGCAAAATCTAGCTGCCTTGGACATGAACATGCAGTAGGAAAGTGATGATGAGGAAATAAGGAATTGGTTGCTAGAAATCAATGAATGGCTGCCCTGAAAGCTGCCTGTGACTTACTCAAGAGTGTACAGACAAAAGATTCATGTTGATCTGTATCTGTATTACAGCCTATATGATGGCCCTTTTGTATGCTCCCCAGCAAAGCATAAACCCGTCCGCTACCCAACACTGCCTGCACGGCAGCCTGAGCTCTGAATCACAGTCAGGATATTGAACACACTTTTTTTCCTAGTGCAATAGGGTATCTGTGGGATATGCACACATATCAGATTGGTTTCCAGCCACCTGCCAGAATTTGATGGCAGGAAATTTGCATGGGTCCTGTTGTAGCCAAGTGACAGATAATAAGAGAAAGGTGCCATTGTTGGAACTATCAGTATCAGATTTTCTAATACAGCCCTGTTGTAATGAGATCATACACATTGCTCAAGCTGCAATCAGAACTTCCACTGAAGGAATGAGCCTGGATAATAATAAAAGCAGAAAGCATTTTAAGTAAATAGAATTTCCCAGATACTGCATAATGTTGTTTGTTATTGCTATCTTTTATGAGCCTTGAGAAATATATTGTATAAGAACGATTTCCTTCAATATAAACTGTTATCATGGAGGTCTCCTATGTCAATTCTTATTTAAAATATATTTCCTTACTTGTTTGATATTATGAAAGCATAAATTAATGCAACCTCTCTGCTTCCATTCCATGTTCTTATAAAGCCTTGCCATAGCTCTTCAAAGAAGAGTTACTTGCTGCTTTGTACAAATGTAGCCTAAACCACTCCAAATAACAAGATCCATTTTGGCAGTAAAAATTCATTTTATGTACAGCTTTCACAGCCCCTGAAAAGCCAAGGTCTTTTAGTGAACGTCGCACAGACAATTTTTTTCTAAGCTCAAGTGAGAGTGAAGAAGCATGTAGATGGTCTCCCTCTCTGCTCTCCTAATGGAAAACTTCCATGAGCCTAAACAAGTGCTGTTTCTTTTGAAGAGCTTGTGGGAGCATAAACAGGGAGCCTGACAGCTCTAACAGCCAGTGCAACAACCATGCCCTGGCAAATGCAGAAGGGAGGGCAGACTATTTCCATGAGCTATAGCAGTACATTATTTCCCTCTTGCCTAAAGCTTGCCATCGGCAAAAAGACAAAGCCAAAACAAACTCCTATGGTGAAATGCATGTTCCTGATTAACGTTTCCCTATTAAGACCATTTTCCTATTTTGCACAATTTGCTTTTTATTTTTATATGTATTTCTTATTGCTGGCAGCATATAACAAATATAATTTCATTGTTTTTCATCCACATCAGTTTCTGACCACTGGATCTAATTAGACTATTTTATACTGGTGTAAAAGAGCTGTATGTTTTCAAAATTTCTTCCTTAGGTAGTTAAATATCTTGGGTTTAGGCAAGAAACAAACATACCTTATACATAATTTCAAAATTAATCCATAGTACAATCGAAATCCTAACAGTCTAATCCAAGAATCATTATTAGGCCAGATATAATTATTATGCAAAGAGAAAGAATATGTCTATACAGAAAAATTTTGGTAATAATAATAGTAATACAGTTAAATTTTTACAGGTGCACTTAGTTTCTACCCCTTTTCTTGATGTTAAGTCCACCTTTCTGATGTTCCTCTTAGTCCTAAGGTCGGGGGTTTCATTCTGATGTTGGTGATGTTAACAACGAGTTGTCAGCATCTGAAGTCCTTTGTAAGGAGGAATATAATGTTCACATTGATATTTTCCTCTGTCTTGATCATGGATTCACTCAGGGTCACTTTTATAGGTATGCTAACATCTATAGACATCTAGCCTTTGTTTCACTGAACTGCACCTCCACATTATAACCAATTTTTTTATGATGGATTTATGTACGTTAGATACTATCTCTTTGTTCTCTTTCTTATCCTGAAAACCATTTTTGCCCAGCTCTGTGTCTGCATTTCTTTAGCTGTGAGGTCTCCAGTGTTAAACCTCTGGTCCATATCTTATCATCCCAAGTCTGTACGCCTCCACACTGCACCCTGTGTGTCCCTTATTCTGCCTGGCCTATATTTGTCTGTACTGGTAAAACCATGGTGGTACCACACAAAGATATACAAAAGTAAAATAAATCAGCCTTAAAGTCCTATAGAATTAGAGAAATTGTTGTCACAACTAAGCCAGCTCAACAAGGCTGTAGGCAGGTCAAGGAAAGTTCAGACAGAGCAAGTCCTGATACCTTGCAAACTCAGTGCAAAGCTTATGGCATGTTACTAGCCATGGCAATACTGTATTACGGATCAACATAATCACAGTAGGTTCTCGTATAATATCTTTTCACCTTTCTTAGAGACAGATTTATCTTCTTTAGGCTTTTACTGTAAAAACATGAATTTCATCCCCCAAGTAACTCTGTAGCACTTTTAAGTACCTCACTTTCTTTTGTGATCGTCAGCAAAATGTGCATATGACAGTGATAACAGAATAGTTGTATAATGTAACATGTGTAGGTTAGTGAAGTTTATCATAAAGGACAATGTGGTAAATTTTCTGGCTGTCACCTGTCCAGACAATGCTTCATACTCATTTAGCCCCCAGAATTTTTAATTCTGTAATCTAACATGGCTCAAAACAAACTGAGAAGTTGTAACATATAGAGAAAAAGAAAAGGATGGTAGGTGCAGAGCCTTGTATAAGCAAAGGCAACCACTGCTGGGAGTGTTCTTTATGCTTTATTTTAAAAAGCATCGCATGCCCAGGCACTATCACTGGATTGTACACACACGTCCACCACAATTAGCTTTATTGAAATATCATAGTCTTATTTCCTAGGGAATGACATTTGAGATCATGGTATCTATATGAATATTTCATTTTGGTCTGTTTCCCCTTCCTTCCAAAAAGTTCTTGTGCCATTTTCCACAGTTTGTCTGATTCAAAAGATGGGTAAGTAATCTCAGACAGTACTGATTTCTTACTGAGGGAAACATTGGTTCAGTCATTATCAAATACAAGAAAATCCCATAGACAACCCAGACACAAGTCAGCATCTCACTGGTCTTCCCTCATCTGCTCTTGTCACTCTGCCACACAGAAAATGTAGAAGGGATGGACAACATCAAGTCCTTCTCAATCAGCTACTATGGCTACTAATGCTATGTCCACGCTGGTATCCATACTGGGAATTTTCTGCTAATTTTCCATTTGTTGCTACCATTACCACATAGCACAAGCAGTCAGATAATTGCAAACAGCAGAACCATGAATAGGAATAGAAATGGAGATTTAGAACACTTAATGATCGGGTCAGAACACAAAGAACTAGTGCTGAAAATGCTAGGATTACCACCAAGCCAGTCTACAGTAGGAATATCTTTAAAGATTTGCTGCTGTTACCAAATGTACAACATTTTTTTCAAAGTACAGACAATTCTTGTGAGAGAGCACAGTTGTCTTTTTGAAACATAAAAAAATCTGTCATTCAGGTTTCTCAGGGTTTTTGCTTCCATCTAATTTCTGCTAATTTTGTAAAATGTAAGATTTCATAGAAAAGTTTTGGTTTTCTCTCTGGTAAATCCACAGACATACTATACTGCTGTACTGCTGAAATGATCTGAGAGACAAATAACAGCTCTCTTATTCTGCTACTACTGTTTTATTTCATCAAGATCTAGATGTCCCAGCTGGAGAGAGAAAACAGTACTACAAGGTGCTGTCTACATATACAGTGAGCAGTAGCTTCTGTTCTGATAAATTTATGATTATCCACTCAATTTATCTCAATGAAATGTGAACTTTTAAGTTTGCATGGTCCATTAGGGCCTCAAGTGAGCAAGGCATTTAAGCATGTGCTTAAATCCATCCATATTCAGAAAACCAATTAAGCACATGCTTAATTTTAATGATGGATCCTGTACTAAGGCCTGTAAAGCTAAACTGCCATTAAACTTGGACTATGTCCACTTTCTTTTTCTTTCAAAAAATTTAACCTAGGAAGTTATGTGCAAGAGCTTATGTTAGTACAAAACAAGGCTTTTCAATTTTCATGTGCAAGTATCAGGAACTGAAATAGTGAGGATTAGTTGCAATAACTTTGATCTATCCAGTAAACTAAAATGCAGGAAGGCAGAAAGGTTAATTCACAAAGGCTAACTTTTGCCTAGTGAGACAGGGCAATTCGAAGTGGCAAAACAAGGTTTCTGCATCTTCATGGACTCTAGAGGCAGCCTAGGGAAATTAATTCAACTGGATTCAAGCTATCAGTCATTCAATACTTGCATAACCAGACCTAAATTTCAACAGTCTCCCATAGTAGACAGTATAAAAGTACAAAGTAAATTAGCTAATGTTATATTTCCTGTCCTAACTTCTGTGCCTTTTCATTTGCAACTTTAATCATTCCATTAACAGTGCCATAGATGTCTTTATTTTGTTTTCTAAGCATTGCTATCATAAGACCAACCAAAGCTATAAAGTTATTTCACACTGAGCTACGTATGATGCCTATTGATGTCAAAATTAAAGGTTTCTGAAGAAACAGTGCTGCAACCTTACTATTAGTTCACTAATTGCTCATCCAATTAGGTCTGTGTATGACATTTCATAATATATTCCATTTCACCCTCTTTACCACAGTACACAGGGCAGCTAAGTACTTTGAAAGCTTTAAGGAGGTCTTTCTATTTATGAGGGCAAAGGCGATGTGTAGGCATTCCTTAATAACGTAGGTCTGAATCAGCTTAAAAAAGTTAGAAATGAAGCAGCAGCATATTAAAAAGGAGGCTTAGAGAGAGCTGATTTTAGCAGAGTTGTCTGTGGTACTTGAAAATACTAGAAAGTACCCAACAACACCACAGAATTTAAATAAGGAGAAAAATATTGCAGCTAAACCCTGCAGGTAATGGGAATAGCATGTAGAGTCTGGTCCATCCCTGAAGGACTACTTTTGACCTATATTAACTGCTTAATCTAGGGAGTTCAGTCTAACACCATCAGAAAAAAAAAGTACAGGTTTAGCAAGTGAACAGACATAAAAATGCCTCAAAGCTCATGCTTGGATTGTACTACTCAATATGGCTGTTAGAGCAACAGCCCAGGGCACACGACAAGTGGTAGGACAAGAAGATAAAGAGACCAGTGATATATTTACAATACTAAAATTATACTTCTGGAAAGAATTATGTGTTCCCTTCATAAATGTACACATTGGCAAAAAGGTAATGATTTCTTTTAAAGCAGTGAATTGATGGTCTGTTGTCTGTTTTTTTCAGGAGACAACTATAATAAAAAGGACTTTCTTCAGTAGTATTTGTGCCTGAAATTCAGCTGTGTGCTGGTGTACAATTATTAGAGATGGGAGGAAGATGCATCCTTACCTCTTCCCTCCCCCTGCCTCTTTGTTAACTTTCCATTCTGTACCCAGATTCCCTCTCCTTTTCCCAACCACCGAGTAAATTGGTCCAGACCTACAAGTATACTTGATTCTCCTTACAAATATTGTATGTCCCAGGCAGCAGAAGCTTGTGCTGGCAGCCAGCATGAACCCACGTGTACACTGTGGTGTACAATTCCCCTCTGGGAACTGGGAGAGCTCTTGCAATTCCCTTCTTTGCAGCATGAGAGATATTGGAGGGTTTGCAATGCGGTGATTATTCTAAGGAAGATAGGAGAGATCTCACATTTCCATTTGTGAGAAATAGTTAAATATCTTCTGTGTCACAGAGAGAAAGCAAGTGTGCTGCGAAAATGAACCCAAGTTGCACTGGGCCAGAAAAGAAAGAGAAGGTATCTACCTTCCAAGGATATTTATCCATTGCCAGTTTATTCCAAAGTATATAAAACACAGAAACAGTCCTGGGAGCAACTCTCATTTTCCTGTCTGTTGGGTGACTGCCCAGACAACAAGGCTGTTGCGTGAAAAGTGGGCCCTCCACGTCCTTTGGCCACGTTTTAAAAGAAAACAGCTGTTGTCTCTGTATCCTCCACAAGAGGATACAAAAACTCTACAGATTGGCCCTCATTTGGAGGAAGGCTTTGTTTCTAGGTCCTATCGAACATGAGCTTTGCTATGAGCCACTGAGGAATGCAGCAGTTCTTCATATACCTCCAGGAACATGATAAATCTGCATGCATTGGGACAACTCTAAAATTAGGATGCTAATCAGTGGGTACATTCCAGGGTTGCACTGGTGGTTTTGGACGTGGTTTTGGATCCTGTCCCTAAGACTGCAGGTTAGCAGGATTTTTGCGACAGAGCTCTCCTCAGCATTTTTCACTGCAGGAACCTTCAGCCTTTGCCAGAGAATCTCAGCTTTCTTCTTTGTTTCTTTTATATGTATCTGAAAGTCTCCTAAAAACGTATGCCTTCAATCTCATCTAAGTCGTCAAAGAGCCCAATACTAACTCCTGAGAGCCTGGAGACAGAACTAATGCTGTGCCACCACGAAATTTGACATTTTGCTAAGGTACCACATGAGTCAGTGTTTTACTGCAGATTTAATTATTTTGCCGCTATCAGAAGTCTACATGTATTTAAATTTTGTAGGGCCTGTTCTGTAGTGAGACTGGATATAGCTGCATCTTACTCTGCATTCTTCCTCACAAAAAAGGAATTCATTGATTGCACTGGGGGTAGGAGAACTAAAGCTATATCACTTAGTCGAGAGAAAAAAGTGAGAGCGTAGAAAGAAGAAATGGCTTTCTACTAACCATATTTGCCTGTCTGCGAGTGAGACGATAGCATAAAGTAGGGTGATGAAATTCTTTGCATAAGGATTCAAGGCCTAACAAGCAGAGGAGAAAATACTCCTTAACATCTGCTATGACTGCAGGAAAGTGAGAACAAAGGAAAAATCTGTATAACCTTTCCAATTACCTTATGCCCATACCCATACAACACTTGGATTCTATGACAGCTCTTTCTTCACTGCACGCAGACTTTGTTCCTTTGATCTTGGTGGACTTCTGTTCTTTGGATGTATTTTTCTTTGGGTGATAAAAGGTCCATGTGTTTCTGAGAGTAAGATTTCATGCATGCCACTTGAGAGCAGGTGCTAAAGAATGTTTATAACCTGAAAAGGGAAGTTTGATCCTGATAAAGGCATGAATTAGAAAAATGACCTTAAAGATATGACCAGGAACATATAGCGGCTAGGTCTGTGGCCAGCTGAAAAGTGTGTAGGTAACATGGACTTCTATTAAAATGCACTGGTGTTCACCACCTGTAGATCTGATCCAAGGTCAGGATGGAAGAATCAGGGCAATAATTAGACATTCTGCTTTGCAATTAGAAACCACAGATGAAGTAATGAAAAGCTTTCCAGAACATCACTTACTATATTATTGGGTGGTGGTTTTTTTAATTGGTTCTTAAAATTAATTCTGCTTAAGTGACTAACTAGACAGTCACTATTCAGCTTGGGAAGTGCAGACAGGCTGGGATAACCAAAACAAACAGAACTGAATTGATTTTCATATTAATAGGAGAGTTCATTCTAGAGAGAAAAGGTTAATTTGCTTTTCAGTGAGTTTATGAAGAGAGTGCTCGTGGCTAGGGTGATAATTTATAGCTAAATCATATGTTTAAAGGCAAAAGCAATTACAGAAAAGGTAGGGACAGTATTTGCAGTATTATGCAACAGAACTGTCAACAATATTCTCTGTGCTTTCTTCTTCCCCTAAGCACAAGGATTTGAGAAACAAGCCAGCATGATAGCACTGTCACTTGTGGTCTTATTTTTCTCTACAGTGCTGATACCTTAACAAATGCAGAACCAGAGACAATGTTGGTCCACCCAGCTTTAATGCTGCTTGTTCTGATAGTCTGAGAGTATTCCTCAAGCACGCATGACTTTTGTTGGGCTTGGCTTCCCCACAAGTGTGCTGTCCACAGATAACAAATTTTCACCTGGTTAGCATACTAATTCTTAAGATTTATGATTTTTCAGAGAAGCAAGCAAAGGAATTTATGCCTGAAATGATGACTGGATACATTCATTGTGAATATGGTTTTAATTTTTTTTTCTTTTGTAGAAATTGTTATATTTGTGCAACAGAGTATTAGATGGGCTAACTTGTTTCTTTGATACATTTTTGAAATGTACTGCTGTTTTCTCTTTGTCTGTAGCTGCCTAAAGTATTTAGATAAATAACTGCAATCACCGTCATTGAAAGTTGCCCATGCACTTCAAGGCCTCAGTGCTACAAACATGAGCTTTCCCATTAAATGGGACAAGCCTTTTTACATGCAGGAAGTTTCTCAAGCAGAGAGGTGCTAGAAAGATCAAGCCCTAATACATTGCATTCATTCAGAGGAGAGCGTATACCTACATTGCCTAGCTTACCCAAAAGGAATATGTGCAAGGGTGTGCAATGCACCTTTGTCTTCAGTGGGTTTTATTTTGGTTGGTTGTCACTAGAGGGTTTTTTTTTGCAAGACAGAAGTGGAATGTGCAACACTGAACATCTCAGTCTTAATCAGGTTGATGACATATAAGAAGAGCAAGAGGCAGTACAACAAAGACACGCTGGATTTGTCCAGGTTTAGTAGGATATGATTGGCATTTAATCAGAAGGGAAACCATGGAAGATCGATAACACATGTTTGAACATCAGGTTTCACTCACAGCTCATAGCTGAATCAAATTGCTGGCAACTTGCGTGATTGATGCATCATGTTGTCCAAAAAATGAGAGACACTGGTATCTCTTTTGTTCCTGCCAAGTTATCACTATTTTCACTATGAAGGAGATGGTAATACTCTATGCCCACTATAACAGAAGAATTTGAAATAGCTTGTAGCTAAAAAGAAAATCAACAGCCTCTTTTTAGAAGTGGCAAACAGTGTTGTGGAAAGATATTTGAGGAAGCAGAAACAGTTGAGCCAGCACACAACACTACAGAAGCAGGTTTTCAAAGGGCATTTTTATGTATGTTACTAGCTTAGTTTTAGTACAGCAATGTCCATGAGCTTCAGTCATGGATCAGGATAACACAGAAAAACAACAAAAAGCCTGCTTCCAAGTAGTTTGAAATTGCACTAGATAACTCTCTTTCTGTGCAGAACAACAGATCTGTGCAAAAGAGGCATCTGTTTTCAATACTGTAAATTCTTAAGGAAAGGAACTGGTGGCATGCCTGCAGGACCTTTTTACAAAACTCAACAGTAAAAATTAACTAGCTTTTGAGTAGTCAGTGCTATCCCTCAGAAGATCCTTCACTTTTCTTTATGCCAAGTTTTGCAACTTGAGGCTGAACCTTGCAAAATATCACAGCTCATCTCTAGCGTAATGTCTAAACTTGACAAACCTGGAGACGACAACTGAACAATTCCAAATCAGCTGTTGACACATCTGAGGAGGAAAAACATGTATCAGGAGATGGTCTGAGGCTAGATTATACAGGGGTGCTTCAGACTGGAACTATTTTAGGCTCATTTTGTACTACAGAAAGGTCCCTCATACTCCTGAAGCAGTGGGGCAGAAAAAAAAAAGAGGGTACACTTGCACATTGTAAACACCCTTGGATGACATGTACAAAAGTACATATAGGTATTTCCACAGGCTATAAAATGAGAGTTCAAATTGACCAAGAAATAGAAAAAATGTGTTATCTGCAGGATGCTATCTGCAGTAAAGATTATGCACTGCAAATCACAAACTGCGTTAAAAGAAGTATCTTCTTTGCTATGGCAAAGGAACAGTTGCACCTTCCACATTTTCAGGCTCACATGTGGGCATGATAAAATCTTAACAACATGCCATTAAATATGCCTTTACAACATCCCTTCTGCCTCAGCTAGATATATCTGTGAATCCTCCCTTTGCGCTGGAGATTAAATAAACTCCCTGGACAGCTGAGAAGAATTTAAGTATGACCTGATAGTTTCTCTGCTTGACAATAATATTGTCTGTCGGTTTGTGCTGTATCCAAGATACTGTTCTCTGATCCATGCTCAGAAAACAGATATTGATGGTTTTAGCTGATTAGCATCTGTATACCATTTGACATTTCAGTCTTGGAACATATTTTACAAAATGTTGCAGCAGGTGGTTTCTAGACTGTGCATAGTAATGCTCAATGCAAATATTCCCCTGCATCACCTAGCTAATGCCTTGAAACTTTTTTCTGTCTTAAAAAAGTGGTAGTGTTGTTGAGTTTGGCCGGTGGAGTCCAACCTTTTAACTGAGATGTGACTTGCACGCCATATGAAGGTAGGGAAAGGTTTTCTGACCAGTCCCCATCCTCTATAGGACAGGACATCATCTACTAACTGGTCAAAATGCAGGTACTCCTACACCCCAAAATGCATCCAGTGACTTGTGGGAAATGCATTTGGACAGGCGACAACACAGAGAAGGAGCTCACTGTTACATGCTATAAAGTATACAGGCACTCCTTAAACATGACCACACTCGCACCTGTTGCACAACCTGAATACCCAAATTTTAGTCAAGCAGCAGATGCATGTCAAGTTATGTATTGGGTTTGAGTGGCAAGATTTTGGTAGCATGGAGATTACAGGGGTGGCTTCTGTGAGAAGCTGCTAAAAGCGACTGGCCAAGACTGAGCCCTTAAGCAACTGGGTAATATAAGTTATTGGGTAACAGCAACTATAGCCAAAGAGTGAAAATACGTGAGAGAAACAACTCTGCAGACACCAAAGTCAGTGCAGAAGGAGGGGGAAGAGGTTCTCCAGTTGCTGAAGCAGAGATTCTCCTGCAGCCCATGGTGAAGACCATGGTGAGGCAGGCTGTCCCCCTGCAGCCCATGGAGGTTAATGCTGGAGCAGATATCCACCTGCAGCCAATGGAGGATCCCACACTAGATCATGTGAGTGCCTGAATGAGGCTGTGACACCATGGGAAGCTCATGCTAGAGCAGGCTCCTGGCAGGACGTGTGGACCTGTGGAGAGACAAGCCCACACTGGAACGGGTTTGCTGGCAGGACTTGGGACCCTGTGAGGGACACATGCTGGAGAAGTTCATGGAGAACTGTCTCCCACAGGAGGACCCCACGCTGGAGCAGGGAAAGTGTATGAGGAGGAAGAAGTGGCAGAGACAACATGTGATGAACTGACCACAACCCCCATTCCCCATCCCCCTGTGTCACTGGGAGAGGAGGAGGTAG
>JAOXNO010000001.1:100109785-100130708 GCA_028565335.1 Limnodromus scolopaceus | reverse complement strand
TCTGTGGGACCTGAGCACCATCAGGCTGAGGATGGATGGTACCATCACGCCGAGGATGGATGGCACCATCATGAGCTCCCTGGGTCCTGCACTGACACCCCAGGGCAGCTGGGGAGAGATTCAGACACCACTGAGCCCCCATACCCTTCCACCCCTCAGCTCCAGACCTCCAGAGAGACACAGGGCAAAGGGGGAGAGAGGAGACAGCTGTGATGTTTTGGCTCCTACTTGTTTTCAGTTTATGACCAAGATGTCCTGTTCCAGCTTCAGGTCACAGAGCACAAGCCTGCCATGCCATGCAGATGGCATCTGTGTGAAAAGCAGAGAAAAGAGGCTAAATTAGCCTGAAAGTGTGTGATGGCATAACAAGGATGATGAAGTACAGTCATGGTTGCATAAGAATAGTAGGTATAACAATTAATTTAGGTAGCTATGAAAATACATAAATTCTCCTTTTTTTTTTTCTTTTTTTTTTTTTTTTTTATTTTTTATTTTCATTAACTTCTGCTGGCTTGGGAGCCATTGCTGTACACACTTCCAAATTCCATATAGTGATTTATGGACAATTGGAAATGATATTCAGGCCCATGTTGCAACAAACTTCAAGCTGATGGCTGAACTATAACTTTGGAATCCAATTTAAATTGGCCATTTTAGCACAAAGCTACACACATATTTTTTTTATTGCAAATTGATAGAGGAGACATTCTCTGTTGTAAAACAAATTGTATTTTGTTTATCTAGCATTTAAATGTCCAGTGATAAAGCAATACAAAAAAAAAAAAAGAACTGAAGTAATGAATAAGACAAATTCCAACTCAGTTTGACATTTTCCTCCAGCATGATGTTTTTCAACCTTTTTTTCTCCATTTTCAGATACCTCCTAGCTTTTCATTGCAAAATGCTCCCATTTGAATTCATCTTTCTTAGATATGGCTGATTAAAACTGGAGACAGTATTGCAGATGAGGTCTCAGCAGTACCTTGTAAAATGGCATGAACTCTCGCTCATCTCTACTGAAAATATCCTGTCAGAGGCATTTTTGGATTGCCGTTGCCTTTTCACAGCACTGGTGGCTCTCAGTTGTCCCATGGCCAATACACCCAGATCCTTCTCAGCGTCAGTCATCCCTAGCTAATGAGCTCCCAGTATAAAGCAAAAAAGTGATAATAGTCCCCAAGACCAAGCACATTTAGACTGTGGACTATAAAATTTAATTCCACTTCTATTACTTTTTCCCTGAGGTCATCCAGTTCTCCCCCCATGACAGCCTGATGCTCTTTACTCCTTACACTGGTGCCTCCTCATGGTGTCATCAGCAAATGTCATTTGCATGCCAACACTGCTAAAATAAATATTAAGTAAAAACAGTCATGTTCGCTATCACATTGCTCTGAAAACACCCATGAAACTGAACTGAGCCCATTCTTTTAACAAGGGCACAGATGTACAGCTAGAAAAGTGCTTAGCCAAGTATAGACCCAGGGGCCATGACGTACCCTGACATGCAGCAGCCGCCAAGGCAACATCACCACTCCTGGGGCCTCCAGGGCAGCATTAGCCCCAACAGGCTGCCAAGAGCAGGGCCAACCCACGGCAGCCACAGGGCATCTGGGAGCAATATGAGAAAGAAATAGAGGCAGGGCATAGGCCCTCGGGGTGGTGAGTACAACAGACGTCTCAAAATTTCATTTTGCTGATCTTCAACTTGTCTTGCCACTGGCTTTAAATGCTTGTGCGCAGGTGTCACATCTTTGTCCTCCTGTTCTCTCCTTGATCATGTAATACACACACTTTTATTTGAAGGAAGCCCAAGTAAGTGAAACTCTATGGCCTTGACTTTTATTCTCAGCACCCCATGCAGGTTTTCTGAAAAGAACTGTTATAAAGATTTTTCAAGGAAATTGGGGTCACCTGCTGCAGTGAACTGAACATAATTGGGAAGTACTGTAGATATCCTCTGTTTGGAAATGCATTGCGTGTGGATGATGGCTAGTTTGGTTCTGTACGAGTTTCTGGCTTCACATGCTATTTCTAAAAGCTGTAAATGGAGCAGGCCCTTCCCCCCCCTCCTTCCACCCTATCCTCCTACTCACTGACTTTTCATCTTAAATTAAATTGGGTACAAATACTGTAACAAATAATTTTCTCTCTGCACTATAAGAAGATAGGCATAGACAGAAGCTCAGACACATACAGCATGTAGCATCTTTATGAGATAAGATCAGCAGTGTGGCTTTTTGTCGCAGGGTTTGCCTTTAAAAATTGTAATCATCAGCTTAGCAAGTTTATCATCCTCTAAGAGGGATGCTCTTACCACTGTCTATGAAGAGAGATAGCTGTGATAAAAGATCACCTTTATGTTTATCAGAACCTTTTAATTGCCCACAGCATGCGTCCCTTGAGGATCTAAACATGCATTTGTGTTGAAAAAGAAAGGTGTTGCTATCGTTCAAAAAGATGTTCTCAGAGCTGCATGTTAAAATGAATGCATCTCCTTCAGCCCAAATTTAAAAGGGGAACCGGGAGGTTACTGGCTTCTCCAGCTTCCATTACATGCACAGGAGAGAGGAGCTAGAAAACAAATGTCTCTTCCCCACTGGTTGTTGCTGTTTTCTGCTTTTTGCTTTACTGAGGTGAGTAGAGCAGCCCTAGATGCTTCATTTGTTTTGCTTGAATCAGGAGACCGATAACAGGAAAAGCAGACTCTCCTCCTGTCTTCTCCAGACTTTCATTACTGCCAGCCCCAGAACTGTTCACAGAAGCTGACAGTTACAACTTGCTGATTCAGCCCAAGCTCAAGCTTTTTTTAACTTGCCCCAGATATTGACTGTTTTATAGAGTCAGATGCCAGCTGGAACTGGGATGCCGCAGCCCCCCACAAGTAAATGTTCTCCTTGTGCTGTTTCATACAGCAAAAAGCACAGCACAAGAGATCATCCTTTGAAGTGCAGAGAGCAGCTCAGGGCATTTTTAGAGAAACTTGTTCAACGCACAGGCTGAGATGATTGGGTGTTATTGCTGTAGATCAGACCTTCCAAAGAGCTGTCTTTTTTTCCTAGCTCTTCCCTGAAATCTTACCACTTTAGCTTCCTTCTATCACAGGCCTCAGGACCATTTCTCCACTTGGCCTAAGCAGTCAAGCAAAAGATGCAAGGTCTTACTGTCTGTTTGACCCAGGAGGAGAACTTGATGAGGACGCCAAATAACTTGTAGGTAATTGTGCTCTTTTTCAAGAACAGGTGAAGTCTCCCTTTTTGCCACTTCACAAGTAACTGAAAAACATGTGCTTATTCCCTTTCTTTCTGAAAGGGCATCCCAGGGCCTTTCCTTGGGATCGACTTACCTTGCATACTTGGGTTTTGCTGGAACAATCAGCACCGTCTGCCTGTAGATGTGCTTTTGTGTCATCTACACACTCCAACCCAATGCAGTATTGAGATGAAAGTCCATTGTTCTGACCAGTGGGGTTCCAATTGCACAAAAATGTCTTTGGACAAAAAAGGGAGAAGGACTATTTTCTGGGGATTCTCTAGACCTTCTTGCAGCCAACCTGAAGTACTATGATTTCTCCCAATAGTTTGACCCAATCTGTAACAACATCCTAGGTGCATGTATCCAAAGCCACATGGCAAGGGAATAGTAATCCCTGGCTCCGTAACATGACTGTTTTCCATACTTCAGCCAGCCTGCAAGACACATTCTTAGCAATTTTACTATTTACTCTGCTTCTTCTAAAATGTAGACTGATTCTAGGTAACAATGAGATAATTCTGGATCTAACCCACTTATTTGCTTTTTTCCTGAGAAATAACTGAACAATTCAACACAAAGACTCTTGCTGAAATCCCATACCAATCATTGCAAAAGTGTTCTTAGGTAAAAGCTATTTCTTTGCTTCTTCTCACACATACTGTGTATATACTCAACACCTATTTGCCCTTCAATGGTTCACATCCATTACTGTATCAGCCCAGCAAAATACAGGTGGAACTATAGCAGATGGTGGCATATCTCTGCAAGCTCAATCTAGCAGAAGTAATATTAAGGGTACCGTCTTCAGGAAAAACAGATTTTTGCTCAAGGAGCAGAATATGAAAATGTCCAGATACCAAATGTTATGAATCCAGCAATAACATAGCTCCCCTGATAATGACGGTGGTTTGAATATTTTTTATTTGAACAGATCTGCCTGCATTACCAATATCTACAGTGTTGCTTGGTAACTATTTTCTGATACCAGGAGACCAAAAAACACTTTTTCAAAATTAAATTCCAATTCTGATATTAAGTCTTGTATTGTAGTGGTTTCAGTCTGTCCTCCATATTGCTCTCCGGCTACAGCAATATTCTCAGTAACATTCTTCGGTGGCATGCATTTTTAAATTTTATTTCCTTTCCTAGAAGATGTCAAGTGAGTTTATAAGTAAATATTTACACTCCTTCCTTGGAAATATGTTGATGTTGTAAGAAGAGTTGGTGAAAACATAGAGTTTGAATGCAGGGGATCTCAGACACCAGCTGTACAATTCAGAATGAGTTTAATGATGTAAGTAGAAAGCAGCTCTAAATTATCAGTGGACAGAACTAAAATTACTACATAAAGTAGAAAAGCAAATCATATTAAAGTGTTCCATGGAACAGAGGTGAATATGTTTAAATAATAGTCACACTTCTGTGTATATATTTTGCTGGTGGTGTGATGCCAGCATTCGCCTATTTTCCAGAAGCTGCATTGTGCGGTCATGAAGATAAAGGAATAGAATAATAATAATAGTAATAACAATAATAACAAATGTAACTCTGTTGATAGGATCATAATTCAGTAATGAATAAAATACCACAGTGCTCTACTAAATTACTTGTTAAAATTTAATTCAGACAATAAAAAGGATAATTAAAAAGGGGAAGGAACAAAACCACACTCTGCTGTAGCTTTAAAAGTGTATCTGCTTACTTCCTCACGTTGCAAATTTCTGTTACAAAGCCATTTCTTTCCAATTTTATGGGCATTAACAAGTTCACTTCTGCCTTGTATGCTAACATCGACAGCCATGGTTTTGTTGATTTGTGGATACTTCTATGACTAAAGAAACGTAGCAGTTGTGTGAGACAGCCCCTAAAATCTCTTTTTGCTTTCTGACAATGCCAGATTGTGTAGGAAGCTGCCAAGTGATCTGTGTTCAAAAATGAAATTCCCACCTCCCTAAATATATGCGCAGTGACTTTCTGAAGCAGGACTGTTTTTTCTAACAAGTATCCACTGTTTTTTCATTTGCTTTATAAATGTTCTCTTTTCACTGAAGGCGTGAAACTGATAGTTCAGAACTATAAGGGTAGAAGAAAATCAGAAGAAAACATATAACATTTATTTCACACTTATCTGTAGTGGCAAAAATTTAGCTTGTAAATGGGGAAGTGATTACATCTCTTCTATTCCATAACTTTACAAAAGAAGATAGAGCCTTTATAACACTTTTTCCCTGGCTTTGAAAGAGCAGCAAAGTCTGCATAGTAGGTGATGGAGAAGTTCTGATTGCCATAAAACTCCACTGCCACTGAATGTACATCCTAAAAATCCTTCTCAAATCATTGCCAACCAGACAACTTGGACCCTAGAATTTCAACAGCAGCAAGGCTGTAAAATGTAGAAAGGGACACCATTTGTAGCAAAAGCAGCTCTCTAAAACTTCCTATAATTTGCCAGGTGAAAATTGTCTCCTCATGTTTTAAAGAAAAAAAATGAAAGGTTTGTTTTGTAGCACTGGCCTTGGTATGGTCCCCAGGACCCAGCTGTTCCCTAGGTGTTGCCTTCCTAGGGAGGCTGTGGAGCCTCCAGCACTGAAAGTCCTTAAAAAAAACACAGGTTAGACAGACCTGTCTGGAGTGATGTAGGCAAGTCTAGCTAAGCTTGCTGTTGGTCAAGGGAATGGCCCAGATGTGGTCACCTCAGGAGGTCTCACTCCTATCATTAGATTTCTAATATTATTAATAGGATTCAGTAATAATTGTACTAACAGACTTCACAGAATGACATGGGGTTGGAAGGGACTCCTGGAGATCACCTAGTCCAACCTCCCTGCCAAAGCAGGTCCATGTAGCACAGGAACATGTCCAGGCAGGTTTTGAATGTCTCCAGAGGAGACTCCACCAACTCTCTGAGCAGCCTGTTCCAGTCCTCTGCCACCTTCAAAGTAAAGAGGTTGCTCCTCACGTTTAGATGGAACTTCCTATGTTCAAGTTTGTGCTCATTTCCTCTTGTCCTGTCACTGAAAGACTGTCTTTTTTCTGTGAACACTGGAAATACTTAAGTCAAGAGCAGGTCATGCTGTGCTTCAGATATGCTGGGCTCCAAGAGAAGACAAGTGGCTAGATTTTTGCTCTGTGCTACAGAAGGTGTCAAGCCCGATGGTTTCAACGATCCCCAACTATTCTAAATGTATGGAATACGTCACAGCATTTGTTTTTTCACTGTTTAGCTACAGATGTACTTAATATTGCCCAAAATCAGTCATAATGTGTATGTGTGTCTGTGCGCCAAATTCTTCACTCCACCTCCTTTTCACCAAGGAATCTAGCATCTGTGATCCTTCAAATTGCTGTGATGGTGATTTATTCAATTATGTGGGGAAATTACTGAGACAGTAAGGGTAGGATGTCATCTTCAAGGTATTAACATCACCAAATACTAAAAAATTATGAACTCCATGCGAAGAAAAAATGGTTGAGAAATTGTTTGTTCTCTTTATTTTTTTGGGTGGGGGTATGTGTGTGTGTATGTGTTAACTTCTAGGGGCCACATAAACTTTTTTGTCAAAACCATGAAGTTCTCCTGAAATCGTATGACTCAGTCTGGTGGAGCTTTTGAAATACCAGTATCCTAGAGTTGGCAATGCCACTGACAAATTAAAAAATAAATTCTCTTCTTGCTGAGCAGCACGTTGTTGGGTGGTTTGGCATTTCATAGGTTCACACTAAGAACTGAAATCTCTTAAATTCTGGGAATTTAACATCTCAAGGCATCAAGCTCATGTAGAACCAGAAATTACTGTTGTTGTTACTTTGGAGATCTTTTATAATTAGACAGTTTCCTCATGTTTTGATGCCTTTGATCCCTAATATTGCACTGTTTATTTCTCTCCTTTTATTACTGTCAAGGCTAAAATAATATGTGGGGGAGAATTGCACTCAGAAAAGACAGATTATAGTTTCATTCCCACGCCCACACTGCAAAATACAGCATACAATAAATCTGCAAGTGAATCTGGATTCGTGACTTATGTGGGCCATTAATATTTAACATATGCAGTACCTACTCCTTTGCAGGTTTGTCCATATTCTAGTCTAATGTCCTGTAAACAGATTCCAGATAATGTCTGACATCTCTGGAGCAGGAAACTGCTATGTATACAAAATTCAAACTGTGCTAAAGATGAGAAATGATGGCAGAAATAAGTGTTAGAGCCCTTTGATCCCCCCTTCCTCTCTGCAGCAGTAAATATATTCAGAAAGGTAGTGCTGTAGATTTATAAATGTTAGCACTTTGAGTGAAGTCAAACTAATTTACTCTATAAACTTCTCTGACATTATGAAAACTTTGCAAAGAGATCATTGCATGTGAAGTATTAAAATACTATAATTTTAACTTAAGAATCCCACTCACCATTTAAGTGCCTTTCTGTATATCTTCTGTTTAGAAATGTTTTAAGAATAAGTGGGAACACCATAAAAATTGCAAAATAAATTATGCTTCTTGAAGTTTAAGAATAACACCAACATAAAATAAAATGGCATGAATCCATTTTTGAAAGATCCAGACCCAAGCGGTAAACCCAAGCAGCTAGGAAGAAGTGTAGAAGGAGTTTGTTCTGAATGAATCAATGATGACGAGGGAGTTAGTGATGCCACTGAAAATGTCTAACATGGTTGCAGAGGGATTGAGCACAGATATCTTGTGGGGCTGGCCTTGCCTCTCAGGTGGTAAGTAAATGCACCATTTGTTCTGGGGTAAAACTATATTTTTGGTGTCAGTTCAGGACTCAACTAGTCGCTAAGCTGAGAGTGGCTGAATGGGGGGTATGGAACGTCTCATTGTGACCACTGGACTGGAACATTTTCAAGATAGATGGCTTGAAGCTGTAAATTACAACACTTCACCACACTGCTTCAGTCTGGAAGGCACACACTCAACACCTACAGAAGCAGATCAGTGCATGCAGTACTACAAACTGCAGTTGCATTTTCAGAGTTTTTCCTCTGCTTATGCTCCATGCTGAGAGCTGGAACAAAGAAAATAATGCCGAAAGGAGACAAAGCCTGGAGGCTGGACAAGCTTTTTGTCATATCTGAGCAGATGAACAGGTCTGTCAAGAAAGCTGGTAAATAATGAGTGGAGTATTTTTTCTCCTGATGTGAAGCTCTCTCGTATCAGCAATTATAGGTACCACTTTCATAGCATCTATTCAGGCTAGGAAAACCTTGATACCCTGTTTAGTTCAAAACAGTGTTCTGCATCTCTTTGGCTGCAACAGACCGATAAGACCTTTGTTCCACTCTCTGTGGCCATTTTCCTTATATTTTCAAATCCTGTCCCACCTTTGGGTTCATGTTGGTGTGCATTCCTTAGTGGAATTCCTGTGATTCTGAGATAAAGGTCATACATGGCATCTACATTTTTCTGGCATCTGGCTGGGGGACCTGACTTCCCCTGGGTACTGGCCAGATGATGATTCTCATCACTTTTCAATCCTAAAGGAAGCAATCGAGTGCAATCCTAAACAGCAATGTGTATCTGCTTTGTACAGCTTATGAATGTGGCTACCCAAATTTCAGCACCCAAGTTAGACCGCTGAGAGCTAGCTCAGATATTTTTCTTCACAGCACCATCTAGTGCTGCAATTTTCAGCCTTCTCTCACATAAATACCCAAACACATATATGTTTTTAAAAAAACACAGAATGAACCTGAGTCCTTTCAAAAAAAATGTACTGGAATAACTATTGGGTTTTCCCTGGAGAAAAAAATCACAGCAATGGATGTGCAGTGACTTCTTGCACTTTAGAAACCATGCTGATGAAGATGTTACAAAAACGTGAACAAAGCAGGATAAAATAGAAAGTTAGTTGTTTAAAACTATCCGTTTTGTCTAGACTAAGTAAATGCTTGTGGTTAGGTGTGGGCTTGCTAAACTGGACTCCCTTGCCCTTAATATGCCTTGCCCACTTTTTCTAACCTCAGACAAAGCCTTTTGCTTGACACTGTTAAAACATGTTTAACTTCACTGAATAATGAATGCTGCAGGTAAAGTTTGTCTTTACCAATAGTTCAACAACCACCATCAATTACAGCATGAGTTCTTACAGTAAACATTCCCTAAGCCTCCACAATGATCATTGCCACAAGAGCCAAAAAGACCCCCACAACCTCTCCCCCAAATCTTGCTTTGTCCTTTGCTGTGGTAAAAGAAAAAAAAACTAAACAAACAAACAAAAAACACCAACTCACAAAAAAAAAAGGGAAACAGAAAGACAAAGGGGAAAAGAGGAAAGGGAAAAATGGAAAATGGAAAGAAGGGAAAGGGGGAAAGGAGGAAAAGAAGAAGAGGAAAAGGAAAGGGAAAGGGGAAAGGAGGAAAGGTAAACACAACCGAGCAAGCACAATGTTTGTTTGATTTTATTTTAAAAAATCTTGATTATAAATAAATAATGAAACATTTCCAATCATCATGAAAATTGCCAACATACGGAGCAAGAAGCTATGACAGCAACCAGAGGTTTTTGCAGTAATTTTTCACATGTTTATCTTGCGCTGTTGCAATAATTTTTTACAGTCTTCTGAAGATCACAGTGGGATCCAGCTGCCATCTAGACAAAGCAGAGACAGAGCTGTAGCGAATACCGGAACACTATATATTGGTAGGATTTAGATGTACAAATATCGCCTTCCACAAAATAATGTCTAGTCTCTTCTCATATTCACTGACTGTAATTTTGTAATTTGATCTTGACAGCTTATAAATTTTCAGGACATTATTCTTAAAAGCAACTCTGGCAGGTTATGCTTTCAATGGCTGGACTTTATAGGAAAAGGTATATGTTTAAAACAGCTCTTCTGTAAAAATCCCACAGGGTATGCCAAAGGCAAACTAATGACCACTGGTGAAGTCACAAATGAAATCAGGTGATATATTGATACCAGCAGTAAACAGTATTCAATTTTAACAGCAACTAGTATAGAATAATATGTCTAATTTAATTTATGAACCTAATTTAAATGTTGGAGAGACTTGACACAGAAAAACTAGTTGTTATTTCCGTATTTTTATTTGCTGCCCATCAGAAAATGGGAAGGACATTATAGTGCTTGATGCTAATTTGTTCATCTGCTTATGGTGTTGGCATTTCTTGACTGTTTGTGGCATTTTTGCAAGTAACTCTTGCTGCTCTTAATCCTGATTCAAAGAAACGATTGATCTTCTTGTTATGATTTATTATCATTGATCAGTCTGCAAATAACACATTTTTTGCTTTTGGCACATTGTACATCCACAGCTAAGGTTACCAACCTTTTTCTATTTCTCTTTGCAGGGAAGAAGTAACTATGGCTCCCGAAGTGCACATGCTCTTTCTTTGTGAGCAGCTCTTCCCATAGGAGTAAGTCCCAGTGAATTCACTGGGATAATTCATATGCCCAAGACTGTGCCACCAGGGACTGTGACACTTACGTATAGCTCGGCTGGAAAGCTCCTTACTCTTATTTTCTTTATGACATATATTTTTAAAGACTTCCAAACTGTTCATAGTAGTAATTGTGAAAGCTGAGGGTCTGAGCCTGCCTGAATTGTAGTTCTAGTATAGTCCTGAGAGACAGCAAGGGTTCTTTTCAGTAAACAAACAAAAAAGCCAGCTTTTTGGGGGGTTTTTGAATGTTTACCTTATGAAGAATATTGACATGAAAGAAAGAAGCTTGCTGTTAAGTTTTTTTCTACAAAATAAAATAAGCATTACTAACTTCTGTCTCTGTCTCATTTTCAGGTCTTACAGGCCTGTCTTGTTTCACTCATAACTTCACTAAATAAAGTGATAATTACATTGTTGTGAAACATAGGTAAAAGGGGAAGATTTCACTCTGGCTACTGCTGAGAGACAAAAAGTACCATAACACATATATATGCTCTAGAAGATACCATTTACTAACTAATAAGAAAAATATTTCTGACCTTCCCAAGAACAATTATATTTATGCCTTTTTATATTCCCTTGTGCTGGTGAATAGCGTAGCTTTCACTTTATTTTTGGTATCAAACTTTTGAAAGAACTTTCCATCCTGTACAAGAGCAGACTTCCCCCAATCACTGACGGTGAAACGGAGGAGGAGTTTGTCCTTCTGTGCCCTCCAAACAGTGGATTAGTCAGGTTTTCTACATTTCAAGAGTGGCCCCTTCCAGATGATTTGTTGGAATCACAGGTGTGGGTGAAGATGATGCTAATAAAGAAAGCAGCACTGCAACACAGTCTCAGCACTGTATCATCTACCCCTGGTGCACTTTCGGTGTGAAACATTTTTCTCAGTGGGGCTTTTTTTTGTGTGTGGCTGGATATCAGCAAAACAAAGCATAGTAATGCATTGCAAAGCAATGCCACAGTGTTTCTGAGCTTTAGCACAGTTGCTTTTAACAAGACATTTTCAGCAAAAGGTCGGTTTGCTGAAATCAGAAATGGATGACCAACCTCTTCATGACTGTCTACCTTTAATGATAGCTGGGTCTGGCACAGCAACAGGAATTCACTTATAGGAGAATATCCTATAAGTGATAGTTTTCAGTATTAGAGCTTCCTGATAAAATAAAAAAAAATAAAAAAAAAAAAAAGAAAGTTGGAGGAATTATTTTATAGCTCACCTCTTTCTGTTTCCCAAACTGCTCAGCAGGAAAAGAAGGATGCCAGTTATTCCCATTCTGAAGACAGGTCCTTGTGACATTGAGAGTCTTTTACTTTCACAAATTTACACTCTGTGACTGAGTATCCAAGTAATGTTTCAAGTACACTGTCTGAGACAACACTTAAAACCACAGGTATTGCAGGCTTAGTAGCAGTAAAAAAAAAAAAAAATCCATTTTTTTATTTTTACTCTGAATCATCAATAGCTAAATAACTGAAAGTAGAAATTCTTTATGTACGTGCAGAGAAAAAATAGATTTGAAGTGGAAACTTTTTTGGCAAGTATGAGACTAACAATATTTGAAGTAGATGAGATATTGATCCCTAAAATAAATAAATAAATACGAATGCCCAAACCTTTTAAACTCCAAATATCTGCAAAGTTAACAATCTCACATTTGGAAAACTGATTTTTAAAAATCCCTTTCTATAAAATTGCCGTGAAATAGGACTACTCTTGCCTTTTCTTTCTGAGGACAACAGCATGCCTGTATTTCCATGTGGTGGGAGGAAAAGTGCTCAGGAGTGGCTCCTGGGTTTTTTGGTCCAGTGTAGAACAATTTGATAAACAAAGATGTTTAAAAAAAATACAGTCAGTGTCCAGACTGGTTATTAAAATAGCAACAATAGCAAAAAATCCCAACACCCCAGCAAACCTTATTCAGATTTGGAGCTCCATCTTTTTCCCCGGGCTGTTTCTGGGAATTGAATACTGCTAATTTGATAGCATACAATTCACCAGAGCCACAAATAGACATCTTCAGACTAATAACATATCTAAACAGTGCTGCACACCCCCAGTTCTCAAGGTGTAAATCAGGTTCAGCCTGCAAGCCACATATACATGGCTCCAGGCCCTAAGCCAGTGTAGCTTGGCTTGCCAGCAGCACTTTGTGTCTTATATCAAGTTCCATGTACTTGGGCTGTGATGCTCAAAAGAAGCTGTTAGTATCCAGCTGCCCCAGCTTGTGGTAGAAACATTTTTATTAGCATTTTTTATTATTCCTGAGTAAGGCCTTACTGTTCATATTGAGGCCACCATGCTTGTGTGCAATGGCTCTGCTTGCAGCCGAGCAGACTTGAAATCAAGAGCAGCGCTGATTTGAAACCCATGAGCGAACAGTCCTGTAATTCATAGCTTGCCTCAGCTCTGCAAGACAGAGTATTGCTTCCTACCTCCTCTAGAGAGCTCAGCAAACTCCAAGCACATCTGTAGAAATGTCTCCATCAGAGATGTGCCAGTTTTCAGATCAGAGTTGAGGGCTGGGAAAAAAAAAAAAAAAAGGAGAGCGAAAGAGAAAGAAACTGCATGTAATGCTCAGTAATCTGAGAGGGGAATATTGGGTAGCCGAGACAAAAGGGTAAATTAATTCTCCCAAGTTTATTTCACTAAAAGGCTGCAGGAGTATTTCAGCTACAGCAAGCACAGGATGGGAACTGGGCTTTGCGTGCATCGGCTCCCGCAAAGCCCTCTGCTGTTCAGCGCTAGCAGTGCCATAGCACAAACTGTTCAACCTGGCTTTCAGGGGGTGGGGAGGGCTTCTGCTGCAGCCTTGGGTCTCAGCTAATTTTCAGTTGTGTCAGGCAAATCACCCCCGAACTCCTGAGTCACATATATTGTCTGCCCAACTCTCCTCAGGCTGGGTCAGAAGTTTCAGTCCTGCTTGCTTGCCTTCTCATTTATGGGTATCAGGAGACTCACATATTTTTCAAGCTTTCTTCTAAAATGATCAAAATTTCCTTTCCAAAAAAAATCAGAAAAGCCTAAGAAAATGTTACCTTTACAAGTGTGTTGAATATAAACACAAGGCGTCACAAAACAGAGTATAAAATTTTAAGATTTGGCTGCACTGGAATATGATTTTGGTACATATTTTGAATAAAATAGAGTATGCCACTAATTTGTCTCCCAACAAGGAAGCAGATCACTTTTCAGTCATAAACCCTCCTTATATCTTGACACCAAAAATATTTCTGGAAATAAAACTTTTGCTTCTGGAAATAAAACAATCAAGATCCACTGAATCAGGATTTATTATTATTTTTTTAACTTTGATCCTCTGTTACAAAAGTAAATTTGGTATTGATAGGACTATCTTACCTTACTTTTATAGAGATTAGGCTATCCAGTTCATTTATTTAGTGAATCTGAACATAATATACAATGAAAGACAAAATAGTCTTGTATCTTAAAAATGTCTTTTGTTCTGAAATAGAAGCTTAGCCCCAGCCTACACATAACTACAAGATGTCACAAAAAGACAAGCAGCTATTGTGAAATGGTATATCTGTGTGCAAATACAGTGGAACTTTTATGGAAAGACAAGAATAAATCAAACAAAATTCCTTTTAAAGACAGAGTATCAATGCATTCTAGCTGGGAAGATGAGGGGGAAGGGAGGAGGGAAGAGACTTAAAATCTGAACAACCTCTAAATCCTTCCTTGCAGCCTATGGTCCACTTCTCCACCTCTTATGGGTGTCTAATATTGATTTCCCAACCTAAATAGACCATTATAGATGAAGCACTGCTGCACTCTGACATGCTCATTGGTAGGAATGTGCAGTGGCTTGTGAACAGTTATTTGAAATTTTGCTACCAGATGGCTACAGCTTTGCAAACCACCTGCCACAAGACTGAGCCGTTCTGGATCTGGTTTGAGCAGGAACAGCAACTGCTGCAGCTCCAGCTTCCCCCTACGACTGCACCAAGAGAGCGTGAGATCACAGATAAACATGGGAGGCCGGAGAACATGGAGCAGCACCTCCAGTAGGGACATATCTTGGAGTATCTGCCACCTGTGCAGCCAACATCTTACTGTTGGAGGCAGGGAAAAGATCAGCAAGCGGGTACAGATGAAGTTACAGTGTGCCAATCCTCAAAATGACAGATATGCCAATGCAGCATGTCTCTAAAATCTAAACACAAAATAAAAAACCATTCTAAAATACAAAAAGTAATATAAAATCACTGACCTTACTGCACTCTATTATCTACGTTTAGTATATTCTTTACTGACCGTATCGGAACAATCTTGATTTCGTTTCTTATCTGTAGAATAGATACAATAGATGAAACGATTTATCTCAACATTCTGAATACATATAATATATATTTCTCTGTAATAATTCAGGAGTAATAAAATCACATTACCACTTCCCCCTTAAATCAAATTCCATGTTAGTGACTTTGGGATTCAGCTTATCAATGGAATAGCAGTGTTTTGTTATATTCAGAGAACTTGTTTAAATTGTGTGTGATAAATGTGTAAAAAAAATGAATTTACATTTAAAAACTTGCATAAAATAAAATTAATAAGTGGGAGCTTAAAAGGCACTACAGATCCCAGAGCCCTGTCAGGGTTCTGTGGCCAAGGTGAAAAATCCAGAGTTCACAGTTACATGCTTAGTGATCAGTAAAGGTAAGCAAGCCTGATGAATCATGCCCTTAGGATATAAAAGCTTTCTTTTGACAAGTTTTTTCCTTCAGCTTCAAAAATTGAAGTCTTTGTATCTCAGTTTCTGAAATGCGGTCTTCCCAGAAACACATTTTTCCAAAAAGAAAATTAAGCCAAGCAAGTATTTCAGGTATTCTTATTCTTCAACAATCTCATCTCAAAAACTACAATTTTTCAGCCATCAGCTCACTGTAATGCAACCTGGAATGTCAGCTACAGACTTATTGTAGCCAATAAACCTCAAGGATAAGTTCATATTGAATTGTGAAAAATTCATGGAAATTAAAAAGGAGCAATATCCATCCAAAACACATCAGAAGTCCCACTTCAGCATATGAGTGCTACTGTGTTACAGATTGTGATTAACAGTGAATGGACTGGTAAAGAGTATATGTATGTAGATCAAAATGTAATTTTTGAAAGTATAATAGGTGATCCAACATGTGCATCAAGTAACTTTGTTTTTTTTTTAACATGAGAATTAGAAGGATCTGAAAAAGAGAACTTTGACACATTTAGATTTGCTAAAGTTTCAGTTTTCTTGAAGAGTTGGATTGTGTCTCCCTGGCTTGTTATCAACATGTTGCTGCAATGTATAAATACTTCAATTATGCAGTCACTTTAGCAGTCCTACAACACAGACTTCCACAGGATTTTGCTATATTGGTATGCAGCATCGTATCCACTAGATGTCACTCAACAGTCATCATAATTTCCAGCATTGACATAAACACACACCAAAAAAAAAACATTAAAAGGGCAACAAATTCTATGTTGATTTGTTTTTTTCTTCAGGCTCAGAATTATTTTCCTTCAAAAATTTGGATTGTCACTGTTTAAACTTAAAATGTGATGTCTAAAAGGTTGTCAACATCACTTCAAAAATTATAACTTTAAGTTTGTATGCTGATCCAATTTAGAAGCCCTGGATGCCATCTGGAAGCTACATATTTCTTTATCAGTCTGGTTCTTTAAAAGAAAAAAAAAAAAAAAAAGAAAAATAATAAAAAAGAGCATTTGAAGGGTGATGGACTTGATGCTAATGGGTAATTGTGCCTCTGGACCATGAACACACTGTTCAACATTTTGGTCTGCATGATGCTTAATGACATTGATCTTCAGTGAAGTTGTTTTTTAGCTTATGCCCTCTGGGCTTTTGCAATTAAGAGATGTTTTGAATCCACGTTCTACACCCACCCCCCACTCCTCAAACATCCATTTACCAGGATGGATGAAGACTCCATATACTGCTTGCAATGGTCTGTTTCTACCTGGACATTCTTTACCTCCAGCTTCCAGGCATTTGCTCTCATATGGCTTTCAGGTACTGTAATCACATCACGATGCAGTTGGCTTTCCTTGGGAAACTAGACAAAGACATTCTTCTCTAGCTTTTAAATTATTTTATTGGCTTGTTCCATATTCCCTCTGGCTTCTAAACAGCCTTTTCAAGATGTGAGTACCAAAACTGTTCCCAGTGTTGTAGCATTGGAAACATTGCATATGCATATGAAGAGAAAACAGTTTCACACACTTGTTTGTTACTGTTTTATATCATTTTCATTCAAAAAGAGGTCTATAGCATTTTTATGATACATTTCGTTCTTAAATTATTTCAGGGATACTTTGGTGTCCTGCCTTCCACTAGGTTTGTACATTCCCTGATGTGACTAGCATCCCTCTTGAATTCATATGTTCAGTATATATTGACAGCTTACTTATTTCCCCAAATCCTAAAGGAATCCTCTATCTCTGAGGAAACCATAAATCTTTATCATCTCTCACCCTAACCACCACCAAGTGACATTTTCAAGTATGTACTGCAAAGACATGCAAAAACTTCTGCTCAGCTCCATATTCAACCCTCGTGTTTAGAACAAAGAATGCTAAAAATATTTATTTACTATTCTCCTGCAAATTACTCCTCACATGCAAATTAAACTTGCTATATAATTTGCATAAAAAGCCTTCATGAAAGGATGAGCTCACTGTCACTGTGGAATGGGCTGAAAGGCACACAAGAAAACAACACCTTTCAGCTTGTGAAAAAGGCCACGTCCCACATTTGATAAGATGGTCACAGGCTAACAGCCTGTTCCCTGGGAAGCTGCAGATGCTGTTGTTAGAGACACAAGTCACACCTAAAGGCCACAGCCAGGTGGGCTCCTGTGTCAGAACTCTTCAAGCGTACAATGAATGATAATTTGGGGCCAATTCACATCATCTTCATAAAATAATAGAATGGTTTAGGGTTAGAAGGGACCTTAAAGATCGTCTAGTTCCAACTCCCCTGCCATGGGCAGGGCCACCTCCCACTAGACCAGGTTGCTCAAAGCCCCATCCAGCCTGGCCTTGGACGTTTCCAGGGATGGGGCATTCACAACTCCTCTAGGCAACCTGTTCTAGTGCTTCACTACCCTCACAGTAAAGAATTTCTTCTTAATATCTCATCTAAATCTCCCCACTTTCAGTTTAAAACTGTTACCCCTCATCCTAGTGCTACAGTCCCTGATAAAGAGTCCCTCCCCATCTCTCCTGTAGGCTCCCTTTAAGTAATCTTTTAGCAAAAGACACTGGCTCACAAACATTAAAGCTGAGTTGACCTTGGTTTGTCATAAAACCTGCTGTGGTTTAAAGGCCCACTGTCTCCCTTTTATTTCTTTCCCACAGGCTTAAAAAAAGACGTTTGAATCTCTTTTCAAATGCATTTAGAAGCCTCGATGGATTTAGACCCATACCATGAGATGGAATCTAAAAATTATGAAATGCTCTGCATGATTTAAACAGGTCCCAAAATTACCTGTGCCGCCTCAAACTTCTGCCAAAGGCCAAATAGAGCTATATTTTTTATTTTTATGTTATTTGTAATGACAATCCTGCTGAGGGAAAGTGGGCCATGCTTCTGTAGCAAATATACAAGTTTATTTTCTGTCATTTGTCTAGTGCCATGTTGGAGAAACTTTTTTATGAGACCTGCATCCGACCTCTGCTTTGTTACGTTTGGCTATAGAAATAGGCCAAGAGAGTCAAAGGTGTTTGTGTGATTTTGGTTTTGGGCAACGTTACATTCTTGTATTGATCTGTGGTTCCAAAGACTTTAGCCTCATTAATCACATTGAAAGCAATCATAGAATAGTAATTTTCATAACCGATTATTACAAGGGCAGGAGAAAAAGAAAAGGAAAAGCACATGGAAGTTACAGAATTAAATAAAATTTTCTTTTTTTTTTTTTTTTTTAAATCAGCCTCTGTTAATTCCTTTCTCTTTTGTCACCTGAGTTTTAACACACAAAGCATGCTGTTTGGCAAATCTATCAGAAGGTGCTAACAAGGGAAATAACAGGCCTTTTGATGGCTAAGAAAAACAGATGCTGAAGTGAGCTGGAATTGTTACTACTGTTGTTCCTGCTGTAGCTTGATCTTCTTTCCTCAAAGACAAAGCAAACTTGCAAAGGGCAGAAAATAAAAATGTGGCTTCTTTTTTTCAAGGCTGTCTCTCACTTGCTATCAGTGAGTGGCAAGTTCCCAGCACAGGGTCTTACCTGTTGTGCTTAGATCTGACAAACCTCTGCAAGTCAGGCTATTTAAAACTTTGCTTGAGCAGTCTTCATGATCACAAGCTCTCCGACATGCTACAAAACAATACTAGCTACCAAAGCCCAACTCTCCAACAAAAGCAAAAGGAGAAGGAGAAAAAGGAAGTGATACACAATACACTGGAAAACAGGGGGAAAAATAGGGGAAAGTGAGAGCAGGACTTCAGGTCTCAGCCGGGCACGACTAGGAAACCAATAGAGATGGTGGCAACACATGGGTCCTTTTCAGCTGTCCAGTGCAATTGGGATATGGTTCAAGAGTAGGATATTGTCCCCAGTGGTGCCATATTTCTGATGTAAGAGCTCACTGTCCTCTGGCACTCTCCAGAAGCACTGTTGCTTCCTGGACGTGAAGAAGGGATGATGGACAGAACAGTTTAAGCTTTCATGACTCTGGTTATTATTTAAGTGAATACCTAACACACTAATATTACTCCAATAATTTTCATCCACATGCCAGTTATTCACCCACCTTGATGTCACCACATTTGGTTAGCCCATTTTGACTGGACTAATTCACATTCACTTTTGTTAATTTTCAACCCGTGGGCTGAACTGAAGCATTTTTTTGCTTTAGAAGGCTCAGAGCAGTAGTTCCCAAAGAAATACCCATTAAGGGCACATGATATGAATGCTAGAACTGCACATCATCTTAATCTAAACTGCAGGACTTCACTTGCTATCAAGTGAAGCTATTTACTCTTGTGTAATTTGGAAGGAAATAAGTGGGAGCTGCATTGATGCACAGCTTTGTTTTTAAATGAGGCATATTTCAACTTGCCCAGAGACTCCAAGTAAAACAGAGGTTGTACAAAAAAGTACAGAAACGGTTTCTCCTCCAAAGAGGTGATAGGGTACAGAAATAGACACACAGTTAAGAAGCACAAGGAGAAACAATTCAGGTTGTCCAAGGTCAATGAGCCATTTGATAGATTTCTGACTCCCATTTCAACGCTTTATCCATCCCATACCAATAGGAAATGAGTACTGAGGGCAATCTTACCACTCTCTGAAATAATAGAGACTTTCTTTTCTAGTAGTTAATTCAAGGCAGAATCTATTTTCTGAACAGCAGTAGATGTGCCATCTGGCTTACCTGGCTGATATATTTAGTCAGATACATACATTGTCCTAAGAAAGATATAATGCACAAGTCAGCATGTGTATTGGGTTTACATGGCAAGGTCTCAGTAGCAGGGGGAGGGGTGCTACAGGGGTGGCTTCTGTGAGAAACAGATAGAAGGATTTCCCATATCCAATAGAGCTAATGACAGCTGGCTCCAAGACAGACCCACCACTGGCCAGTCAGCCATGGTAGTAGTGCTTCTGTGATAACATATTTAAGAAGAGGTGGGTTAAAATAAACAACTGCAACCACAGCCAGAGAGTGGAGTAAGAATATGTGAGAGAAACAACTCTGCAGACATCAAGGTCATTGAAGAAGGATGGGGAAGAGGTGCTCCAGTTGCTGAAGCAGAGATTCTCCTGCAGCCCATGGTGAAGACCATGGTGAAGACCATGGTGAGGCAGGCTGTCCCCCTGCAGCCCATGGAGGTTAACGCTGGAGCAGATATCCACCTGCAGCCAGTGGAGGATCCCACCCTAGATCATGTGAGTGCCTGAATGAGGCTGTGACACCATGGGAAGCTCATGCTAGAGCAGGCTCCTGGCAAGAACTGTGGAGAGAGGAACCCACACTGGAACGGGTTTCCTGGCAGGACTTGGGACCCTGTGAGGGACACATGCCTGAGCAGTCTGTTCCTGAAAGGCTGTACTTCGTGGAAGGGACACAGAACCGTCTCCCACAGGAGGACCCCACGCTGGAGCAGGGAAAGTGTATGAGGAGGAAGAAGAGGCAGAGACAACATGTGATGAACTGACCACAACCCCCATTCCCCATCCCCCTGTGTCACTGGGAGAGGAGGAGGTAG
>JAOXNO010000001.1:99998860-100109755 GCA_028565335.1 Limnodromus scolopaceus | reverse complement strand
TCTGTGGGACCTGAGCACCATCAGGCTGAGGATGGATGGTACCATCACGCCGAGGATGGATGGCACCATCATGAGCTGCCTGGATCCTGCACTGACACCCCAGGGCAGCTGGGGAGAGACTCAGACACCACTGAGCTCCCACACCCTTCCACCCCTCAGCTCCAGACCTCCAGAGAGGCACATTCATTGTATTTTCTCCTGTCCAGTCAAGGAGGGGGAGTGATAGACCAGCTTGGTGGTCACCTGGCATCCAGCCAGGGTCAAACCACCACAGCATCACAGAGGAAATACTGCATTTATAAGAAAAGTAGGTGTATGGCAAGAAAAGAGTAAAAAACAATGATTTGACTGTAGCATAATTCCTTTGTCACTTCGGCGCAAGGATAGGAATAACAGTTGATGATGTGAAAGTCAGCATGTCAAAATAATTATCAAATGAGTCCAAGTCTGAGATGAAGGAAATAACTGAGTGAAAAGCCTTTCCAGTGAAGCGGCTGTTAATTGTGCTCATCAGTCTAGTGAATGTAGAGGAAAATGAAATGAACTCCTGACCCACTGCTCTTTGCAGAATTTTTTCTTCCACTCTCATTCACAGTGCCAGTTCCGGGTGCCTGCACTGAAACGGCATGCTTGTTGCAGGCTCAGAGCCATTAATACTGCCTTTTTTGGACCTGCATAAGCTTTTCAACACTTCTGCACAGGATTTGTGATAAAGAAAAAAATCCAGCACCAAGACATAAGCCACCTGTCTCTTAAAAGCAATGCCTCATGCCTCCCTCAAGAGCACAGAAAGGGCTCCAGGGGCTTAGACGAACACAACCCTGGGCTCATAGGTCTCTGGGCTCATGCCTGAGGAAATAACTCAGCCTCCTACTCTTGCCTGTCTCTATTTGAAGTGGGGACAGTACAGAAGAGAGACACAGCTAGTTTAAGAAGTGTTCAGAGGGAGTTACATTTTGTGGCAGTCCCCATCCCCTAGATGCTATTATCCATTTGTTCAAAAAGTATTTCCCCTCAGCAATATTCCTCTATTGCTGTTTCTGGTGTGTTGTTCCTTTATAAAGGTTTTCTTTCTATCCTTCTTTTTCTTTTTTTTTTTTTTCTATTCTTTTCTAGTTCTCTTTAATCTTCCTGGAATAAGGATTTTCCTAATCGTATCAAGATTGGCCTTGTTTCTCTTATAAACAGCACAGATGTGAAGACATCCAAATTGAGAACCAGAAAATCTGAAACCAAGTTATGTCTTCAGTGATTGTTGGAAGGCTTCTCTCAAGACAAGCCTCAGCTACCATCACCATGGGACCCTGAAAGCTCACACGTGAATTCAATCAGGATGCTCCCTGTGCAGTGTATGAGACCCACACATCCCAACACTCTCGACCAGGTACCATAATGCCACTAGGCACACTCATGCACACTCTCCTCAGGCAGGCTATAAACTGTCCCAGGAGACCAAAGGGTGAGGGCACTGCATGAAACACTTGCAGATGCAGTTGCTCAGAACACCTTTTCCACCCCCATGCCCGAGCAGTGTGGCACAGCCACTCTGTGAAATAAGCATTTGACAATGGGAAGTATCTCAGACCAGAGAGATGGCTTAAACTGCACTTAGCTTAGGTAGCTATCGCTAATCTTAAAGGCTATGCAAGAAAAGCATCAAATTTCCATTTGTTTTCACTGAAGTAAGAGAGAAAAAAAAATTGCGAGCCTTAAACATACAATTGCTTTTAAATGCTTTACGTAAGAGAAAGGGAATCAGCCTCTAAATAAACTCAAAGCCCTACATCAGTTACATGAAAGAGACTAGAGTGTTCTGGAAACCTAAACTGTCTTCTTAAGAACTGCAAAATTGATTATAAAGGAGAACCTGTCAAAAGGACAAATGTATTAAAGGTAAGCCTTTCTTTCTAAAGGCAACAGGTTGGTGACTACAAAGGAGCACTCCGAAACTCTTACACCACTGAGCTCTGTACAAGGGCAACAGAGATTCACGCAATAGGGTGCCTTTGGTGAGAACTGAAGTATTCAAATGACAGTTTCAAAATTTAGATTTGCAGATGATTTCATTAGTTGCTCACTGAGCAAGGTATAAAGAATATTTTAAAAGGCTATCTGTATTAGAACTACAAAAGAAAATCTCTTAATGCTTCTTTTGGTTAGGCAAATGTGTATCTTTTCCATACTCTGCATCTCTGCAGCAATAAGCGGCAAGGGTAATTAAGTAGTAGTTAGGAATCTGCTGAGTGTTCATGTCCTTAATGTGCTTTAAGGAAATTCTAGCATTACAGATGCATAGCATTCCTATTACTTGATAATTGCATTCTAAAGTTTGGCATTTTAATTATGCTAATATACATGGGCTTATATTTTAAGTTTATTACCTTATTTTATGTACCGAGTGCTTTAAGTTCTTGCCCCTAGATTAGTAAAATTTCATGGAAATCTGGACTGTAACATCCTATCACTTTATCCTCATATTCTAATTAAATGCTGACATTGTTTAAATGAGTTAAATCGGGTATGTTGTTTTTGTGTGTGTTTTGCCAATTCAAAACAAATTTAAATTAAGAACCTTTATGAGAGTTTCATGCTCCTTCTGGCATGTTGCATTATTATATTATAATAGATGTAATTTAGAAGATTATATCACTCCCTAATCCATTCTCCCAGTTGTTTAGAAGACAAGTTTGGGCTCATCAATTTGGGTTGAGTATTTTGTTGCCTCTTAACTATGTAAGTAACCAAGTAACTCTTAGTGAGTCACTTCTAAAATTTGAGTAAGGACAACTGCAGGATGCTGTGCTGGGGCCTGTATTTTTAAAAGAGACTGGTCATCCAAATATCAATTCCATTTTTTAAACACCTGCCTTAAGACATACGTAAACAAGTGTCATTTTCAGAGTAGAGGTACTTCACATTTTCTAGAAACATCAAAGTCCTCTTAGGTTTCTCAACTCTGGCAACCAAAATAATTAGCTGTTTTGAAAGCCTGGGCTAAAAAGCAATTAAAACAGAAATTCTCAGAACTGATTATCCTTCTTAAAATGGCTTACATACTTAGAAGCACTGGTTCTAGGCTGTACTCTATGTTTAAAGTCTGTCTATAACCTACAGCAGAAAAAATAAATAAGGACAACCAGTTGTGTCCTATCTATTTTAATTTTACAGTTGCATCAAAACAGATGAATGAATGTGCATGGAGAAGTTAGTTGCCTATATTATTGTGAGAAATGCAAAATACTGTAAATCTGAGGTAGCTTTAATAATACCAAAAAATTGGTTAGTCCATCTAGGCAGAAAGGAGTTGAGAGAAATTAGGTGAAGGTAAAAGGGAAAAGTGACTAGAAAGGGAGAATAGTGAAAACCAGAAAACATTCTGAATGGCAAAAACACCATCCATCAAAATGACAGATGAAACGTAATATCATACAAAGTAGAAGAAAAAAATACAGTAAAGCTATCCTGAGCTGAAGTAGAGTTTGAAGTTTCAGGTACATTTTTACAAACTGATCATCAGCTTTCAAGACCATTTAGCACCTGAAAGACTATACTATATATGAGATTCTATTAGGGTGATTAAGAGATCACCTTGTTGCTTAAAACCATTTTTATTTATCTGCAACTTTTGTTTCTCCAAACATTTATTCTTGCCTTTGTTCCATCGATAAGGTTACCTAGCATTAGGGGAACACAGGGAAAAGAGGTAAAAATAAGAGGGTACACTACCAGCAGGTAGACTTCAGATGTACGTGCAGTCCAGCACAGCCATAACTTCCAGTCCCACACATACCTTAGGAGGTAGGAAATACAACTGGCAGCCTGCAAAGTAGTGCTGTGGGGACTCATGTCCTTGGTTTGGCAGCAGGAAGAGGAGGGAGGCAGTGAAGCGGAGACAGAGAGACACCTGATGACTATGAGTAAAACAAAGTCCCTGAGAGGAGATGCTGGCATGTATACAAATAGGCTAGAAAACACCTGCTTCATGAATGAGCTTGAAAGGTATTGCATCTGATAACTCACTGTGCTTCCTCTCTGGTAATCAAGAGGTAATCACTGTGCTCCCAAGTGATTAGGATTATTTTTAAATTCTACTTGCAATTGCTTGTCTATAAGAGGAAGGTTTAAGCAATTTAAGGAAAATCAACTGCTGGCTTCAAGTTAATGTCTGTATTCCACTATGATCTCCTAATTTCTGATTGTTTTTACTGACCTGACCCATGTTACTGGAATTAGACAAACCAAGGGAAAAACTGAAAATTTCAAAATGTCCAGTACGAGCAGGCTTTTAGTTCCCACATGAACAGGATCTCAGCTATATCTTACCCAGGAATATGCCTTCTGCCCAGCAAACGAGTTGAAAAGAGGAACCCATATCCTCCCCCAAACCTGAAAAAGTAGAGGAATAATGATTTCTGAACCAGTTTATTGTTTTTTAAAAGTATCTGATTCAAAGTATTTGAATTGTTACAAGTTTATCTTTGTATTTAGGGCATATTTCCTGTTCTCCACACTGCCAAAAATTTCCAGTGCCTGCAAGCATGAATCTTCAAGTAGCTTCCTCCTACCATCTCAACATTTAATAGTGGTGGGGAGAATGCAGAACCAGGAATGATTTGTGCATCTTTATTACAGAATTTCTCATCAAAAATCTTAAAGTCTAGAATTGAGGATAGGGACATGTAGGAGCATAAAGTCATTACTTTTCCTAGCCATAATTAAGAAACTGCAACCAAAGTTATTATGCTTTTACAGAGATAGAGCAGAGCTTCCACCTGACAACCCGGCAAGCCAGCGGATGGTCCTGCTAACTTGGAACAGAGCCATTCACCTCCTGCCTGCTCTGAATACAGAAATACTAGCATCCAATTTCCTGAAGGAGGTGTCAGCTCTGCTCCCATGACAGCAAATCAGTCTGGACAGTCAAGAGAGACTTGCACTGTCTGGATTCAAATACAATTAATCCTAGTGACCAGCTTTTACCTGTTAACCTTTTCCCACTAGGCAACAGCCAGTTCAAACCTAGACCATCCTATGTGCTTGCAAAAAAGATTGCATATGCTCATATAATTAACACATTCCAGGCAGGGACAAAGTGGAACAAATTAAAATGGCCAAAGCACACTCAATTCCAGCATTTCCTAGCTTTTGAATATTTGACAAATATCTTTAACCAGTCTGCCATAGTAAACATTACAAATAGTATGTTAGAAATACCTGCATCCTAAGCTCCTGGGAGAATGTGGTCTGGACTCCATTGATGGCTTCCATTTCTGCAGTGGGTCTAAGCTCCCAGGCACTTTTGGGGTCACTTCATCCCCACAGATAGAGCATGCCTGTACACATTAATGATGGCAAAAAATGCATTACTTGTTGCATGGCCCTACTGGGGCTAGAAAAAACTTTCTATGCTTTCCTTCTCTCACATAGCCACACCAGGGCCAGCTGTACAGTGGTCTTCTCTGAGTCAAGTTGAAATTGTATTCTATTTTAAACTCCATAAGCGGTGAAACTGTCTAGTTTTCTGTGCCTGTGTGTACCAACATTCATGCATCTTGCCTAATGCAGCTATTAAATTAAAAGATCCTCCTGGTTCTAATTGGTCTTCCTGAGTCAAAGTGTTTTATCCATTCCACTTTAGGTAAAGCTCCATAGAGAGTCTATTTATAAATGTTGCCAACATGTGGTTAATGCTTTTGACCTTTGATGGTAAGCAATTCTAATGGTTGTGTAACACAGCAGCAACATTTTTCATTACCATTCTGGATGTTCTTGTTTGGGAACAGTCTGATGGCCTCTATTTCCCCCCCTCTTTCTTTCTCTCTCTCTTTTTTAAAGTCTGCCAAATGAAAGGAATTATTTGCTCAGAGTGCAGACCAACTGAGTTTTGCAGCAGCTCATGAGCAATAATCCACAGAACAGTGCACATGTCAGCTTCTGAGAAAGATATTGACATCCACCCCATCAAAACACACAGTCCTTGCCAAGCTTTTTACCGTATCGGAGCCAAAATGAACATGAGGGGAGGAGGTACCTGCGCTTGTGTTCATAGGATAAAGTATCTACAGTTGCATCTTCCTCATGTGAGCAGTGCAATTACCACTTGGAATCCGAGTTAGGGCAGCTGAGGGGAAATTAAGGAGGGTCAACTTAAAATTCTTAAATTAAGCAATTGTTTGAATTATAAAGGAGGACTAGGTCTACTTTAAATGAATGATAACTCAAACTTTGAAGAAGTTATGAATTTTTTTCTTTGTGTTTTCATAAACCCTTGTATTTATTTTAATTCACTGCTTTAGAGGTGTCACACAACTCTCCCCTAGCTCCCCCTCTGTGTTTATTTAATGGGTGATGGGCAGACTGATGCATATATGATTTCAGAAAGATAGGAAGTAACAGTGTGAAGTCTTAATCCTGACTGTTTGGAAACACTTACTGAAACGACAGCTGTTGCTGTTATGGGAGGTATTTGTCTTCAAGCACTTACCTTCACAGCTCAGCTGCGTGTTTCCATCCGGACACTTCCTTGGTAGCTATGGGGAGGCTGCTTGAGCCATAGGGTCAGCATCTCAGCTAGCCAATGTTGACCCCACACTTCTTAATCCATGTGCTGGATCAGGAGCAAGGGAGCACAAGGATGGTAAATAGCAACTACTGCAGGTGAGGGTGGCAGATGAGGCATGATGCCAGAACTTGAGTATGTATCTGGGTAGAGGAAGCCTTGGACTATGGACGTGAAGAGTTTGCCTTGATAACTTCATAGAGTTTAAATCCCCCTCAGGTAGATAAGTGCAAGAGGAAACGTACTGCAGGAGAGCAGGGGATGAGGAAACAGGGAGATTCCTCCTCCTCTGTTTACAGACAGTACAGCACAGAGCAATTGCCTTCAGTACCCATTGCAGTAACAAGAAAACTGAGTTCATGGTCTTAATCCAGCAATTCAGGAAAGTACGAGATTTTTCTGTTTTAGCTGTGTAGGAATAAGATTTAAACCTTAAGTTTGCCATGCAGGAGAGGGAATCTGTGATGAAAGAAATATTGGCAGTGTTCCTTCATCCTTTTTTGAGCTTTTAGAGTGAAGCAGGATATGCCCTCCTAATTGTTGAGTTCTCAACAAAGAAACAGGATTCCCAGCATGCATTCAGGTCTGGGAAAAGGCCAGAGCCAGTAGTACCATGCCAACCCAATGTCATCATTTACTGGCAATCTGCCACAAGAGAAACTGCACAGTTGAAAACTGTTTGGTTACACCAGTGGTTCAGATTTTCTTGCTGGAAGGATGATCATCTACTACACTGAACCTTAAGAAAAGCATAACAACTCTAAGCCTGGTATTTTTCCAAGGGGGAGAAATAATGAAAATATTCTATATAATCTTTATATCCCTCCCAGATGGCTACTGGGATCCTGGGGAGGGGAACAAGAGAATATCATTGTATGCATGCTTATAGACAAGTGAACCAAAGCATGAATAAAGAACTACATCCTAGAGAAGCTCTGAAAATGCCATTTATGCCAAGTGATTTGAGTGTGAAATCCAGACGTACAGTTTAAATGCTCAAGGACCTAGGATATTATAAGCATCTTCATACACTGGGAGAGTCATGCAGCCATCTTATCTCTTACCTAGAGAATACTGTCTGATAGGCACACTTTGCTTCTAGCTGTGTCAACATCAATGTTTCAGCCCAGAGCAGGAATGACTTTTGAAATGGTCCCCATTTACAGTACTTCAGTTCACATTGTGGAATGGTCACAGCCCATGTGCACTCACACACACATGACGGACTTCAGGTGACTCTGTCTCAAAAGATGAGCACCAGGTGTGCATCTGATGCTCTCCAGCTGCTAATGAGCTCTCTGCACACAAGACCAGACTAGTGCTAGTCCAGAGGAAAACCCCTCAAACACCTGCTGTGTGACTGCAGGCTCCTCTGCACCAACTGTTTCGCTCTGTAAATCTCCTCCTCTTGGGCTACAACTTGCTGATACCCCCTAAAACACAACTACATGGCACCTACAGGCATCCCCCCCATTAAAAATAAACATTCAGAAGCACTGGAGGCCTCGCCTCTTGCAACCCTGAATTCTCTGTCATGCTTATCCCGAGGCATGTTTACAGCCATGCCAGCTGTCTCCCTAGAGAAGGGCTTAACCACAAGTCCTCCTGAAGTGCCGCTGCTTTGAGGAGCTGAAATATTCAATGAGTGGATAGTCAGGAGTATTATGTGATAGTCAAATGGTAAAAGCACTTCCCTGAGGAGAATCTCTGCTCTCTGCCTGGACGTAACTTCATATGCACCACGCAGCAGGAGACATTAATCTCTTTGGCATTAGAAACCAAACCCCAGGATTCCCCAGCATTGGCACCCACAGGCCACCTTCCTGAGATGCTGTTTAGGCAATGCATCCTGGGGCACTAATGAAAATAAATCCATAAGCAGCTAATACATAAGGGCCAGGTTTCCTACAGTCACAAACTACACAGCTGGACTCTTCTGCATCTCCTGTGAACTGTCTGAAGTGTTCCCCAGTTAGCTTTTGGGGCACGTACCTCCCCCCATGCAATGCCCAGGCAGTTTTCGTGCCAGCTGAGGTTTGTGAATTCCACTCCTGGAAGCAGCTGCCTAAAATTTAAGCATAGTGATGCTCAGCACAACTACTCTCACATTTGCTGGATCTGAGCCAACGTGACAGGACCAGTCCCAAAACTAGGAGTGAAACTCAGGAATTTCTTTTGCATATTTTGACTATCTAAATCACTTTCTCAGATATACTTGCCTTGATCTGTGACTCGTGTAACAGACACACTGCTTCCCTTTCATTGGCACTAAAGGGAAGGAAAAAAAAAAAGAGGTATTTTTGAGAAGTCAAACTATAATTTGGGTATTGTTGTTTATCACCACCAAAATTAGACCCTTTAATTTGGTGTTAATTTAAGTCAATAAGAGATTGGCTACGCCAGAAAAGGAGTACAGATTGTGAGATAGTCATTCTGACACGCTGCTTGCAATATATGGCCTCCAAGGACACTTTTATCTGATGTTTTTTAACCTTTTTCAGTTGTGAATTACAGTCTCGGAATTTCATTACATGTTCATCTGTAAGGCTGCATATGGCAGAATTGCTTACCCCACATGGCCCAGTAATAGGACTGTGAGAATAATTAGGGTAAAGTGTTAATGTATGGCCCTTGGAGGACTTGCCTGACCAAAAAAAAGAAGAGAGACTCATGAAAAAGGAGCTTTTTTGCTTCACGCCCTTAGCGTCTAATTCGAACTGATGTTGTCTGGCTATCTGAAGAGCGGGTCTGCTCCAAAAGCCACCAATAACTCTTCTTTTTCCTCCTCCTCCATTTTCTACAGGAATTATCAGCTCTAAAGCTTATTGAAAAGGAATATGTGCAAATGCTTTTGGGGGGAGAGGAGGGTTGTGTTTGTTTTTGGTTGGTTTGTTGGGGTTTTTCTAATGCAAAACAGAGTTTTATTAACATTGGTAAAATAAATATGGGTATAAGGCACTGCTCATTAAAAGGTGGGATCTCCAGAATCTGGTCTTTCAAGAGCTGAGATATTTTAAAAATAAACATATTTCTCATACATCTTTTCTCCCTGGTGACAAGTTGCTATTGGACACCTTATTTAATAGCTTTGCAGATGCTCCCTGCAAAGCAGAGTGAGACAATTTACTTCATCTGAAAATCGATTTTCTTTGAGTGGGAAAATCCACAGATCCAGCTCATTTGACATAAGGATTACCATAGTGAGACACACATAAACTGTCACATCCATCCTTCTTTTTTTTTTTTTGGCGAGATTTCTTAGAAATAGAAGGGGAAGGAGTACCCCATAGTTAAAACCTCATTAAAGGTTCCTTAAGAACTATAATTTTGCTGTTCATATTTGATCTATGGAGCTGGTTACTAAAAGAAAGGAAATTTAAAGCAAGAAAAAAAATCTCTATATTTAATTTTGTTACTAGAATTCACAAAATGCAACATTCAATGGCCCATGCAGAAAAATTCCTGAAGACAAAACTGTAAAATCTTATCCATGTGTATTTGAATCATAAATATTGGCACGTTTATCTAAATGTTTTATAATGCACAGTGTTCACAGCCATACAAGAATACAAGAACAGTCATATCAGGCCAGATCAAAGATCCAGACGCAGTTTTTGATAACAGCAAGTAGAAGATATCTACAGATAACACACAGAGTGGCTCTTCCCCTGAATTGTCTTTAGAAAAATCAGCAAACTCAGGGCAGTTAAAATAATTGATGAATTTCATCAGATGCTGCTAATAAAAAAATTAAATTAAGCTGTGATCTGGCCATTTTCATTCCACAAGCAGAAAAATAAGAGCCAAAATTAGTCATTACTCATCCTAAATTATTTGGTCACATCTAAAACTATTTCAATAGATGAAATTACTTACAGATGTTTTTCTTTAGCTAGTAATTACACTTCACACAAAGTAAATTATTTGCTTAATGCTTAGCTACAAGTTAGAAAACTTCTGGGATATCTGTAATCCTAGATGAACTTTTAAAGACAGGGATAGATACTTTTAACATCTATAACAGGAGTTATTTTCCCTTCTAGGCACATCCAGAACAGCAAATCAATACCACAAAGGTTATGTTATGCCTCCTTTTGCTGAAGAACAACAAGCTGTTGATGATTAGTTTTTTTGTAAATGGCTCATTATATTAGTAGAGAAGTCGTGCATTGTCTACCCCTGAAATCACTACGCTTTTAGGATTTTTTTCCCCTTAATGAAGCACATTGGCTCTTGAAGCTAATGGTTAGAAGAAAGTTTGCTTTATGGAAAAAAATCCAAAAGTTTACACATGATTTCATATACATGGCATCTTTGTCATGTTAGGATCGAAAATACTCCCCCGCAGCTACCGATGAGAATTCCCAGCTTTTTTAACGCTGTTCAGTTATTCTCTTTTAAAGCTAAGCAAGAAATGTCATATAGCAATAAAATTAAGCTGCTTCCAGAAAATGTGCAATAATCCATCCTCACTCAAGATAGCTAATGAAAACTGGGATTCATCAAATTCTGCTGATATAAGAGACTAACTGCATCCAGAACACATTTATCTAACATTCTGGCAACAGATAAATACACAGTCTCTCTTTTAATTAGAAAATCTGTCCCTCACTGTTTGATTCTATGAGACATAAGCGTGAATAAATCAAAGCTGCATGCTGCAGGTACTGACTTACAAGTTCACTAAACAGAAACGGTGTTTCCAAGATCATTTTTGTTGCCCATCATGGCATCTGTGCTACAACCCACTCAAATGGGCGATCCCTAACCAAACACACACTTCAGAGGACAAAGCAATCTGACCTCTTGCTCTGCTGGTCACTACACAAACAATGCCCCGCAAAGCGGGGCACGTACTTTAAGGGGACTTCAGAAATGTTAGCATAAAGTCAACCTGCTGCAAAAGGAGGTGGCAGCAGCAAGGATAACAACCACACTGCAGGTGAAAGGCTTGAAAGGGAGTGACAGTGAGTCCACTAAAAAGAGCATGGCTGGCAGGTCGAGGGAGGTCATCTTCCCCCTCTATTCTGCCCTGGTGAGGCCACATCTGGAGTATTGTGTCCAGCTCTGGGCCCCTCAGTTCAAGAATGACAGACAACTACCGGATAAAGTCCAGGGGAGAGCTACAAAGATGATCAAGGGAATGGAAAACCTCTCTTATGAGGAAAGGCTGAGATACCTGGGTCTGTTTAGCCTGGAGAAGAGAAGACTGAGAGGGGATCTTATCAATACTTATAAATATCTAAAGGACAGGTATCAAGAGGATGGGATCAGGCCCTTTCCAGTGGCACCCGGCAACAGGACAACGGGCAATGGGCACAAACTAGAACACAGGAAATTCCATCTCAGCGTGAGGGAAAACCCCTTTACTTTGAGAGTGACAGAGCACTGGAGCAGGCTGCCCAGAGAGGTTGTGGAGCCTCCTTCCCTGGAGATATTCAAAACCTGCCTGGATGTGTTCTTGTCCAGCCTGCTGTAGGTGAACCTGCTTTGGCAGCGGGGTTGGACTAGGTGGTCTCCAAAGGTCTCTCCCAACCCCTACAATTCTGTGATTCTGCAGACCCATCATCTGGAAATGCACAGAGGATGGGAAGGCTTCCCTGCTACCATGGCCTGTGTTGGAGTCAGCAATGGAAGAGAAAGTAGTTGTTGGATCACCCCATAGCCAAAAAAAATGAAGCACAGAATCTGTGCAAAAGCACTTGGCTTTTTAAGCTGTAACTGCTCAGGGGGCACAGTGTTGCTGCCTCTTTGCTTCTGCAAGCTGCATCGCTTTATCTGGTCGTCAAAGAGAAATATGAGAGTTGGATGTAGGTGGCTCTTATTCTCTGGGTCTTCTCTCCCTTTTGCGCTTCTCTACATTTATCTAAACTTCCCTCCCTCTTCTGCTCCTGTAAGTTTTATTTCTTGGCTCTATCCATAATACACCGAGATTATTTTTCATTAAACAGTACTGAAAAGGCAGGATATTTGTATTGCTCAGGCGCAGGTGGGGATGAAAGAATAAATGAAGCTGGGGGCTGTGTGTTCAACAACTTGATAATTTCTATTATAGATGTCATTGTTAGTAACAATAAAGAGAAACTCTTTTTGCCCTTAAGGAGGTGGAAAAAAAAAAGAAAGAAAAAAAAAAGTTGGAGGCATATTGCACTTAAAATTTGCAGCATGAAAGAGAAACATTTAAGCAAATGATGAAAAGGAAACAAAAATGGGTTTTGCTCTTCCCCCATCCATGGCAAATCAAGCCCCACTCTTTTTTATGCTTACAGACCCTAGAAAAAGCACACTTTTATTGAAAGTTAAGTTATTATACATAAAGGAATTGACCAAACAGCCTTCAAGGCACCAACAGAGGCTGCAATGGTGAGCCAGACCGGACCAGGGCAGATCACCAGTGTCAGCCACAGCCTGGCCATTCCCTGGTGCCACTGCAGTCCCTGGGCCAGGGCAGGGCCCAGGGGTCTATCTCAAAGGCAGTTAACCTCTTCTCACAGCCTCCTCCCACCCCTGTGAACATACTTTGTTTTTCATATGCCTGTCTGGAAGAACCATGGACCAGGTCTTCCCTTCTCCACCCGTACTGCCACATCCACTGGACATGGAGAACACAGGAAAACACAGCCCCAAGGACCAGGTCTGTGAGCCTTGAGGAGAGCCACCATGGGTCCCATGGCTGAAGAGCAGCATTTCACCACACACCATGCTAGACCAGCATCTCAAAGCCAGACCTAAGTTTTTTTTTACTGCCTCTCATTCATCAATGCCCTTTTTATTTCTCTCAGAAGCATTCACTGGAGGCATAGGTTTGTAGGCAGGGTTTGAAGCTACCTTTGTCAGTCTTCTGCCAGGACAAGAGTTGTTGCTTTGGCATGGCTGGCAAGGGCAGGGAGATGAACCAATGGCAGGGGAGGGAAAAGTGGAAGAAGCCTTGTCTCACACACCTAGATGCAGGCTGTCAGGAAGCTAATACCAGGGTTGCATCAGGTACCTGACTGCTTTGCTGGTGCCCAGGTAAATTATGGTTGGCAACACCTGATCTGGATGACTTCTGGAAAAGAAGCAGTAAAATATAGCCAGTGTGTTAAGAGCAATAGAAATCAACTTACTATTTTTGGCTTTCATGAATCTCTTCCTTCTATACATATCAGAGGAGTCTTTTGAACAGGGAGTTTTTCAGCACCCATACATGCACTTTCTTAAAAGCTTCCTAAGGCAAAAGGGTCTCTCTTCAAGCCATCTCCTCAACAGTAGCCTGTACTCTTACTCATATAGAGGGAGGAAAGCTTTCACATAATTTGAGCTTGTACTCTCTTTTCAGATGAGATGCTTTTCCTCTTTCCCTTCCATCGATCCTCCTTATGAAGAAAAGGTTCAGCTTCATTATAACTGATCTTCTAATGAACTTCAGGTGTACTAAGGAATGTAAAAGATTTATGTGTGTCACATGCATCCAGAGGGGTTTTACAGCCAAGATATCTTAGAGCTTATTCTCACATAAAATTTATACAATTTTATCTACACTAAAGCAATACAGATCCTCTAATGTTGTTATCCTGATATGAACACATCTCTCTATCCATACATCTTTGTCCCCTACAGGAAAGCAGTAACAACAATGATATAAGGCATTTCTAGACTGGTATAATTATATATTCCTTTGACATCTCATCCTGCTTTAGCTGTATTAGCAAAAAAAACCTGTAACTGACTGACAACACTAATCCATACACAAACGCCTTTGAAATTCTTCTAAACAAAGCTATATGCTTTGGCAACCAATACAACATATAACATTAGCACAAGAAATGTGCAAGTATACTGTTTGCTGAGCTATGAAAATATTTCCATGTATTTTCTTCCAAGTGACACACACAGAACATTACAAATATATTTGCAAAACACAAGAAGAAAGCAGATGCAGACAAGAGTAGTCATATATTTAAATGGAAATCTGCAGGTTTGTTTGTTGGGTTTTTTTTTAATTACATTAAGCAACTGTAGATAGAAACCTAGTATTCACAAGGTAAACCCTAATCTGGAATGCTATCTCATTTGAACGTTTAGTGCTTTTTTCAGTTCAAGTACCAGAGCATTCTTGAAGAAATACATCTTGCTTTCTATGCCTTCAATATCAATTAAGAGCTGCAGATCTCAATTCTCATAACATTAATTTCAAGTAGCTCTTGCTAGAAGACAAGGCTTCTAAACCTGTCTGATAAAATATTTGAAATATTTGACTACACATAGACAAATTTTACGTAGTGCCCAAATAATGCCACAAACACTATGGCATTATGCCAAATGCTAAAAGAGCGCACATGCTCTCTCATAGCAATTGAGCACTGCAACTGTAGGCTCCTGGGATGTAAATCTCCAAAGCAATACATTTCATCTGACGTGAAAACACTTAAATTTTGGAAGATGGAAGTGAGTAGAATGGCGGCCTCATTGGAAACTGGAATCAGTTTTCAAATCCAAAATCTTTAAAAGCAGCACAATAACTTATGTTTTGAGCACGAAGTTCACAGATATTCAGACTCCTGACTCAGAGGAAGAACAAGGCACAGCAGTGATGTATGCCATTTTCACATCACCTCTCTGTAGATTAGCAGGGAGCCAGCAAAAAATTGATTTTTATGAAAGAAAAAAGAAATTTTCACTTGCTAAAATTTTAATGATGCTCAGTCTGAGAACTCTTTAGTTTATTTCCTTCTTGCCCCAAGTTTTTGTCTCCCAAAACCATCCAGTAGCCTGTCATGCTTCAAATATCTGGTCTATTTATGTATTACTGCTACTAAAGACTTAACATAAACAGAACACAAACCAAAAAGAACATGGAAAAGAATTCAAGGTATCTCTCAGCCCCTCAAGTGCAGTTCTGGCCTCATAACTCCACAGTCTGACAAGGGCTCCTAAGAACATGTTTGATTCCAACAAACTGGTATGTCCTCAGGTTCATTTGGTATTAATCCCTTAGAATGATATTACAACTCTCAACTGCAGTGTTAAGAGAATTATAGATTTAGAATATACAATTCAAATAGTGAATTACAGAACTGAAGATTTTTCAGCACTGTAGTTGCAAGCTAAATGTCCTATCAAAGCAGAAAGGGACATTTCTCTTTTCTCTGTCAAGACTTGGTTCACACCAATGCTAACTTAGGAATAAATAAAGCTCCTTAAATAATGTTGTAGCAACGTACGTGCTATAATACTGTATTTGAGTTTTTTCATGACAGGAAGATTCTGATGCTGAACCATGAGGCCAGAAATCAAGATCTGAGATTGATTTTCAGCCTAGTCAGACTTCTTCCTGATTTTGTGACAGCTAGAAGTTTTTCTATGGCTTTTTTTCTGCCACACTACCCATCTCTGTCTCCTGATGAGAAAAACAGGCTCAATACTTCTGTTTTGTGCTTCCAAGTTAGTTGGTTTTTGTTTTTTTTTAAAAGTACTTCATAAGGAGGGTAGTTTCTGTTCAGCACATCTCCTCACATGCATTTCACCAAGTGTATTTTCATTACGTGAGTGATAAAACTACAGGCCAAACTCTATCTTTTAAGAGAGTCTGTAAGTACCAAAGCTTGTTAACCAATCCATTGAGGCAAAAGAAGGGGAATGTTACCTATAGTAGTTTTTCTGAAACTGCAAAATACTTCCCAGTTGGCTGATCATACAGGTGACTGTTGTTCTACATGTACAACTGTTACATGCTACAGAAACGGGAAAAATGTGACACCCTTAAAGAGGAATAGATGAAAAACAGGTTAATTTCCCTCCTGTCCTGGTTTGAGGATAAAAACCCCAACACCTCTTCCTCTTACTGAAAGAGAAATTAAAATTTTATGTTAATTTAAAACCTGACATGATTTTGTTTTAGCTCTTTAAAAATCTTTGAGAAGAAGACTTCTAACATTTCACTTTGGCAATATCACATAAAGGTAAGTTCTAACTTTTCTTTGGCATTGCACTCTTTACCAAGTTTAATTTGAGTTGACATAGCACTTAATTCCTCCATATGTAGCAACTTTACGAAGTAAATCTACCATTTCTATGTACCTCAGTTTCTACTGTTACATTTCTACATCAGCAGTGGATACATTGGCCTAAAAGCAAGATGACTGTTCTATCAGTATCTCTGAAGCAAAGCTAATCAATCACTGGACCAAGGAAAGCTGCACTCTCATGTCTGGCTATTTTTCCCTGAGATAGAGTACAGCTCAAATATAAATTACAAGCTTGATGAAGGAATTACAAGATAAGATGTTATGGCCTGAGTTATATAGGAGATAAAATGCAATTATATTGGTTCCTTTGAGTGTTTCCATCTCAAAGTTTCTTTTAATTGAGTCTTTCACAAAAGGCAATGCCATAACCAATCAAAGTGGAGAATATCCATGTCAGGAAAATATTATAGAAGATGATAAGAAAGCCATTGTTATCATTTCACTAGCTAGTGGAAGGCAAGTACTAGAAAATATGATTTTTAAACTACACGGGAACATACTGGTGAATATGAAAGCCCTTTGGCAGCTATGAACCAATACATTTTCTTTCTGGAATATAATAGACACACATTGTAGAGACCCACATCAAGATAATTCAATCAAACTAAACCATGGTGCTAAGAAATTTTAAAATATATATGGTAATCCAGGGAGATAAATTCATTAGAGTAGATTCAAAACAACAAGATCAATGCACTCAGAGGGCACGTGGTATACTGCTTATTTACTGTTATGACTTCAGAATATAGAGCATCTCCGATGATGCCGGTTGCAAATAACGTCAGCAGAAGTGTTTACAGCCACTCAGGAATCTTAGGAGGCAAATTAAGTTGCTTTTTACCACTGTCAGAGTACTAAAAACATTATTCTTGAATGCCACTTCAAGAACGAGCATTCAAACATGGTGGTCAGATTTAGAACAGAAAGCATCTCTGCATCTAAGTGCACAGGAGTGCCACAAACTGCGAGACTAGGTCTCTAATGACTGCCATTAAATCCACACTGACATTTACCCCTTTGCAGCATTTTCTGTTTACTTCAGGGCAATTTAAGATAAAATCCACCCATTAAAAACAGCTATGCCTAATGCTAGGACAAGGGTGTTCCATGATGTGTTTCAAAATCTAAGCATCCACACATTTAAGATTTTTATTACATAGGTTATTCAAGATCTGCATTACTGTTCTCTTACTCTGGTATCAGTGAAAGGAAGCACTACCTCAGCTAGATAGTTTGCCACTTAGGACTCGAAAACTGTGCTGAGGGATTTTACTTTCACGGGACCGAAAACATTTCATTTAACTTTTTGTTACTAAATTCTGGGGTTTGAGAGAAACTTCCTGGGGAGGAAATTTATGGCATCCTACTTTTTAGTATATGTTGAAAAGTTGCTAGCAGGGAGGTTAAGATAATTTCACAAATCAACGGCTGATACATGTGAGCGCTGGACTTCCTCAGGTCTTATGACTATGCCTTTTCCCACTCTATTTATAATCTTGTCCACGAGGTGGCAGGAGAAGTTAACTAAAGCTTCATTAGTCCCTTCGTGCCAAGATACAATTCTGGGTCAGGAACAGTTTCCACTAATTAATAGACCCAATATCCCCGTTAGAGCTAGGGAGCAGAACAGTTACCATAAGTAAAGGTGACAAAGTCTGGATCGTGCATAGTCTACTGAGAAATAGAAAAGCCTCTCGCTGAATCTAATGTCTATGCACGTGCAATACGTGCAATTATAAACACAGCTCATTTTTAAGGAAATACGATCTGATCTGCAGCAGCATTCCAGCACTGTAATTAATATCTAGACTCCAATTTCATTTTTATTCCTACTTTATTTCAGCTTCATTTTATAGAAAGTAGTTTTGCAATACTCAATTTATCCAAAAGGCAACAATTTAAAGGAATCCAGCAGAAAAGAAAAAAAAAAAAAGGGAAAAAAAAAATCAGTGACCCAACTGAAAACCATCCATCACTGATGTTCACACTTTGTAACTGGAACATTGGAATACCAAGTATTTTTACTGAGAAATCTCATTAGCAGTTTCATATTTATCCACATTGCAACAACAAGAGAGCCCAGGCCACAATACCAGATTTTGTACAGGAAAAGTCAGTCCCTAATTTGAGTTAAAAATAAAAGAATGAGTAATGAAAAAAATCAGTCTCTGCCCATATTTCCTAGAATTGGTCCTTTGTTCATCCTCTTTTAATTATTTCAAACTCTCTTTGTCACTCAATCCATTTTCCTTTTCTTTCACAACCACTATGCACAGGAAAAAGGATCAGTCTCTCAGGAATTACGTATTAGTTAAGCACCAGCCATTAATTAAAATGAATCAAAGTATTTGTTGCAATTTGTAGCAATTATTAAATGGTATTCACTTAATTTTGCTTCAGTAGAACGCAAAATAAATGTAGACAAATTATTCAAATTCAGGCAAAATACCAGTCTTGAGAAAAAATATCCAGAAATTCTTTTTTTTTTTTCATAAGTTGGTAATTCATGCAAATCGAGAGCCTGGGGTGTTAATTAACTTATTAATTATTATTAATTAATGCTTAATTATTAATTGCTTATTCAGATGTTTAAGTGATAATTTTTTTTCTAGAAACACAACTACCAAAGTACACAAGTTATATCTGGAGAAAGGCCATAAAGTAAACAAGTTCACTTTTGTTATACGCAGCCTAGAAAATAGCTACCTGCAGTGAGCAGTTAAGGAAGCCAAAATCCTTAGCAAGTATCAAGCATTAATGATAGCAGATCAAACCATGCCACAGGCAGCCTGTGACAGAGCTCTGCTGTAGATTCACGTGGAAACTTCTCAGATGATGGTGTCTTAGTAATTAGGAACTTTCACCCAAGTTAAATGACAGTTCCAAGTGCAACAAAGAGTTAGGTTATACTACATTTTCTCAAACTTTCCCCTCACTTTTTCACTTGGGGGAAAAAAAAAAAAAAAGAATCAAAGGCATTTTCTGCAGAAACATAAGATTTTGTGGGGGAGATCTCAGGACTTTTCTGGTTAATCTGGATTCTCTTGTAGTTTCCCAAACTTGTTGAATCCTCCACTAGCTTGTTAAATGAGCAGTCTTATCTGTCATCGCAGAATTCCTATAAGATGGCATCCAGTGTTAGGGATGATACGAATATAAGTGACTGCAAAAAGTTAGTTTTCTCCATAAAACAACAGAAAAGCAGTAGACAAAATGCAACTCTAACAACATCAAGGTAGCAGTGGGCACAAAAGCTCTGAAATCAGACTTTATCTCATTCAATATTGACACTTCATACTGGGATCAGGAGATAAAACCTGCTGGGTCATGGTCATCGTATATGCATACATGGGCAGAGGCACTGGTTGTAACAAGGTCGTGAAGGCAGGAGGCACAAGTCTAACCAAAGCAGAGCATCTGAACGTCTTCTCCATTCCTCAAGTCTGTGAATGTTTCACAACCAGAGAGAAAGCTCAGTGCTGAGCATGTATGAGAGCAAAAAAAAGCAGAGGTAGGGGAGCCAGAGACGGTGGCAAGTCTCCCATTCAGAGTGCAAGATGTGACTGTTTCCTTCCCTAGCCCACCCCCATCTTCAGATCATCAGATGCTCACCAGCATTTTATTACATCATTCGTACTTTGCTTCTAATCACATGGATTTAATTCTCTCATTAGCACTACTTCAACGAGTGCTGCTACGGAGCATTGGAAGTGCCAGATTCGCAGTTACGGAGCAGTGCACAAAGATGTGTTTGCCATTTACTGACTGCTTACAGCACAGGCCTTTGATCCTAACTAAAGACAAACCCTTCACTTCTGTAAATGTAAGGATCTTGAGTTTTTCCCTTTCATGGATTCACTAAGGATCCTTAGGAAGGCAAGAGCTCAGCCTCATACTACACTGCTTTGGTCTCCCAAGGACATCGGTAAGCTAAATCCAGTTCCAAAAAGAAGAAAGATCATGAAATACTAATATTTTTCAAGAACAGAATGAAAATGTTTCTTTTAAACATTTTCCTCGCATCAGAATCGAGTACTAAAGGGTAAACTGTTTTGCTTTGCCGTTAACTTTAAAAGCATGCAATTTTAGTACTCCACCACAGCAGAGAGGCTATAAATTAGCCTGTGTTCAGCAGAGGAGTGATGGCCTCATCTCAGGTTCTCCTGGCTCCTGCATTCATTGGCGACCTGTCTGCAGGTGCTCCTTGAATGGGTACAGAACAAACCCTGCCAACCCCACCTAACTTTCCTCTCAGACAGGGTAACAAGCTTTGTGACCAAGAGAGAGGTAAACTTTGTATCTCAATGTTAATAAGACACATTCATATTAGGAAGGAGGGTTGCATGTCAGATTCAAAATTGTATATTAAAAAAGAAATTAAAAAAAAAAAAACAGCACAACACAAAACCAATCCAAACCTAAAGGAGTTACCAGTGATTTGTTTTCTAAATGGAAGGGAAAGGGGGAGGGTTGTTGTTCAGAGAACCCGTGTTGGATTTGGTACTGTTACAAGTTTTCTTTAGAAACTTGAATGAGGTGGGACAGTGTCCTTAGTCAGCTTGGAAACCGGACCACCCTAGCAAGAACTTCAAATGCAAATAGACACAAGTAACACTAAGCTACACTCTGGAAAATAAGAAGTGCAACAATTCCTTCAAATGACAAGCACAGGGGTTTGTGTTTAGGCAAGGATAAGCAAGTGCACAAAATAGGACTGTCAGGAAGCAAATTTGCTAAAGATAACCTAGGATTAGAGCAGATTACTAGGCTTCCTGTTTGTATATCACAGGGTTTGGTTTGGGGGTTATTTTGTTTTGTTCTATTAGGTAATCTCATACAGTAATCCTTCCATTTCACTCTGAGCCCATAAAGCCTGTGTTGCAATATGTAGTTTTCAAAATCACACTTAAAAAATAATGGATGTATCATAAAGAAGAGGTCTGACAGTTATTACAGGTAAAGAATATATGATTTCTGAAGAAAGGTTATCCCTTTTCCTTACTTCTTCCCTTATAATCAGTTTATTAAGCCTTCAGATACAGAAAGGTTTTAGCAATTTTATTTTGCCACACTGAGGCGTTCTGGGAACAAGGAATCAGAAGAGTATGGAACCCTTATGCTAGGTCAAAAATGCATTAGACATTTAAGACAATGTAGGTAAGGGTCTATTGCAAACTTCCCCCATAATTAGAGATGAACTTCAGAGACAATAATTAAAATTCTGTTATTAAAAGACATTAGCTTCCTTTATGTAGAATGGAGAGTGAATGTAAGTAATTAAATGCTCAGAAACACTTGAATGTAACAGAAAGTTATCTCTGGACATTCACTAAAGCAACAAACTTTTAGGTTAAGACAATGCTATTTTAGACACAGCTTTAAAAGGTAGCATGGACCTAGAAAAACTGATCATAAAGAGAAAACTGATCATAAAAATGATCCTTAGTAGAGCTAACACAAGTTTAGAATGTAAGAGCTCTGCAAATCAAGCTTATGATTAGAAAAAGACAAACCTAGAAAGTCACATAATTCACCTGGACTGAAAGGCCAAACATCTGAACTGGAATTTAACCAAGAGAGAGATAGTACATCCTGAGGCAGGGGATCAGTGATATTGCCGCATCCTCATATGAAGATAGTACAGGATCAAACATCCAAAAAAAAAAAAAAAAAAGTAGAAATAAGGACATAGTTACAAAGACTGGCAAAGGGACTAATCGCCTAATCACTAGGGAGAGCTTCATGTTATCAGTCATCAAGCAAGGGAACAACACAAGCATTGCTAGATGCAAAGTCAGAATTTATGAAGCAAATTAATAGAAATAACAAATGATTCAGTAGGTACACACTGGGAAATAAAAAAAAAAAAAACACAGCATAAAAAGAATAGAAGCAAGTTTATCATGTAGAAGGGGTGAATTCAAGATAAAAATGAATCCACTCAAATTCAATGCTAGATTAATATTCTGCATCCGTTTTCGTGAAAGTAATTTTGAATGCAGAATGGAGGGTAAGAAGCTAACAAGATGGGTTGTCATTACATGTAGCATAGAAGCACAGTGCCAAAAATTTACACCCAATACTTTCAGATCAGAAGAGTTGGGTCTTTCCCAAAACACTAACATATTTTCCACTTCAGAAGTTCTATAAAAAAAGGTTAGAGGATTGGGGTTGTTTGGGTTTTGTTTTTTTTTTCTTTAAAAGGTGTCAACTAAGGTAACTGAAGAATAGACAGGACCTACAATACCTGTACATAAAAAGGAGAGAAGAACTACACATTAACCTGTGTTCAATAATATGCAAGAGCTATGAACAGGTTTTTGAGGAGGTAATTAGAAACAGATATAAACAGGAAAAAGGAAGAAAAGTGCAGCATGCGTTCACTGAAGTTATCTTAGATAAGCCACTTCTTTTTTCTTAAGACAGCAGTTTCCCCAGCGAAGGGGTTGCTTTAATCCAGAATATGTTTAGCACATTTGATCTGGTCTAATATGCATAACATGTATTTATTATCCCTACCATTTATTAAAATTGTAAGGATAGTACCTAGTAGAAAAATTGTAAAGCAGGTTAAGAACTGGCTAAGGGAAAGTGAGAGTGGTGTTCACTGACTGGGAAACTATCGGTGCAGAGGAAAGTTACAAGTGAAACTCCATAAACATGGGTGCTAAATATTTAATTAGAGCTGGTGTCATAAAAATGCAACACTATACTGAATAAATGATATGGATTAAAACTCAGGAATCAAAATAGATTGAGGAGGAAGATGCAGTTGCCCTACAGAATGGTGAATCCACCATGTATCACCATGAAAGGACAAATATGATATATCAGACTACATTTTCCACAGAAATGGGAAAGCACTGGTAAGCTCATCAGTGGAGTTAACAGGCATCTGAACCATGAGTAAATTCATCTCAAACAAAACACAGCTATAAACCACCCAGACCACTAGCAAGACAGTCAGAAAAACTGTAGAAGAGACTGATTCACTAGGGACATCAAGATGAAATTATTACTGTCTATCCTGATGAAGTAAAAATGCTAGGGAAGTAGGAGACTCATTTAAGCCAAGGGACAACAGCATCCAATGAACCTGAGCAAATCATCTATAAGTTTTGACAGAAATTTGAAAAAGGTCAAACACAAGAAAAGTGATGCTCTGGAGTAGGCAGTTATCAAAAGCCACCAGGAGGAGAAATTTCGGTTGTATAGTTCAGAAAAAGAGATAATTTACATGAATGGTCATGACAGCAAAAACTGGACCTCTTTATCTAGGTGGTCATTGGGGTACACGTCCCAGATTGGAATAAGAATCTGTGCATTTCCGTACTCGTGCTCGTAAGAGCAGCCAGCATAGTTGTGAAAGGTTGTCTCAACGAATCCAAGTTTTATAGGTTAATTTTGATTTGGGAGTTGGGTCAATCTCCTGGTCAGAGTTGTTTTTCTTCTCCATCTTAAATATGATTCACTTATTGCTAACATGTGCTGTGTCTGAGTAGCAGGAGGAAACAGTTCTGCCTCTGAAGCACAGGATAAAAAAAAAAAAAAGAAACAGCTGGCTTTTGTATACACTTGAAAAAAATGGTCTTGCCGTTTTTACTCCTTTAGAAGTGTTGGGCAGCTTGTACTATTAATGCCATATCATTCTTTGAAGGCAGATTCTGATATCTCTGCCAGGAGAAGAAATAACTTTCATCTTTTAAAAGAATTAGTTGCTGGTGCAAGAGGTCATTACAACATTTTCCTGTGAATCATGGGCTGGATAATAAAGCCAATAGTCTAACAAGACTTCGCATCCCACTATTGCCCTGGGACTCTGAAGAATGCACAGTGAAAAAAAAAAAATGCAAATTATCTGTGACTGCACTCCACACAATTGCTATTGTTAAAAGAAAACAATCAGTAAAATTCCAGAGATGGACAGAAATGCTTATCACATTAGTGAGACCAATGCACAAAAAGAAATTAATGGGATAGTACAGTTATGGTTTTTAAAATTCAAAGTTTTTTTTTATATGACTGGATATTATCATAGGTATTTATGTCACATTATCTCGATAGCCTGCAGAATCACAATAGAGCTGTCTTGGACCTTAGGAACTGTATGCTAGAAGGCTTACCTATTCATGTAAACATTCTACTACACATCATTGTATTCACCATACAGTCTGCCCTACAGACAAAAATTCTGAGATATCTCCACATGATTCAAGCCATAGGCCCCAGCAGAAGAGAGAATCCAGCCTAGGGCTTAAGCTGTAATGAAATATATTTTTGAGGCACAAGATCAATTGTTAATTACTTCATATTTGAAAGATGGCATAACTAAGTTATAACAATCAAGGTCACCAAAATAATAAGTACCAAATGTGAATTTTTTAAAAAAGCAAATGTACAGACACCACTCACCCATCACACCCCCATCTTCATGTTTTCTTTCTATTCTGCACATACACACCTAGGCAGTGGTTGAAGTCAACAAGGTTGATTAAACACAGGAATAGGTTACTCAGAGACATGGAGGGATTTCCAACATTGTAGATATTCACAACCCACCTGGTTCAAGACATTTAGAGGTCTGAGCTCACCTCAAAGTTAGATGCAGACAAGTCAGCAGGAAGCCTGGAGCCATGCCCAGAGATTTTCAAGGGCCCCTCAGAGCTGTCAGTTGAGGAACACCCCTGCTATGGGGCACACCAGGGATGCACTCTGAAGTGCTACAGAATAGAACAAAACCACTTGTCTTGGTAAGTACAAGGACTGCTTTCCTCAACTTAACCAGGAGCTCTCACTTCTCTTTCCCCTGCCCCTTGCAAATTAACCTTTGTGACTTTATCACAGGTGCCTAGAATCTCCTTGATCCAAAGTGTTAAGAAGGTGATTAACACCACCAAGTCTGCCGTACAAGAAACTCAGAAATACAGTCACATATATGCCATAGAAAAATCCTGTATATGAGTCAGAGGTGAGGTCAGCCTGTCTTTCTGTCTTCTGATTATGACCAGTTGTATCAAGAGTCAATCTACACTACATCACTCAGCATTTTTTCTAAGAGTAAAAATACTTGGAAAAATGCTTTGCATGTGAGCCATTGGAAACTGGATCACCAAAGAGGAAAATAGGAGCATCAGCTGATCTTCCTCTGTGGTTAAAAATGATTTTTTAACTTAAGTTCAACCTCTGCTTCTCCTTTCTAAATGACTTTTTAATGTTGAAAATATTTCCATCACTTCAGCCATTTTTTTTTTCAGTCATTTTCTTTACTTACAGGAAAAATTATCAAACTACTAAATATCTTACCATATCATGGCAACCTTTTCTAAAAATTCTTAGCAATTAATTGGGAATTTATAAAAAGCCTACATCCCACGCAGCAGCAATTTCTGAAGTCAAGGCCCAAGCTGATATATGTGGAGTTTCCATACATGAGAGAACTCTGTTACTAAACTCTTACATAAAAGTTACTGGTTTAATGATGTATATACTGTATGACAGCAAAGAGATACTTTCATACTGTATTTGAACATGGCTATCAAAACCAATTTTCAATTAAATAGGGCCTGATATACCTAATCAGGCAAAAGTAAATTTAGAGAGGTCCCAGAGTAAAATCAAGATTTACTTACATATGTAAATATGTACATTTTAAAAGCCACACATACATAAGACAGGATATCTCTCCCTACTTTTGAGACTTGAGTTTGCCACCAGTGAGCAAGAGTTTTCTTGTGGTGCAGGTCTAAAGCTCACACAGAAAGATTTGCAGCATCTTCTCCGTTTGCCATAGACTGAGTCCTCACAGGCAATGTCAACAGAGCTTTCTCATCGTGCAGAACTGCAATTTTAGCCACCGTCATTTTGCAGTTATTCCGTTTCCTAAATCCTGTCTTTCCCCTCTTAGTTCACAAGAGCCCTGTGAGCAGGGCCTCACTATTGCTTCAAAAACACAGGGATAGCAGAAAAAGGCCATCTCTTCTCAAACCAAAGACAGAGAGCAAGAGTGAACGTTTCTGTTAACTCAGAAAAAGGGCCCTGAAAGATAAAGGAGTCCTTTCCTATTCAAGATCAGAAGATAAGCCAGCACATCTGACTCTCAGCACATTTTCCTACTGTTATAGTCCAAATGAGCACTGAGCACTGGGGCACACCATCACCCCAGAGAAGACAGTGTCCCAGATTTGCAAGATTTTTTTTTTTTTTTTTTGCATAACAGTAAACTTTGTTTTAGGGGATTTGATAGGATCTCAAAATAAATAATTTTTTGAGCGTTAATGCATAAATTATGAAGCATTGATCTTTCTTTCCTTATGTTTCTACTCAGGTAGCCAAGTAGATGAGAAAACAGAGATTCTAGCCCAAGGCACACTTTATCTTGAGTATTAAAGGAGAAGCTGCTGCCTGAGCATTGAGGAAAACAAAATCTGAAAAATGGAATTCTTCCTTATATGGAATTATGTATCCACAACCAGCTCTCATAGTTTCATCCTCTTTGCAAGCACCATTCTTGCAATGGTGCAAAGTACTGAGACGCAACTCCTCCTAGGCAGAACATCACAAGTTTTGCTGACTGATATTTCCATCGCTTCTCCCTTTGATGCAGATGCCTCGCTGAATAACATTTTCATTTTGTCTAGAACTATGGTAACCTGGGCAGCTGCCAGAAGGCAGCTTTGGTTGACAACTCAAAAGAGTGATTCTCAGGCAAAACAATTAGTGGTAACTGCTCTTTTCCAGGGAGGCAGACTTTTTGGCAAATTACACAACTAAGTCAGAGAATTCAGACAAGGAGAAATCCAGCCTGCTTTGCCCAAAGGAAGGAATGCAGGTTTTTATAGCGTGGAAGGAGGAATTTTTTTGGTCTCTCACTGTAGCTCCAAATACCAAAGCTGTCTGTGGCCAGGGTCTGCCCTGAAGGGCATGGGGGCACGGTAGGCACCATCCCGCCTGAGCTATTCAGGGTGTCACACCGTCACAAGCTATCCACAGAGGAAGCAGCACCGAAGCTTTCCTGTGGACGCATTAGCCTTGCGGTGACACAGTTGTTGCTTCCCAGGCCCAGTGCTGCCCACCCAAGCATACTGGCTCCCTGGGCCGGGTGAAGCACCCCTCCACTACGCTGCGGAGCAATACCTGCAGTACCCTGCACGGGGACCCCTGCCAAAAAGGTCAAGTTCATTCTTCAGGGTTCTGTCTCAGAGGCAGAGCCGAAACAAAGCCCATCACAATTCCCACCCAGCAGGGGGCTCAGAGCAAGTACTGTTACAAGAAGCTCTAAACGCCTTTATACTCCTACACAGAGTCTTTCCGACGACCTCGCTCGCTCCCCCCAGTCCCTATTACTAAACAGCCTTTCTAGGCACCGGCCTCATTCCCTGCTGCTGCCAGGCAGCACCGGCCACACCTAGGAAAACTGCTTTACTCATTAGCAGCACAGTGGCAATTGCAAGGTGAAATCCTTCCAAAGAATTTGCTTAAATCATGCCTGGAGAGTGGCTGAAATTGGTTGTGAATTGCTGAGCTTAAGCCCAGGCTTTCGTTACTTCCCTGTGCTTGATTTGCAACTCGCTTTTCAGTCTTACTTTCCCCTCCTTGCGTGTCCCCTGTATATTACATTAGCGATCTGTAGCTTTTTCCATTAACAAGCACTGAGAGTCAGTGACTACTTGTAAGCACCCTCCTGCTGAAGATACCTATGTGTTAAGTTAATTTTTTTTAATCTGATCGTTGCCCTTTGAAATATTTAAAACTATACTCTCTTTATAGGTATGTTTTATTAGATACCTATTAGATAGATGTTTTGTATCTACTCTGTCTACCAACAGTTTACAAGTGCAGCCCAAACTTACAGACCAGTTTAAACAAGCCGTAAGGCAGAACAATTAAGAAGATTCTGTCCCCAGGGAGTTTGCAGCGTAATTCATATACAAACAGCGTTAGTTTATTTCTCGCTAAGAGTCAGAAATCTAATGCTGCTTAATAAGACATGCACACACAGAGAAACTTTTTGCTGACAAAATGTTCATTCAAATTACCCTTTTTAAACAAGGGGGAATTTTATTTCCCTTCCTATATTTTTAATTTAATGGTTTGCATAATTTTGCTTCCATAATACCCAGTAAGAGCTAATACTATTATTTGCTTTCCATTTGTTTTTGCTTCCTGCTGTTGAATGAACAATCAGTGTTTACAGATTAGCAGCAGTTGTAAAGTGCCCTGACTTTCTCTTCCCTTTCAAAGTTATGAGTGAGAAACACATTATATTGGTTGCTCTGGCATTTTTGGAGTAGCTTAGGCATTCACAGTGCAAACCACTGTTATTCATACTGTTATAATTCCTCTGCAGTTAAGTCATTACTAGCAATCAGAGCAGGCTTGTAGTACAATTCCTTATTTGGGAATGTCATGTGAGATGCCCAGAGCAATATGAAAAAATAAAGGCCAACTTGTCTGGCTGTGGAGGGATTTATAGCAGACCCACTGGCAGAGATCTGCTGGGAAGTATTAAGAGCTCCTGCTTAGCTGATCATATAAACACCCAAGCCAGCAGGTGCATTACATTTGTACACTATCTTTTTCCTTCAGGTGCACTATTAAAAATCCTGTCATCACAGCATGTTTATAGAAACTTGAATTATAATGGCCTTTTCCTGCAGATGGTTGAGCTGAAACTTTTCTTTAGGTAAATGTGAGGTTCATTTAAAATCACTTAAATATTTTTATTCTGCTTTTTAACAAATGGCAATATTGCTAAGAAAAATTCTACTTCAGACAACATTTTTTCTTTAAGTAAGAAAGAAGCCTCTCTTATAGCAGAAATATCTGATTATTAGTTACTAAAGACAACATCTGGGGGTGTTTATTTCCAAACAGCTGGACTCAAAACAGTCTCTGTCCCAAAATAGAGATACTTCACCTGAATGTGAAACTTTGGACAAATAGCTTTAAGTTTGAATCAAAAGCACAACTTTTATTATTTGTAAATGTCCATTTTCTTAATGTACTGAACATTTGATTAGATTAAAATGCAATCTACTTAGTAATAAACATACCCTAGGGAAAGCCAAGACTGAAGTTAATGAATGAAATGATATCTGGTTAAGGGTACAGTAATTAATAAATAATTAGGAACAACTTGCTATTTTACATGAGAGAAACCCACCCACTCTGTGTTAATGAACTGTCTGCTTGGATGGTCAAAGACTTAGAGTCAGGAAGTGGATAAATTAATGTTTTATATGTAATTTTAGCTTAGCTCTCCATCTCAAGTACTTTAATACACAGACTTTAATTGCACAATCACATTCTTTCCTGCTTTCCATAGCAGGCCTATGTGATACATAACTATTTTCTACTGTAACGCTTGATGAGTCATTACTGTAGAAGAAACAGAGCATGTTTGTGAGCATGTGTATTTAATGGCTCTATAATCAAGTCAAGAAAAATCTCTCTTCCTGTAGTCTCCTTTTATGGGATTCAGAACAACAAAACAGAACAGGGCGGAAGGGTGATCCTATAGGTACAGTGCCCTGCTGTAACCTGAATTAAGGCACTTAAGGTGAAGTTTTACAACGTGAATGCTTTCTTTAGCTTTTCAACAAGTGGCAGTATTACTAAGGAAAGGTCAGCTTCAGAAAATAATTATCTCTTATTAAGTAAAGACCCTGTAATAGAAATAGCCCCACTTCATGCATATTTTTTGCTTCAAGACACCACCACCTCCTTTGCCCTCATCCTGGCTATTTTTGAACCCTCTACATTCACAGAAAATTAGTCAGCAAGCAAGATGAATAGGTTTCTACCATTTTCAAGAGCAGAACCACCTGCACTCATCAGGGTGTGAGATGAATCCCAGTGTCAGCCCGAGGAAGGTGGGGATATGATCTCTAGGGAGAAGCAAACTTCCAGATGACCAACTTTGGTACCCCATTTTGACTCTCTAAGCCTCATATCACTCCCTATTAATGTAAGGATGACAGCATTCTTTACTTCATGGCGATGTTTTGAGGGTAAACATACCAAGGGTTACAAGGCACTCATTACAAATACAAGGGACTTGCACAAGTGGTGGGCAAATCTGATTACTGCAGTGATAATATGTCTTATTCTACACAGGAAGAGTTTGTGCATAAGTGTCTTAAAATGAAAACTCATCTCTTTGGTAAAATAACTTACTGTGACGACTCCAGAAGAGTTAGCATTCATAACAAGGGAGAGATTTGCACATGTAGCACTGCTTAGGGTTTAATTTTCAAAGACAACGAGCACCTCTGACTAAAGGATTTGGTGCAAGGAAAGTCTGTGTCAGATCATATGCGTTGTGCTGGAGACATCCTCACCTAGCACCACCTTAAGTATATCCTCCCTCCTCCCCACAAAAGTCATCCTGGCATTTAGCATTTGCGGTGCAGCAAAGCAGACACTCTCCTGCTCTGTAACCTCATATGTTATGCTGATTGCTCTCATCCGTGATCTGCTCACCAGCTGCTCCTGGTGCAGGAGAGCCCCAGGGAGAAGGCACAGGGCTTTGCAGCATATCTGTGGCAGGGATTGCACCAAGGCCTGTCCTCCTTATTATCAAGTGAGTTCCCCCACTCCAGTGCAGTTGGAAGTGCTCTAGGTGTGGTCTGCTACCTATCAGTTGCAGAGGGGCAAAATAGTTGGGAGCTTTGCAAAGACTACAGCAAATCAGACAGAAATAACTAAATACATGCCATTGTGAGTCCCAGTATAAGTCCCAGGCTGAGTAGTGATTTTGACGACAGTAGGAGCCCTGCACATGGTGATTACTAACTGCCAATAGGACCCTGCGTCTGCTAATGCTCGAATACTCTAACCTGAGGGATTTGAAATGTATGAAGGAATTGAGTGGGAGTACAGGACTGGTGAGTGTTTATGAGTCTGAGAAGCCTCTCTGTAAAGAGCTGATACCCCTTACCCAAGCCATTTGCTGGTGTAAGTATAGTGTTGTGTGACCTCGGACTGTTTCTCTCTCATAGACCTTGTATGACAAGTCAAGCCAACAGGATTTAGTGACCTGATAGGCATGCTGGACCTTTAATCAGCTGTTCCTATATCACATCTGTTAGAAATTGTCAGACCTGATCTATACTGTCAGACATGACTTTTTCCTGGTAGAAAAGGACCTGAGGGTTGGTTGTGGTCAACAGCCAGCTTAATATGAGCCAGCAGTGTGCCCAGGTGGCCAAGAAGGCCAGTGACATCCTGGCTTGCATTAGAAATAGTGTGGTGAGCAGGACTATGAAACTGATTATCCCCCTTTACTCAGCACTGGTGAAGCTGGACATCAACTACTGTGTTCAGTTTGGGGGCCCTCACTAAAAGAAAGACATCGAGGTGCTGGAGCATGTCCAAAGGAAAGCAATGAATCTGCTGAGGAGTCTAGGGCACACATCTTATGAGGAGCAGCTGAGGGAGGTTGGGTTGTTTAGCCTGGAGAAAAGGAGGCTGAGGGGAGACCTTATTGCTCTCTACAACTACCTGAAAGGAGGTTGCAGCAAGGTGGGGGTTGGTCTCTTCTCCCAGGTAACAAGCTATAGGACAACAGGAATGGCCTCAAGTTACACCAGGGAAGGTTTACGTTGGATATTAGGAAACGTTTTTTCACAGAAAGGGTTGTCAAGCATTGGAACAGGCTGCTCAGGGAAGTGGTTGAGTCACCATCTCTGGAGGTATTTAAAAGACAAGTAGATGTGGCCCTTAGGGACATGGTTTAGTGGTAGACTTGTCAGTGTTAGGTTAACAGTTGGAGTCAATGATCTTAAAGGTCTCTTCCAACCTAAATGATTGTATGACTCTATATTATTGGCAAGAGAGTAGAAGGTGAAGTATATGGGAGAAGAGAAGGAGGATGTGAGGGATGTAATGGCAGAATCTGCACAGGAAAGGTATATTTAGCAAGGTTAGGAAGAACTAAATTCAGGTTGACCTAGAAAATAAAGGAGGAATTGAGCATGGCTTTCCTCATGGCAAAGGGAATGCAGAATAAGAGAGTAAAGGGTTCCTTGAGGGTAAAAGAGAAGACCAAAAATTTTCTCCTCTTTAAGATAAATTGATGACTGTTTGACTCCAGCCGACATGAGTGATTCCTAGGTCTTGTTGTTGGGAAGCAAGGACTAAGACTGGATGAATCATGGACACTAACTTTTCTACTAGTCAATGGCTAGAATCACCATCCTTTTGTGGACTATTTTGCTTATTGTGCGGCTTCAAGCAATTTTTTCTCCTATTTTCCAATGACTTTAAATGTCATCACACCCCATACCTGAAGTATGTCCTAAGAGTTAGATTATAGAAATGTCTTTATTTGAAAGGGATTCAAATTTGTTATTTCATTCAATATATGAAATTTATGTCACAAAATGACAACTGCTAACATTTTGGCCACCTACAACTTTTAAACATTTTAAAATAATTTTTACTCTTCAGCAAAAGCTCTGATTGTACCTTGGAAAGTTTAAAGTACAGTGATAACATTAAAATTAAATAAATAAATAAATAAATAACCACAAAACCCAAAAAAGCCCGAAGAAATAAGGATATGAAAACTACTTTTAGCCTGAAAATACTTGCTTTCTCCCCATAGACAAAATGTGCAAAATTAATTCTGTGAACTGGGATGTTCTACGCTTTAGTCCATAGTGCCTTTATCAGTACTTATGGAGAGCTTTACAAATACATAGTCTCTCTACCATGCTTGTTGTACTATCATTACCACTTAGCAGTTGTTAGGAGTCCAGTAACCTTCTAGTCACAGAGCAAAAGGGTGGTGGGGAAATAGCTATACCCTGGAAGCTTTTCACAGTTCATTTGGAGTTCAGCCTCCAAAAGGCATCACAAATGTTGCATACTGTGTTCTGTTCCACTGAAGCTAAACTGTAGTCTCTAGGCTTCCATTAGTTATTTTTCAGTTTAAAGTTGAAAATACGGGACTGACAATGGCGGCTGACTGTGTACAAAGTCTCTGTAAACTTTCTTTTCGAGCTCAGCTGAGGTTCCTCTCCCAACCCATACTAGCCTCAGCATTGCACAACTTGGGGTCTCCTGAGGAGAAATTGCAGATCATGCCAAGCTGCAGACAGTATAATGGCAAGGTGGGGAAATACTAATTAGGTGTCAGGTTGAGACCACCAGTCTTATTTAGCTGTGAGGTCAAGCTGACTGAAACCTTGCCTCCAAGCTAGATATGGACAAACTTGTTTTGTGAGCAACATTTCTGATAAAGTCTTCTTTTTCTTCTGTTTACACACAGGAAGCAGCCTCAAACTCTCAGAAATGTATTCTTAGTTGTTCGTTGAACCATTTTTGTTTGTGGCAACAGAGGCATGAGTAAGGGCTGGGCTATCTGTTTTTCTTTGTACTGTCAGCCCCAAACATGATCGAATCCAAAAGTTAATTCATGCTTTCTCTGTCTTTATAGAATCAGTTAAAAAAAAAATTTAAAAAAGGCATTTCGTGCCCATCCAGACAGTGCAGGGCATTTTGATCTTAACACTTTGGCAGGAGTAGATTGCAGTGTGTTCAGGTGGGTCGTACAAGCGCTACAGGCACACTCTGTACCAACTTTCTCATGGCCCAGGAAAAGGCCTATCAAGGCCTCTCTGTTCCTGGTGGTGTATCTTCTTACTTCTTGGGCATAGCCCTGAAGGGTCTTATACTGTGCTCCTCCGCTCTGAGTGCAGCCTTTGAAGAACAAAAGTTTGTTCTGAGGAAGTATTTTTCCCCCAGCGACAGAACCCCTCCTGCAGCTACTGCGGGGATGGGGTTTTTGTTAACGTAACACAACTACCTCATGTAATGTAACTCATAAAGACCACACCAGAGACAACATCCAATTAGAAGCCCTATACGCCCAAAGAAAGAAACATACTTCTTTGCATAATGGAAGTGACAGGAGGACTACACAGGACCATAAATTTGAAAAGTCAAACAAGAAGAATATTGTTTTCTTCTTCTCTCTCTTTTTTCAAGACTTTCTCTCAAGGGGACAGGAAACCAGTTTAATTCCAATGATATAATGCTGCCTAAACTGGCCATGGTTCAGCTCCTAGCAGTGACAGCACTGTAATGCTATGCCTTTTTTCCATGCTAAGCTTGTCTGACTTAAGCTTTCACTTCAAAGATATTGAATGTTAAAAGGGAAACAAATTATGTAGTTTACATTTGACAAGTGTACTAATGTTCTAATTCTAAACTATAATAAATGAAAGAATCAGAGAAAGAAGAACATTCATGTTAACCTCTGAGAACCAGGAAATGGATGACTTCTCTTTCACAATGTATGAAACCTTGATACAAGAAGGAAGAGAAACTGCACCTATTAGTAATTTGTGACACCACCGAGGTCTTGAAAGATTCCTTCCTTCCAGAAGTTTGAAGAAATCCTTAAGCAGTTATTTAACCATCTTAAGTCCAAATTCTACTTGATTCAGAATTTAAAAAGTTACCAAATAGTCTGACTTAGAGTATGTATGTCTGGCATTTGAGAAATGGGACGATCTTGTAACAGAGAAGGGTAGTTGTTTTCCTCAAGAAATAGCCACAGGAGGAAAACTTAAGGCTGTTTTGCAGATCTAGCCCATAAATGAATTTTCATTAAAAATAAAAATGTTTGCAGACTTAGATATTGCTTTTTCTGAATACATCACAGGGAATAAACAAAAATCACTTGCTTAGTTTTGTCATATGGAGGTATAAGGGATCTCAACCTTGATGCAGTTTCCTTGATTTTGCTTCTTTTCAGTTTCAACCAATGACTGTCAATTGCATCTATGAAGTAGAACCAATTTTACCAAAGCAACAAATGGCAAGGAAACATGTTTTTTCTTTTTCATCTGGTTATGTATTTACCATATATTTGTCAGTGCATATTAGAAAACTCTTACAGGAAAATTAGAAAAAGCTAGCTGAATGAGACTCTCCTTAGATTTCCAGGCAAATAACTTATAAACCAGAATTAACTAAAAAGCCCAAGCCCGTGGAAAAAGGTAAATTATGCTATGAAGCATCATCTATGTAGTTGTCTGCTTATAGTGCACTGTAAGCTTCTATCATCAGCATCATTTATAAGTCCTTTACACTATATTGTCTGCTCCAATAGTGTAACTACTGGTTTATTACCATAAAATGATGCTTTGTGTTGTCATTATCTCTCTCTCAGGCTCTCTCTCCCTCTCTCTCTCTATATATATATATATATTTAATGGTTGTGAAGTTTCCTGCTTTTATTTGGAAACCCTCGGTGTTTAGGTGTTTGGGTTTTTCATTTTTAGCCTTGGTAGAAAAGTTCAAAGTTTAAAATGGATGATCTAGCATATGATTGTTTGAAAAAGGAATAAAACCACTTTCCAAAATACTGACATTACAGTTTTCATTTTATTCTGTCTTCTACCACTCAGTCATCTTTTCTTTACTAGAATGATTCTGTTCCTCAAAACAGGAAGAAAAATTACTCTGTTGACACCTAAACAAAGGTGTGATATCTGTCATTTTAAAGTTGTAAGAAGAAAATTCTTGAAGTTTATGGCTTTAGAATTGCAAACAGATGATGAAATATGTTTTGCCCTCTGCTAAGATAATTCATGTCAAATTCAACACTGAAAAGAACACACTAATTAAAGAGAGATCTCTAATGTATTCTTGCATTTGCAGCTTGTAGAAGAGCATTATTATTCCCCAGACTATGTGCTTTGCTTTCTAAAACAGTTGTACTCATGATCACAAAAGCAGAGAAACTAGTTAGAATTTCTTCCCCAGATAAAAAGAAAACAGGGGAAAATCTTGTAAATTTCTGCTTTTTTATTTCTTTCACTTTTTGGTTGAAAAATGGAATAGGTATACACCTCTAGTTTTTCATTAAATTCTAGGATTTTTCTATGGTGACAAAGTGAAAGCTTTCTCTGTGTGCTTGTTGAATGAAAAAAATAATTTTCATTGGAAATCTGAAAATTTATGGCCAGTTATGTAGCAATTTTTAGCATGACACATGCATCCTCTTCGATTTGGAAACTCCCTCCTGACAGAAGAGTAACTCAGCATGTTTTTAGCTATACTGCATCCTCCCAGCTACTGTACACCATATTTGCATTGCTTAGGTTCACCAGGTCTCCATACGCTACTACCCTTAGTCAATGCAGAAGGATTCTTGGGACTGGTCTTAGGACAGTGGCATTTGGGGGAATCTCAGTTATGCAGGGCATTCACAAATGTATGTAGTGCCACTCACTGACCGCTACAAAGGGCCTATTTTTTAAACTGTCAAAGAAACACTTGTGGCATTGCAGAAACCAGAGAAAAGCTGTCAATTCTATTATCAAATTGACATTCCACACATGCTACTTTCTGATGACAGTCCATAATAAAGTTGCCCTATTTCTTTGCCCTCTATTCATGTCACTACCTAAAGTTTTTCTCTTGCATCTCCCTCAGACACTGACTGATAGAACATCAGACATGTAAGCTCAACAAGAGGTCGTCATTGTGGTGCAGTGACAGACATTTGTAACACCTGAAAAAAAAACCAGGGGACGGTCCTAAAGCAGCCTTGGTAAGCTAGGCTATTACAATGCATGGAGCAAGGACAGTGACATCTCCCAGGGTATTGTCAATCAAGGAGTACTGAGAGAAAGACAGACAACAGGGACCATTGTAATCCCATTGGAGGGAAAGGGGGAAAAGAAAGGCATAACAAGGCTTTGTCTTAGTCTTCAGAACACAGACACATCTGTGTGTTTCTCTAACTGCTGCAAGCTAATAGGATAACATGGGTTGATGTGACCCTAATGGGAATTGTTACAAATTGGATGCTAATTCCATTGTGTCTAGTTCTCCTGTGAGGCCATCCATGCTAAGTGGCCTTCCCAGGAAAAGGAGCTCCCACTTTCCTTGCTTGTTTGTTTTTAGACTTGTCTAAAAGACATAGGCTGCAGAAGCCTGAGTTTTCCAGGTAAGCTGTCCCACCACGCTTCCTGCTGGGAAGGTTCTGTGAAGATAAGAAGACAACAGAGTAGCCAGCTCTCGCCCTCAGGGGTGTCTTGTTTAGTAAGAGCCTGTGACTGACAGCTGTTAAGAAGAATGACAAGATATTTTACATCTGTTTAGTGTCTTGACTGTCACCCATTCCTTCCCACACTGGCTATTGTCATTCTTCCCATATCCAGGAATCCTACTGCTGCCAATGCAAATGTCAGACCACTGTGGAGCTATAGTGCCATACAGCATACATTATACAAGAAATGAAAAGTGGATCAGGGTCATTGCATAGGGGAATGCAATGATTCCAAAGTATGTTCGTTATTCCAGACCTAAGATTTCAGACCAATAATTAGACCACCAGCAATTCTGTTGTGTGTATCAAATTTGAGAGTAAATCAAACACACATGGAGGGGTTTTTTTACATTTTTTTTTCTTTTCCTTGCAATTTACTGATTACTTACTTTGCATCAAACCTTAAGCCTGCCTCCAGTGACAGTGCATGAATAATACAGCACATCTACAGCACTTACTATGCATGGAAAACTCATATTTCTCCATTCTTACAGAATTCACAGAAGAATCATTAGGGGCTTTGGATTTTCATGGTCTCTTTATTCACATCGAATTTTCTAACTATTAAGCAGTGTTTTTTGTAGCCTGAGAGAAACAGCATATAAAGTAGGGTATAAAGAAAACCATACACTCATTTTGGAGAAATCAGATAATTTTATCATATGACTTCAAATACCAGTTACGACAGACGAAACTGAAGTACATACTGCAAGGAGAATGTTTTGTCCAATTAATAAGGGCAATGTTTTTTGCTCTAAATCTGGCCCAACCACTACAAATAAAGAAAAGGAATAAAGCTCACAATGTGAAATCATAAATGACCTGCCCAATGAAGACTATCCAAACTAGAGGAGATGTATAACTGCTTAAAATAAACAACAATTATAATGAACCCATTCAATCTTCATCACTCTTCAACCCACTCCAAGTCAAAAGACTGTGTAAATTATGAGCTCTACAGCATGCTTGGAATGTTAACAAATCCGGGCTCTGGAGCAGTGGTGGCAAGCGAACTTCAGAGTGAAGGATCCTTCACAGGATTTTAGTCAGCTTCAAAAGTATCATCATCCTTCAGCTAAAAACATCTCAAGCCATTTAAGCAAGCCTAAATTCAGCTCACCATTTTTCCATGGGCAGAGCAAACTACAGAGCACCAGTGCGCTACATTCTTGGTGCAAAATTGTAATGCATAAGAGGAGCACAGCACTTCCGAATTGTCCTTGGGTCACATGCATCCTTTAAGATCAAGTTAGAAATGGTCTGAATAATACCTCCAAGATCTTTCCGGTATATTTTTCAACCAAACAAGATGTGTTAATACTGTTTACTTCAGGAGCTAATAACAGAGTTACAAATGACAAAGCCACTGGGATTCTGGATCCATGTTAGTCTACTATGGGAAGTTAACATGGGCTAATTAAATGAGACTTAGTCTAGTTTTTTTTCACTGGAGAACTGAAAAGTTTGTACCTGGCAATTAAAAGGGATGTAAAAATCTTATGAGCATAGCTGATATACAGCATCTTCAAAGAAGAAATTCCACTCAGGTGATAAATCTTGAGTATCAGATGTTACGTACCTACCAGTCATCAGAGAAAGGGACTTTTCTATTCATCAATCTCATTCTTTGTGAGTGACATTCCTTGTGAAGGGAAGAAAAACATGGAAATTTGTACCCTTTATTTTTCCTAAGGCTTGTAGTATTTGCTCTCCCATGTTTTCTTACTTTCCTAGTGCCACCAGGACAGCTGGTGAAAACAAAGTCCTTGAGCACATGTGCAATAGGTACTCAATAGGTCATTGACAGAACTGCCACTGAAGACTCGTTTCATATAAACCACTGAAAAACAGTCATCCAGGCTCCAATTGCCAGTTGGAACATGGAAAAAAAATAACTAAAAAATCTGCAATAATCAAGTCTATGGATTTGATACCAAAAATCCAATGTTACTGCTACCAGACCTGCAGCCTAGTCAGATCTCAGCATAAATGATAACAACTGAAATGATTCTATGATTCTGTGATTCTATGATACTGTACAGCCTAGTAGTCCAAATATATTCTCATTGCTGCACCTCCTGAATAAATTGAGGGAGAAGACAAGCTCTTCTGAACACGCTTTTAAAACAAAATGATAGAGAATCAGTGAAAGGAGGCAGGTTTTGCATTTTGTTCTCTAACCTCTGAGGTTCACAGAGAAAACTTTGGCACTGGTTCTATTTCTCCAACTGACAGCTTTATTTTTCCTGTAGAACATATAGCTGTTGGCATAACAGAGGAACAGGAGGCTGGCAAAATGGCATGAAACAAATAATCTAGATCTTTTCCAAGCTGTTCCTGCTGCCACTACATAACTAAGAGCTTAATAAAATGCGCTACCAAGATGCAAACATCTTGCATGCATTCAAGCATTTTCTTTATTAACTTAAGTGATAAACCTGCCCATTCAACGCACATGTTCAAATACTAGCAATCTTGACCATCTGAGCCAAAATCTAATATAAAAAAAACACAAAGTGATTTTCAGATGATGATGATAACATCCAACATACTCTTTCCACAGCTCAAAAATGAGAAGATGGAACAAGATTCCTACAATCTGTTGGTTCACAAGAGAGAAGAAACTATTGTGTGGGTTTGAACTCTGGTGTGTTGCCTTTAAGCATTTGGTGGTACTCACTACTGCTTAAGAAGATATTTAGAATTCCAACATGAAAGGTCTGTTTCATATTTTAAGCCCAATAAATCTCGATCACAGCTCTCAATTGAGACAGCAGTCTGGCAAAACTACATGGACAGCAGACACTTTACTGTGGCTCTTTCTCCCCACTCAGCCTCTCCCTCCCCCACCTCCCCCAAATTGAAGTTTATTGTTGCCAGAAAAAACAAGAAACAGCATATCTGAAATTTAATCTTCCTTAAATTTGCAGAGCAAGCCTACAGAGAAGATTAACCATATAAACTGGGCATATTTTATTAGTCCTCTCAGGATATGCGTCATGCTTTTACCCCACCCGGTGTTTTCTGTTGTTATTGATTATCAAGTTACACCTATCAGCAAATCCAATCTTAGCAAAGGTAACACTGTTTTTTTGTGGGGTTTTTTTTTTCCTCCTTTTCAATACACGTTTGCCATAAAAAAAAAGAATCAGCTTGATGCAGCTGCTGCTGTGGAGATATTGTTGACAGATGAATACACTGGGAGCAAACAACTTATTTGTTGCCAAATTAAAATGCATTAGTTACAGTGCAGTCAACAAGGGTGTTAAGAAGCACATCTTTTCTGTATACTTCAGAAAATTATCTTAGTATGGCTTTCAATTGGCCCAAGAAGAAGACAGCTATAATGTTCCTCTCCTTGCCCACCAACACTCATCAGACAAGGACATTGCTATAGGTAGCTAAAAAATAGCTCATGTACAGTACAGTTTTTACTGATATTAATCTTTTTTGAGACCAAAGCCTACTTGACCAAAGCATGATCTAGAGCCTGATGAAGCCTGCAGAAACCCTCTGATAGCCTCAGACCATTTTAGTTAATGGGTAGATCTATGGGCTTAGCAGTACTTGGTGCTTTCCCTAGTGATTATCACTTAGGATTTCAACAGAGAGAATGTGAGCATACTCTGTGAGATATTGATGTTCCCATGTTCTTGCTGGAGGAGCCTTCCTCAGAGGAGCTATCAGGGTGATTACAAGCAAAATGTGACAGCACAGTATGTCAGCAGATTGATGAAGATGTTTAATTCCAACAACAGAATGTTAGCATTTAGTTATGCAGATGTCTACAGCTCTTAGGCAGGCAAAATGCAAATACTGACATATCTAAAACTAAGTTTGTTTGGGTTTGCTTGCAACTTTGGAAACACAATTAAAGCCAGACTGAATACTTAATATTATTACTGTTCATAGATTCACTGCTGCTTAAATGATAAAGGACAACAATGAGCAACTCATTACGTGCTTTGAATAACCTAATTCAAAAGCTTATTTGGATATGGCTTTGCATCACCTAATTCCTAAATTAACCCTATAACTTTTCATTCACTGAAATGGTCTCTGTGGGCAAGCTTTAGTTTCAATACCCTCAAGGATGAATTATCTATGAGAGATAAAGTATTACTATTATGGGGGCCTAAACTAAAGGCATCTTGGGTAAGCATGTGTATGACTGAACATTTTTGATTTTGGCAGAAAAAAATGGCAGACTATCTACAACTTTAATTTTTGGCTCTACTTTACTGTACTCATATGGCTTACATGAGAACATGTGTGAGTCCAAAAGAATAGAAAGAAAAGATAACCTAAATCCAAGCAAGTAAGCTTGATGCAGTTTGTGCTCCAAACTTCCTACAGATCTGGGTGCACAACTTCAGTATTATTTGCATGACTGATTTGACAGTATAGTACGTGACAAAAATTCATGATATTCATGATTTTCACAATTTTATAAGGTAATCTATTTGTGCTTAGAGAATAATTACAGAGGGCAGTTAGAAAGTCTGTTCTAAATGTTAATGGAGAGCCCTTATTCTGGAAAAGTGTCTTATTCATAGCAGCTCTTTAGTTCATGCTTGTGTCACGCTGAGACCAACTCACTGAAGAGCGTTCTCATAGTTAAAGAGACTTGAGCACTAAACTTCACCTAGAAATTATACTTGGGGCATTAACACAGATGTAGAAAAAGGAATGCTGGAAGTATTTTAAAATAGGGGGAATTAGTTGATACCAAGATCTTGACGCCTACACAGCTCACAGCTCCATCTGGACAATTCCAGTGCCATGAAGGGATTATAGAGATAGCTCAGCTCATCACCCGAAGGTTAACTTTGTAACACACAAAGGAGTTACACAGAGGAGTAACTCTTTATGCAGAATGTGAAGAAGTAGTCTGCCTTCCACCTGGCCTGATTCTTCATGTTCTTCAAGTATTCTGGAAGGAGAGACTTGGGAGGGACAGGAATGCAGACAGGAGAAATCACACATAAATTGGGTAAAATCCCAAACCAGATTATGATGCTCAGCTTTCTTCCCATTGAAGACTGAAAGAACCTTTTTGGCTTATCTTGGGATTTGGGTTTTGGTTCTGATTTGTTTTTACTTGAATATGTTCTTGGTTTTGTAGTATCACACGCAAAAATTTCCAGCCCTTTCACTTTATGGAAAATATCACTACAGGCCAATACAAGAATAAAATCTGCTGAATTCACTGTCTCTCCTCCATCCCTGCCATGACTCCATGCAATTTCACATTAAAAGCAATGCAAGGCCACATTTCATGCAGACTCTTTTTCTTCCTGGAGAATTGCTTTAACATTGTGTTAGTGGAATATTCTTTTCTTTTGAAGGCAGAAGAGAATGGAGGAAGAATATAGAAATGGTAATTTTTCCGTTAATAGTTTTAATGGAAATAGTCTACTCCAACCTATTTTGTTTTGCAATGCAATTTTTCTTTTAAATAATATGATAAAAAGAAGAGGGGCACTCCTCTCAGCAGGAAAAAGAAACCCCAAAGAACTTTATTTTCTGAGCTGCAGCATTCAAAAGTCCCTCCAATGACATTCTTACAAAGCTGTTCCTGTATCACAGGCCAGATTAAAGTGAATTTACCAAGTCCTAGTTCTCTTTAGATCTAAATCTGTCTTTAGATGACCTTCCTGATTTAATCCAGATCATGAGCATGCTCAACATCCTTTCTTATATATTTGGTAGAAGTGATTGAAATGGAATGCAGTATCAGAGTTGCCCTTATTTGTAATTTATCTGAGAGGTGTTCCTATAAATGATAAGCACCATTCTCCCTTTTTTTGTTACGCTTTTATGAAAAGCTCATCTAACCCACTGATATCCTGAATAGGTGTTCCATTATAAAAGACATGGTGTTTTTGCTATTGTAATACTGTGATTTTTTTTCTGCAAAAGGTATTAAATTTTTGAACTTAAAACTACTAAGGGAAAAAAAAAAGAGAAAACTCAAAGAACTAAAAATGAAGAGAAACAGCTCCTTCTCTGGGGCTGTTTTTCTTTTTTAATGGAATCATCTATATTTAGATGCTATTGGTCAAAATCCATTCTTTACGTCTAGATCTCACCTAGCTTAAATTTTAATGCCATTAGTGCCTTGTCCTCTGAATCTGAGGGTCAAGTAAGCAAGACCTAGAGAAATACAACGTTAAGATGTGACAAGCTGTACCATTATGTTACTGCACTATTTCCACTATCTGAAAGAGTTTTGCTAGGTTTAATTCCAGTGTCTAGACCTTGCAGGCTGAAAACTCTGCAGGGAAAAAAAAAAAAAAAGAAGGAAGTTTCTTTGTAACCTTTAATTCAGTTTCCATCACATTTATGACTGTGGCAGCAAAGTGGGGATTGCAAAAGATGTGGAAGAAACAAGACTTAAAAAGAAAAGGATCAGTGCAAAGCAGACCAGTACTAGTGTTAAGTTCTTTCAACAACGCAACATCACAGAATATGAACGTGCTTTCCCAAATGAAGACCAAGAATGATCCACAACCCAGAAGGTGCTGAGAAGTTCAGCACTGAGTACAACCCAAATTGGAAATGACCTATAGCAAGAAAGAAGAGTGTGACTTAGCAGACCAGTTTGAATGCTTAATACCCACTAATGCATCTAAACATATATTCTAATCAAGGATGATCATAACAATTTTTCCCAGACTGCACATCATTTTCTGTCATAATAATAATGGTCTGGGTGTCTTTGTATTGCACTAAAAGGCTATCTTTATTTAAGTTTGTGTTTAAATGACTGTTGGAAGTGGAATTCTCAGTCGACAGACTACAGCACCAAAGCCAATGTTTGTTGAGCACTGCATTTGAACTCTGCTATGAACTATTTGACCAAGAGTTACTAACACAGAGTTTAGCTTGGGTAGGTTTCAAAAACGCAGTCCTTGTCCTTGCTACATATGAAAGGCAAAGCAGAATTTTCCTACCAAGACCCATTCTGCAACCAGAGAGCTGCAGCACCCTCCTGATTCTGAGTGCCCGGGAACGCCTGGGTTTGGCTTGTAGAAAAAGATTTATTTCTTCCAGCTGGGAAACACAAGAAAGGAGTTATTCCTAATATAATTTTCTATATTGTCTGCAGTTCAGATATTAACTATATCCGTGATAGACAGACAACATCAAATATAAGAATAAATGTCCCCACTTACAATGAGCTATAATATTTCCACTTACATCCAATGCTGACGTAAATTGAAATAAGGGTATAGCTTCAATCCATTGTTCATGAAGAAGAATAAGGTGCACATTGTACAAGAGAAAAACAAGCGTATTACTGATGGCAGGAGCTCTGTGACCCGACCTTCAGATTTGAACATACAGCCTACCTTGACACCATAAGCATGCTTGGAGCAGGCAGCAGCTGTGCCTAAATAACTGCAATTTGCTACAACACTGGAAGACAGAAAATATGAAAAGCTCTTCAGAAAACATCCCTAATACCATGTCACTGAAATTGTTTATCAGTTAGTGAGTCAAGAAATTAGGACACTAAAAAGATGGCTGTGGTGGAGGACCAGAGAACACAAGTCTATTACTGAAGTACAGGAATCAGCAAGCACACATTTTCCTTCAAGCATGTGACCTTGTTTTATCTCTCCTTCCTACCTGTAATTTACTTCCTAGCTGAAGAATAATCTTATTTCTCAGCAGATCCAACCTTATTCCAGCATCTGCCCTCATTCTTATGCTCCTTACACACCTGTTTCATTTCTTTCTCTTCACTTTGTATCTAATGCTGACTGTCTGTCCCACCGAAAGCTCTGTTCACATGGTGGTTTTGCTGTGGAGGACAGAACAAACCCATTCACTAGGACCATTCGTGGCAGAGCTGAGATGTCCTGTATTACTTTCTATACTTAGCACAATAATGTAGATCGTCACATTTTTTCAATCAAAACTTTTTTCAGCAAAAGAAGGCAAAGGCCTCTCCAGAAATGGATACTTTTGGAGACACTGTATTTTGTTCAGGTTTTTCTTCTTTGTCTATAGCTAAGTGAGCCCAAAATATTTCATCTGTGTTTCTAAAAGCCAAGATTTTATCAAAACATTTCAAAAACTTGGAAAATAAAGCTGGACTTCTGGGTCCTCAGCTGTTTCAGTTGAACCTTTCTGATAATATTTTTAAACAAAATATTTATTGAGTTTTTCTTTTACATAGAAAATGCGTACCATTTTCTAATCAACCCCAGTTATAACAGCTATGGCTTTGGGCTGAGAAGTCAAAGTACATTCCAGAGGCAGAGAGCTAGAAGAGGCCTAGTTGCCTCAGAGACCGGTCAAAGAACTTTGCTTTCTCATAGGTACCTCATCACCTCAGCTTACTGTTCCTCCAAAACCAGCATTTACAACTTCTGCTTCACATCAAGCATAGAGACAACATATGAAAAGAGGCTTTCAGCAGGCTGGTTTTAAACTTGGTTTCCACGTAGACGGGAAGAAGACATATAGCTCTTTATTTTACACCATTGAGAGCCTCAGAGCGGATTTTCTTAAAGAACCGCTTCAAGTACTGGGAGTTGTTGAAATTATCCAAGGCTTTCTAGTTGCTAAAATATTCCCTCCCATATGCTGAGTGTCCACTTTGAAAACCTTGCTCATTCTTTCCTGCATCTGGCATAGATTTCCAGGGGGGTGGGGCAGGCTCTGCGGTCGGCATGAGAGGAGCCCGACTTCGCAGCTGCTGTTTCCTTCCTCTGACAACGCAAAAAATATCTTCAAGGAGGGAATCCCATTTAACATGCAAGTGGTAATACCAAAGATGCTTTAGCTTCTCATCCTCTTTGTGACAGTGTCCTGAAACAAAACAGTGCAGCTAATATTAGCCCATAAGCTCCCCCCCTACCTCAAGCCTTCATCCCTTTTCTTAACTCCTGTCGTGACTGAGCTCAGTGTAAATACCACAAAATCAAAATGTCGTTTAGTTATTTACAGTGAACAATTTCTTTGATGAGCTTCATCCCCTTTCAGATGCTTTTTTCCAGCCAGCTTTCATTTTTGCACATCAGTTTACATTCAGTTGTTAAATGCCAAGTAGCATACCCATCACAGACTACTTTTCCCCTATTTTTAATAGTATTTCTGCATGCTGGCAAAACTGGCTACGTGGCATGTTTTATGATAGGCTAAAGAAATCATACCAAGATCAGGGCATTGTCCATATATATAATGGAAACACTGAATGTTATGATCTAAAGAGAAAAGGCAGAGGCACCACAGATGTTAAAGTTTAATCAGAATCCCATAGTGAGCTTATGTAGCCAAAAGCTAAATACTTATTTGTATGAGGACACTTAGATATAGCAGTTGGAACCAGCAGAGACCTCAGCCTTGTCTCAGTCTATATGGAAAGGGATTTGTTTATTTAATTAAAATATAAACAACATATAGCTTGCATTTAGCTGCAGGAAGGCAAACATTTTTATGAACTTTAACCACAACCATGTTGTGCCCAAAGAGGATTTTTCCTATGCCTTTGCCTAGCTTTTGCTTCCACAGGCACATTATTGGATGGTAACAAGTCACCACTCCAGCACATCTGTGGAAACCACTGCTGTGGGCTCTCTCACTCTGTAGGCAGAGATAGTTTTAGGTAGCCATGGATCAACAACATGGTTACGAGCACCCTATGTGCATTAGAGTGCCCTGCTGTTAGAGCAATCCCCATGTGGGGGCCATGTCAGAACCGTGCAGCCCAGAGCCCCTGCTGGGGGCTGGCACTTGCAGTGACAAACCTAGTGCCCAGCCTGCTGAAGGGGCTTGTCAGCCATACAGCATTGATTACCACCAGAACTGCTATAATCACATCCCAACACCCCAGAGCAGGGTAAAGACAACCCATCTTTGACCTTCTTAAAAATGTCACTGAGATGTTGCTGAGCTTAGCTAGAATGTGCTAGTGAAAAAAAAAAAAAAAAAAAAAAATAAAAGAGAGGGAAAAGAAGATAGTGAAAAGATAAAAGAGATTAAAAGATTAAAAAAAGAAAAAGAGAAAAATAAGTGTATAGTAGACATGGGTGGTTCAGTTTCTTCAGTCCACAGGTAGCGTGGCTTATCCTGAGCTTAACAGAGAAAACTGCTGAAATTTTGGGTTTAGCTGGTAGATGCAAAATCCCCTCAGCCTAACTTAAGCTAGATCTCCCTGTCAAGATTAGCCCCTGAGCCAAGACACTTCTCTGCACATGTCAACAGAGCCACAAAGTGGCAGCCACAGCCGATCTGGGCGCTTTCAAGAGGAGGCTTAGGGTGTGCTGGGGGACCAGGGAGAAGTAGTGGGCACTGCAGCTTAGTGGGTAAGTAGGGCTGCATTAGCAGAGTCCTTGGCTCCTGCTTGACCCACTTTCTTCCCTGCCCGTCCCTCTGCACAGCCCTGGGCAGTGGGGAAAGTATGCGCCGCAGCCAGGTCTGACATCTGTCCCAGGACACAGGCGGGAGCCGTGTAGCTTTTCCCTCCTCACACACCCACAGCCCAGCTGGCCCCAGCTGGCCCTACACACTCACAGGGCTGGGAAAACACATGAATTACAGTCACTTAGACTACCTGAATTAAGCACCAAGTGTCTAAGTGCTTTGGAAGAGTTTTGCTTTCAGAGGGGTTTTCTCTGCATTGCTTTGTTTCTCAGCAAGAACACAGAAATGTTTTTGATCCAACTGCTAGTCTAGCTTACTTAGCATGAGACTATAATTTTCAGTGCCTTTCCATCAGTGCCATGTTTGCTATCTGCTTCGATGGGAATGCCCATTTCTCTTTGTCAAATGATGTAAACTATACAAGCAAGTGGATTTTAGTCCAAAACCAGGAAGCTAGTAGAAAAGCTACATAGAGCATTAAGCTACTCTTATGCATCAAGTAGTCAACATTCGTCACATATATTGCTTTTATGTTCTCTGGATCTGAATTTTGGCCAGTGGAAGTGTTACCATGGCTGACCTGTTGTTTAAGTGGTGAGTGACTGTCTCCAGAAATAAAAAGAAATCTTTATATGACAATGATCAAACCCAGTCTGTGCAAGGAATTATTATCTGCCTGAGAATTGTTCAGTCCGGAGAGACCTCAATGAGTCCTGGGTGACTCAAGATAAACGTATTAATTTCTCTGTTTATCTCCACTGCAGTAGATTATCCATGGATAATTTCTACGAAGGTTTCCCCTTTTTGCCCCTTCCCAAGTTATTTATTCTTAGTTCTATGGAATCTGCCTCCTGCTATTATGAACGCAGGGTACTTTGATTTAAAATCTGCTAATTAGTGTATGCAATTTCCTCATGCCTGTGCCTAAGCAAAATTAAAATACTATATCTCTTTTAATCTCTGTATTAGGGTTCACATGGTCAGCCTCTGTTTAATAGCAGAGCTTCATTCAAAACACCACAGAGCCGAAGAAAAATGAGTCTTCACATGGTGAAATAAATACATTAAGGGGAAGATTAAGGATGACTGAAGTTTTATTGCTTTGTTTTGTTAGTTTTGTGGGTTTCTGGTTGGTGGTTTTTTTTTGTTTGGGGTGGGTTTTTTTGTTTTTTTATGGTTATCGGGTATTGAAATTCAAAGTAAAGAACATACATTCCTCACTTTTATACTCTTCTTCCTAACAACAGTCAGACCATTTCAAGGAGGAGAACAAGTAGTAAACAAAGAATATTTCTTGTTGATGGGTCATTCTCAGTTTTATGTAGGCTGAAAAGTAGATTGTAATCCTGTGAAACGGCAGCATACTTTTGTTCCTCCCTCCCTGCCCCCATCCTGAAAACACACATGGCTTGACAAAATGCCACTAGAACGTGCTTGAAAACAGTGATCTCATTGTGAAGGCTGAAAACTTAGGGCTCAGTATAGTTGGATGATTGAGAAGCACAACATGCTCAACAGATGTAAAAACTGTATAATTCATGACTTTCTCAAGTGGGGAATGAGCTTCCACAGCCAGTTACTAAACCGCTGCAAGAGGTGTAAAATATCCAGCGATTTCCTATGCGAGTGCACCAACTATTTCAGATATGCACATACTACTTGTGAGTTTTGGCTAGTGGTCACTGGGGTTATTTCTCTCCGCTCTGTTCTGTACTTGTTTTGGGGTATTTTAATAAGAGAGGAAAGACTTAACATTTTATCCTTGGTTTTCCTATTAAATGGCGGGGAGGTGGGGGGAAGGGAACGAGCAAACAAACTCTAAGCAACTTAAGTCCAGAGAAAACTTAAAAGGAGATTACAAACCTCGGACTTCCCACTTGTCTTAGTGAGCTGGCAGGAAAGCCAGTTTAAGCCAACTGGGTTTGTTGTTCCCTGGGGTCTGCAATCCTGCATAGACCTCCCTGGCAGACTCTGACATTTTGGAAAGCTAAACTGAGGCTCACACGATCTCTTTTCCTTTTCTTTTTTTTTCTTTTCCAAAGAGTTTCCATCTCTTGCTTTCTTCTGAACCTCAAAACTCAAAGCAATTCATTTCTGAAACTTTTCTAAAAAATTCCCAGATTTTATTCCTTTAAAATTAAACAGCTCTCTCTGCTACTGCACATAGTGTCTGCAGGGCCTCACAAGGGAAGGCTGCTGATGTTTCTTGCTTCCAGATCCAGCAGGCAGCTGGAAGACATTTTACCTTCCCATACTACAGGTTAGAATAGTGGCTCTAAATTGTGCCCAGAGGACTTCTTGCTCACTGAGGACTGTCATTCCCATCCTAGCTGCACCTTCTCTGGCTCCAGACATATTCTCCAAAACGAGAGCAGCTATCCTTGCCTTTATAAAACTACTTCATACCAATACTGTCCATAGAATCATGTGCCAGAAAAGATACATAAAATAAAATAAAATAAAATAAAATAAAATAAAATAAAATAAAATAAAATAAAATTGCCAGCATCTGATCAGACAACAGAGAGTTAACCTGGGGAACAGAAAAATAAACCTTGGCCTATCAGATGTATCTCAATATAAGTATGTTTTGAAAGAAGATCTTTCACAAGAAGAACATGAATGAGGCAGAATTATGGCATATCCACCACCTACTAGAGGTTTGAAGAAGTCTTCCCAAATTAACATGCTTCTTTAATTTAGACTGCACAGAGCCTTCTAGGCAGCTCGCCAGCCTTTACAGCTGTTGGCAGGTAGAAGAGGATGGAGCAGGAGATAAGAGCAGAAGAGGGAATATTCCTTTAGGGAATATGTAGCCCCTGAAGGCAGATGTTGATTTAGAGATTTCATTTGGCACCTGTCAGAGGTTACTGTGATGTTCATAATTGCTGTCCCCTAGCATTAGTTTATCACCACTGCCATGCAGTAGCTATTTGTGACAGTGTTTTAATGCAAAACCTCATTTAAAAAGACTTGTATCTTCCCCCTCCCTCTTTATTGTTTTGGGTAAAAATTTCTCATACTCATTCAATGCCCAAGCTGCGCTATTATTTCTGGACACTTCTGGGGCTGTCCACATGTAAAAAATAATAGGTTGTCCAGCTGCTACATATGGTCAAATTCTTTATTGAACTGGAATAAATCAGCGCCTCTTCTCTCCTCCTCTCTCTTTTTTAAGGCTTCAGATTTGGCAGGTACCTACTCCTGAATGCTGAACTCATGCCTTGCCCCAGTTGAAAAATTTTGATTTCACACAACACAGGAGTAGTGTGTCAGGCATAGTAAAAATTAAGTATGCAATTAGTTTTTCTTTTTTCCTGGACCTTCTGGAAACAGAGCAAGGTGCATATCTCCAAGTAGATACAGGCTCACAATAGATAAATGATCTCACTGGCTGGCAAAGAAAATCTTTCTATCCTTGTCCCAAGTTAGTGAGGTTTTTTTCCGCTCATCCAACTCATCTTCCTGATGCAGTTGAAAACACCCTTGCCTTTCCCCTCTTTTGATCTCCTTCCTCCACCTGAAGAATCAGTACCACCTTCAGGCACAGAATGAACCAAAGGAAAAAAAAATAGTTGGGCGAAGATGCTTATGTCTTGCTTAATGTTACATAACTATAAAAATAAACAACCTCCTCTGCTAACTTTGCAGGCATGAACATGCCACATTGCTATAGGTGATAGCAGGGTGAAAAAGTTGTGGTAGTATGTGATAAGGTTGTGGAGCCTTGGCTTTCCTCCAGAATTCACAGGTCAAGCTGGCTGGTTTGTCATTTGGAGAAATTTTGGCAAAAACTAAGTGCGCATGTTGTCCCAAGTTTGCTTTACTTGTACTTTAGTTTATAAAAAAGGAAATTTCATTTTGTGTTAACTTTTTACCTGAATTCAGCCTGTTAATCCATTTTCTGCATGTCTAATTCTTGTATTCCAAGATCAGGAACTTACATCAGAAAAAACCACTATTTTAAACAACGTTTCTCAACTTTGTCACAGTACTGAGAAAAGCCAGGAGCATGTACACTTCCACTTCTGCAAACTCAGGTCTACAAACAGTAGACTTGTGGTAATTTAATAACAAATTTTAGAAGAACAGAAAAACAACTAAAATGAATTTTATCCTAGAACTCTGAGTTTAATAAGTCCATTTTGATCGTCACAAATGACACAAAAGATTGACTGTCTTACCGGCAGTGGTATGAGATGACTTACATTATGTACTCATTGCTGTCCAAAATGGTGCCTACCCCAAACGTGGTGATAAAAACTCTTCATGACTTGTCTAATTCAGAAAGGTAAAACACCACTTACTAAGAAGGAACAAGAAACCCAGAATCAAAAGACTAACTATAATGCACATCTTCATTTCGTTCAGCTGGCAATCATAAAGAATATTTTTGCTATGCATTATTACTGAATAGCAACAACATGTGCACTAGCAAGTCAACTGCTGAGAAAGTGAGTAAGAGACTTTCTATGATTTCAATCCTTCCACAACTGAGAGAGTTTTCACAGTTCAGCCACAGCTCATCCAACTTAACTCAAACAGGTTTTATTATTATTTGCTTGAGGTCTAAGACACGCTAGGGCAATGATTGTTTTCGTCCTCTGGTTCATTGCAAGAAAACCCTTCGGTCTTAGTTTGGGAAAAACCTGGCTGTTCTGATGCTAGTGGAGTTTTCCCACTTATTGTGAGCAATGTAATTGATGTCACTGGACCCAAACATAATTTGTAACTTTATTTCATGAGAAGACAGATACACAAAGTTGTCCCTTTGCTGCAACTCCAGAATTATGAAAAATAAATATTGCCAGAATTGGCTTATCATCAATGCGATCTCTTGACTGCATCTCAAGAAAGGATATATCTCTTACATTAAGTAAAAAAATATATTTATCAAAGTTATTGTGAATTTTCTTTGTGTTCCTCCCTCTCCAGAGAAGTTGTAGTTAGCAATGAGAAGCCAGATCATCCATCTCCATGGAAACTGGGAGAAAAAGTCAGTGCTGAAGGATATATTTCATATGGCTTGCATCAAGTTGTTCACACCGGGGTTGGTGATTCATATTGAAGGCTGTTGTTGTGCCTTCTAACTTTGTCACCTGAGCATTGGCTCTCTCCTATGACAATAGGGAGAGGTAACCTCCCAGTATAGATGCTTCAGGTCACATCTGGAGGACTCTCTTCTCTCCTGAATACACAGGAAGGCAAGGTTGACGCAGGCAGAAATTTTAGGGGACAAAAGCATACTCCACGTATGCGATTTGCCAGTTCTGCCTTCTGTGACCTTTGTGGTCTGAAACATAGTAGCCTGTGAAATTATCTTTGAGTTACTGCTACAGTTCAAACCCACAGGTTTGCTGTCAAGTTCCGTTGCAAAGGCGAAACTGTGGGGTGATGTTTCCATCTACCCATCCCCTCCTCAGCCATATCAGACCCACACTAAAATCTACTAACTTTCAAGAAACCCTGTAAAACATCTTTACCTGATGAAATTCTCGGTAAGGAGAAAACTGCATGGAAACAAGGAAAATCATACAACTGCTGGAAGACATTTATCTTCTTGCTGGTTACTTACGCTTTGGAATCTGGCTTAATCTGAAAGGCTTTGTCACTATTTATATTTTTTCTGTATTTATAATCATTTGTGTAAGTATCTGGTGTTTGAGGACAGGCACTTTTAAAACAGAAAGTAAACATTGACTCAACTCGTATTCCAAGATATTCTAAATATCGAAGTCCTTCTGAAAGTGTATTGGTGACCTTGCTTGGCATTGCTGCAGCATGATTGCCCTCCATTCTCTCACAAGGAGAGGGGAAAGTTGGATACTTCAGTCAAAATAAGCAGACTGGCTTGCTTAAAGGCCTACTTACTTACTAAAGTAAACTCAAAATAATGAACTAACTTTGATTCTTAAATAAACATCTTTGAGATTGTTATTTTAACACATCTGGTAACATGAAATGACCTATTCTGAGTCGCGTAAGCATCCATGTATACGAGTCCCAAGTCCTCACAAGCACAAAAGAAGCCACTCCAAATTCTTATTTTCCTATTTTTCTTCTGGTTTGAATCATTTTAACCCAAAGTGTCACTGAACCTACCTTACTTTTTAAGTAGGTGATCAAAGAGGCAATAAGTATAAAAGAGAAACAAAAAATAAATCCCTGTAAATTATAAATGAGAGAATAATTTCTGGAGTCTGCAAGATACTTCCATTGTATAGGCAAAACCAACAATAAATCAATTATTTTTATTCTGAGAGCCATTCCAATCCACATTACCCATTTGCTACATAGGACTACTGGGGAGTTTCACTACTGGTGTCCTACTGCTATCAAGGAACTCAGGGCAACTCTTGGAAGAACTGAAAAAGTTGTCCAAGAGCAATATCACTGCATGATGTGGGCCTAGTGGTTCAAGAAAAAAAAAACACCTCTCAAACACTGTGTGATTACCTAATACAAACTTCTTAAAAATGCTTCAATTTGCTGAATATGTATGGTATTTTAATAGAACATGTGATCTGAGAGTAACTTAGCTACATGAATGTTTCAGTTTATCTTAAAACATGCTAAGCGTTAAATTTATTGAAAGTAAGATAAGTAAAGGATAGTGTGGATAAATTTGAGTGAATGAAAACTACAGAGTTCCCATTTGTCAAGAAACAATATACCAAATTATGGTGAATTTGATCCTTGTAAGAAAGTCCTTGTATACAGTAATACTATATACTATACTATTGTTCTAACTGTAAGCTTCCTGTATGTATAATTTGGTGGCATTACAGAACTATGAATTCCTCGTATGTGTTTAGCTGTCTTTTAGAGAAGTTTCCACAACTTCTGGCTTCTGTAACTTTCCGCAATGACGTCATCAAAACTAACCCTGGAGTCAGAATATGGGTTGTTAATATATCAATGTGATTCAAAAATGCCTTTTGGGATAATAATTTTTAAAAAATATATATATGTATACATATATACCTACCCCACATTAATTCTAAACGTGCATTCATTGACTAAAAACTTCCAAACATCAATTTCTCCATTATCTTTAGATGTAACTGCAGACATTTTATAAACAAAAGCAATATTTAACTCTTAGTCTGATGTGAATCTTGATGTTACTTTCACAGAATATTAAAGTAATAGTAAATTCTTTACTTTATAAAGTAAGCCTTTTTTTCTGAAAAGCCCAGAATTTCACATGATCTTATAAAACCTTTATTAATGTGGTAAATTTGTGGTCTGGAATAATAAGAAAGGTTTCCAGGTAAACCCTTTGTTTTGTTGAACTGGTATAATGTGTTTTACTAGCCTCAAAACTCAGAATCAGTTTTTTTAGTTAATACTATTTCTATGCAGCTGAGGAATCACAGAATGATATGGGGTTGGAAGGGACCTCTGGAGATTGCCTAGTCCAAGCCCCCTGCAAAAGCAGGTCCACCTAGAGTCAGGAACATGTCCAGGCTGGTTTTGAATGTCTCCAGAGACAGAGACTCCACCAACTCTCTGGGCAGCCTATTCCAGTGCTCTGCCACCCTCAAAGTAAAGAGGTTCCTCCTCATGTTTAGGTGGAACTTCCTATGTTCAAGTTAGTGCCCATTACCTCTTGTCCTGTCATAGGCTCCACTGGAAAAATACTGGCCCCATCCTCTTGACACCCAACCTTTAAGTATTTATCAGCATTGATCAGATCCTGCCTCAGTCTTCTCCAGAGTAAAAAGACCAAATTCTCTCAGCCTCTCCTCATAAGAGAGATGCTCCAGGTCCCTAATCATCTTTGTAACCCTCTGCTGTACCCTCTCCAGCAGTTCCCTGTCCTTCTTGAACTGGGGGGCCCAGAACTGGACACAGTATTCCAGATGGGGCCTCACCAGGGCAGAGTAGAGGGGCAGGATAACTTCCTTTGACCTGCTGGCCACACTGTTCTTGATGCACCCCAGGATGCCATTGGCCTTCTTGGCCACAAGGGCACATTTCTGGCTCATGGTCATCCTGTTGACCATCAGGACTTCCAGGTCTTTTTCCACAGAGCTGCTCTCCAGCAGGTCAGCCCCCAACCTGTACTGGTGCATGGGGTCATTTTTCCCCAGGTGCAGCACTGGAAGAGGAAGAACCTGTTATGAAAGTGTAAATATATACTATATGCTGAAAACTTTCAGACACTCTTTCCAATACTAGTAAATAAAGAGATTATTTCTCTTGGTTATCTTAAATCACTTGAAAAAGGAAAACTCATTGCAAAATTCTTTTTTACTTATTCAGTGGAGTTCACATACAGATAAATTCTGCTGTTCATTCAGGCAGATGTCTGGTTTGCCAAAACGTATCAAACTTTAGATCCAGTCAAAGCAGTTTTTGGTCTATGTGGTGTGTCACTAATACCACTGTGGTCTTTTCTTACAGAGTAGGGAAAGATTGGTAATTTGTTCAAGATGGCACTATCAGAACCTCGAACCATCTTTCTGCCTGTGTGATTACAGTGAATCAGAGAAGAAAAAAGAAGTTATTCTTTGATGAACCTACCAAGGACTGGCTGCTAGTAAAACAAGTTGTTTCTATTAAGCAGGATTTGTGAGTTGTACCAGGTGTTTCAGCCTAGAACTCTCAAAATTTACAGGGGATTCATAATCATTGAAATATGAATATTTTACTGTATTTTATTAATATTTTACACATCCCTGAATAAGAAGCAATGTCATTCAATAACATCAGCCAGGAGCTAACCCAGTAAAGCCAGAACCACCTCCTGCTTTTTGCTTCCTGGTCTGTGGATATAATTTTCATAATTCCCATCAAACCAGTCCAGGGAATGATGTTAGTCCTCTGTGATCGCAGGGAAAGTTCACAACTCACTTTAAACTGCAGTAATTGATAAACATGCTGTTCATTTTAATGAAAGTAAGTATTTCTTCACTTTTCGAGGACACAGAGAATGCCAGAAGCCAAATCTCTTACGTATATGACTGAATATACAGCCAAGCCTGATTTTGATGAACTTCCTCATCCTGAGTAGTTCCTATGTATTACAAAGTATGAATCAACATGAGGGAAGGTGGCAGATACTAGCTCCTGGGGCTGGCTTAATCTCTGCAGCAGCAGGGTTGCCATCTAAATTTAGACTAGAATTTGGGCAGCCAATAAAGTAATTAGTCACTGGAACAAACTGCCAAGGGTGATGATGCAGACTGCCACTAAAACGTTTAAACCAAGTGGCAGTTTTGGACTACTCTGGTATCCTCACGCTACACCACACCTGCACCACTCAGGATGGCTGAGTATTGCACAGATAATGTTGCTCCCTTGACAGGAGGAGGACATAGTCAGTTGTATGCCCACCTTACTCTGGTTCAGCTTCACAACAGAGCAATGGAATGAAACCTCAAGCCTTTCTCGGTTTCCTCAACTACTTTACTGCTCTCTCAGGGAAAATGGGAGAAGAGGTTGAATAGCGATTCAAGGATATTGCTGGAATTCTTCAGTAACTTGGGTCAGAGTTTAATCACCACTGGCCATGGGTGCCAGATTGAGCTCAACACATAGCACAGAAAGTGCTGGCCAGAATTAAACACATGCAAGAAGAGTTGCATTTGCAAGTAGAAAAAAATATCATTTCTGGGAGGCAGTTGCCACAAAGCTGTCTCCAATGGTCAAGGACATGCACCAAGAGATCCTCAAGGGGAGGCCACAAGCTTGAGACCAGCATTCCTCACTGACTTACAGGCAGCATTGCCTGTAATAGACCATGGCAGGTCAGAGATTCACTGGTGACTATCTGACTCCAAGGCACCAGTTCTTGTCCTTTGCATACAAGATTACAGACCTGGAATTAATCTGAATTAGAAATAGGCAATCTCAACAAAAAATGCAAAACTTGAGATTTTCTCAAGTTGCTCCTTCAGAAATACTGAGGTTTACATCTGCCCCTCGGTAACAGCCTTCAAGGTTAGGCTTGGGTTTACCTATGCATTTGTGTTTTGCACTGTGTTCTCATTTGCTATCATTAGCTTTATTCGGCACTGACGCCTCTTGAATATAGGTGCTTCATCTTTCTCATGTTCAGGACAAAACATACGCAATTCAGTATCAGCTGAACCCAGACTGACAACAAACCTAAAGCAGTCAAACTTTCAGTGTTCTGCACACTCAGAGCTTAAAAAGCAAGCAATCGGGTAAATAGCGCTCTCAGTAACTTTTCTCTGGAAAGAGAACAAAACTTTATTGACTATACTGACTTTATATTGACTAACAGAAGTCTTCTGGTTCATTTCTAGCTGTGGAGAGCACACAGATGCTACCACAATAAAGACAAGACACTGCACAGAACAGGGTTTTTAACAACTTCAGGTGCTTGACTGTCAGGTTGAATTATGTTTTTTGTTAAACACCAAGTAGTTGTTCTGAGGAAGTTAAAGCCCATAACAAGTGGAGAAAAGAACCTAGGACTCCCATGCTTAACTTGATGCATACTCACTTTCTGAGATTTAAGACCACAAAGGAACCGCTAAGGAAAGCCAGACTTGCCAGACAAAGAGCCAAATGTTGCATGCAGTAAAGATGCATGTATACTTTCATAATGGGTGTGAAATAAGAAAATAATAGATAGTCTTAACACAAATTTTTCTCCCACCATAAAGTACAGACCCCAGGAAGATAAGAATACATGTTAGCCACATACTCTGAATGCTTCCAGGAAAGAGTTTCTGTGTGATCCCAAAAGTTTCTGTTTGTAAATTTGAAAGATGTATATCCCATTCCCAATAGACTACCTTAATAAATATGGCTGGTAAGGAAACAACAACTAAAAGCAATGAGCTCCAAGCCTACACTTCAAGAAACTTAACAGCGAACTAGTAAATTCAGTGTGAAAATTATATCCAAAATTAATTGGAAACAATGAATTATGCACTACTAATTCCTGTGAAAGCTGAGCTAATGAGAAGGCATATAGATAGACCAAGTGAGGGACTGACTGACCTAAAAATAAACAACTCCCACTATAATGTAATACCATTTTGAGATGCCTCTGTAGTTTATTGCAGCACAGCTCATTTCTGAGGTATCATTTCAGAGGGAGCATTTTCTTTTGTGTTTTTTTCATATTGCTCTCTGGAAGCAGTGAGGCACCAGAAGGGACTTTCTGTTTGTGAGGTGTCTGGCATGGAATCTGCCACAGAACAAGTAGTACAGTGGCTTCCTGGTATGGTGCAGATGAACTTCTCCAGCTCCAAAAAAAATCTCAGTTGCTACCTTTCCTCAATATGCTACCCATCAGAGGAAGCAGGTTTTTTTGACATTTAGTTCTTCTGTTCCATGTGATCCTCCCATGCTTGCATGACAAGGAGGACAGGAGGAGGAGACAGGCTGCAGAGCTAATTTCTAATTCATAGGGCAGCATGAAAGCCTGTGAGTTGTTTACACTGTTAGTGATAACCCTCACTTTGAGTGTGATTTTAAAGTGCGTGGCAAAAAGCATGGTTACATTTAAACATTTTCTTTGCCAAAGGCCACTGCCACCCTATACGCCCTTCCACAGAGCGTTATGTCTGGAATGACTTTAAAGCAGGAATAAATTTGCCTTCTTTCCTCATTTTTGAGCCTCATCCTTCTCCTCAAAAAGAGCCATGCAAGGTAAAACACAAAGGGAGTAATGAAGTCAGACCTAGGATCAAACCAGAAATGCTGGTTCTCAGACATCACGCAGGAGCCAGGGCCACAGTCAGTTGGGGTACAGTCCAAGATAGGACAGCTCAATTTTTTGCTGTAATCTGCTATTGCTAAGGAGGAAACTGTGTCCTGCTCATAGCTTTACCATGGGATACCACATGGGTTTTGTAAGCTGTGTCTCGCACTCCAGTTTTGCAGTACAGCCTTCCCAACAAATAAGACGCAGGAGATCAGAAAGTGGTATAACAGTTGTTGTAGGATGGCCTGAAACATCACCTTTCCCAGACCATGGCCATCCTTAAGTTCACCTGTGCTCCAGGCTGGACAGAGTGCATATTTTGAACGCTCCTTGTCAAAGCTGTGGGAGCCAACTACTGTCATGGCAACACCTGCATGTGGAGGGTACCATTTACCTCACAAGTTGGGCTCTGCATAACCTCAGCTAGACTGTTGGCTCAGTTGAAGTTAGATCACCATGGCACCAGACAAATGACTTTCAGAGAAAAGTGTCTGGAAGTTGGCATGTGTGTCAATTCAACCATTTTGACATTGGCCATTTGTGTGGATTTAGACTGAGAGAAATTTGATTTCTCATAAAAGGAAATTCTGAAAACAATTCCTCTGGCCTCAACTTAACTTAAATATCTGGTTGGACAAAACAAGGTGCACTTTTGCCTGAATTGTGACTATTTTTCAGGTAGAGATAGATTTATAAAACGTAGTAGGAAAGAAGAATACATGAAAATGTATTTTGAGCAAACAAATAGAGTATCTTAGTTTTAAAATTGCTATAAAAAACAACAACGCCTCAAACTCATCTCCACGAAATGCTTTTATTTTGGCTAATGACCATTTTCTAGGGGAAGGTCAGCCACCAGCTGTGCCAGCAGAAGGCAGAACCATGTTCATGGGACCCACTGCTCAAAAATAGCTGCATCAATAGCTAGCACTGAAATGAGCAAAAAGCAGGAAATCAAAGGTGGAAAATAACTAAGAGGAAACACTACATCAAGTACAACTGGTACAAACACACAGGTTCAAGTAGCCTGTGTCTTGGATCAGGCAAATAGCAGCTTAAACTTCTAACTCACAAAAGTACAGAGACAGTTGCATAAGTAAGCTCGTATGCCAATGCAAAATGCTATTGATTTCTGACTGGGGCAATGGTTGCTTTTGCACTGGAAGAGTTTGAAACAGAAAACCAGATTATGGAAGGAAAATAGCGTATGAGCAATAGCAACAGATAGTTGTTTCCACTGAAGACAACAAGGAAGGATATTTCTAAAGGTGCACAGAAGCAACACAAAACACTGCATACAGACAAGCTCCACAGATGCTTTTCAAAAGTCTGCAAGACCGGCAGGGAAAAGGATGGTTTTACTTCTAAAGGAGAGCCAGAACTCGTGCCCATCTTTGTTGATCAGTCCCACAGAATTTCTGCCATCTCCATACACTGTACATCCAACAGTCAGGCACACTCTTGCCAACACATACGTGGGCCTAGACCCACTGACTCTAGAATTTAATGCAAAGCATGCTTTTAGCAGCAAGAAACATATTTTTGTAATCTTGAAGAAAGGTTGCCTTCCTTCTGTTCTTAAAACAAGTGGGATTGTTCCATATTTCCAGAATATCAGACATTTATTTCATAACAATGGTGTATTAGTGATGTATGTTTACAATAAAAAATGCTGAAGTGATGTATTTCCTAATTACATTCTCAAAGAATTCACATCCAACACCAGGGTTTGAGCCACCTCCCAAAAGCAATAATAAGGATCTTCTCCACTAGCCTGGGAGGGAAAAATAAGCCCACGAGTTACAGAAAATTATATTTAAAATTCTTTCTAGAGGGTAAAGTGCCCTCTTAGGTGGCTCTTGAATAAATGGAAAGCAGCCCACAGGAATCCTGCCATTAAATTTGACAGTCTTTGGATCTATCCCTATTGTTTCATTAAAAACTGGAAATAAGTCTTGTCTACTCACATAATTTGAACCATACTGTAGCTATGCAAGTATAATTCACTGCAGTCCAATCCTCCTGTGGGGATAGAGGCATAAATTCATATTATGTGAAAGGGACATAATCCATAACTGCATCCACAAGATGGCTCTGACCAGTGTAACATTATTGATCAGAAAACCACCTGCCTTCCCCCTCCCCAACACGGTCATGCACATGGCACAACAGCTGTTCGTCAGGGGGCTTCTTTCCCACAGCCCTTCTAATTTGTGCCTATCACCCGTGAGCATGCACACAGAGCTCTTTGGCTTCCACTTGCTAGGTCTCTCAGCTAATCCAGAAAGCCAGGACATTAAGAAAGGTATTAAATACATGAGAAAAAAAATGGCAAGTAGCCAAAATATTTCACATAGACTTGAACTGTTGATGCTGTTTCTGGATATGCACTGCATGCTTTGCAATGGACATCTCAGACACATTCTCTAAAAGTAAGGAAGTGCTTGAGTGTATAACAGAAGGACCCATTTTATAAAACAAAATCAACCAACGAAAAAAACCTTGGCCAGCTGACTTCTGATCAAAGCTTGATTCCCAGCTGCTTACCATATCCAGCCCCTTTCTGACACTAAGAGCGTTTCACTCTTTTTCGTTGCACAGACTGAAGGCAAGTATAAATATAAAGTTACTCACTCTTAGAATCATAGAATCATATGGGGTTGGAAGGGACCTCTGGAGATCACACTATTACAGGTGTTCCAGTTGCTTTGCAACAGTAGACATATTTTAATAACGTTTAAGCCTTCCATCTAACTACGTATGCCTGTGAAATTAGAGTATAAATCACTCTCCCTCCCTACCCCCGACTTCTGCACAGAGAGAAATTAATGCACTGAGTCCGAGGAGGAGAGACACCCTTTACCTCTGCTCTCTCCTGCCAAGGTGGTCAAACACATGCACCATTCCTCTCACATCACATGATTTATGTCAAATTTGTTTTCAAACTAAGGGAAGTTTTGGAAATAGGTAATAACCACTGGATATACACTATGAACCGGCAAAGTGGATAATTATATCCATGTGCAAAAGTGTCAGCATTGTTTCCTGGTAACAGGAGAGGAAGACAGGTGGGGAAAGAGCAGGGAGCTAGGATTGCCAAGACAGCCTTGTTCATCGAGGAGGCCACTGATGGCTCTCAGTCCATGCAGCAGCCTAAGGAGAAGGGTAAGCAATTCAAGGTGTTGAGTGCTTACGCTCAGCAGCCTCGGGCTACAGGGGCTTGACTGCCTCGCCCCTAGTGTCTACCCAATAGATGCCACAAAAGTCAATGAAGATTTTTACTGGTGCCTCATGGAATAATTACATTCCAAAAAGGATGTGAATCCGGAAATGCTTTTTTTACTGTGAAGATGGCTGAGCACTGGCCTACGTTACCCAGAGAGGTTGTGGAGTCTCCCACCTTGGAGATATTCAAAAGCTGTCTGGACATAGTCCTGGGCAATCAGGTCTAAGTGACGCTGTTTGAGCAGGAGGGTTGGACCAGAAGACCTCTAGAGGTCCAGTCCAACCTCAACTATTCTGTGAAAAAGTGAAGTAGCAATGCTCCACACACACACCAAGTCTATACGGGTCTTTAGAGCTGAATTTAGCCACACCTAATATTTTGAACAGAAACATTAACTGGGCACGTACTGTGATTTTTTCCAAGTCAAGTCATTGTCTCCTTCTCTCTCCTCCACTAAAATTCAAAGTTGCTTTCTATAAGCTTTAAAGATTGTTTTGAAGTAACTAGCCAAAAATATACACTTTGTGCATAGTCCTACAGAACTTGCAGCAAAGCAAATTATAGTCTGGGGTGGATGAAGGAAGCTGAAACAAAACATATCTCTGTACAAAATGTTTGTGACTTAGCAGAAGTGGTCTTTTTCTTTCCTCTCATGGTTAAAATATATTGTGTTAAGAGCCAGTCTCATGCTAAGAAGCACAGAGAAGAGACCATACTGGTCTTTTAAACAGACAGTTGTGGCACCAAAGCTAATCCACAGAAAATTCCAAATACCTTTGAAATGGAAGAGTTACGTTGCTGCTTCTCTTCAGAAGTCTGATGATGGCTTCATACTAGATTTTATCATCAAGATCATAACAGCATTTTGAAACCATTCAGAGACAGGGAGACAAGAAAACAACATCTCTGAATTCTGACTGGAGCTCATTCCAAACAAAATTAAAAGCTCAAGTTTTACTCTCAAATTAACTGTTATCCACCAATAAAACAGGTGCAGCTGCAGGTTGCATTGGTACTGAACCTAACCAGATGATTTCAGGTACAAATATTTAAACAGCACAGACCTCAACGCAGGCCAAAATGCACTTGTATTTTCTTCCTGGCCACAGTAATGCTAGCCTGTGTGTTGTGTCCTCCAGTGCCCTGGATATGTTGTGATAAGCCCGCAGTCAAGGACATTTCAATGCCTCAGGTGCATTTTCATAATCTAAACTCCATTTGTCTGGTTTATCATCCAGACATAAAAGCAGGTATCTTCCAGTAAGAGAAATGCTAAGCAGTTCATATTGATGAATAGCAACTTCTGTTATGAAAATGGCCTGAATACTATTAAGTTTCCAGGTATCTTCCATAAAATAATCTGTGCCATCTAAATGCAGCTAAGTACTCAGCAAGTATGAGTGACTCTTGTATAATGCACCAAGCTGGAAACAATTTGTTTCCTGTGAGGGTCAGGTATGCCAAAAGCCACTCGCTTTATCATGCTCGAAAGTACAGATTCTATTTTGTAAGCTTTCTCACAAGGAGCCATTAGACAACCTAATTAAAGTAGTTGCACAAATCACATGGTCTTATGCTTCTATCTTGGCATCTCACCTCCTTGCATTTATAGCGTTGAATAGCTGGATATGATTTTTCACTCCACACCAGAAGGTGCCAGAATACAACTCTAGAAGGAAATACTAGGGAGAACATGCGGTCTGCTTATTTTTAATAGGCAGATATGACGCCCTCCAAGTACTATCCTTCATGGACTTTGTGCAGTACTGTATCTCCATATCCTCAGAATAAGGATTTTTTTTTTCTTTAAGAAAGTAAATAAATCTTTGAATATCAGACCTTGTACTTCTCTGGTACCATCATCCTTCTAGTCCACTTGGACTCTCAGTAATCTACATGTTTTTCTTTAGATTTTTAATCCTTAATAACAAAACTCCATGCACAGTATAGCTTTTAGCACAATTAAAAGAAGCCAAACCAAAATGACCACAGCACAGCTTTAAGATGGATGTCAAAAGAATTCAAGTGTTTCAATATGGTTCTCTCAAGATAAACATGGCTGGGGAGAGGGAGTTACATTTCTTTTTTTGTTTGATTGCTTTTTAGTTTGTGCAATTGCAGAGCAAATAGATGAGAAAAAGCTTTCTTAGAGCATCTCATGTCTTGTGCTATCCTATATAGTATGCTCGCTTGAGAGTCAGCCAACTGGTTTTAATCATCCCAGTAGGAGACCATCTTATTCCTAGCAGGGAAGCTTCAGAAAAAAAAGAGGAAAAAAAAGAGAATAAAAATGAGAGAAACACTGAGCTGGCAAAGGCATCATTATTCAGATAAAGTTTTACATTGAGGTCCATCTATTCATCCATTGCTGAACGCTGTCTTGTGGGAGTTGGAGTTTATACAGAGAGAGAAAAAGGGTCACCTCAGTTTCCTTCTCAGCATCTCGGGAGAATGTTTTTGTTTGCTTAGGGCTGTGCACGAGCAACTGCTAAGCATAAAGTGACAGCCATGTTTGTCTATACAGTCTCACTGCAGTACTATCATTAAAGAGACTGCTTTGGGCCAAACAGCAGGTTAAAGGCATCCAATTCACAGCTAAAATCCAATAGCATATATATATAAAATAAATACATATTTTCAGATAGTTATCTTAATCTCACAGGGGTCACATGTCCAGTGTATTGGGAGAGTCTATACTGGCCTGGCTCTGGCCACAATCAACCTCCTGTCTTCCCTCACTTCTTTCTCAGTGGAACAAAAGTCAGACCTTTCATTTTGAAATGGTACTAAGATCACTGCATCACCATCTTCTGGGGGCAAGGAAGGGTCAGGCCAGAGCAAAGGAGTGCCATCAGGACAGTGGTGAACCGCGGTGTTAACTTGAGCACTCTTTAAGCTCTTCTGATTTATGCCAGAGGCTTGGTTAGGCTTGGAAACAGAAGAGGATGACTTTAACGTTTGCTTCAGCCTTCCCTTAAGCAATTAAACCACATCTTCTGTTCTCTAATTCTGTTGGGGTTTTTTAAGCTGATTTATTTCTCTAACACTGTTCACTGAAGGTGAAATGATTTCCCATCCTGGAAAGTATTATCTCCCTAGCATACCTACACAAGCTTCAGTGTAAATTTCTACACCCTGTACCTGCAGTAATCTTGTCTCTGTTGAAACATCTGAGGCCCAAATTTAGGCTTGAACATGTGCAATAGGAGACAAAATTTGGCTCCCCAAGTGTGAAATAGCTCAGTTGTCCACTGGCTCGACATCAAAAAAGATCAGCCTCTTGGAAAGGATTCATTTTCAAAACTTAAAGTAGTAAGGAGGTGAGGAGAGGAAAAAAAAGAAGGAAAAAAAAAGGAAAAGAAAAAAGCACTTTATCTTTTATGCAGCCAAGTATCGATTCATAATGCCCTATTGAAAACACTGACACACAATGAACTTGGTTTTTCCCAAAAAAATTAACCAGAATATTTTTTTGCTAACTTAAATATTAGTAACAAAGCTGAAAGGGAAAAGAAATTTATAAAGCATTTGTTGATGCAATCATCTTTAATTAGAATTTACAGGAAGCAATCCCCACCATACAATCTGAATTCAGGTACCTCTGAGGTTGGCTAGGGTAGCAGAAGCTTTTATATGCTTATTTTCATTCCATATTTAAAAGGAGACCAGCCAGAGCCTCACAATCCTTTAAAATAAACCAAAACACAGAGCTCATTCAATGAGATTTTAATCTCCAATTCAAGCAAAACCATAAACTCTTACGGAGACCCCGCAGGACACCTGGCTGACATGGGGCTGCTGCACCTGCTGCCCATTCTCAGTGGGGGCAGCCCCAGCGAGCTGAGCCACTGGCAGCCCACGCTGGGGAGGGGGACAGCTTTCCTGGGGGCCCAGCCAAACCTGCACCACAAAACCTCTGCTGACGTTTGGTTCCAAGTGCAGAGATGTTTTGCTGGCTTGTGAATGCGCATATGTGAACATACACAGTAAAGAGAATAAATCAACAAAACCCATAATCTTCTTATGCAGCAGAAAACACATAGCTATGAACAATGGGAATAGTAGGACTTGTGCCCAACGGGCACTAAATACAACCCTTTGTTACGCTACGGTGAGACACCAAGATGCCCTAGTGATGGGCACAGCGTAGGCACCTGATTATATACTGCAATACCAAGTTTGCTGTTATCTTTGGCTTCACTCTTCCTTCAAGCCGCCCCGCTGCACATTCCTCCCACCCATCATAAACATGGCAAGCAAAGCCCAGGGATTTCACTGAACAGAGCTCTGAGTGGAGAGGATAAAGCTATAGGACCTGATTCCCGGTTACATGAAAGGAAAAGATGCCAAAGTCTTAAAGTACTTTGGCAGAAAGCTAGCTCTGCATAACCAAGAATGCAAGTTCTGTGGTTAGTTTAATCCCTGGAATCGCTCTGCAGATTTCTGAGTAATATTGCACAGGGTGAGTTTGGCTGTAATTTTTTGATATCTTTAAATTACTTACTGCTGTATTTTCCTTGCTTGTCTTTTCAGTCTTTTATATAAGCTTTCCTTTTAAAACATACAAGAGAATTAAGAAAAATAAGTATCTATCTGAAAACAGACAGCAACTTCCACTGTAGAAAATCTGAATCCTGGGAGAGAAATTAGTTCCAGTAGCCGCCCAGGCAGTGCTGTAGCCCCATCTAGAAAGGATACATCTGCTGCCTCAACAAGTTTTTCAAGGAAAAGAGCATTCCAAAAACCTTTCTTACTGTTATTACTCTTTTTATTGCCATTAATTGAGTCTTAGGCTGCTAAAGCTGCACCAACCTGTTTCTGTATTATTGTCACTCTTCTGTGCCCAGAGAAATAATGTCAGTAAAAAGATGGAGTAAAAAGGGGAATTGGAGTTGCATGGATGAGGCAGATGAGTTGGAGTTATTACAGGGTATTTGAGAAATATTATTCCTTTTCCCCCTTTCTTCAAACAGAGGCTTAGCATCTGAATACAAAAGTCTAGCTTAGCGGAGAAAGGAGAGAAAGAACCAGCTTATGATTCCCATATGTTTCAGTACCTTTAAAATAAAGGCATGGTAATACTTAAATAGTATTAAGCTTCAAACAGCTGGTACTGCGTTTGTTACTATAATCATCTCTCTAATTATATTGGAATGTGACAAAAAAGTAAAGAAGGGGGTTGCTTTGACAGTTCTGCTCTCAGGGCTCCCAACAGGCCACCAATTAGAACCTGGAAAAAGGAAGGAACTTGTAAAAATTAATGACTGCTCAGCAATGGGTTATAGAACTATTTTTGTTGTGAAAGTACTTTCTGTCTACAAGAAATCTAGTGTCCTTTAGCTAAAGCAACTTCTTTTAGGTCACATTCATGATATATAAACAAAATTTAAGATCCTTGTGTCAGTCAGCACTTCTTGACTGTTTTTTCAGTTATATCCCTTGGTTTCTATAAACATGCAAAACCCGTCATGAGTCTTAATGTGAATTCCTGATGACGAATGAAGATATTCCGATTTTCAGAAGTTCATGGTCAATCTGAACGATTTCAGTCAGTGGCTCTGTGTACATTTTGCACAAAAGGATCTAATTCCCACAGCATTCAGAGAACAGGTTTTCAATGCACTGATCCAAGCTCTATCCAGTGGTGAGCGATTTCTTCTCTCTCAGACTAAGTGACATCTCCTATGCTTAGGAAAAAAAATTAGACAAACTGCTGAGCACTACCAATGTTATTTAAAGCAGCATGCATCTGAGAAAGCTTAACAACATACAGGATGAGATGTAGAATATGATCCACGAAGGAAGTCAGTTACACTAGTCGAAGGCTTAATCCAGCTGCCCAAAGGTTAATGGGGAACTTTTCCTTCACTACAGTGCAATTGGATTTGGCCTAAACTATTTTCACCGTAATGAAAAGAAATTAGCTTTTGCCTCTGCTACATTTCTTTTACCACTACATTGAAGCATACATATCTTTTCTTTTCCACCACTTTCTTGTTCACATTTTAAAATAGAACTGCATTTCCACTGTATAAGCATAATAGTATGTGAATTCAAATCTCATTTAGGTGAAGGTAAATAAAGCTCTTCAAATGTTTTCTGAACTCACTTTTGGTTCTTGTCTGAGTCTATTCCACAATACTTGGCAATTCAATTTTCTGCTTTGAAATTGCACAGAATGCTTTTCCATGGGCAAGGCTTGCCTAAGTAGTTCAGTTAGAAGTCAAAGAAAGCCAAGTTTGAACAGGCATTTTTTATTTTTAAATCCCGGCATTGAGATTATTTGTACCCAGAAGATCTGCTCAATGACAGCTGCACAATTGGAGCCTCAGCTGGAGGAAAGGTTGTGCTTGGTATTACAAGTCTGTCATTTCAAAGTGAGATGGTTCAAGCAAGAACCATTTATCTATGTTCACACATGGCATACAAGTAATTTTGGCTCCGTATCCAAGGGAGTACTTTTAATTTAGCATTTACAAACATGTGTGTTGATAGGGGAGGTTTCTTTTTTTGGTTGGGTGGTTGTTTATTTGTTCAGTAGCTTAACCCTACCTTAGTTAAGAGCAAAGATCCCAATTCAGCCAAGGACTTGTGCCTAAATGCAACCACTTATATTAGCCCTACTCTTCCCCCAGGTTTAGACAATGGGATGAAAAGATGTGAACTTGAAAATTAAGAATACATTTATAGTTTATACTCAAATACTTTTTGAAAAATACAGCTTATAAGAGTAACTGAACTGATCTTTCAATAAGATTTTTCTGTCAACATTTTCTGCTTGCTGATTCTTTAGTGCTCTCACTTTCCATGGAATTTCCTTCTCCATTTTGCCTAGATACAATAACAACCACAGATCTTTAAATGCCTTGTAAGGAAAACTGAAAGTAATGGCCTTTTAAAGATATACAAAGTTGTCAGTCCCTTCAATACACATATTAAAAAAAAGTACACAAAAGATGAGAATATCATCTAAAATACATGCTACAATTTATAATGTGCTATAAAAGTTACATCAGTTGTATTATCAATTAGGTTCTCTCATTGGACCATCAGTTATTAGCATGAAAGAAGTGTTCACTTGCTCCATTTCTCTTCATGGCATTCCTTTGGTCACCAAGATTCTTGTATTTATTTCTGCAACTATAGTGATGGAAGACATTTACTGAGAGGAGTCACAGAAATTTAAAACGGGTATATGTTATTAATTTTTAATGAGTCAAAGTATTTTCTTAACACCCTAGTAATAGGCATTTGGAGGTTGCATCCGTGTAATTACTCTAATAGATATTTCCTGTTGTTTCGAATTTTGTAACAGTAATCCAGATGTCTTTTCAAGAATCTTAAAGCTTACCAAGATTTGTTCCTATACTATAACATTCTTTCCAATTTCTGGTGTGAAGTCTAAGCCTATCTAGTTTTGCGAGCCTAGTTTGTGAATGTAGATAATTAGCTATTGTAGTTTTTCCCGCTAATGATTTCACGGGAACAGACTGAAAAGGCTCTCAGAAACTAACACGATATTCTTCTATGCTTTTCAGTTTCTTTTCTGCTCTCTTGTAGCACTGCAACAAAAATTTACATGATACAGTTTGCAGAGCACAAGTGCAAATCCTTTTTCTTTACCAAAAGATATCTGGGTCATATTAAGGCCTTGATTGCAAAGGAAGCTGAACTGGGCTGGCTTCTGAAGTTGATATTCACAAAAGATTTCATTTCACTTTAAAAGTGACATAGTGTAAACAGAATAAGGTAAACCCACAACAGCTAGAAGGCAACCTTATATTGCAGCAGGAAAAAAAAAAAAAAAAAGACAACAGTGATGTACAACATTGCTTGAAGAAATGACAGTTTAGGGAGAGTTTGAACGTATTCAGTGAAACCATCATCAGAAAAGGCTGACATCTTGGTGAAAGCTGGCAGGACATAACTCTTCCTGGAGCTACAAGTCTAGCTCTCCCATATCATAAGCTCTTTTCTGGCTTTGAAAAGTGTACAACTTCCATTCTTTTTCCTGTTGCATTCCCCTTTCTGCACATGCACTCAATTTTTAACCAGTATAAAAACTTCTCTTTTTAAGGCCACATCTGAGACTAGGCTGTGTGCCTCTATTGGCATATCAAGGTGGTTATAATAGCACAGATTTATTCCACAGTGGTAAAATGATCATGTTTAAAAAAAGTAAAAATGAAATGCAAACCAAATAGTACTGTAAAAAGCAGGTACAGGTAAAGCACACAGCTTTCTTGAATGTCCAATTTCACAGTAAGTTACATCGTTACACATTTCACCTCGTACTCAACAGCTTTTTTCCCAGCTTGACTTCTTTAGATGAGATCAGCTGTTCATATTCAGTCCATAAACAGCTGGAGAAATTTACCCTGCTGTGAATAAGACTTTGTTTGTATAACTGGGGAAAATTAGCCTGATATTAACTTCTCTATTAAGGACAGAAAACCAGCCTGCTGTAATAGTGCACTATGAAAGCTGAATACCTATACAGGTGTCTCCAAAGTAGTTTATAAATATGAGTGCCTGTATATAGTCTTTAGAGTAGATTTAAAATTCAAATCTTTACCTCTTAAAAAAAATGAAGACAAAACCTCTACAGGTATACTCAGTCCAAAGCTATTTGCTTTTGATGTTGCTCATACAGCTGCTTTTCATGTTAACACTTCGGTGCCACTGAAACTGCTGTTGCCTACAATACTAATTAGAGAGGTGCCAGTAATGGTTTTCTAATTAAAGCTGATTTAACTTTTGTATGTTAATTAGTCTCAGTTAATATAAATTAAATAAAGGAATAATGGGGTCATTTCACATTTAAATCACAGAAGCTTCAAGCATAAGCTGCCTTAGAGGAAATCAGCTTGCAATTAAAGGGTATTATTAATAATTGCTTGTAAATGGTAACAGCCAAGCTGTTGCACAGGCCATGCCTATTGTTTACAATTATAACCATCTACACAAAAATTGACAAAGGTAAATTCTAAATAATCCTTTTTCAGGATTTCAACCTACTTGTTTTGTTTAAATCTCCTGCCTTCGCAATTAATATTATCCATCATTGTTTATCAACAAGACATTTACTTCACAGGGTACTATAATGTGCTATTCTACCACACCATCTCTCTCTGCATCCACCTGCATACTGACGGCAAGGGAACCTCCCTGTTCTCTGAGCTCCTCTCAGCTGCACTTACACACAGTAGGCAATTTTTCCAACATGAAAAAAATGTGTTTACATGCAGCAGTTAACACAGAATGACCCCTTAGTAATACTAGAATACTAATAATACTAGAACCCCTAGTGTAAAGCTACGATGTGATAACTAACATCAATAATACCGTCCACTGACATATTTAAACCTCCTTTTGCCTGCACAATCTTTATATTAGTAGTCTAAATACATAACCAAGCAACTGATACATGCTATCCTCAGAAAATAGGCATTTATCCTCATAACAAGTTAAAGTCCTAAGTTTATTTCTGCAGAGGTGGACAGAATGTCCACGCTTCTCACAATCAGATATGAGCAGTTTGGGAAAGTATATAAAAAGCAAGAGAGAGACCTTATCAAAGTCAATATCAAAATATCATCTATCTTCAGCTGGGCTACAATTTTACTCAAGGACTCTGACAGCAGGAGATTCTGTGCTGTCACACTCGTTCCCAGAAGCACACTTATTGTCGTGCATCCAGCACAATAAAAGACTGCACCCCTTAAAGAGTTCAATTCAAATGCAAACTTCTCTAAAAATTCCCAAGGGAAAAAAATAAAAGAAGGGTGAGGGAAGAGAACCTCAAATCGAGAAGACTGCACGATTCCCTCAGTAAAGAAACTAAATACATAAGTAATAACTATACCTCGAAACACAAGAAACACACCAACAGTAGTATCAAGCAATGCCTCTAAGCTTCCTCCTATTTAAGTATCTCACCCAACTTTTATAAATTTCACTAAGTGAACAGTTGTAGGATAGTTATTGAGAAACCAAGTAACTTCCTTGACTTCAGGAACAGAATCACAGAAAATGTAATAGCCACTCAGATCAGTATCATTTACTTAGCTGATTTCAGTGCTCGCAATAAGTCCTTGCAAAAAAAAAAAAAAAAAAAAGAGAGAAGGCAATATTACTGGTGAAAAATAGATGATAACCTACCTGAGTTTTCATCTTTGTCAGCAGTGGTCTGATGAAATATAACTAAACCTCTTATCTCTCCCTTCAGCTTGGTCAGCAGTGTGTCAACTCAGCTCAGCTGTGAATTTCTGTGCTACTACCCTGACCTTTAATTACTTAATCAAGCTACTTTATTTTATATTGGAATATACTGATCACAAAGTATAACATTCACCACCATCATCCTTGGAGGTGAAGTCTTGTCTAATGACGCTCATTCAGTGAACCAACAGCTATAAAAACAGAACAGCATCCATCATTCTGGGTTTTCTAATCAGTGTTTTCCCCCTCCAGACATTATATCACTGCTGCTAAGAAGTCAGACCGCATTCAGCTGTGTATACCTGCTATAGGACTCTGATGTGCACAAAACAGCCAGAATCAATGGTGGCACTGCTTTTCATATTAAAACACTTCCGTAAGAGGACAGAAAGAACGAAGCGGAGGAATTGTTTTGCTGACCTTTTGGGAACTTGTCGTAGACTTCTTCCCCCTACTAAAGCAGCTTGTAGGCAGAGGGTGGGGGGGAAACATAACCTGAAAACTGTTTTCTTGTTCCCATTTGAACTTTCAGAGACTGTGTCTAGGGTAGCAGTATGGAGGTAAACACATCACTAAGGAGCAGAGCTGCACCACTGACAGAACTCTTACACCTCTACATCTGGCGGTGTGCAGGGGTTGTGTAAATCTCTTTTTCCTGAGAAGAAGAGGCTGAGCATTTCCATCCCACAGTGCTTGCTCTACTAACTGGTTTTGGATGGCCTCAGGTTTTTCTTTCCTTAAAACGTCCCACAGATCAATTCAGAGCTCATTAAGTTAGCATCTTTTACGCCACTTACTTTCTTAGTTCATTTCAGGTTCTCTTGTTATTTGAGCCTGTTACCCTCCTTCTCTCAAGGAGGGACAGGGATTGCTACAGATGCTCCTGCTCAGAGATCACAGTGAGGCACTTGCAACTGGATCTGCCGTGTGGGAATTAATCTCTGCTCTTTACAGACAGCAGAAAAATCACATGAAAATGAAAGTCTCTGAGAGACCAAGACAGCCTCGGCTCCTTGAGAGCATTTTGTATCCTTTCTCTTTCCCATTTACAAAGATAGAAATGGGCAGCAAAGGAATAAATGTATAAGTAAATATTTTCTTCTTTTTCCGGACCTTCAAAGAAGACAACGTAGAAACCAGATCTCCTGCAGCAGCACAGCTACCAGGGGTGGGTTGGCTGGATGCGGCTCCTCTCCTCCTCCTCACTCTCACACTGCTCACTGTGGGAAGTAGCGGAGGTCTGACCAGCAGCAATGGCATGGCTGCTCCTGAGCAATCTGGTTGAGACAGGGACAACAAGATGCTAGGGACGTTTTTCCCCTGTTTGGCCACTTCTGAGCTCCTTGACATCAGTGTTAAATGGGTGTGAACGAACATAACCGGTGCTGAGGGGGAATATTTCACACCCACTTTGTGCAGGTGTAAATAACTATGCAAAGTACATAGTAGGGAACTTGGGTCCTTACATCCTCCTGCTAAGGCTGTAAACACTACATGTTCAAGCACTGAAGATCAAGCACAGAGGTAGGAGAAAACAATCCCTTTGTGAAAGTCAGTTTTGATGCACTTAGTGCTAAATCTCGTTACTCTTTCCAAGATGTTTATACTCACTGGATTAATGAGACTGACATGAATAGGATTTGACCTCTAGTCTATGCAATCTACCTTTTCTGCGCTCCCTGTGATGATATTGCAAATAGATCTCTGATTTCTTTGTTTCCTTGTTGAAGTTAGGATTCTAGCTTCCTGAAGAGGTGAAATAAAAGAACTGACAAATCTTCAGGTGTTTCCCATCCACACAGACTAGCCAAACTATAGCATGGTCCCATTTTACCCTGAGCTATTTCAGAAGACCAGCTATCTGATGAACTATTACCAAAATTGCTGCTTTTGGCTTGAGCTGTTACGCAACACATTCAGTAACCACAGAATAACAAGAGTGCAACTCAAAACTAGTGCACTGCAAGGGTTCAGATGATTTAACGGCAGATAATAGCTCACAGTTCATAAATGTCTTCTTCTCTTAGCTTTAGCTTAGCTCAAGCACATTCTGTCTACAGATGTATAGGGGCAAATTATTTGGGTGAAAAACCAAAATAACACAACACAAATACCAACATGGCAGTGTCGGCCCTGGGAGAGGGAAATGATACACGGTTGTCACTTCAGAGCAGAAAAATATACCTCCCAATGGCTTCATAGGATTATCACTCTCAAAACTCATGATGACAAAAGGACAAAAGTTTTATTGATAACTGTCTTAGCCCACATTGCTAATGTTAATACTGCAGTAGCTTAAAAAAAAACCACCCAAACAAACCACACAAAACCACTGCAAAAATCTGCCATTAAAAAAGGGAAAAAAATGACAGCAGGAAGGCCTTGCAGTTAGAAACTTCATATTGCCAATGAGAAATTACACTTCTGTAGGCAACACCTCCTAAAAGTGCATAAGAAGATTTGAAAATGTGGAAACTTTTCTTTGTAAAATTTTGGAAACTCATTTATGTTTCTTTAAGATGTCTAGTTTGGTGCAAGCAGAATGAACAGTTACTTTTACAAACCCTAGCAACAAGAACACCAGCAGCAAGATGCACGAGCTCCCAGTGGCGGATTGGGCTTTCACATAGACCAAGCTGCTCTGGAAAGGCCTGCTTTGAAAAGAAGTAATGTTGGTATCACCAAGGAGCCACTCGTGTTCAGACATGAAGAGGTGAAGTAATCTTTTAGTCCACGCTGAGAGCGTTTGAGTCATAGCTCCTGGTGTCCCTCCTCGAAAGCTCTGCTTTAAGCCCTTTTTCACTGGCTGCTGTTGTTAATGACGGGGACATAAATTAAACTGAATTATAAAAGGAATACGTCATGACAGGTACTGGAAGCGATGGCTGCAGCCTCTACCATGTTGTAGGTCAGTCACAAAGCAGTGTTCTATATGAGATATTGTGACTACCACTTAGTCACCCCCATGCAGAAAACAAGAGGGTCTCATTGAGGCTCAGGAAAAGCAGTACAAAATTCAGTGAAGATATCTCTCTGTGAAGCCCCTTGAGTATGGCTAAATAATGATCTTGTTTACCTCATTTAGCCCCAAGTTCTCTAAGTAAGAGCTGGCCATGAAGAGTTCTTATGCTCTCTGATATCCAGCAGGGACAATGTGTCCTGTCTTTGTTTTCAGCCATCAGGCTTGTGTCAAACACACCCTGACAGCTGCAAAATTTTTTGGTGAAAACAATAATTCCACTTTTCCTTTCCATCTGCTTGCAGATGGTTTAAATCTGACCCATCAAAAGGAGAAGGAAAAAGAAAAAAAGAAAAAAAATATTCCAGCTGAGATGAAATTATAATGATTGCTGATTTCATATAAAGAAAATAACAGGTTTGAGACTTGCAGAAGAGTCCTTGCAATGATGAATTAAAATGTGCATGGGAGGACTGGAGGTTTTACCAGGGGATCTGCATTCTCTATACTTCCTCTCAGACCTCTTCAAATCGGCAAACAGCCACATGAAAAATAATCAGCAATGTCTGTCATGGATGACAGCTATTTTTTTCTCCCTTATTAAGGAGAACCTTTGCTAAGAATCACTGAAATACAGCCCAAAGTATTAGAAGGGAATAATTTCTGTAGGGCCAGATTTGAAGCTTGAGGATCTTACTTAGTTTCAGTGCTCATCTAAGCTTCTCTATGTTTCTAATCCAAATTTAAAAAGTTATGTAATCCCCTGTTTGTTATCAACCTGCTGCATTGCAAATGCTGCTTTGCAAATACACATTGTGAATAATGGGTTTGTTCATGAAGAACATCAGCTATTGCAGGTAAATCACTAGCCAACCAGTTTCAGCGCTTGCTCTCCACATATTTGTTGAGATCAACATATGCTGCAAAGTATCATAAATACAAAGCAATAAAAATAAATTACTTTCTGTCTAGGAATATTGAACTGAAAAATGAAATGGCATCTCTTGTTGTGCTAGTTTCTTCAGGACAACAAGCAGATATTGCAGCAAGAGGGACACTTAGAAGTTCAGTGCCCTGTTCTTGAGCTGTTTCTGCCTCCAAGTCTCTGCTTTGCTCACCATGTCTGGGGCTCTCTGCACAAGCAGGAACCTCTGGTCTTTTGGTATCTACTTTTATACAAAAGGCAACTATTTCTTCATCACAGAAAAAACAGAAAATTAACCAGGCCAGATATGAGCCACAAACCAATAAATTTTTTCAAGTCACGGGCTTTAACACTGGCCCCAAAGACTTTACTGGATCATCCAAGCTGGTCGCAATTTCTAGTCACTGCAAGGGGAATTTAGTGGTAGATCATATGCCATCACTGGAAGATGCCACGTGGGACAAGAGCTGAGAAAACAAGAATTAAGAAACCTGTCACTTTTTAAACTAAGAGAATATAGAATTAAGGCATTGTAATATGCTATAGATTGCCATTGTCCCGTTCCCTTGGTGTTGGTTTTTTGCTTTAGGAAACAGCTAAGTTGGGGATGAGGTTCCTAACAGCAGTAGATCTCCTCAAGCCTATTCTCCTCAAGTACTAGATCCCCTCAAGCCTACCCATACAGAAATGTCATTGAGAGCACGGCAAAGAGGCCAGCTAGGCTAACTGGGAGCAAGGAGGATAAGCAGCAGCAGGTCTCTGTAGGATGCACTTAAGCTGTTTCCCTTGCCAAAGTAAATATGGCTTTCTCTGAGGGAGCCAGAATGTCTCCTGGGATCCTGCTGAAGGATGCTCCACCTCCCATTTACCCTTTTTACCCAGGCTGTTGATCTTTCCAAGCACTTCCATTTGTTGTGACTAAATCCACCAAACAAACAAATGGAGTTTGCATTTGTATTACACCTTCTGACATCCACGAGTCCAAGTGTCAAACTCACTGTGCACACAGATGCTAGCTGTGTGACACAGAGTTGTTGTGCCATGTCCCTGGACATCTGCATTGCCAGACAGCCAGGGGTTTGGAATTTTCCCTTAAAGTAGCAGAACTGGAAAACAAGAGCAAGGATAAGGGTGGAAAAAAATCATTAAAAACAACAGGTGGCTAAGTCACACAAAATATCCTGTAGAAATCAGAAGCGGTGCAGAGACTTACTGTGCATAGAGTACAAATTACCCTCTCTGAAAGGATGCTCTGAAATTAAGCAGCACACTGTTTAATTAAAAGAAAGGTGAAGAGCCTAGTAGTGCTACAGCCCGAGCTTGTTCTGGGTGACTTTCTTTTCTTCTTACTGCAGTTTTCCCAAAGTCTTCAGTAGGATCACATGCATATGTAGACATTGGCTCTCCCTGGCTAAATAAAGGACTTGAGGCTGCGAAAGTGTCACCCTTTCCTAAGCAACAGATTCAATTCAGGAAATTAAGACTCACACACCAGTGACTAATACTTTTGTCAGCTAGTTACAAAGCACTCGAGGACGACTGTGAACACTGTGTACTATGTGTTGTGTCTTGCATTACCATTCTTGAAAGCCCAAGTTCAATCCGACCCAGGAGCCACCCCACCTCTAATGAAAAGTGATTGCTGTGTGCTGCCTTCAGGGCATGTGCTCCTGTGCTCTGTGGAAAGCAGGTTTCACCATCCAGTAGGAGGTTCTTCACAGAAGTTCAGGCAGACCTTAGGGCATCACATAGGCCCATTCAGCCTCCTCCCTCTTTGTCCAGTGGGAATCACAGAAAAGTGATTATCTTGGAACAGATACAGATGCTTAAAAAAAAAGGAGATGATGGATAAAAAACATTACACAAAGCCTCCTCACGTGAGCACTGAGTACACCCCACAGCTGTTAGCTTTGTTTTGCATATTTTACATATTTACATACACAAAATATTTCCAAACATCCCTGTGTTTATTTAAAACTCCATCAGTGACATGTCTGGAAGAACAGATCCAGAGCAAATATATTCACTGGATCACACTGCCCTGCATTGGTTTTATAAGGCATCAGGGGTCCAAGGCTGCTTCTACTAAGTCAACTAAAAAAATCCCAGGTTTCCAAAGGATGAAGAGCTGTGTAATCCTGAAGCATTCACCTTACAGCAAAGGCCTTCAGCCAAACAGTCTGAAAATGAATGAGGCAACACTTCTGAAACAAGGACAGACGGTACATTAGAGAACAGGATTTTTTTCCTCACATGTCACAGATACCAGTTGCTTACACGTGGGTGGTGGGGGTGGGTTGGAATGGGAATAAATCCTTCAAAAGAAAGACTGAATAGCTTTCTTCAGATGGTGTAGAGAAGTCAAAGAAACTTCTTAAGAGGAGAAAAAGGTAGAAGGGTGGTGGTGGGGTATTGCCTCCTCCCCGAAGCATATTCCAGCTTAAAACCATGTACATGTTCATCTCAGCATACGGCATTAACTGTAGTTCAGAAAAGGTCAAATGATTACCTGAGAAAGCATTTGGTCATGAATGTTTCTGGTTTTTATTTGTAAGACATCTTCCAGCTCAACCAGCCAGGCAGGGAACCGGGCAGCCCCACTGTCCCTAGTCACACTCTGTGGGTACCGTGCAACTTGAAAGCCTGGCCATGGGAAAGAACATAGGGCTGGTTTCCCACATACTCCCCTGATGAGAAAGCCAAGGAGGAAGGGAAGGGTGTGTGGGACAATGCTGCTGTTCCATGCTGCCTCGTTGAGCTTACTTGCCTGGTGGAGCAGGGGGACAGGCAAGGGGTCCGTCACTCAGAACCAAGAAATTACCTTCTCCACAAAAGCAAACTAGAAAAAAAAAAAAGGTGAAGAAAAAGCAGGGGTAGTTGTGCAACTCATGGAGTTCCCACTCAGCACTGGCTCTGCTGCTTAGAAGACAGACAAAGCAAGGTAGCACAACAGCAAATGGGGAAGATTTATCCATATAGCCACCCCAAAAGCGCTTTACTGATGGGGGTCTAGGTAAGTCTCTCTGTTGGTTTCTACACAGACACCAAAAAACAAGTTCATACCTTTTACACTGAACATTAAAGAGACTAGGGAGTTCCTCACCGAGAAACTGGCTTCCTTAAAGTTGAATTTTCTCTTTATCTATCCCCATCAGAAAAGAATAGAGTGTTATTCTTAAAAGGGAACAGATTTTTTGGGTTTGGCCAGATATAGAAATCTTTGTTGCTATATTTGGCTTCCAATGCAGGACTCTCTGCTTGCTGGTGGGAGGAGGAAATTAGAGCTGGTGTTATTCATAACTAAATGGGCCTGAAAAACAAACCACCTCCCTTTGAACCTTGGTGCTACTATGGGCATTCACATAACAAATCATTTTCAAAGCCTGTGATACCTCTGTACATGCAACAGCCAACATCAAAACTTTATTTTCTCATAGTGATAAACAGTTGCAGATGTACATTTATTGTCAAGGCAAAGACATCGATGTAGTTCCCGGTTTTGGCTTGTTGGTTTGTTTTTTTAAAATATTATTTCTCACTTGTCTTCAAAGAAAGCAAGAGTGATATTCTGAAAGAGAGACAATTACTGGAAGGCTGTGGCATCCAGTCCCCCTCCTCCTCCCAACAACCCCAAAAAAGAAATCAGCTAAATTAATCGGCATCCCAGCCCAACGCACAGCTCAGCCGTGAGGAATTCTCACCAGATGTCTTGGTCCCCACCCGGCCTCCCACGTCATGCAGGCAGCATAACCCCTCAGAGTCCGAGGTCCTGCCAGGACGACTGGCCCCACCGCACCTAGGGTCTCCATAAAGGCTGATGGCACCCCCATCCCACTGGGGCCAGTCAGCCCCAGCCCTAGCAGCTGGCGCCCTGCCATGCTCACCTCCCTTGCCAGCAAGGAGGATGCCAGCCCCGCTCCTCAGATTTTCCACAGCATTTCCCCTGCACCAGGTGGGCTGAGCACCACTGAGGTCACCTGGCTTGATCCTGGCTTTGAGAGAGACACCTCCCCCTTACACCAGGCTGGGACCCACTTGCCAGCTGATAACACCCAAAACAAGGCTTATCCAGATTAACCAATGAGATTCTTGATGGTCCTTAAGGTCACTAAAGCCAACCAAGTGACACCACGTTACATTAATGGAGGACATGGATTATCACAAAATCAGTCATAAAATAATGGTTGCTCGTGAGCATCACTTGCACTCGTTTCTTGACACAATGAGAGCACATAGACATAGGCCCCATGAGCACCTGGAAACCCAGGGGTGGGGCAACACAGCTGGAGTCCTACTCTGGCGAGAGCAGCAAAAGTTACAGGGAGAAGAAAAAGCACTTCAGCTAGCTCATCCCCTAGCTTAATGCACTCTTGCTTCCTAAAATATAATTGCCTTGCTGAGGATAGTTGTGATTGTCTTAAAGCAACAAGGCTCCCATGTCTTTTCTCACAGACTATACTGCAGTGTAGACAGCTGACTTCAAAAAAAAAAAAAAAGAAATTTTCTGCAATGTTTATCCTAAGCTTTCCTTGACACTTAGTTTATACCAAATTTCTAAGTCCTCACATTATCCTGGTATTTTTTGATGGCTGTCACATCCCTCTCTTTATCTTTCATGTATGAGCCAAACAATTGTCAGGCATTATTTGCTTATCTTGCACTGGTCCACATCCCATCTTTACCCCACTGCCCACGGAGACTGCTTCTCTCGTGGTATCTCCCAACCCCATTCTCTCCTACAAGAAGCTTTTGAACCCACTTTCCTCCTTTCCTGGCCTTCCTCTCCTGGAGTTTCTGGCTGGTAGCTCTATCCATCTCTTCCTCACAGCCTAAGAAAAAAGAACACGGTGATTTTGCACAGAGAAAAAGCACCCTGCTTGCTGTCTAGTCCTGGAAACAGGGCCTGGACCAGGACGTATAAGGAAAATCCTGCTCATCTCCTGATGCTCTGCAGCAGAGTACATCCCATATGGTCAGGATCTTCACAGGATTTTGCAACTAAGCTCTTTAACAGCTCCCTGCTGATTGCGTGCAAGTGGCAATTTTTCAAAAGCTCAGTGCTTGGCCAAAGTTTGGAGGTTTTTCCCCCCCCTCTGTTGGAACAGTAAATGATGTTTCTGTGACCAAAACACCAAACCTTCAGCCCTCGAGCCAGAACATAGACATGCAAGCATTTCTTAATTAAACAGTTGTAAAATAATTTTAGCAAGGGCAAAGTTACCTCCTTAGTGAGAATCACTGAACTTTGCCCAAAAAAATGTCAAATTGAGATAAATAACTTGCGTGGAAAGTTTATACTTGATAACTTTCAAAACTGCCAAAAAATGATGAAAAGGCTCTGACTCTAAGAAGTGTAAGGTAGTGATTCTACTAGATCTGATTGTAAAAGAGCCTCCAGTGTTAATGCAACTTAAAAAGATATTAAAAAAAAAAAAAGGAAGACACTGTAGCAGAAGCAATTGGCAGTATCTAAAAAGGAAAGCTAGTGCCTTCATGAGAGTCCTGTTTGAAGTCCCTTCAATGCTAGGCTTTCACTGCATCCAATTCCAGTAGAGAACCAGTTTAGAACACTTACTTTACAACGCTTTCAACTGAATGCCCCTGGCCCTAAAAATTAATATAATGAAAAAAATAGAAACTCAGAATGCTGTAATTTACAAAGAGATTTATGAGTTCTTCAGTTGCATAATAAAAAGAAAGCATTAGCTAATTGTTGAGAAATACAGACCAAACCGAAAATGCTACATAAAAAATATAACAATAAAATTCACATTAAATTATTTATTCAGTAATTAAAACAGTGACACTTTTCTTTATACAAAACCCTCCCCATCAGTTTTGATGAGAAGGGCAAAAAAGTTCAATGGAGTTTTGAGGGAAGCAGGGTTGGAAAACAGGTGGAAGAAGGAGAGGGACCCTGATTTGACTGATGACTTTAAACAACAGCTACAAACAGCTAGCAGGGAAAGTGCAGCATAGTTCTGCAGATACTTTACTAGATTACTGTAAACCTCAACTGCTATAAATATCGGTTGTCTATAGGTACTAGTTACCTGAGCCCAAGCTCACCAGAATCAATGTTGATTCCAATTGATGTTCACCAATGTTGGACCAGATCCCAGGCCACCATACTTTGCCAGCCAATACTGGACTGCAATTTAGGCATTCAAGGCTGGTCCCAATGGTCTCAATGCCATCGAAGTTTTCCAAAGATACTGGAGGAGGCAGCAGTGTTCAGGCTCCTGTATGCAAATGGCCATCATTAATGATGCACAGCTGACCCATCTTGAAGGCTTGAGCCTTTGAGCAGGTGCATGAGATAATTGTGAAGTTTCAATTACCCCTATCCCTAAACTATCTTTATTGGCAGTTGTAAACACCCTGCATTTCACAAGGAACTCCAGCCGAGTTTTCACAGGTCCTACCGTGGTGTCATGGAAACCACAGAGCAAGAACAGGGAGAGGGTCAAGCGCACTGTCCCCTTTCAGGGCAGCTAAAACACAGATTCCCAGGGATGTCTCTAACTCCCCTTGTTAACTAGTTCACCCCATAAGGCAAGGCAAGTATAAACCTACCAACACAGGCTAATTTTAATGTTGAACAGTAGCTGCCCATCCACCTATACACAACGCTGGAGAGAACCATCTCTGCTCACAGCTCTATCAGCTCAACCTTTACAAGATTGCTCCTGCCTCTCCTGTCACAGGGACTAGATTTTGATCTTGCTCATGTGAGAGTCCCTTAGTCTTTAAAGGGACATCTTCCTGCATCACAACTGTCAGATTGTGCCCATAGGGCTAACACGTAAAAGCAGTATTTATTTTTAAATACCTTCCTGCTTTACATGAGATTTCAGTTCCAAACAACATGCATCAACTTTTTTAAAAAATCCACACACAAACAATATTTATCATTCAAATACCCTTTAAAAGCTCAAAGGCTGACATATTAAAGCCAAGAAGTCAATTAAAAAATATATATATATTTCTAAATCATTTATAAGAAATATATGTTGCTGGTCCATTGATATGCAGAAAATGCTTGTACCTGAAATTAATTAAAAGAATCATATTAAAGAAGATATGCTTGTCTGCTGAAAGGCAATATATTGCACCTCTCTACATAAGCCTGCTGACTCCCTGATCATCTTTACGGATATAACAAACCAGGGGTTTTGAAAGGGTGGGGTTTTTTGTTGGGTTTTTGTTGTTGTTTAGTTTTTTAAAAGTATGGGAAAATTCCATTCACTCCTGAGGTTACAGAGAATGCAATAAAATGCCTACATTTTCTCAGTCTCAGATGAGATTCAGTGATGTTGTTCACTTCATTTCCAAAGGACGTGCATTTGAAGCATGAGAGCGGAATCGAGAGAACCAGGTATAGCTACGTGTGCATGTACATATCCATGTATATAAATATACACATATACATAAAGAATTGTGGGAGGAGGGCAAGACATATACAATAGTTGATCCTAAGTAACACTCCCCTCCTGCAACCTCTGCTGTCTCTGAAAGCTGTGATGAGAGATTCATCCTCAAAGGATGTTTTGAGGCAGAAACAGACAACTGAGAGGAAACTGCCATTCACTGAAAATCTTCACGCTATGAAAGAGGTATCAGATAAACTGATAACTGAATCTGTGTGTCTGGTGAGAAGAGGAATCAGAACAAAGTGCATTTTCTATAAACAAGTGCAGCTTATTCACCTCTCCAGAAATCAAATCTGCTGGACAGTCAGTAGCTGCGCTATTCGATCATCTTGTTGGGATGGAAATGCCCAGTTGAAACAGAATGGTATCCACTTTTTAAAAATCTGTGGACAGCTTGAACCCTCCCAGTCTTCAAATGAAGACACAACAATTGAAAGCAGATTTCTCAGCATTAATAGGAATAAAATAAATTCCTGAACAACTTTAAGGAGTTTAGTATGTAGATTTTCTTGACATAAAACAATAACTTCCCTATGTTCTCCCAAAAATAGTGACAGAGTACATCATGTTTTATGTGTCCTCCGAAAATGAATCATTCACTTTCTTGGGAGCAGCATCAGGACTCACAAAAAGAATGAAACAACTACTTTAGTAATGTGTTAAGACACATAACTTGTCTGTGACCTGATTTTAAGGGCCTTTTTTTTTTCCTATCTGTGGAAACACGAGCAGTCTTAACATTTCTGTTTCTGTCTCACTGCCATCAATTCTCTGTAACTGCAATGTTGTGAGCGAGTGCTCCCCTCCTCTTTCAAGAACAAAACCATCACAGCATCTGCTTCTCATAAGCACATTTGTGCGTGTGTATAAGTGTGCGTGTATAAGAGAGAGAGAGACAGAGAGAGAAGTAAATCTGCTGAATTCAACTTAAAAGTTTGTCACAGGGAAGGATTTTTTCTTTCCCATTCTTCAAACTGAAGGACATAGAAGAAGGGCTACTGCTATGCATGTGTGCTTTTACTTTCAACTTGCTTGTTCGTACAGGGGATGGTTAGTGACTGAGGAAAAAAACTGAGTTTATTTGACTTTTAAAGTTGGTTGACTGGTGCATGAACGGCTATAGACGATAGCAGGTTTTTATTGGCATTTGTCTTCCAGAGCCTGCAGAGCAACAGAAGTTCCCTCAGCACACCCGCAGGTTCAGCAGTGGAAAGTGGGCACATAACAGTAGTCCTTGAGGTGGAAGAGGCAATAGCTTCACCACATATTCATCCCCACTACCCATCAACTCAATAAAACAACCCAGAAAGGGATTCCAGTGCAAACTGTGGGCCTTTTTTTTTCCTGCTTCATTCTGCTTTGAGACCTATAGGGAACAGGAGGAGGTCCCTCATCATCTGAACTTGCAAAGAGGCAGGCAATGAACTAACTGCTCTTGCTAGACTTTATTTCAGGAAGTCAAAACACACTACACCTCAAAAAGAAATGTTGCCCTTTCTTTTGCTCCCCCTGAAGTTCAAAGAGGACACAGCGCCTCTTTGCCAAGTTCAGAAAAAAAATAAAAACAAAAAATAAAAACTTTGGATTTTGTTTTTCCTCCCAGTATTTCTAATACTGTCAGAATTCCTAAGTCAGAAGTCTTATTCTTGAGATATCTCCTGAAACCACACCATCCTGATAAGAAAGTGAGCCACGTTGGCTATTACTATGTTCCCTCCCATAGTCTTCCCACTGCATTACGAATTCATTGACAAATTGAGGAGCTAGCTCCACCAGAGCAGCAATAATACACAGAACTGGCAAGAGTGTGAAATTTATTCAGAGAAAGAAAAGCTGATGGACTATAAAGATGAGGAAACCCCCTCCCCCACATTTAAGACAGCATCCCAACACAGAAACTACAACCCTACTATTTTAAAGTAATGTTTAAGCATAGTCTGTTCAGCACTTTTATGCCGTCTCAAACTTCAAATCAGCAAGGTATACACTTAAGGGTCTTGCCAAATTGTGACTTAATCCTAATGCCTCCAATGCCAGCATGTCAAGCCCTCTCACATGGCAAGGGAGAACACTCAACACCTCATAGGATCGAGTTCAAAAAGCCTGGAAAAAGCAGCAGTGCAGGGAGGGAGGCCTGAACCTTTGGAGTGGTAAGCACACCCCAACACTCCCCCTCCCCTTCAACACACAGATCCATGTGGTCTCCACCTGACAAACCTACATTTACAAACCTACATTGCCTTAAAATTAAACCGTTTCTTATCTCAGCCATGTGCTTATGTCTTGGTTTCCATTTAGCTGGTTTGTCTTTCTGACAGGGATGTCTGAAAACAGTGGTAACAGAAATATAATAGGTTATAAGAGCCTTGGTAAATATTACAGAGGTACCCTGGGTGCACAGAGCAGAAAGGCAACATCTCCAAGCAATTGCTAGGATCTGTCAACACGGGGCCTGATCCTGCACTCAGCCCCACCTAAGCACATGCTGACACTCAGACTGGAGTCACTAGGATTGGGCATGGGAGCTGACCCAGCTCCAGCCCATCACCAGAGTGAGGTTCTCAAGGGTAATTTTGCAGCCCTGATTCAGGATTGCATCGTGCTCACCTTGGCTTCAACTAAAGTCCTTATTATGCAAGTCAGACCTAAGGCCAGGGTAGAAATGAGGTTTCCCAAACACCTTGCAGAGTGTTGTGGCCAGACATGGCCACGTCATTTCCAAGTTCAGACTCTTACCCAGACAGCAGCCAAGCCTGAATTTGTGTACACCGAGCATGTGCAACCTCTTAGAAAATTCAAGAGCTGCAGTTGGTATCTTGTAAGGCCCACAGCAAATCTTAGATTAGACGAACAGCTTTTGAAGTCGACAGAAGTCAACAATTTCAGCGCTTCCCTTGAGGTTCTCAGCAGACAGATGAGGCCAGTTGAAAAGACTTTGTTTCCGCAAGTCACGCATTTTATGTAACTGACATTCCTTTCCTGGAAACTTACGTTATAAATCACCACCCTTGAAATGGCTTAGCTGAGTTTTAACTCATGAGTTAAAATAAGAGTATACTGATATTTATAAGCACTATGAGGGCCTGAAACATAACTTATAGGGGACTGAGTTCAACAGCTTCAATGGATCATGGATGAGCCCAAACTCACATCCAATTGAAATCTGTCAGAGTATTTGGTCCACTTTGAAAGAATGGATGGGTTAGAAATGCAGTTCCTGTAACCCCAGGCTTTGCTCCATGCTAAAGGTGTTTGCAAGTTTCTGACAATCAGCACAGCACAAAGCCACCTTCAGAAGCAAGAAAATAAAAACACCCTTACTACAATCTAACACTAGCAGGGAAAATATTTGACTGAAACTTTAGGTGTGAATTATACTTGCTTAAGCTAGAACAAAAGGACAAAAACATCAAAATCTAGTAATGTGGAAACAAGGAAGGTTTAGCTCTTTAAAAAGAAAGGAAAGATAGACATTTGAGGTAACAAAACAAAAAAACCAAAATGCACAAACACATCACAGACATCTAAAAATAGCATTTTATACATTTTTTGCCAGTGCTTCTCTGAGAGCAAGTTCTTTAAACAGAACTTAACAATTTTACAATTTTTTTTAAAAAAATATGTCATCCTAAAATAGCCCATCAATCCTTACCCAAACTTTCTGTATTTCTACAAAAATAGATGCACAAAGAGCTACAAAATACTGTATTCCTGAAAGGAGGCGCACTGTAGTCAAGGGAGAGTCTTTTTCCTGACAATTGAGACTGTTCATAAAAATATCAAGCTGAACAAAACAAAACACTGTTAAAGAAGTAGAAAGGAGTTAGGTTGCCCAGCTGCAGCAGGCTCAGATGAGGAAAGAAAGAAAAGTTAGGTTTTTGGTTTTTTCCAACACTGTGGGACCCATAAACGGCCTTACAAACAAAAGGCTCAATAGTGAAACCAGAACGGTTGGCTCTTCATCTTCATGTGTGTCCTTTGCCCCATGCAGGAGGAGTCAACAACTGTTACATAGCCCGCCCAGCTGCGCTTACTCCAGCTCTAGCTGGTCTTAATTTAGCTGAACTTCAGAACCAAGAAGTTTCCTTGTTCTTGTCCTGATGCTGTAGACCTACATTTCAGAAAGAGAAAAAAATAAAAATTAATATTTGATACAGCCTTTTCCTCTCCCTCCCCAAGCAACTGAAGAACATAAATATTTCTGATTAAAAAACAAACAAACAAACCCCGAACAAAACAAAATCAAACCAACAAAACAAACCCAAACCCAAAACACCCAAACCCACAACTTACCAGCCTTGTGGAACATTGCTATTGCTCCCAATTTTATAGTTTATGGGGGCTAAGCCTAAATCACACTTAAGTTTTAGACTGGCTCAAGCGATTCAGGAATGCTGATAAAATCCTGTGTACAATTCCTTGTTTCAGCCTCATTTGGATCCTAACATGGCGTGATTAAATCCTCCACCAAGGTCTACACAGACAATACAGTATGCAACAGAATAATTCTCTCTCTCTAGCCAGAGACCCTATCTCTTTAAGAAAAGGCCTGTGACACTTCAGGATCTCACAGTTTCTATGGCATTTCACCTTACAAAGGAGAGGGGAAAATGTTCCTGCAGCAAGTAAAAACCCCAAATAATTTCACCTACAGAGTGTCAGATTTTAAGCCAAGAACGGCTAGTGCTTCCACATGGGAAAAATTAATGATTTTCAGCTTGTATTTGTTATGAGTTCCTCTAACATTTTCCTTTATAAAAAGTGAGGACTATCTAATAAACGTGGTGCTATGTTGTGGCTTTAGCATTATAGGCTTGGAACTTGTGGTATAATCTGGGATTTTTCTGCCCCAGAGGGATTCAATCTTTGCTAGATTTACACCGAACAGGGCGTACACCTAAAATCCAGACAATAAAGGGGGAGAGTGAGGATGATACTTCCCAAAGAAGATACATTCTTGCTCATTTATAGGGAAAGTAGAAAGGAGAGATGTGCAGGCACATATTTTCAGAGGTACTAAGGCATTTTGGACTCACTGATTTAAAACCTGCCCCTTGACGTTTTGAGCCAAGCAAATCACATCTCGTTAAAATGAATGTGCACTTCCCAATATAAATCATCATTGCTATATAGACAGCAATGCTCTGATTTGTGTCATATTATATATTGTCCTACTAAATAGTGTACCAAGACCAATGCATCAAATACCTGATCTGCTAAGAATTTAGGGCCAAATTCACCACTAACATAAGTAGGTGCAACTCCAGACTTCAGTGATGTTGCAACCATTGGAACTCCGTGTTCATTTGATCATTAACCTGTGAAAACTGACAGATCCATGTGCTAAGCACAGACCTCTCATTTCCATATCTGATCATATGGTGAAACACGAAGACCAACCTGTATGTTTTCAGAAAGCCTAACAGGCATGATGCGTTCAGATCTGACCACCATCTCCTTGGTTTAAGAGTAAAAACAGTTAAATCTTTAACGATGATCAACATCATTTCAGAGTTGAGCTACAGAGTGATTAACAGTCACATAAAAGACGACAGCATATGGCTCTATCCATGCAAGGATTCCCAAGCAGTGCCCAAACACTTGTGTGTCCAGCAGTGGACAGAGAAAGCAGAGCACACGGGTATAGCATGCCAAATCCTGGTCAGTGGTTTTCTTCTCCATTTCATGTGCACTTGCATCTATTTCTTTAGATTGGAAAAACTGGGATATCCCTCAACTAAAGCACACCTATAAAAACATGTTCAGATGCTCTTTACTCAATGAGGAGGTCTCCTTGTTGCTTAAGAGTTACTTGTTTTCCTAGCAGCATCATTCACAAGCACAGTCATCGTGAACTGTTGTTAGTTTTCTTCAGAGCTTCCTCAAAGCTAGTGATGACAATTTTGTGTTATTTTTCCCCTGCTGTTTACAATTTTTTTAAACAAAGAAGAAGAAAAAAAAAAAGAAGAGAACAAAAAAAAAAAAGGAGCCAGACAGCAGAAACCTTTCAGAGTATAAGGAATTCATTTAATTTCCCCAGTGGATCACTAAAGGCCACCAGAAGCAATGGAAGCTGATGAAAAGAAACTGGTTATATGGCTCCTAGCAGCTTAAGAAGAAATGACACACATACACCTGTTTAAGAGGATGTCCACCTGATAGTAGCAACTGGTAGGAGGAGAATAACCAGCTGAAGAGACACCTTCCTAGTTAGGTGTCTTTGCAACAAACAGAAATATCTGTAACAAGTTGGCTTAAGGAATAGTTATCAAGTCTAAACAGCCACGGGAAACAATCCAAAAAGCCAAAGTTGCCTTAGTTACAGAACTGAATGCAGAACACTTTCCATGCCTTTTCCTCATTATATTCCCATCTCTTTAATGGCAAGGTTATCTGCAGTCCAACTATGCCATCCACGTGCAACACTGCTAATAACCAAAAGCTTTCACTAGCCTGCTGCAAGAACATTTTCCTCTTAGCAAAAAGACATCCTTGCTTGTGTTGCATGAGTCAGTATTGCTGCACCAGTACAACTCCCCATCTCTGGGATACCAACTTTATAGCTGATTGCCACACAAGCAGAATGCAGGTTCTGTGGGAACATCTGAACCAACTTAAGGAGTTGTGACAAACTCATGGGATGTGTGTGTGAACAGAGGCAACTCTCTACAATGACCACTCAAATTTCATATGCAACCTGACACGCTGACCTACAGGCATTTCCAAAATTGGACTTTTCATAGTTAGCCAGGGCTTCAGGATGTCGATTAATTCACCTAAATTTAAAGTGCATAACTTTGCATGATAAAGGATGTGCCCCTCAATTTTAAGATAGACTTCCAGCCTTCAGATATGCCACAATCCTGGTCTGCTTTTAGTGTGCTGGGGCTACAGGAAGCCTCCTCCAGCACATCTGTCCAACAGCAGGACAGGATATCCTCCTAGCCTTTGCAGTAGCCGGGCAAGTTGCTCTGCTCGCCTCCCCATGGGGCTGCCCGCAGACCCGGCAGCTGCCAGAGCAGCCAGATCCAACTGATCACCTGAAGCACGTGGTGTGCAAGGCAGCCTCCCGCCCTGCTCCTGAGGAAAATACTGAGGATTGAAACCATCAGCTCCGCTGCAAGACAGCCACTCCCCTTCTCCACCCCCAAGGGTCTCAAGTGCTTAACTTGTCTTGTACACCCTTAATATAAACACATGGACTTAGCCCTGGCACTGTGGGATCAGGACTGTAGCAATGTTCCCTATACATGTGGCATGAACCTCAGTCAGTGCTGTTAGAGGCTGACCTTGTTTTGCTTGACATCACTGGGGCAGGGAATTGTGGCCCAAAGCACAAACATGTCGTGCTTATATCACTGTATTTATATCAATGCTTGATATAAAACATACTTCTACACTGAGCATTATAGCTCGGACACTTCAGCTTTGGAAAGATAGTGCATACCAGCAGCCACAAACATAACAGGTTTCAACAGATTTTGAAGTAGAGTAGCATTTTCTATAATCCCACCTGTACCAAAAAAAAGGCTTCTAAAAGGGTTAATTTGCAGCACACAATGTGAGGATTAAGCTACATTTAATGGGAATCAGGTAGCTAAATCCTTCCTCATCCTCTAAAACAGGACCATGTAAGTTCAAACAGATGTGCAAGACAGATCAATACTTCGTTAGCTCTACGAACAGTGATACGCTAATGTCCCACACAATCTGAAACATAAATTCCCAAACTACACTGTGCACGCACGGGCAACCCCATCTTCACCTCTGAAGTGATTCAGCATCATCCATTCAAGAGATGAAATATTTGTCTCGGTATGGCAGAGATGCAACAATGTAGCTGGAAGGGGGTATGATTACAGCCAGCCTGCCCCGATCCCAACACCATCACTCCATATAATTCAGCGTGCGGAATTTTGCAAATGTTTCTATAATCGCATGTGACAGTAGCACAAGAAATGTGACCCACAGTAAGGAAGGGGGAGAATTTTGCTATCTAAAGGGCTCCGAAAACCAATGTCTAGTTATATACCAAATAAGGTTTTTTATATAAATCATCTGAAGCTCATGAAATCTGATATACTGACAGGTCCACAGGCTGATGTCTTTGATTCTCCAGGGCCATATGAGCAATGACTTCCAGCACTGAAGTTTTCTTGCCACTATGGCTTTACACTACTCTGAAGAAACCACTTCTACACCACAGAAAGCCAGTACACTCTTCCAGGCCCTTCATTTTTTAGCCTCTCTGTTGAGATTACATTAGAGTTAAATGTAATTAAATTCTTCGTGATGTGGAGACTTAGCCAGTATAATCCTCACCTGCAGTGGACACGGAGCAAGAAGAGTTTCACCTGCGGTGGCTAGTGCTGGATGAGACTCAGTGTGGCGCTTCAGCAGCAGCAGCACAACACACCTTCCCTGGGATGACACCATTTGACATGCATTTCACCATGATCACCCTTTGCATGCCTGTTACCAAAGCATTTATCTCAAATGTACAAGCTGCAGGCAAGGCTGAAAAGGGAGCTCAGAACCCTCCAGCCCATCCCAGCAAGCCTCTGCTTGGAGAGCACAGCAGAGATTAGCACACAAGGTAAGAGAGCAAATAATTGTAATGTCACAGGCTACCACCACCTGCTGTGTTTCATTGCTTGCTCCCTTGTTCCCAAAGCCTTACATGCCAAACCGGGGCTGCCTGGTAAGGTTGGGCTGCTGTGTTTCAGGGCAAGGCCATTTTGAATAGTCAGAAACAAGCGAGACATCGGTCTGCTGAGATCCTCTGTTCCTGGAAACAAGTCACACATTCCCCTTCTTTCTTTTCCCCCACAGAAACTCATGGACTAAAACCCACACATCAGGCGTGGGTCAGAAATTAACAAGAGTTCAGGCCTTCTCCACTGCCTCCCACACTGAGTAGACAACTACAAGGCACGCAACCCACCGTTAAGCACTGCCAAATCAGGATTTTGACAAAACTAGCATCCAACTGTACCCTTCCGTAGAGATTCTCACGAGAAGGCAGTGCCAAGCAAAGGCTATATTAGTCCTGTAAGGCAGCGCTAGGACCCATAGTCCTTTTTGCGGTACTGTGCTCTTACAGAAAAGAGAAAAAGCACCTGGTTTATTAGACATACTACTACCAACAAAGCAGCAGTAAGCAAACCAACTTGCCCAGCACTGAAACAACTCAGTCTAGGCTGGACTTACACCTAAGCCAGGTAGTGTCTTCTCCTGATTAACAATCCCTTACGCAGTTCTTATCTCCATTCCCAAAAGGTAAGTCAAATACAGAGCTCTGGAGCTGGACTGCTGGGGCTACTGTCACACCAGGGGACTTATCCCCTCTACCTGTGGCAGTGACAATTTGGTGACGTTTCAGAGACGGTAGCTCACTCCCATTATGGAATTTGTCAGAAAGGCAAAACTTGAGATCCCAGTCTTGTCAGATTATCATTTTACACCCAAAAGTGCAAAATATAATTCCTCTTGTATCATTGGCATGGCTGGAAATATTAATAGATATAAAATTGTCCAGTGTTAAGAACCATATTATACTTTTTCTTAATTTCTTGAGGCAGTAAATGGCATGATATTTAGAAGAGATTATTGGTTCCCAGTTGCTTTTAAGGGAAGAGAGAGAGATTTGTGTTAGGTTAGCTCAATTATAATTGGATTTTGGGTTCATATTATTTCATATTCAAGAAACAGCTTTTTTCCTCCACCAATTCTTTGTTCCTCTGCACACTGATCAAAGCAAGGAAGTGCTTCTCACACATTTAAACAGTTAGCTAGAGCTATCAAGAAGACAAACAGATACCTCAAGGAAAAAGGAAAAGAGATGCAAACCTAGTATTTCCTTAAATACATAATGTTATTTGTTAAGAAGTACTAATCTGCAAGGATTGCTGCTGGTCAGGTAAGTACCAAGCAGAAAATGTAGACCTCCAGTGTGTGTGATCTCCAGGATGGGTGCACTGGAAACTGTTAGTAACCCATCACCTGATGGGAAGCAACTATGAACAGTGAGGGCAGCTAGACTGCTCCTAACACTGAGACGAAAGCCTGCCAGTCAAAGCTTGCAGATGCAGATGCACTTTATGGAGGCTCTCCTGTGGCTACAGACCCTGCAGTAAAACGAAACAAGTTCACAGACCTCTGCCTAGATCCTACAGAAAGAAGTTTAGTTTGATGGTGCGCACAGCTCAACCAGCATCTCTACTCTCTCTGCAACACCTGGATACTACACAGGAAGGAAATGCTGACCTGTTCCAACTTAGATGAGTAAGATGCAATCCTCATGTACTGACAAGTTATTAGTTCAGTCCTCATTGGAGCTATATTTTGGTGAACGCACATATGAACTAGCTGAACAAGCTGGAAACTTCCACATGGAAGTTTAATTAACCGTTTCCCACAAGATTTAAACCAAAAAAACACATATCATGTCACAACTCATTTGGCTTGAATGGGACCAAGGCAGACAAAGGTCTCTCAGCAAACGGCAGTGAGAGCTGGATGTTTCACAGCTCATCTGCCCTGACAGCGATTTCAGGAGGGATTCCCACCTGGAAATATATTTGGAGAAGGCTCTGAGAATAAGCCCTGCTTCAGCTGCAGGGACTCCACTTCTTTGCTCTAATTCTTCCTGCTAAAATAAGTCACAGACACAATCAAACCATCTTACCTGTGTCAAAGCCAAAACTTGGCACAATGTCCACTGTTCCATGAAAGGCTCCAGCCCATGCTGAGGTAGCGCTGGTGACAGCAGTGGGATCTGTCTTTGTCACGTCACACTGGGGAGCAGGAATCCTGGCTGCGCGGACTGAAGGCATCAGCAGGGACCCATACCGGGGGTCACGGTGCGAGCTGGGATGGTGATGGTGCATGTGTGGATGAGGGTGATGGCGATGCATGTACATGTCATGCATGTGTGCATACGAAGGGCTCACCTGAGATGCTAAAGGATAATGCCAGGATTCAGATGCAGCAGGGGGAGGAGGTGGGGCAGTCTGATGAAGGCCGTGTCCTGGCCAGCTGCTGGGATCTGGTGTTGGGAAGGTGCCTGGTGCAGTAACGGGGAAATCGGGGTGTACTCCACTTAAGCATGGTGGAGGGGGAGGCTGATAAGAGCTGGTCCAAAATGAAGTTGGGAAACTGCTCCTTTGGCTTGAAATCGTTGAGCTTTCTGGTAGAGAGGAGAGAAATGAAGTGTAACTGAAGATGAACAACAAATTTGATGACAAAAACCCCCCAATGATTTTCTATTCTCTGAAATTTCTACCACTGAACTCAAGCTTCCTCAGCAATTACAGAATCATAGGACAGTTGAGGTAGGAGGGGACCTCTTGAGATCATCTAGTCCAATCCATGTGCTCAAGTGGGGTCACCTGAAGCAAGTCATCCAGAAATGGGTCCATGCAGATTTTGTCTGAGATCCAAACCCCACAACCCCTCTGGGAAACCTCTTTCAGTGTTTAGCCACCCTCAATAATTTAAAACAAACAAAAAAAAAAAAGTGTTTTCTTGTGTTCAAATGAAATTTCCTGTTCTCTAATTCATGCTGATTGCCTTTTGTCCTGTCAGCAAGCATTGCTGAGGAGATCCTGGCTCCTCCATCTTCATTCCTTCCCATCAGACATTTACACATATTGATAAAATCTCCCGGAAAAGACTTCACTTCTCCAGGCTGAAAAGTTGCAGCTCTCTCAGGATCTTGGTATGGAAATTATGAAGAGAGGCTAACTCCTGACTGGACCAGAACATATAATTTAGAAAGGCAGCTGTTGTGGTTGTAAATGCTTCTGAGGACAGAGAATCAGGTCACAATAGAAGACATTTGCCGAAAAGAATACCAGATCTTCTTCAACTAATTACAAGCTTTGATGGGATAAAGATCATATCTAATGTGCTAACATTAGATCCCTTATAGAATACATCATGCTGCCCTGTACCCAATAAGTCATGCAAGCAGGAACATCTATGTAAATGAAAGAACTTTTTGTCAGAAAGAAAAGATTCGCTGCTTCTTACTGCTAGGCCTCAACTTCTATTTAAATGGATTTCAATACATCTACATTATGAAATCACATTCTAAAAATTCCTCTTTTGAAGGAGCAGTTAGTGTTTTTGATGTGTAGTAAAGTATTGGCATCTCCATTCTCACAATCCTCTTGCCAACTCATGTTTGAAAGTACTGCTTCATGCAATATGTCTCAGCTCAAATAGGGGTTTTTTTGGTCAAAGATGGAAACATAAAAATATAAGACTTCACCTCTGTTGAAAGAACAGTCATAAAAATAGCCTATGGAGAAATAAAGCCAGGGAAGTTTAATATTTAACAAGGCAAGGAATCCTCTGCTCCTCATGTAGCATTTACAAAAATATTTATATTATTTTTTTTTAAATGACCTTTTGTTTTGCTTTGTTTAACAAGCAACTGGAATGAGACTTGGGTGAAGAAACCATTGAGAATGAACAGATTCTTCAGACGCTCCTGCCTCTGAACTTTGCTTACACAAAAATGTTTTGGAAACAAAAACTGTAAAAGTGCTTTCTGACTGCATCACTAGGACACTCACGTATCTGTTTTAAAATCCATTAAAATCACAGAAATCTTTCCACAAATCAATTGGCTTTGATTTAGGCAGTTTATTGAGCCTGATTAACTTCTGATATTGGAAATAAGCTTTGCAAATGCACTATGGACAAACGTAGAGAAAGAACTTTGTGCTGAACTGCTTCAGAGGCTGCAAGCTTGTCCAGCAAACTGTACTCCAACACGTCTTTCTTCAAAAGGTTGCTTCTGGTTTTTAGCAACTTATTTCTGTTGTAACTCATGCTAGAAGACTGAAGAAAGCTTCAAGAATATAACAGAAGCCACCCCTCTGAAACTGGTATTGTTCCTTGTTTGTAAATTGTTCCTTGTTACAAGGGATTAGGCTGAGATAAAGAGTGCACATGGCTTACAGTGTCGGCAGCAGGGCTGACGAAAAAAAAAAAAAGCAAAACCAAGCTTCTTTATGTCCAGTCTGTTGTTTTCCACACTGCTTAACAGAGAAGCACAGCTTGACAACGCATTGCCAGTATTCTGGAAAATTAATCTCTGTTATCGAGAGTTTTTTGGAAACTATCTGGCTGTTATCTGCACGGAAAAGCCCCTAAATCCAACCATCTCATTTCAAAAAAGCACAGAAAACCACAAAGTATCTGCAGGACAACTTTAACACCAGGAGAGAGCACTTTAAACCACTGAATTTGCTAATATGAATTCATCCCATATTGTATACCAGCTTGGCTTTATCAATCATGCAGAAGGTCTAGGCCACGGAAAACATGCTTGGTTACCTCCATTTTTCAAATCTGTGCACGTTTCACAAAGCCATTACCACTGTCAGAAACTGTCATGGATCAGCCCCCACTGAGACACCGCTGAGCACAGAGGCCATCCTCAGAGGTCAAGGTCAAGTCACATCACTGGAGATACAGGGTCCATTCAAGTTATATGAACACGCAAGGAAACTTCATCCATCCTAAACGATCACACAGGATGCTACTAAGTGTGCAGCAACCCCATCAACAAGAACCACCTCTGTGTTGAACCGTAAACCCCAACTACCACGCTTTTCCATGGTGTTTGAAGGGTCTCCTTTCCTTCCTACCTTTAAAACAGCAAGCACAACCAATTGTCTTTACAGATACCATCATGTCAGATACCTGGCCTCTATAGGCTATGGCAATGGAGAAAGAGCCATTTCAGCACTGGCCTTGACAAAGAAAAAAAATAATCTGAGTAGCTTCCATGGGCTTTCAAGAGGCGGGAAGAAGGCATTTAACAAAAAAAAAAGTCTGCCAAGAAAGATACTACAGTTACCACAATTTCCTATTCTAAGTACAGGGAGGCAGGGAGATGGCAACATCTCAGATACCACAAAGTGGTGACTAATGCAAATGTTCATGGTGACTGGCCAACATGCACTGAAAACACGCCAAAGAGCACATGCTGTAAAGAAGACAATGTATGGAGTTTTATGTAGTACAACACTGCTTCTCAGTTAAGGCAGGAGGGAAAAAAAAAGCAAACCCAAAATCCACGAAAGAAAAAAAAAACCCAACACTTTCAGCTAGGAAAAACATGTTGATAAAAACACCATTAAGGTAATACTGAATTCAAGGTATCATTAGCCCCTGCAAAAGATTTCAGGTAGCTACACCTATAATTTTACTAGACCCTGTTTTAGGGAATTATATTTTATAAAAAGTCAGTTTTGAAGTTAATTTTAGCCTAAACTGATCAGTATTTTCAACATACAAAAGATGAAAATTTGCTCTTTTCAAAACAACTAGGTTCTATTTTCTATACACAAGCTAAATCTCTCCTCGAAACAAAAAAAGCCCAGAATATCACCTTAATGATGAAATTACAGCTAGCTCTTCCATCAGGACACTAAAAAAACCCACCACAATGCAGAAAACATTACAAATCCCTCCTTTCAGATAACGGAGATATAATGCAGTGAGCTGAATAACCAGTTCATGCCCACACACTTTTCATTTAAATCTGTACCTTCCAAAACAGCTATTGCAAATGCAAAAGTTTTGGTTTGTTTGTTTGTTTGTTTTTTTTAATTTATCTTAGAGTAATTTATTGGCAAAAATTCTGACCACCCATGGAAATTGTTTATAAAAGATCTTTAAGCTAGTGGTATTTTAACCACTTTAGGTAATGGGATAGAAATTCACATCCATTTGCTGTAACAGAGCATCTTTGACAACTGTACTTGAACCAGAGGACCATAGCGTTAGCATCACTCCTTCCCCACTTTTTTCAAGCAAGCATGTTTCAGAAACTCATTTGGGCCTGATAGAACTCTTGTTAGCTTCTCTTTTCTGGAGAAGCAAATACTCTGTTTTCCCAGCGTCCGCAGTGCAGAACCAAGCAGCCCTGCCCAGCAACCTCCCCGGGGATTTTCATACTGCTTCAGCAGGTGCAGCGATGGCAGAGGGCATATCCCCTTACTTTATTCCCGGAAGACTTTCAGGACACCCAGCCCTCCATTCCCTGCCGAGGGCACAGGGCACGCCGGGTCAGGAGGCAGCATGGCTGAAGAACCCTTATGCCAGGCCACCCTGTCCCCTGCAGAGCCCTCTGGGGAGGGCTGTGCAACCATGTTGGGAGCCAGGGAAAAACAGCAGGGTATGTTTGAGGCAAAAGAGAAGACACACTACCCCACCCATGGTATGTCTCCAAGCTCATGAAGAGGGCTTGCTGTAAGCGTAGAGTCTCTGGGGACTGCCTTGATCCCATCTCTAAAACATTTATAGACTGTCTGGGCCATTTATAAATGCTCCAGTCTCCTTTTTAGTAAGCATAGGTTCAATCCTGCTCTCAGTCAAGTCGACGGAAAATTTCCCATTAACGTTAATGGTCCCGGCTCAAGCCATAAATTCCTCTAGCTCCCTAGCCACTTCTGCTGACCTTTACTTAAACTTCCTCGGATTTGTCATCATTCTTCTGGAAAGCAAGTCCTTCTGTGCTATTTTTCTCTTCACAGTGGTTTCCAAAAATCCCGTCTCTCTTTATTATCTGTGACTTTCATCAATACACTCTCACCTCAACAACAATGATTATGAACTCCACCACTCCTACAAGGATCCTCATGGTATCTGTCTCACTCAACCCGATGCAAGGCCATTACTCACGATACCTAGTTCGTGTCCCTTTGTCAGCCCACATTAAGGACATGATGAGAAATAATGCAGCTGTGGATCTGAAAAACTATTCAGACTGCCACAGTCAACTAAATGGAAACAGCATCTTACCAGCACCCTTTCTCCAGTTACCGTTTTTGAAGTCTTATCTGTAAGGTCTACCTAGTATATCTGGCAAGATCTGCTCTTTGTTAGGTTGATCATACTTGTACATGTTATGAGACATGAGTGCTATGGCAGCATTCAAATACCTCGCAGCACCTCCCACATGTCCACTGCCTGCTCAGAAGCAGAGTAATGTTATGTCCATTTTACACATGGGAAACCAGTAACAATGGCCATATCTTTCCCGTGAGCAGGCTGCAATGCACCACACCGCATGACTGCAACCACATGGTCCAGGGCTTGCACCCGAGCCTGTTCTAGCGTCTGCTGGCTCCTCCCCACCTGGAAAGCAGCCATAGACAAATCTTAATCACCTGGCAAAGTCACTTGAGAAGGCTGCATGGGTCTCCTCACGTCCAAGGCCAGCATCCCAAACAGCTCTTGCCTCACAGGCCAAGTTTCACACTTGGAGCTTAAAAATAAGCCTCCAACCTTGCAGCAGACGTTTGTGAAGCCGCATGAGCTCTGCCCCATTCCTTCCAGACCTCAGCAGAGCAATGGGCTATGGCAAGAGAGGGACACGCCTGCTTCTTCATGCCTTGGGCCCCTCTTTCCCCCTTTAATGATTCAGATCACTCAATCCCAAGAAGCTCCTCAGTTCTTTCAAATTTGAGGGGGATTCTCCCACCTCCACAGAGGAGCAAAATCTCAGCTGCAATGAAATATGCATTACTGTGACACAGACAGAGGAGTCACACCACAGAGAGCAAGTTACTGTTCCTCTTACCTCTCCACAGAGGACTTAGCCCTGCCTTGCTCTTGGTAAGGGCAGTTTCTGGATTGAAGCTACTGGCTTGGCTCAAAGCTCTTGAGAAGTGTTCATCCACTACTGAACTGATGTCGCCCTGGAAGTAAGTGAAAAGGACGCAGCGAGAGTTAAGGTACTCCATCTCGGCAGGCTGGTCTTTCTCATCCTCCTCTTGCTTGCTGGGAAGGGTCACTTCCAGAGACTCCTGCATCTTGTTGTATACAGCTAATTTCTTCTGGGATTAAAAACAAAACAAACAAGAGATGTATCACTGATGGCATTCAGTGCAAGTTCAACATCTGGTTTCCTTGAAGAAAAATAACTGAATACATTGAATATTCATTTTATAATTACAGTTGGAATACAAGGATATTATTCCCGGACATTTCACAAAGAAGAGATTACCAGCGCCACTTAGAGTTTTTACTCCTCACACACAGATAGACCTGCTTCTTAGGCACATTGCACAACCGCAATTTATCGGCAGCAGCTTTCACTCAATACCTTCCAAATAAAATAGGCAGACTCTAACAATTCAGTCCTTGCTCCCACCTGGAAAGGATATTCGCACCAGTAAAGGCTACAGGGGTTAAGTCCAGCCCAGTGGAAGGGTGGCCAAATACACAATGTCGGCACTTCACCCCTCTGGCTGAACACACACCAATTTTTGCCAGCCACACTCCCCCAATTGAGAGCACACGGCCTCTGGGCTCCCCAAATCTACTCGTTGCTTAAGGTGTAAAGATTTGGTGCTTCCCAAAAAATTTTCCACTGTATTGTAAGAGTCCACAAAATACATAAATTCTCACTCACTGCCAAGAATTTTTTTGTCATAAGATAACCAGCTTAAACTGGCGAGTAGGGTTCGTAGGGGGGAGTTGAGGTACTGGGCTTTTTGTTTGATTTTTTGTTGTTTTGTGGTTGGTGTGGGGTTTTTTGCCCCTTTTCCTTTTTTCTTTTTATTTTTTAAGCATCAGCTTCTGGAGAAAAGGACAAAAATTCAAGTCAGAAAAAATTAAACATGTGATCTGGGGGAAGAAGAGGATTGACAAGTCTGCAAACACATGCAAAAAAACCCACCCCAAACCAAAAACACAGAGAAGCATATAAAAAAAATAAAACCCGCACAAGCCATATGTGAACGGCTATTTCAGAATCTTCTCTCTCTCTCAAATCAAACCTAAATGTCAAAATAAATGTGTGTGAAGATCCATTTTGCATGGAACATATTTTTCATATGTTCCACTTTACAACTGTTTTCACAGAAAAAAATTTTCTCCTTGCAACAGTCAAGCTGCAGGAATCAGAGCTTTTAGCAATCTAGCCATTTCCACCACTGACTTTACACACAAGCAGTTTCAGGAACCCCAAAACCAGCTACAGCACATATGTAGAAGTACTTCATAGCTTTTCTATAGAATTACAGTTTGACTTAGCTTTTATGGTTTGCTTGGCAACACTTTAGCGCCATCAGAATCTCTTTAAGTTTACGGCTTTTTTCCCTATTTCCAAAATTGTTCTGAAGAAAACGTTAAACAACTACACAGTCTATAAATTTCCATTTATGCAATAAACAGGCTTGTCTGATTTAGAAATAATTGAAAGTCATTTTCCGATCTTGTATACCATCAATATACTTACATTCAGTGCTCTCTAAAATCATATAAACTGATATAAATTCTCCCATTACGATACAAAACAGATACTCTGGGGGTAATTCTTAACTATGAATGGTTATGAAGAAATTAAATGTAAGAAAGAGTTATTGACAAGTGGAACTGAAACCTATAATACTAAAAACTCATAGAAATCCAGCAATGTGTCTGACATTATAGTTGGTTAACTGGTAAACATAGAACAGCTCAGTAATACCTTTAATTCTGATGTCGTCACACAAACTGCAATGAGGGTAGTAGTAATTTTATTTGACAGTTTAGGATATCTAGACATGGTCCAGAATTCAAGTAATCTGTGCTTCACAAAGCAAGTTATATTGTTGTTCTGCTTAGCATAATACTACTTATTTAGACATATGTTTTTATTCCCAAATCCTATACTATATGAACAAAAACTGCGAGATTCACTTAAAAAAAAAAGAAAGAAAGAACCAAAGATGGAAACAGCAAATTAAACCATTTTAATAGAAATTAATCGCTAAAAGGAAACAAGGAAACATAGTCTGAAGCTCTGAAACTAATTTTTGCAAATGCAGAACTTAAGGTGACCCATACTTTTTTGTAAATGTTTTGTGCCTTCTGTAAACAAACAAAGAAAAAGTCTCCTAATATTTGTTCCTGAAATACTTACTAATATATCACCCAGTGAGCTTCATGGTTTTGCCTAAGTACTTATGGAATGAGGAAATGTTAGTAAGACAGAAATGGTTATAACAATATTGCATATGCAGGAGATATATGCATTAGAAATCTGTAACACCTCTACCTCAGTGACTTGATCATTCTTAAAGGTGCGCCATAACCCAGGTCCTCTTAAAAATGCAAGAAAACTGGTTGGGGAGGGTGCTTTTTTCATTTATGGTTTTGGTTCAGTTTTGGTTTTTACATGGAGACAAAATACGAAAGAGATCTTTTACAGAAGTCTAAATAGATATTGATATATTATGACATCTCAGGTGCAGTATATAAGCCATACCTTGAATACACGCAACACATTTAAAAGTTAACTTCCATCATTATAAGTACACTATTCATAGTTATACTGTGAGTATGCAAATACAGATATAAGCACGCAATTATGTACAGAAACACATCGTTTAATACAGCCCCTGGCTTGACTTGGTTATCAGGAAGGAAGTCTTTCAATGTTCCTATACAGAGACTGGAGCTCAGGAAATTAAAACTTATCTCCAGAGTCGCTTCTCTGTGCAGGAATGTTCCCCTTCCACAGCCTAAGAATCTAATTCATTTTCCATTTCAACTCTCTTCCCTCCCCTCCAGTCCATGGACAGTCATTACAAGATATTCTGAGCACTTGTTAGTTTTGAAAATACCAAATCTGACTATTTTTTTTATGTTAAAAAAAAAAAAAAGATGGTAGTACTGATGGACAAATACAAGGCCTTGTGTATTAACTGAAGTTATTTCCAGTGAAAAGTTGTGTTTTGTGGTGAGTTTTTTGCAAAGGATGAGAGTTCTAAATTAAAAGATTTTTCAAAACTGCATCAAGCCTGTGATCAGATGCAGATCTATTTAATTTGTATTTCAGCCTGTAATAACAGGACTCTAAGTAAGAGACTACAGTAAGATAAAGTGACTCAAGACGTTTTCCTTGTATGCAATGTAAATACTTCCTTTCCATTGTATATATCCTTTTATAACGTTTTTTCTCCCCCTAACTCCCTCGAAATATCCTGCCTGCACACAAATTCTCTCTTACTTGTTCTGACCTTAACAGCAATCTTCTCATAGCATTGTGACTGCACTTGCGTGAGTTGGAAAAGGATGCGAGATCGTCAACTGCTAAATGAATTTGTCCCACCATGATGTAGGGATGATGGGGGGCAGGGGGAGTAAAAACAGGTTAGGTTTCTGACAACTGATCTGGGCTAGCCAAGTTTCACTTGCACTTTTTTCATCCAAACAGTTCTGTAATATATTTAAACAAGTAAGATCTGGAAGATCTTTCCAAAGAGTATTTTCTGACCAAACACAATGTTATTTCTTCCCTACGTTTAGAGCTCCAATACTTTCATACATTCATGAATTCCACTTCTCTCTTCCTCAAAAACTAGAGACTGAGATTAAGCAGCCTCTGAAAAACAACACAAAACAAACACACAGAATCTCATTTTGGCCAAGTCCCAGAATACAGAATTAAAAGTCAGCTTAGCGTACTGGGAAATAGGGAAATCCAATGTCTATAGCACCTGATGCCAGCTTAGAGAATAGACCTAAGTTCATGGCTGAAGGAGGAATGGTACAGCCTCTGGGTAAATAATGCTGTACAGCACAGGCTGCATTCAGCTGAAACTAACATTATTTTTGTTATTTCATGTATTCACGAACAAGCTTTTCCAAAGAGAATTTAAGCTCTTACTGCAAGTTGTCTAACAAAAGGAAACTAAAAGTCACTAGCAAATCACCACTAATATGGCAATATTAAAGAGAAGGTTTATACTGGATAAGCATCCCTGTCTTCCGGAGGAAAAATGACTACTTTTAGACCAAGAAAGCATGTGGTCCAAAAATCTCACCAAAAAAAAAAAACATCTTGAAGATGTCTGTTATTTTGTTACATACCCTATACAGAACCAAGCAAAATGGTTCTCATACAGTAAAATTCTGGCCACATTAAAGCCAATGGCCAAAGTCCAACTGACTTCAAGGGTACTAGATCTCACCCAGGGTGTCTGGTCAAAATGTCAGAACTTTTTACAAATTGAAAAAAAATTCACTTCCAGCTGAAACCAGCTTGTAGGCAGCAAAAACAAACAAACAAACAACAAAGCATGGTTGAGAAGGGAGAAAGTTTCAGTTTAGACAGGTTTGAATTGAAAGTTCAGATCAGCTCTTATTTTATATATAAGCTGGTTGCCTATTCCTACAACTTATTATCTCCATACATGCCATCATACAGCATATGGTCCTTTATGTTCCCAGGCATGAAAGTCTGGTGTGCCTGTGGCCACCTGTTACAGATTTTCCATTATGAGGGAAAGAACAAGAACCAAAAATAAAGAATAACTACACTGAGGAAACACTATATGACCCTATCCTGAGAAAAAGGCTGTCATTTGACATAAGCTTCTGAGAAGGAATTTCAGCAACAAACTCGAGGCAAATCACGGACAGTCCTCCACTTGTGGAGCTGTCTGCCAAGCAGGCTCCTATTGATAACACAGAAAGTATTCAAGGAAGAAGACAATTTCAAGCAATCAGAGCATGGAATGTTGGGCCTAAAAGCGGTATTTACTGCATGCCCTGAAAACATGAAATGCTAACTTCTACTCTCGCAAATGAGCAAGCTGAGAGCAAAGCCACACGCTTGCTTTGGGGTGAGCCGCCAATCTGCAGCAGTAGAGCCTGGAGCTCCTGCTATGTTCTGCTGATGGAGGGTAGAGGTGGGAGAAGAAATAGTTTATACATCTTTGGCTGCACATCACAAACAGAGGTGTGCCATTCAAGTTTAAAGCTCTATTTTTGTTAGAGAAAGATCAGACAGAATTTGGTCCCAATCTGAATGACAAAGCAAGGGAAGCTAATTTTTTTTACATCAGCAGTGTCTTGTGGGATTAAACAAAACAAAACACACCAAAAAAACCCAAACACGGGTCAAGACTTAATCCTGTAATTCTGTGAGTAGCTTTTAAAGGTGAGTTATATAGGTCTGACCTAGTTTCCAGTGAAGTCAGTGGCAGGGCAACCACCAGGATTCAGAAGAGGCCTCGAGAAAGCATCTGAACTACAAAAACTAAATGTGAAGCTATCTTCTGCTGTTATCTGCTGTGTTAGATACTGCAGGCTGCCACGCAGTATCAGCAGTGTAATAAGCCCATCCTCAAAGTTGTGAGCACGTGATACAAAGAACTTTAATGAAAAAATAAGTTACAGTACGTGAATTACAGTTTAGCTACAGCCAGCCGACACAACGTTAAACACGACTTGTTCTTGTCTGCAATGTTGTTAGTTTGGAAGGAAGAGTTGAGTTAGTGACCTAATTTGCTAATGGAGACAAGCCCCTATCTGGAAAAAGTCTGTCTACAGCACTGCCAGCAGTTAAGTCTGACTTGAGCATATCACAACTCTTTATGCAAGACTTGATTTAGCAAGGATGGTGTTGGCTTAGCCTGCTACATCTACATACCATGGAGAAATTCCAAAACTACCATTTACTGTAACTTCCCATTTCAAAGGTCTTAAGATCAGCCGTTAGAGAGCCAGGGTGAATCCTACCTGAGCCTCAGCTCTGCAGCTTGCTACAGCTGTACTGACAGGGCACAGCGAGCCGGCACGGCGTGTCTTGGGCGGCAAGAATACAATGGGATTCTTCACCGATTATGTGTTTCCAGAGTCTCTTCGAATGAGCAGCTCCGTTACACCCATTCCTCACCCAACCCATAGGAAAGCCAAAACTCACTACTACAGCAGCACAGCCCTCCCCAGGAAAGCAGACGATGAAGAGGGTTTTAATTTTGTCCTTCTGCAGGGCTCTATGCTCGTGCAGGCACGGCTCCTCACCACGCACAGGAACGTGTTCTTATTGCAACACCGGCACACGCTCGCTCTGCCTTTTGGCAAAGGAATATGGAAACCCCGATTTATCTGTAGAATTAGGGCCCCACCCCGTTTTGATCAGTTCCTTCTGGCACTGTGTGAGCAAGTATATATCCATACTCCACTTACTTCCCTCCAGCAAACACCCTGGACTTCAGCAATCTCAAAGATCTAAGGTGTTAAGCCTCCACTGCCATTAATATTCAGTAGGAATTCAGGCTTCAGTCCATTAAGCTCTTTTGAAAAAAATCCTATCTAACTTAATTCGCCAGCAAGTCCTTTCTTGGCTATGGATTGCTGAAAGCTAAGCTTCCAGAAATTCTGCATTGCTGTGCAAGGCCAAAATCAGTTCTGCACTGATTTTAAGGGAATGAAAACTAGGGATACAGAAATGTGGGAATAACTTCAGAGAGGGGCGACTTTAAAAAGTCACAATGGACCATCCCCTTAAAAAAAAAAGGCAGGGGAGTTGGACTAGATGATCTCTACAGTCCCTTCCAACTCTAAAAAAAAAATTCAGTGAAATTCAGTGAAAAAAGTCACACCTGCACAACCCACGTGCATGCTAGCCCATCATTTAAAAGCAATCCAAGATCTGCTATTTTGGTATTTTAAAAAGAAAAAAAAATAGAAAAGGAGACATCCATTCAAACCCCTTTCACTGCAGAGCAGATTCAATGCCAGCCACTTGCTGGAGACACTTCTCCTGACCCACATACACAGCACACGACCTATAGAAACACATTGAGCTTACATCTCCAAAGAGACACTGTGGCCCAGAACTTGAGCCTATACATCTGCAACAGCAGCTGCACAGCTAAGGAGCTTTCTTTGCTCTTTAAAGGATACAGAACCGATACTGAAAATTGGCATAACCAATTACATGTTTGTGACAGATTTGTTATAAATACCTTACGAAGATGCACCATTTAGTTAGGATAACGCACCTACATCTTGTTGCACTGAGAAGGAAAGGAAAGCCAACAGAAACATAGCACAGAGGAACTTTCTCTCTCAAGAAACAAAACATTTTACTGGGTACCAAAAGACAACAGAGTAGTAAAATGACACTGATAAACGCTTCATTGGAGTCCTCGGATATTTTAAGAGTGAGCTCCACTTTATCAGCTTCGATGTAGAGCTTTATTTTTAAGATATCCCGCTAATTCGTCTTCCCTCACTGTTATTTTTAAACCACAGCTTTCATTCAAGCAAAGAACATTTTTTAAAATGGTCATCATTCTCATGGAGAGCACAGGAGCGTTTTACATGTTGAACACATGTGTAAGAAGAAACAAAAAAAACCACCCTGGCAACAGATTCTTCATCCTTCTTCCTTATGCTCTTTACCAGTTGATTAAATGTCCCTGACAGGACAATTCTGAAGAAACAGAGACTTGCGAAATGTCATACAATAAATCTTTGCACTACAACTACAGATGCACGAGGAGTTCATTCTATGTCCACTTTAAAAAAAAAAAAACTTAAAAAGCATTGGATTCAGAGAAAATACATAAAATGCTCCAAAGTTGAAAGAGAGGATGCAACATTCCAGGTTCAGCAACAACAGCTTGGTTTTCCAGTCTGACATTTGACTAGTTTATGAAGACCCTCCAGCTCAAATATTTCTGGAAAATCGGTACAAGCAGGATTAACTAAACCAAATTGTCAATAAGGTGTAGGACAGCAAGGTTTAGAATGTTTTTCGGTGGTAACGGGATGTATTGTGCTGGCCACAACTCATGAGCTGCATCGGCTCAACAGAGTTATTTATGTTTCTTGCCTTATCTATCTCCACTTTTTTAAAATATCATAACGCACAATAATCAGTTTATTTAAAACAAAGTTTCAAGAAACTTTGGTGTTCATTAGGGTGCCTCTGGGACATTTCATATATGGTGCTGCTTTGAGCTGGTAGAGAAACTTCATGATTCTGTTTAAAAATAAAAAGCAACTGCACTAGAATATGACACAGCTGCTAATGATCATTTAATAGATCTTCACGTACTATGTGTTCTACACTCCAGATCTAGAAGAGAAATACAGTCAATCACCTACACAGTTAAATACCAAACAGTTCAAAGTTTCAATTGCAGTTTTCTCCTTCTAGGTTTCTTAATCAAAGAGTCAAGTTATTCAAGATTGTTTATTTATTTTCCCTCCAAATCACGCAGTCTAACAACTGGAGCTCCAGATATTCAAAGTTCATAACTAAAATTACTGAATAGATGCGAGGTTCTGCAAGCTGTGACCTAGAGTGGAGAAAAAATAGTAACGGAGACACACTGCAACAGACAAAAAAAGTTTTCCAGAGCCCGCATTTACAGTGAACAACACGAGCAACCTGGAAAAGTTTGCTGGGCTATCATTGCTGCAAGCGCGCTCTCTCTTCCCAACAATAAAGAAAAAACCCCAATAACACACGATAGGAATTTTAATGTTTTAGCCCGTATTCGTGTCTCCCAGGCAAGTTGATATTAGGGGTCACTTCCCATGTACGGAGAAAACAATCTTCATGGATAATAATGATAAAACCTTATGGAATGCAGCAACAACCAAAAAATGTATTCTCAGATGACTACATTAGGGCCAAGTCAATATTAGTCCCACTTCACCCACGCACTGCATAGTCTAAAAATGCTGTCAGCCTGATAAGAATTTCCTGATTCACTTTTTTTTTTTTTTTTTTTTAAATACATCTGATCACCAAGTTCAGCTGGAAACTCGCCGGAGCCTTCCAGGGGAGTCGGGGCGAGCGGCGCGGCGCGCCCCGTCCGCGGGGAGCAGCGCAGGTCCCCTCCCGCCGACGGGCGGCGGTTCCGCTCGTGTGCGCGGCCGCGACCGCATCGCACCGCACCGCAGCGGCGGAGGGCAAAGGCGCAGTTCTGCGCCGGCAAAGCGGGCGAGCGGGAAGGCTCGTCGAGTAAAGAGGAGAGGGGGGGAAAAGAAGGCAAGAAATAACTTTCTCGCTCTTCCCCGCTCCAGCCGAGGAAGCGAACACGCACCCCCCGCAAGATACAAGAATTTGGGGGGAAAAAATAATTTTCCTTTTAAAAAAAGGTCTTACCAGGCTCCGCTGCTCTAGGGCACCCTCACCAGCTCCCCGCATCTCCAAATCAGGCCGGGGGCTGCACGGCGCATCGCTGGCTGGCCGGGACGGAGGTCTCCGCCCCGGCCAGCCAGCGATGCGCCATGCAGCCCTCTGAGGCGGAGAGGGGGGGCTCCCCAAAAAGCCCCCTCACCCCCCAGCCTCCCCCCGCACAACCCTTCCCTCCTCCGCGGCTCACCTGCGGGCAGCCCGCCGCGGGCGCGGGCGGGGCGCCGGCCAGATATCGGGGTGCCCCGCACGCCGCCGGGGCGGGGGGCTGCTGCATGGCCACGTCTGAGCAGCTCATGGCTGCGGACTCCCCGCACCGCCACCACCGCCGCCTTCTTCTTCTTCCTCCTCCTCCTTCTTCTTCTCCGTGGCCGCCGCCGCCTCCTTCTTCTTCTCCCTCTCCTCCGCACAGGGCGGCCGCGGCGGGGCGCCGCGCAGCCCCGGCTGCCAGCGCATCTTCGGCGTCCGCCGCGCCCCG
>JAOXNO010000001.1:99962864-99990815 GCA_028565335.1 Limnodromus scolopaceus | reverse complement strand
GGTGTCCCTGCCCATGGCAGGGGGGTTGGAACTCGATGATCTTTAAGGTCCCTTCCAACTCTAACCATTCTATGATTTCAAAGTGAGATAGAAAATTGTCACCTCAGGCAAGGCACATTTGAGGCAAACACACCAGATGGGCTAAGGACACTGGCATAGCTACTGTAGCTCAGTATGAATAAACAACTTAATTCTCCAAGTGTATCAGTACCACAGTTCACATGAGCACCATCAGTTTTGATGAGGGTTTGAGGTTTCGTGGTTGTTGGTTTTGGTGGGTTTTTTTTTTTATTTTTTTAGCATGCAGCAATAAATTAAAGAATCAGGAAGTAGTTAACAACAGTAAAGCTAAGCTAGGCCCCTTGAATGGCACACTACAGTTTATTTCAGAGGTATCTTTACAATTTCAGTCAAGTATACTGGGGAGTCTTTTTGGAGAAACGCAGTCTCAAAGACTAATTTTGTGAGGAAGTACTAACTGCCTTCCAAATAAGAGACGGCTGCACCACGGCAGTATGAGCTATGCTCTTTTACCGTAAAGCAGTTTGTTCTTTGCAGGCCTCTCTCAGAGATATCAAACACCAACATTTTTGATTGTTATTGCCCTCACATCCCAGCCCAAACAAGCAAGCAGCAAAGAGATGTTGCTCACCTGTTCTTGAAATTCTTAGAGAGAAACCCCAAGAAGCAACGGGAGCAGGATGCACGGGCAGCAATGGAGAAATATTTCCTCTCCTGGGCCAAGGAGCACAGCAACACCCCTCACTGACGGCATTTTCCTTGGAAGGAGAATAGAAGTCTGTTTGTCTCCTCTGTCCTTACACCTAGCCCCCGGGGTCCAACTTTGCTGCCATAACTCCCAGTTAGAGGTGGCAAAGTCCTGAAGGCAACTTTTTCTCCCATCAATGGCATCTGCATATTCCCAATCAGGGAATGCTTTAATAAGCAGCAGCAGCATCTGAAAAAGGCGGGCTGCAGAGCCCTAATTAAATGGCAACTGACATATCGCTTTTCAAACTAAACATCCAAGTGGGATGCTCAATCTAGTGCTCACGGTTTGTAAACAACTGAACAGAGAGCTCCATAGAGCAGCCCCACACACTTCCACAATGAAATGCTGCAGAGGCTCCCTTTGCCCTTGTAACAAATGGTCTAATGATTCTCAGGAGGAGGAAATGAGGCTGATTTGTAGCCTCTCTTCAAGAGGCTAACCCGGTTAAGTAAGAGTTCTTAATTGCCTGCTCTTTATTATTTAATGCATAAGAAAGTTAAAAAAAATCCTTAGGGCCAGATCCCAAAAAGGTATTTAGTTATCTAAGCAGGCACCTAGGCAGAATTTAGCTGCAATTACAAACAGTGATACTAAAAACCTCTGCTCAGCTGCTGCCCAGCTCTGAAGGCTCTTAAAGCTAAGTAGGTACCTATTTCAGTTTTAAAGTTCTCCAGGTGCCTAGCATTCGGCTTCTGCACGTGCCAAGAAACACTTCATTCCTGACAGTGCCGAAGAGGCTCGTGCTGGCCCAGGGCTGAGCCACTCAAGAGCCAGGAGAAACCTGAGAGGTTTCAGCCGCGACAAATGTTTGCCTGCTGGACAGAAGCATTTGAAAGCCTACCTATAGGTCTTGAATGGGTTCTAAATAAAGTCAGCCTAATTATAAATTATAATGTGGCAGGCAAACAGGCCCTCTCAAAGACATGTCACAGATCTGGCAGTTACGCCACGGGAGGCAGCACAGCAGAGGGGCAGTCCTAATGCTTGCACAAATGCTCAGAGCTGCAAATTATGAAGGACAAATGAGCCAGATACCTCACCTATAGCAAGAATCACGTGTTTTAAATCCCTGCATCTCCTCCCTTCAGTCCAAAGTATAAAAACTAACCCTTTAAATGAGTTGCACCCTTTAACTGAGTCAGCCTAACCTTTGAAGCTCCTCAGCTATGGCCTCTGAAAGCAGGGAGGCAGCCCCTGTAGCCTTGCCCCACTTAGAGCCCTGCCAGGAACAAGGATGAGAGAGAGGCGGGGAGCACTTCATCTGCTTTACTTGCACATCCCATCAGTGGTTTATACATAGATCATTTGAAAAACCTTGCTTTTCCAAGGAATGGCATTTGCACCATGCAATTTAGATATCATTTTAAAAAAAAGTTAGTTGTTCTCTTTTGCTGCGTATAGTCTTACTGTCATTGATATCTGCTTGAGCGGGATGGGGCTCTCTCAGGAGAGCGTTTGGGACTAAGCTATGTTCCACATACAACATCGAATAAGATTTATTGCCATATTTCATTAGTTTGCTGTGAACTCAGGTAGTGCTCTAATGGAACAATGAGATAGACCCTTGACTTGGTAAATACAGAGTCAGAAGAAAAAAGGCTTATGTAAGAGCTTATAAAAACAAGAGGGTTCAGAAATCAGGCAGCTGCTCTGCTCTATTCTTGATTCCCTTCATTGTGCCTCAGGATGGACAGACATCAGACTGCCAGATCTTTTCATGTATTATTGTATTTTGTACAGTTTGGGCATAATGGAGAAAAATGGCAAAGATGAAATAGAAGCCTTAAGTTTTCTGTTCATCTTCTGACACTTTAAATCACTTCACAGAATCACAGAATCTTCATGGTTAGAAGGGACCTTTGAGATCATGGAGTCCAACCACAAAAAAACCCAAAAAAACAAACAACCACAAAACAAAAACAAAAAAGCCCCCAAACAAACAAACAAAACCACCCACAAACAGACACAAACCAACAATCCCGGGCACTAGAGCATGCCCTGAAGTGCCATGTCTACACATTTCTTAAATATCTCCAGGGATGGCGACTCCACCACCTCCCTGGGCAGGCTGTTCCAGTGCCTGACCACTCTCTCAGTGAGGTAATTTTTCCTAATATCTAATCTAATCCTCCCCTGCCGCAACTTTAGACCATTTCCTCTGGTCCTGTCATTATTCACTTGGGAGAAGAGGCCAACACCCACCTCTCTACAACCTCCTTTCAGGTAGTTGTAGAGGGCAATGAGGTCTCCCCTCAGCCTCCTGTTCTCCAAACTAAATATGCCCAGTTCCCTCAGCCTCTCCTCATATGACTTGTTCTCTTCGTGTGACATTGCCCTCCTGGGAGATTTGATTACTTTTAAAATTAATGCTGTGTAAGAAAAAAATGTCCCTTAGGCGTATTGCAATATTTATAAAGGTAATTGTTCTTTCCTCAGAATATTTAACCTTGGCAGAGATATTCCACGTATTCTGAATAGCATCTCTATAGCAAAACAATATCAAAATAGATGTTAAGGGCCAGGAGTACTTCCCACCTCTGTTTCACTTGCTGTCACGATCAGTGCCTGGAGATCACGCCAGGACATTGGAAAAACGGCCTAATGCTCCATGATGAAAACTAGTTGAAAAAAAAGCATGTTTGGCATGAGGTTTCTGCCTTTCTGGAGTGAAGGTATTGCTCCCAGAGCTCTAGAGAAAAGGTGATACAAATCTATACAGAAGATGGAACTTTCTGCAGATAAAAAGGGAACAACCTCCCCCAGAGTCCCCACAAATTTCAATATTGCTTCTATCAGATGCAAGGGATTGCTTTCCCCAAAACACACACAGCAACATGTATAGCTATTTTAGTAATTGAACCAACTCTTTCCCTTCACACCTACACCTCTCTGAAGAGAATATAAACATTAGCATGCACAGCTGGAAGGTGCTCAGATATTACAGTAGTTTTTTCTGTTGCTATATGTAAGGAATAGAGTTGGTGTTCTATGCTATTAACAGCAATAGCATTTTTGATGTGCAAAAAAGAATGAAGTCGTTACATGCATTCATGGTTTTCCCTCTCAAAAAACAAAAGCTGAGTGCACAAAGTGAATTTTAAGTTAATCAAATCAGAAAGTTAAGCCATTGCATAAGCATCAACACACACCAACACGTCACTTACTAACTGTATCACTATACATTATGCTTTTGATATTGTCCAAATGCCAACCTGAGTAAGGTTTTGTTGACTTTCTCTGTTTAGAGCAAAGAGCCTTAAAAGGATGTTAGAATTAAAACTTATTAAGAGTGTGTATTTTTCATAGAGAATTCCTGAGTTGGTAACCCTGGTTCTTCCTAGAGGTATTCCATTTCAATGGAACTTCTTTTCTGTAACGAGCATAGAAAACACATCACAAGAAGAAAATGTCTCGTCAAATTGCACGCATCAATTTTTAAGAGATGGTAATGGTTGGGAATGCTGCCTTACTCATCCTGCAAAACATTAGGGGCAACACAGCTTACTGGGTAATTAATTAGCTTGATACAGGTACTTGAAGGAGAAAAAGAGCATGCACAGAAGGACACTCAGTGCTCAGAGGCCATCAAAGCAAGACTTGCAACCACTCTCCATTTACACTGTGGTCACAGCCCTTCTGTTAAACAACTGAACTAAATGATCACTGTGTTGGCTGGGATTCAGAGACGCGAATCTATAGGTTACTTGCTTCACTCCAAAAACAAGGGTAAAGAGAGGCTCTGGGGAGAGTAGATGACTGAAGCATATAGGCAGCAACTGTGCTACCCTTCCATGCTGACATAAGGGGAGGATGTGAAATGCAGCAGGATTCCCATTTTTGGCAGTCCAACACTTTGGCTTGGTGCTGCCAGTTACTTTACTTTTTGTTAACTTTAATTAGATGGTCTCAAAATCACATGACATTTCCAAAAGGGTTTTGTGATTTGTTTCTTGTTCTCTGACCTATGGTTACTTTCATGGGTTATGGTAGTCAAGATGATGAGGGACTTGGGATACAGTCATTAATTCTTCATAAATAAAATTTATATGAAAACCTGTTTGTTAATCATGCTAATTCAAGATTTTACTTTTCTGTTTCACAGGGTTCCTATTTTTAAACACAGTTCAGGTACACTGTGCTATTAGATACACCAGTTGTACATCTCCTAGGCAGCAAGATCTAGTGCACACAAGTAAGAGGATTCATTTATGTCTCTCAGGAGTCTTCCTGGTGTAATGTCTGCCGAAGCAAATGGAGAGGGATTGCAGAACTGCACCTTTAATTCATTTATATGCTTTAGATCTCTGAGACACTGATCAATCATTCTTCTCCAAAATTTCCACTTATTCTCTGGTGGTAAATCTATCAGCAGGGAACCAGATAAAGTACAGATTTTGAAAATGAAGAAAATGCCACCAGCATCATCAGGAGAGAATCTGGAACAAAAATGAGAACATATCTCTGTCAAGAACAACAGGCTTATTATGGAAAGAAGTCCATCAGAAAAACTCTCTCTCAGGCTTCAAGAATTTGCAAATAAACCTATCTTGTTAAAAAAAATGAAAATCACATTTAGTTATATATAGACATGCTAATATGCTTTATAAGAAGCTGTTGGGTTTTGCTGCTGTAATATCGAGTTGTCTCCACTAGATGGACGTCATTTTCTAGAAGTTGCAAAGTTTGGTTCTGGGCTGGGCTTGGCAGCTCAATTTATCAACTCTATAAAGTGCTCTTTCTTATCTGGTTAACACTTAACAGAGACTTGAGTAGTGACAGCTGAATATAATCATCTCCACTGATGATCTGATATGTCCATTCCCACATTGCCATTGTCTTAGCAAACACACACATTGACTGATACTGTTCCTGGAAGGCTGCCCACAAGGTATAAACTGTTGGTTATTTTCTCTATTTTAATAACCCGATTATAATAAAGTGCTATTTTTGCTCTATTGCAATCAAAACTCACAAGTTGATGTGCCTTTAAAGTCATAACTTTAAAACGATTTAAAAAAATTGACTTTGAGATATAAGAATGAGCATATCAGGATTTCTTGTCAGACTTTGGGCTTCTGAGCTTTTGAATTCATTCTGGTTTTACGCTGCCTTGGTTTTGCCTTTTTTCTGTTTGGACTGTTTTCTTTTTTTCTCAATAATTAAGAGAACAAAATTTCGTTTGCATTTTAAATGAAAGGTAATGAATGTAAAAAATAATAATCACACGACTCAAAGAATAGATTTGGAAATCCAGCAAATATTGTGTGGTTTGCAATAAGAATAACAAGTTTTGGCAAAACTGGAAGAAACAAAATTTCGTTTCTTACTGTCTTAGCATCATATTTGGCCTTATACATGCAGGCACTCTGGTATTTACATGGCTTTGCCTGAAACCATACATATTTTTTTAAATCAGACTTATAAAAGTCACTTTTGAATAACCTGCAAAATAAACCCAACAACTTCTGGATCTGAATACCACTTGGCTTCAAAAAAAGGAACTAAACTCACCAATGGATTTCTCCAAGAAATCCTGGAACATACTGACCCTCTGAATGAGGCATTTTGCAACAGCAGCGTGGAACTGCAAGGCAGGCTCAAACAATGAACTAGTATATTAACATGTAGAAAACTGCAGGATCATAGATGTGATAAATTCAGTTTATGAGATCACCCAGCAGTTTTTTACATAACTGCTGTTTCCACTTCAAGGATCAGGTTCTGGTTTAAATCAACAAAATGCTTGATTTAGCCAGAAATACACAAGATCTTGTCAATCAAAGATGTGACTCACAGTATGAGCTGCCACTGTGTATGAATTAGCTGAATATCATGTTAATTAACACTACAGAGCACTACTTACTTGAAGAGAAACCGTTTCTAGCACGGCAGCCTGGTGCTAGCCAGCCAGACAGCTGGCTGGTATTTCTGCCCTGGTTCAGCCAGCAAGCCGGAGAGGGAAGGTAAGGGCCACAGCGAGACCTGTTGGGTTTTGAGGGACAAGAGAGGGAAGTAACAGCACCGTGAAAAGAGGGACCTGAAGTTGTTACATGGGAGGGAATGGGAAAGATCCTAGTAGGAAAGATAAAGGACATAGGGCACAGACCTGTATAAACAAACATCATTATCCTGTCTGTGGAACAATTCATTAGTGAACAAATCTGCATTGACCATCTTTTTCCAAAAACACAACCAAGTGAAAGAAGCTTTGATAAAAAGCCATTTGTGTAGCTTGCAGAGGAAATACAGATACAGTGCATGTAAATTAGTATTTCTAGACCACTGCCATACAAACAGCCGTTTCAATCAATAAGCTTCTGAAAGACAAACATACATTAAAAAATGAATTAACCTCGAGGCTGCAAAATTTTAATAAAAATAGATCTTAAAAAGATGAAGGGCTATGTTTCTAAAACCCATGAAATTAAATTGTTTTTATACATCCTTTTTCTTCCTATAGCCTAACTTCTGAATAATATTTTCATTTTAATTGCATCAGCAGTTTTGTAGTGTTCTTCAGAGTAAATCTTTCATAACTCAGGCTAGCCATGAATAATTTTGTTTCTCAAATCAAAACCTAGACTATTTTAACTGGGTAATATGACCACTGTTCCCCAAGGGAAATAAAAATACTGCTCCTGACTGTAGTCCAGAGTCATACTGAATGACTCCTTTCCATGCTTTGTGAGAGGCAGTTGCTCATCACAGAAGAAGAAAGTCAGGTGATGACCCTAACCCACAGAGATCAGTAGAGCCATGGAGTAAGTCATACTGACTCCTCAGACACCACACCAGTAGTTTCCTAAGTCAAACCTGTATTTCTCTGGGAGCACAGGAACTACAAGCATCACAGAAACGGAAGCTAGTAAAGTATCCCTCTATGACCAGCTACAGGAGACACCTGAAAATTGTTTGATTTCAGCCTTGATGGGACAGCTGGAATTGCAGGAAGAGCCAGAGTTCAAGAATGAGGCTGTGCTTTCTTGGATGTTGGTAGCTAAAGCTACTTCAAGTGAAATAGGCTTAACCCATCAAATGTGATCATAAACCAGACCCTTAAAGTATCAAAAATATGTGTAAGTTTAATTCTACATTGCAATAAAATTACTTTTTTCTTTTTTTAATGGGGATACCTTTATTACCACACTGGGCTTAAATCAGTTCCTAGTAACATTCATATAAGTTTAAAGAAATCCTACTGAGGGTGAGAGCAGGTGCAGAAGAAAGTATCCTATCTGATTAAAAGTGAGTAATATGGATGCGCCAAATTGCTGGGGAGTAGTTGCCACAGGATAGTCAGTGATATGATATCAATCAGGGTTAGAGCAGAGAAATCTGCAGCGATGACTTACTGATGGAAAGCCAGGGGAAAACACTATGTGTCTCCTAGGCACCTATAACATGGATTTATAAGTACAAAATGAAATGTAAACTACCCAAGTTAGCTGTTATTATTCAGTCATGCCTTCTGTCTATTTATCTACTTTTCTTTTAAGCATATTAATCTATCATTTTCATATTCATTCTGTAACTTGAAGCAAGGTTTCCTTTGAATGATGATTTCATTAGAATTTGTTCTGCCAGGTAGTAATGCCTCCAGAGTTATGTACTACATTAATTCTGTCAAATTGTTTACCTTATTTATATTTTTATTTCAGAAGAATTATGGAACAATATCTATGTGCCGATAAGTAAAGGATGCTATTTTCATGTATTTTTCATACTTTAGATGAAAGTTGAACCTTCAAAATAAAACACAGTTGAAAAAATAGGACTGCTTACCATGCTAACTGAATGAGACTGTAGATTATTAGAAAATAATTACAAAGGTGAGAATTACATTATTTGGATTCAAAAGGAGACTACACTTTGAATTTAAGGAGAACTGAATAAACCCCAGATTGGAGAGTAATTATCACAGAATGACAGAGGTTGGAAAGGACCTCTGGAGATCATCTAGTCCAACTGCCCTGCCAGAACAGGTTCACCTAGAGCAGGTTGCACAGGAACGTGTCCAGGCGGGTTTTGAATGTCTCCAGAGATGGAAACTCCACAACCTCTCTGGGCAGCCTGTTCCAGGGATTTACCCTCAAAGTAAAGAAATTCCTCCTCATGTTTAGATGGAACTTCCTATGTCCAAGTTTGTGCTCGATACCTCTTGTCCTGTCACTTGGCACCACTGAAAAAAGAAATATTTCATGTTATTCTCCTGAATGATCAACTGCTTTGGAAAAATACCCATACCTTATGGAGCTTTCTTCCCCCATTGGAGTGCCAGCTTGAATCTGTCCAGGGGATGAGCTCAGACACTGAAATAAAACCGTTACTGGTACATATGACATCATCTTATGAGGTCTCCAAGTCTGAAAAAAATCAGAGCAAAACACACTAGCTACAGATACATACACACATACTTCAGATATACAATGGTAATCCAATGGTGTTACTGGCAGTTTATGTGAACACTACCAAGACGCCTTTTGTATTAGCTACACTGGGCACCACCAACAGCACCACTGCAACAACATGCTGTTCATCAGGAGTTACAACATTTGCTTCACACCCCCCCCCCCCCCCCCCATTTCTCTCTCAACATATTCACCTAGTGTAAATATTCAGACAGTAGATCATGCCAAGTTCTGTGCTGTCAACCTACCAGATGGTTTTAAACTGCCTAAAGTATGTTCAGGTTAAGTCTGAAGGCAACTTTTTCAGCTGGAGAGCAGGCAGATGTATGCAGTGACCAATTTCCGCAATATCTTAGACCAGAAACTCCCAGCCCACTTCTAAATCCTCAAGTAAGTCCTCACTGCCTTTAGGAGCTCTTGGAAAAGCCAACACTTTCAAAGTACCCTCTGGTGCAAGCTCAACATGCTCCTTACCACAGTTCAGTCATTCCTGCAGTTACATTAAGTTGCTCTCTCCATAAAAGGTAAATTATGACAGAAAAATCATGATAAATCATGTAGTCACTGGAAAATTAAGCAATAGTAACAAATTCAGTTTATCTGCCCCATTAAAGGATCCTCCCATTTGAAAGAGAATACACTCAGTGTAAGCGCTCAAAACAGGCAGGAACATTTGCATTGCCCCAGTGTGAAGTGGAACCCACCCTCCAAAAATGAAAGTGAATTAGACCCTACATGCACCTCTACTTCAGCAAAGAAATTCTTCCAGTTCAATTAGAACAAGAATATACTGTTAATTTTCATGTAGGGACCCCTTGGACCTTGCCAACAGAGGCTGTTGAAAAAATGTGATGAATTACCCTATTCCCTCCTGTACTACAGCCATTCCCCCACCAAAATAGTCCGGGGAAAAAGGCACAATATGGGAGGGAGCAGAATGGGTAATTCCTCATCTTTCTCAGTCCTTTTAGGCTTTCATCAGCATCGTCTGCTGTCATTAGTCTCCTCCAGAGAAGAGGGTCCTGGACACCTGGTTAAAGCAGCGGTCATCAGTATACTACAGTGCTGAGCTAAACCCATCTGTTTTTAAAAAAAAAAGTTTCACAATCCTGCATCAAGGCTACTAAGAGAACTCCATACAGAAAAATAATTTGGTATTGCTATGAAGAAGAATGAGCTTGCTTTTAAATTAGCACTGATTGTATATTAACTTCAATTTAAAGTAGGAAACAGAGATGGTGGAATAACTAGAAGCTTGATGAAAATAGGTAATGAGTTTGTGGTTTGTCTGGTCACAGTCAGCATAGCTTAGGTACACGCAGTTAGGCTCCAATTTTGGGCTGTGCTAAATACTGATTAACACCTTTTCATCTCCACTAGTACAAAGCATTGATTTTGTTCTAAGCATACGAACATACTGTGGAAGTGCAGCATGATCTCTGCAACTCATTGTTCCCAATCTCTGCATCATCCCCAGATGACTGACAGATTCAATTCAATCCCAAATTCAATCCCCAAATGAGTGACAAATTCAATTCAGTGGGGAGAACTGTGTAAGTGCTACGTTAATGATGCAATAGAAGAAGATTTTGACCCTGTAATACTTGGGAGCTCTTCCATATATTAAAAATGTGAAGGCCACGGAGGCTCATTCTGACTTTGTGCAAGGCAGTGCGCAGGGTAGGTTTCACCTTGGCAGCACATTGCTTCTTCTGATGCATGGGCATGGAGTAGCACCCTGTAATCTGGGAAGAACCCCATACAATAGCCTCACACTGACATAAACTAGCAAAGCAGTTCAAGACCCTGAATGCAGAAAGCCTCTGAAGGAATTACTGCCAGCACCTTACTTGCTTGAACACTGCAGAACCAGACCCCAGCTAATTGGTTTTTTCGTGTTCTGTCACATCAAGGTTTGTTGCTAGCTAGGGACAGCAGTTTGATTTTTCAGCTCTTACTTCCCTGAGTCCAGGGCATTTAAGAGAAAGCGGTGCCTTGTACAGCTGATCAAATGCAGAAGGTGTAAATGTCACCCAAGAAATTGTCATTTCATTAAGAGTTTCCTCACACTTGTGGAAACAGAACTTGTATTGCTGTTATATTTCTCATGTTCTCTGGCAAAGTAAGGTAATGAATACTGATTTACAATAAATTCAAATCAGCATCCCATGTGTCCTCTCATTTTTTTAGAATATTACACTGTTCAGTGAGTACAATATGAAAAACAAACAGTCCATGGAACAATCAGACCCCTCATTAATAAAAACGTTGTGTCAAGCCTTACTGAACAAGCCTTGATAGGAAAAAAACCCTATTAAAATCCTCTTAGAGTGCTCCAGTGGAGACCACTCAGCAATTACAAACAGTTCTTCTCAGAAGTATTTTACTGGTGGATAGGTTTTCTAGAGGTTGGCATTAGTATTTTTTTTAGTGAGGCAGAGCTAAGGTAAGGGAAATACAGGTGAATATCTTTGTCCTACAGCATTCAGAACCAGAAGTACTCCACTTTTAAGTAGGCCCAGCACTGTGAGATTTGAGAAGATGGCAGCCTGGATTTGAAGGGATGGCAGAGCTTCAGCTGCCTTCTTTCCTTCATGAAAAGGCTGCATTAAAGTAAAGCTAGTTAACTAAACTGATGCCAGAGACTATGTGAGTCCATTTTTTGTGGTAGTTCACTGTGGTTTAGACTCTTAACCAAATCAAAGTACCACTCTTAACCAGAATAAGAATACACAAATCAGTGTTGGTCTTTTTAAATCATTCCTCGGGATCAAAACAACCTTGTATTTAAAAAGACTGGAGGTTTTAAACTCAGCCATTGCAAGACAGTAAAACAAGTAGCAGTGCTGTTATACCCCATAACATGGTAGAAAAGAAGATTATTCCGCCAAATACAAGTGCCATGGGGAAAAATCCTGACCTCACAGTCCACTAGAAACATTAAATTTGCAGAACTTCATAGGAAAATTTTAGAAATGGAAATTTAAAACCCAGTTACCTGGTGTGAGATTCTGTAAACAGCTTCAGTGCAAGAGTTGATGTTTGAGCTCACAGTCTTGACTCCCTTCAGAGGAAGGGATGCAGCTTATCACATCCCATGGTGGGTGGCTGAAATAGTTCAGATGTAATTGAACACTGCTGGGATACAAAGCTATGAGTATGAATAAAAAATACCAAACTTCTGTTAGTTTCAAAATAAACTCTCCTTTCCTTCAAAGTCCTCAACCTTAGCCCAGGTGGAAAAAAAGCCTCAAACTTTGCACTTAATATAGAATTTCTTTAAGAACAAAAAAAAAAGCCAGTAAATTGATGCAGGTCTACAAATTGCTGTATTAAGTCTGCTATACACAACCCACGCACAATAATATAAGAGTAATGTAAAAACATGCATTAGGGATGAAGAAGAATATTAGATCCGTCTCTCCCCCTATGAAAGGATGAGCTGAGAGCTGGTGGTGGGTGAATACTGCTAGAAAAGCAAACACTTCACTATCTGTGGGTGAACATTTCATGAATGCTCTTTATTATAAAGCCCACTGAAAACTTAAAGCTGCTTTTCTGAAGGAGCTGTTGTGTAACTCTGACATCTGGGGTTTTCAGTCGCTGCCCTGTTTGAACTGGTTATGGAACACATTAAACCCAGAAGGATCCACTTCAGCTGTTTACAAACCTTTCCCACACTCCTGCACCATCCCAGCTTTGTCGACAGGCTCCAGTTCAGCGCTGCGGCTGAAGGCTCAAACCTGGCTTTCTTGGATAAGCATTACCATGGGCTGCAGTGCAGAGGAACCCTCAATTAAAATCAGGACTGCTGTTTTCAAAAGTTTAATCCACTACCCTACCTTTGGATCCACACAGACAAGTGGCTGTACCGATAAAAAAGGACCTTTGATTCCACATATATGTAAAGACAAAGCTCTGTATGCCTCTAGCTACATAACTGATATAACTTGCATATGTTCTTGGAACCATACACCATTATTTCTTCTGTTTGTGATTAATTAATATAGTCAGGAATCAGGCAGTGGGTCCACATGTCATGTCAATAGCATTACTTAAAAATTCAAATTAATAAATCAAAAAAAATTATTCCCTCTTTCTGTTCACAGCTCGTAAACACGTCTTGAATTTGCTATTCAAAATAATCGTGACTTTATCTATACAATTTCCCACATATACATAAGGCACTCAAAACAACTCAATACAAATACTCAAGCTTCAGAATTCCTATGGAGTGAACATGCTGTCACACAAGGTGTCATGGATGCCCAGACTGTAGAGATTCAGAAAGCACAACCCAGCTATTAAACCCAAAGACCACCACTTTTGGATGAGAATGAGTTCAAGCTGCAAATCATTGGAGGCTTTGGATAAGTGCTGGGAAAGTAGTATTACAGATATTCCCTCTGCTTATGGTCTACTTTAAGCACCAAGGCAGTTTTGGAAAGAGGAGACTGGATGAAACCCACCAGTGGCCATACCTGTGATTTGACCCACCACTGCCTTTCTTGTCTTGCAGTGTCATATGACATAGATAGAAGTATCACTCTGCTTTGCTGATTTCATGGTTTGTGCAGCTATCCACTACTGGAAAAAGTCAAAGTATTGACAGATTGCATTTATGATAGAAATTACCTTTCATAAAACACTCAAAAAGCTTCCTAATCTTTGTGTAACCGTGGTATTTTAAGCTGAATTTTTCCCTTCCAGACTCACCTTGGGAACTTGTGGAAGTGGAGAGTAGCTTTAGGTTCAAAAAGCAGCTGCACACATTCATGGACAACAGGTCCTAAAATGAATACTAAGAGGAACAGACAGGAATGTTTCCTTGATATCCCTAATCCAAAAATTTTGATTCTGGGGCAGCAGGAAGGGAATGGACAGCAGGATATGGACAGGCTCATGTCTTCTCCCCAAACAGCAATTCTGATTGCCCCAGCCAGAGATACAATGCATGGCTAGTTTGAGCCAGCAGGCAATTTCTTAAATTCTTATCAGCACAGCAATTACAAGAAGGGGACCTGGCTAGCTAAGCTGTTATTGCTTTCTCTAACATGCCTTGAATGCTGAGTAAAGAGAACATGATCAAAGAGATGAACATGGAAGCAAGCAAGCAATCTCAGCCACACACCTCGTGCTGGGAGTACCGCTGTGTTGGTTCAGTCAAGAGACTGTTACTGCTCATAACAGCAGGGGAGAGGCCAGCTTCTCCGACACTTCAAAACCCTTATGGCTGCATTATTTCTTCCTTCTGTTGAGGACAGAGCCATGAGCGCTAGTGCTGCAAGGAGGAGGGTAGATTGGTAGGCCAATGTAGATAGCAGAAAACTCATTAAACTGGCAGTGCTCCCAATTAAGGATCGTCATGGAAGTCATTAACAGGACATCCAGCGCAGAAACAGCAGTTGAAATACAGCACAGCACAAATACAATACAACAGTTCCATGACATGGGCAAGCAAAGATTTGTGACTGTAGAAAAAGAAAACAAAACAAAAAATAAAATAAAATCTAAAGCTAGGTATACAGAGTAGTTCCAGGGAACTACTTCGAGATGCATCTATTTGACTCTTTCTGAAAATTATTTGTATATTGTAATTTTGATTGGCTGTAAGATTCCACAAAGCATAACATGGACATTCATATTGGATAATACAAACAGTTTTAGTGACCAAAGAGGAGTAACAGTGTATAAAAATTTATTACATCAGACTTCACTAATCTCTACTCAATAGAAAAAAATTTGTTTAGGGAAGCAAACTTTTATATTGCTAAAAAATAAATACGTGCAAACAGCTGCCAATGTATAATCATCTAATTAACTAAGACTTAAACTAGTGATAATATGGACAGGAAATGATGCAAATAATTACATCAAAATGTATGAGCATATGGATAATATTGTGCTTTATACAGCAACAATAGACACTTGGACCTGAGAGTCCATCTGCCTTGAACAAAAAGGGTGGACTGCAGCATGAGTAACTCTACTTAAACTGATTTTAATTTAAGTAGGTCAGGTGCTGACAGCTGTGTAGCTACAGCAACATGGATCTTAGCACAGACTGATGGGCTGGAGAGGTACCAAACCTCTCTGGCAGCTGCATTATATTCTGTGCAGTTGAAGCTTTTTTTTTTTAGAGGGACCCAAGCAGCTAGTTCAAAGCTAACTTGGGAAAAGTTACATAAGCAGCAGAGTCCCGCTATGAGTGATGCTTAGTGCTGCTCTACTCATTACTCTCCTGATGCTGGGTAAGAGGACACTTGGAACCAAATAAAAATGCCAGATAAAAGACTTGGAGCCTACAGGCACCAAAACTGCAATACACTCATGGACAAACCCAGGAAGATGAATTAAAATTTAACTGCAGAATTAAAAATATTTATAGCTTTCAACAAAGTCCAAAAGTTTCTGCTTAGCCCACCAACTAAGCACCAGAGCTGACTGATTTCACTTCTATCCATTTGAAGTACTGGGGTTATGCCAGCACAAAGTCAGAATCAGGGGCTTCTTACTGCAGTATCTACATGCTGATAGGATGTTATGAAACCACAATACCATTCCAAAATGGTATACAGCATATTTCCCGGTATAGGAAATATGTTCTACAATAGGCTAATCATTGATAAAAGCCTCTAAGATGTTGCTGTTTTTACCTGTAGAAAAGCTACTAAGAAGAATAACAACCCTGACAGCTGGATTCTTGGGTGATGTGAAGAATGTACAGGTTGCTGTGCTTTTATTACCTAAGCACTAATGGCAATTTCAGAAAAGGAATTCAGGCAAAGTGGCACATAATAGATCAGTTATAAGAGTAATAAGTCACGTTAAAAGTCAGGCAAGTGACTAACATCGACAGGAATATAACCAGTCAGCACTCTGTGGTTTCAAAGAAATCAGCTAATACATTTACTGCATGAAAACAAAGAAGATATCAAAGGATTTGGGGGAACAAATAGCATTTAAATCCTCAAGATCAAGGTCTATCACATCTTATCACTCTCAGTTTTACAGAATCCAAGAAACGTGAAGAAACTTCTTCAGAAGTCAACCAGAACATCAACTGCAGATTCCAGATTAACTCAGGAATCTCGCCTCCCTGTGGTGTGCGTGTGCCTTATTTACCCGATGACAGTGACATGGGTTTCCTGTTTGTGAGGAAGAGAGTACGAGAGTCTGCACCTTGCTTGTCTTACGCCATACAGCAAGCTGTATTTCGATGCAGCTAATCATAACCTAATCAGTGATAATCTAATCATAAGAAAGCATTCTTGTAAAGAAAGGAAGAGTTTCCTACAATGGGACCTTGAAGTCAGACAATGGAATTCCCCATCAAAATGCAACTCTGCTGCTAGTTACCTATAGCAGAAAGAAATGCTGGCTTCACTCTACTATATAAGCATGCTTCTATTTTCTGCTTTGGGAAATTCAACTAGATTTTTCTTAGTCAATTCACAGCTGATTTTTCCAATCCATAAGGACTCATCTGTCCTTTGGGAACACAACACCACAGCTGCCTTTTTATATGGGAAGAAGTATAAAGTAACCAATACTTCTCACATACAGCCCTCTACGGACCGGCTTTTGCAAACACAGGGCCACTTAGGGCCCTAAGTGGCTTCTTTCATGAAATTTGTCTGTGCCCACTATGCAGACATAGCAAATCCTAATTTACTGTGGATACGCTCAGCGCATGCAATACTTTCATGGGTCTGCTGGAATATGCCCGCCTTATGACTGAAGAGATGATTTGCTTTACATGCACAGCAGTTCAGCAGCTAGCTCCCTCCCTGCCCACCTGAAGAGCACCTGAAAAGAAGCTGGGGAGGGGCTACGTTCACCAAACATTCCTCCAGCCTGAGGCCTCCTAGAGCGTAGGTCCTGTACATACTTGTGTGTCTAATGCTCTCCAGTGATAACACATTTAATGCTGTCCTGCCATGCATTAGCTGTTTTGTCAACAGCCCATTTCCAGTTACTGCCCAGTTGACTGCGATTCAGGGCTTGCAATCACCCTCCCTATAGATTCCAGGATGCAATGACAAAATATTCATGCTCTGTCCAGTTTCCTATTCACTTTCACAAACCCCAGAATCATCATCATTGTCATTTATACAGGTAAAAAAATTCCAACCAAAGCAACAGATTTCAGTAAATCTAAAGACAGAATGTTTACTAATGAGATTATAATTCACAGGCAGGATTACCTGGCAGGATTTTTTTTTTTTGTCCTCCGTACCCCTGCCCCTGCTCCGGTTGGGAAGTGGGGAATTCAATTGCTGCAGATAGCCTGGTCTCTAGATTTCAAAGGAAAACCTGCGTGTAAAGGGCTCTGTCAAGAAGTGACACAAGATAAAGAAGATGCAGGAGAATAACAAATGCGGATTTCTAGAAACATGGTGGAAGCTGAGCTTTTTCCCCTGCATTTATTTTAGGACAAACAGTAAGATCCTCTGAGCAAACAGAAACCTTCACTGACGCCAAAGATGCCATTTCCCACATAGATTACATATAAATCATGAAATAAATCCTGAGCTGTTCAAATCATTGTTTTTCACGCTATTTCAAGCATTCATTTATAATACTGCTTATTTAGTGAGTCGGTCTTCATACTTTGTAAATAAAAAGCTTCTATTTAGCTCAGATGAAAATGGACGGGTGGGAGTTACTTGACAAAGTTAAGAGAGTCAAAACCTGTATGGTGACCACTAAAAAACAGTTTGCAGAGTGTGACTGGTGATATGAGCATTCAGACGGGGGCACAAGGGTGGAAGAGGCAGCTCAGAGCTCCATGAAAGGATGGAGACCTGTAGGATGCCAGGCTGCATTACAGGAGCAAGATCATTTTGGCAAGGGTCATCTGATGTGTAATATCTATTGTAATCGTTGTATAGGTATTAAAAGAAAGTCTGTAAGTGCTTAAAGGAAACTATAGTCATTAATATTAACCAGCTAATAAATCGTGCCGGAGACTCTGACTAGGTATTTGATCAAATCATAAAAACTTCTGAAATGGAAGTATAGCACATATTATATGTAGATTTCATTAAAGTACCTGGTACATAGATTCATACCTTTTACATATAAAAACATATTATTCAGTTAATGACAAATGCTAACATGGGGAAGCTTTATGGGTACAATTATTATTGCTATATTGATCATTTTCAACAATAAATTGGTAGCCCACAGCAGCCAGGCCCTTTGGCAGAAAAATGAAAAGGCATAATGCTAAGTTAGAAGACACAATTTCACTCGACAGGGTTATATAGCTCTAGTTTGCTGGGACAAAACTGTACATCTGGACAGGACCACTGATAGCTACTCTTTCATAACTGCTGTGATGGGAAGAGATGCTGCCCTTTTCAAAAGCACAGCCTTATGAGGTGGGATGACAGTGAAACATCTGGTCCACCATTTTGTAAGATCACAGTACATTAACTGAGATGACTAACTCAGTTATGATGTAGAAAGAAATGAAAATTGATGATTCTTTTAAGACCAGGCCATGCAAGTAATGACTGAGCGATTTTAATCTGTAAGCTCTTTATGTTTACATGAAATAAATTGTTCTCTTTCCAGTGATGGGATGTTGCCATGCCAGAAATCCTCACAGCTGGCAATTTCAGTAGAGTTCAAGAATTTAGTGTATACAGACACCACCTTTATCTGCATAGAGGTCCCATACACATCAGAAAGGTAGCATGTGGAAATGTCTTGAAATTGTGTATTCTGTGCTTCTGTGGATATAGAGAATGTCATGGTTCAGAGCTGGTGTTTATTACAGGTTCTATAATTAGAAAACACAGATGTTTTCTTTATGTGTATAATGTAAATTCTACGTAGTGTAAATGCAGTAACAGTGAAGTGAAAGTTTCCAGCACATGATTTTTGTATGCAAATTTTAAGTGTCTGGATACCATTCTGAACATTTAACCATTGTTTTCAAAAATCATCTGTGAAGATAGCTTAGCAAAGCACCTACAAGTAAAGCTGTTTCACTACAGTGCAGTGTATCTCATCCTTTTCATACTGAAAAGATGAAAACGTCATTATTTCTACAGGTTTTCTGTAAAAGTAACATATAAATGCTAAGAAGTAGCCTGTATAATTTGTTTTCATAACTCTGTATATTGAGAGAGAATTCTTGATCTCAATGGATATGGTTAATTGCAAGCTGGGGGAATGTTTCCTTGGTTTTATTGGTCCTGCAGAACATACTAGAGCAGGCTTGGCCCCATAACAACCACACCTTCATTGGCTTCCCAAACAGAGGCGGTTTGCACCCAAGCTGCTCAAACTGTATGTGTCCATACAGGGGTGCTGTGAGGACTCAGCCACGGTACCAGAAGGAGTCAGTAATAGAACAGGACATTCAATCTAATATGGCTGAATTTGAAGCTGGTAACATAAATATCTGGATTGCGCTGTACTATTCCTGCCTTGATATGATTTGCACTTACAAAAGAAGGACCATTGCTGCCTGTAGCCACTGAAGTGTGGCACAGAGATGTCCAAATTAGCTTTAAGTGGAGCAGCTCAGGCACTGTACTGTAGCCATTACAATGCAGGGATCCCAGCTTCTCAGCAGGGTGATTTAACTTGCAAGGGCTCTGCGCTGCTGTCACTGTCAAACAGACATGCCTTAACTATTTCTCTTGAACTTAGCCTCTTTTATATTAATGGATTTCACTGCTTGAGGTATTTTAATTGTGTTCTATTGCCAAAGGCTTTCTGATACCTTGATGATGTTTTATGTAGAAACAGAAGGTTCTGGTTGCTGGAAGACTGAGATGACATCCTGAGTAATTGCACAGCTTAGGAAGATGATATCTGAGCATATGCCTGACAATTTTACATTCACATTTGATAACCTCATAATTTATATGAATAATCTAAAAACACAACAAAAATGCCCCAGTGGCTCTGATGCATTTATTTTTAAAGGCAATTAGCATACAGACTTCCCAACATTCCCAGCTATCTAGCCAGCTTTTAATACAAATGAATTAGATGCTGATAAAGAAAAAAAAACCAGCTTGATGTGGCCGGTCTTACCTGAATTGTCCTTAGCTGGACTATTTTGCTAAGTGAGTTTTCTGTCTCTGTTGAAGCACGGTCAGTCTGTGGCACTGGTAGTATTTGCTGAGGTGAGAATTTCAAGTCATACCTTTTGCATTACTTTAATGCAGACGGCTCCGCAACCTGCTTCACGGGATTGTCCCACACATAGTTGTGCCAGCGCAGCTTGGAAGACAGGGACAATGTCTGTGCCACAGTAGTGGAAACGAGCTGGGGAAGCCAGCTGCCTAACATTGCCTGACATTCTGTACTGAAAAATTAGGGCTACATGAGCACATAACTAGCACAATTCTTAAGGAAGGAGAACATTCAAAATAAAGATTTCGGGGAGGTTATCTTTTGCTGCTTTTTTTTTCATGTTTGGGAGAAAGCTTGGTCTGCAGCATTGCCGTCTTAAACTCTGAAATAGAAGGTAAACCATGAATAAAGTTATGTGGAAAATATTAATTGCAGAGATGCTTTAATTCTCCCTTCCAGCCTTACTATCACCGTTGAGTAAAATGCACTTTCCCTTCATGTATGTTGTGGTCACAACTGTGTAGCTGAGCAGCACTCCCATTTAAATCACGACCTCATCCATCCCTGATACAACTACTATTAATTCATGCAATACAGATATTGCTCTTATTGAAACCTATCTCATACATTCATTATATTTACATTATATGTACAAAGGCAACCACAAAAGCCAAAGGAATGCTGTATGGCAGGCTTGAAATTTTATTATTTACAGAGGTTCTGTCACTATGTAATTTCAGTTTTCACCTCTCAGTAGTTATTGAAGACATTTACATGAGGATATGTACAGATAAGATACTCAGACAGCGGAAAACTGAAAGTCTGGCTCAAGTCAGAACTATATCAGTTTGCACCACCTCAAGATTTGATCCAGGTTTTGTGTTGCTCAAAAGCTTGCTTATTTCTCACTTGAAGTCAGTGTTCACTGTTTGCAACATTACCATGTGCTGCTTTAAAGATAATCTGGTTGCCAGAAACAGTGAAGTATGTCTGCTCGAAAGAAAGAAGCAGCAGGAGCAGAGGAACCCTTAACCCACAAAAGATCGTATTTTTCAGGGAAATATACTTGGTAATTAAAAACAAATGGAAAGATATGATGAAAACAAAGTACGAACAGATCTGGCTGCTTAGTAATAAAATGTTTTCCTGATTGGTTTTTTTTCCCCGCTATTTACCAGCAATTTTAAAGCAAAATTACGTAATTTAAAAAATATTTAGATGGCTACATGAGTTAACGCACTTGAAAGTAGATAACATAGCATAACATGATTTGCTTAGTGAAGAATTAGTGTCAAAAGAATGACAGAAACCACAATATAAAAATTGACATTATAGTGTCAATTAATGTCTGGAGTCTATTATTCTATATTCAGCTAAAAACTACTTTATTTTTCTATTTCTTCCAACATTCAAACACCATATTACACTACTATGCATTTCTCTTTTTTGGCACAAAAAATTAATGAACACCATTAAAATGCACACACAAATGAGTCACAGGTCCCCTAGAAATCATCAATATACTTTAAAGAGTTCTCTTTAGTCTTGCATTTTAAATTAAGTTGCTGTTTTTCTCTGCTTAGAGATTGGGATGACTTTTCACATTCCAAAACTTCTTATGTTTGTCTGAACTATTTTACTAGTATAATCCTTCCTCTGTGTTTTTTTATTATTTCAGTATCTCATTAACAGATTGAAAATTCTGACTATTTTTAAGCAGCTGTGAAGACTATGCCATACGTTTTCCTTAATCTTTTCTACTTTGATATAGAAGTTATTATTTTTGAGAAAAATACTGTGAAATCAATAAATTATCCTGTACTCAATGACACAGCCATCCTGAGGAAGAGGGACTACTTATGAATATCTGAAGCAGTAAAAAGCATGTGATAAGAATTTTTTACATGATTTCCGTCTACCCAATTATTTTTACAACTAAATTCATAAGTGGAAGCACTGACACTTTTAAAAATCATGATTTCTGTAAATCATAGGCTAACTTATCTGCTGATCTACAGAAAACTTGACTAAAGCCTCTGTAGATATATTCAGCTGTATCAAAAGCCACTCACTATTGTCAAAGCCTGTCAATTTTTTGTCATCAGGTGGACTACTTTCTGCTTAAAACTCTGTTCTAGAAGTGCGATCAAGTGCAAAGCACCAGAGGACTTTCCAGCTTTATCTTCTATAAAATGGTCACCAAATGGTCAACTGGTAACAAAAACCTTTGTACTTCATAAGAGGGCTGGAGGGAGTGATGCAACTTTGACCCATATCTGCCCACCTCTTCTGAAACAAAGTCAACTCCTAAAGTGTTATTCCAGTTGTTTAATACACAAATGTATTTTTCTAAAGGAATGCAGGGGAACAAAAGGTAATAAGCAAACTTAAAAAATCTGAATTATTAAATAAAAATTTAACTCCGCTCGACCTAAAGTGATCATAATCCAGTGCAGCTAATAATAGCTTTAGGGTTTCTAAAAAACAAGTATACTAACTGACTGGTTAATTAACCGAATTGTTAAGGTCTGTCTATAGCAAGGAATTGGACTATATTATAAAAGGCACATGCATCAGACATATATCCTCATGCCAAATGTTTTACAGTATTATAGAACTAGCGAAAGGGGAAAAAAAGAGGCTCATTGGAAAAGAAACGGTTAATGTTGAATATATATGTGACAGACTGTACATACTACTGGTTAGTTACCATAAAAATATGTAATTAAGAAAAACTTTCATAACACATTGAGATGTTTAAATGTACAGAATTTTTCTAATAAAAAAATATTTTTCTGTGTGACCAGCCCTTTGAATTTCAGCAGTCTACAAACCACTCCTTACCTTGCCAAAGTATAAAAAAAAACCAAAAAACCCCAAAACTGTGTCCTATCTCCTACTTTGATTTATTATTGGTTTATTTTACATTTCTTGTCAGATTAAATGACCTTCAGCAATATACATAACAGTTAAACAAATGCCAAATAAAATCAGATAATTTTGTCATGGGTCCTCAGCTTTGAGTTGTGTCCTTGGCTAAAAATTTCTTCCATGTAACTTGGAAAGCAATACTGTGGTTTTATAAACCCCACTGAAAACTTGAAAATAATTTCCTCTTATTAACAAAGACTTTCTTTGTGTTTAAATAGATATTGTTAATACAATATTCATTGAAAAGTCTGTTTTAGAGAATGCACAAAGGCCCAGTCCAGTGCTATTTGAAATCTGTGGACATAATGAAGTGCAAAACCAGAGAAATCAGCATTCCAAAGGTATATAAAATAATTTTTTAAAATTCTGTGTTCTTTTATATGTCTTATAAAATGAGCCTATTAAAAATTAAAGCAAGACAATGTACATTAAGCTCTAAATTTACTTTGACTTGTTAAAATCCTCAAAATGTAATTTAACTTTTAATGTCTTAAGCAGTTGATATTTGTGCTGAAGTTTTAAAATAGGCCAAGCCACAGATCAATGGGAGAAATCATTAAGCAGACTGAAAGTTTATTGAAGCAATATTTCAGTTTTGGCAGCAGTAGCTCCACTTGCAGGTGTAAAGAATATTCCTTCAATGAAATTATTTCAATACCTAGCTCATACAATGTTATGAAATAATTGGCAAATTAGTTCAGCAGAACTTATTTTTCTTTTTTACTCTAAAAACTGCCGTAAGTTCTTGTAATTTTGAAAAATACGGGAACCACAATATGTCTGTTTACTAATCGTACATTATGTTTTCTTTGGTTTAGAAGCAAAGCAAAAAAGTTGCAATTCAAGAACACTTCTAAAAGTTTTATTGGCTTGATACTATTTTCTAATGTTTTTGTACATTTTAATTGAATCCTGTCTCGCATCATGATCTAACTGGGTGGAAACTATGTAAAGTTAATACCCTTCTCATGATAAATACTCTTTTCGACATTTCTGTAATTCATGATTGTCAAATAAAATAAAATGCAGGGGAAAAAAGGCCAAATGCATTTACTATACTACATAATTTCTTGAAGAAGTGTTCATAATATTTCTCACAGCATACTTCCATCAGGAAATATGAGCTTTGTACTCATTTGCAATCAACATCTTCAATGGCTGCCAAAGAGAGGGAATCAACTCCCCTTTAGAGAACTGACTAAATCAGTACAAATGCAAGGCAAGTTTAGAACTATTATTTGATTTTAGTCTTCCTGATTGTTGATTGGAATCATAAATAATATTGATGACTTAATCACTTGAGTTAAGTTTAATCTTTGCAGGTCTCATTTTAACGAAAGTATTGTTGATTGAGTCACAACTGAGATACTGCACTGTGAAGATTTCATATTTATGACTTATCCATCCCTGACTTATCCATCCCAAATATCAATGCTCAAGAAACTGAAAGGGTCATAACAAAGGACAGAAGGGCGTTTTGGTGCTACACAGATGACACAGGCAACATCTGGGGATGCCAAAGATGCTTAGTCTTTGACGTGATGTTAATTTTCATTAGAACCAAAACCAATTGCTTGCTTTTTCAAGGAAGGATCCACACAATGAAATGCCCAACAGGCCAAACTGCTGTCAGTTATAAGAACATATATCCACAAGGTCACCAGTTTTAACATAATGATGTGTCAGAGGAAAACATTTTGGCCAGGAATTTGGTTAGGATAATCCTGGCAAGTGCAGAGCTGCACACTTTAAACCAAGGTTGCTGCTAGTCCTCTCCAAGGTAGAGTCTGCATCAGTGACATTTCCATGCCCCAAACCATTTTAAAAATAAATACAGCTATATAATAACGTGTCTCTTCTATGCCCCCTCCCCAGCTCACCAGATCTGCTCCCTTCCCCACAGGCGGTCTGGTTCCCATGGCAATGAAACCACCTTCATCTGCTGTTTTGTAGGCCCCCCCGCCTTGTGCCACCCCCACCCTGGCATGCCCCAAACATGCTGAATGCGGAAACTCTGGCAAGTTTACTCATATTGTTAAAATTAACAATCCGGGGGCTAGAGGGATGTAAACTCAAACCTCCTCTCTCAGATGTATCTCACCAATAGCTCTCCTAGAGCTTGAACAAACAAACAAATGCTAGAAATGCCAACCATGTGTCATGAAGTTACTTCTTCACGTAACCATGGCAAAGTGTAGGCAGCAAAGGAAAACTATGATAATTCTGAGTGGTTTAAAATATTCTCATTGTCATTAGAGAGGCCAACTGATGGCCAAATAGGGTTTAGACCAACTGTGTGATTCAGGATTATAGACAAAACTGGGGTTGGTATTTCTGTTTGCATTGAGCCTTTTCAGAAAATGTCAGTCTAACGAGGAAATTAAAACTTATATTTTGTTTTTAGGCATGACTCCTTTCCCTTTATCCTCCAGACTCTAAAACTCTAGGCAGACAGGACCACAAAATCAAAGTAAAAGGGACCCGGTACAGGTCCCCTTGCCCTCTCCTTAAATGCAGTGCAGTAGATAGCCATCACTGGCAGGCTGTTGGCTTCCTGGGCATTTCTACATAACTAAACCAATGAGATTAAACACTTGGGAAAATTTTCCTAGGAAGATTTTGCTGGTTAGCAGCCATGACTGTTATGAAGTGTAATGGTAAACTAACAGTTACAGTGTAATGTAAGTGTAAGTTCTAATAGCTGCTTGGAAATCTCTTACTAGCTCATCTGAGACATGATTTTTCTATAGTATTACTATTTTAATAACAACATCTCCACACCAGTAGACGACTCTCACGCGTTTTTTCCCCTTTCTGTTACAATCTGACTCAAGTTATTGCAAACTGTTATACTTTTTTTTATAACCCATCTTATTTAACATTGCTCTTGTGTTACAGCTGCAAAGCAACACCAGTAAAGCAGACAGCTATGCAACTTTGCAGGCCAGTAGGCAGAACTTAAATTGATGTACATAAGGGTTGTTTGGGTTTTTTTGACAGGAAGATGACTAAAGCAAAGACACAGGTGCCTAATGCCACTTGAGAAAATTGTGGTCTCTCTCTCATCTTCATTGAGTCATGCTGAACTGCAGATCGCATGGACATTTGGTTGCGTGGGCCCCTTTCAACGGTATTCTGAGAAGCAAAAATGGCTGAATGGCATCCATATGGTTGACAGCTTGATATGCCAACTAACAAGGTAAACATTTTGGCAGCTGATGAGGGCAAGAAACATATTATGAATGTAATTATTTCAACTTATTCATTTAGCAGGAGTAGGTAGCTATCAGCCTGCTGTCTGCTTGTCTGGGAGAGAATAACTACCAATACGGCCCATTGGTTTCTGTATGTGCAATACCTGAATAGTTTGGGTCAGTTGTCGTCATGATAAGAGCGAAAGCTGAAAACTGGAAATAGTAACATGACTTACAGTGTTTTGAGATGTTAGTGAAAAAGTCATTAGATTGGATTTAGTAAATGATGTCACTAGAACAAAGATACTAAGTACAAAGAAGGATCCTAAAATTTTTCATCTTTTATCTCTATCAAGAGGGTGTTTCCATAATATACAGTCAAGTCCTTGTACACATAGCATGTTTATATAACTCAATATCAGTTTTGATCCCTCAAATTTCTTTAATTATGAAAAATCTTAGGCACTCTAAGGTCTTTCTTGCCCTGCCTTCTCACTCATAAACACACACACTCCATCTGAGAATTTTATCTGTCTTTATTTTTTCTCTCTCAATCATTCCTTCACATCTTTTCCTCTGAATTACCTCTAAGCAAACTGGATGTGTACCGAATGCTTAACAAAATTCGGCTAACATTTTACTCCCAAGAGGCTATAAAGCATAAAGCAATGGAATACCACACCATGTTACAGTTTCCAGGTTACATAAGTAAAAAAAATAAATTATGAATTTGCACATGCACAGTTTGCCAAGATCCAAAAGCCAATGAAAACTGACCAGAGGATCCTCACTTATTTTACATTAAAGCCAGTTCTAGCTGACTATATTCCTTTTTACCTAATGCCAAAATAGCACAAATGCAAGTATAAAGACATATATTCTTTAGTCTCATTACTTGGAGAATTTACAAACTGTTTATACTTCTCAATAGATGCAGCACATCTTATTACAGAGTTCATGCCCTTTCATTCAACACAGCATTCTGGAAAAAGGGCAGATCAGTGAGACTGGAAAATGAACCCTCAACCCAAAACTGAAGCCAGAATCTAACATTCTTTGCAAGCGTCCATAGTTCTTTCAATTACATCTAAAACTTGTAAACAGGAAAGTGTTTTACAGACATACTAAATGGATAATTTTTAAGTCATTGGCCAACCTCCACCCTCCCCTATCTCTTTTCTCCTATCCCTCCAAAATCCTTGTGACTTTACCACAATTTTTGAAAAAAAGAGGTGGAATTCTTGGGTGATGCCTGTGATACAGAAGTAGTAATAGCACCCACAGGAACAATATTATCTTTATTATTTTATCAACACTGTGCTAGGGGGTGATCAACACTAACAATCACTCCAAAAAGATGACATGGAAATAAAACAAGAAGTTATAGAAGAAGTAAAAGTGATATATTCGTTCTTTCACCTTATTTGCTTCATGGAATGCTATCTTTCCATTTATTACTCCTATCCCTAAATTATAATAAACTAGGAACCTGCAAATTAGAATACTTGACAGAGTGAGTTATACTTCTCTTCCTCATACAACACTC
>JAOXNO010000001.1:99778610-99962764 GCA_028565335.1 Limnodromus scolopaceus | reverse complement strand
TGTTTATTCAATTTGCAATCAAATACTTAAATCCAAGTGACCCGGTTTCAGAGATCTGTCCCCAAAACTGTTATTAATGAGCTTATTAGTACCTGCAAGGCTATGTATGCCTGAGAGATGCCATGAGGATAATTAAAAGTTTTTGGTATCAATGTGCTTGTCACTGTGCAGGAAGTCAATAGAATTGCATAACTGGTACTGCTGAAAAGTGAATTTATGCTGAATTAGCTTTTAATTCAAAGCATAACTAGGGCATAAAAATACAGGTACCAAAAAAGCATGACAGAATGGTCAAGGTTGGAAGGGATTTATCGACTTCATCTGGTCCAAATCCCCTGCTCAAGCAGGGCCACCTAGAGGTGGTTTACCACGGCCATGTCCAGATGGCTTTTGAACATAACCAAGAACGGAGATTTCACAACCTCTCTGGGCAACCTGTGCCACTGCTCAGTCACCCTCAAAGTAAATAAATACCTCCTGATGTTCAGAGGGAATCTCCTGTGTTTCAGTTTGTGCCCATTCCATCTTGTCCTGTCACTGGGCACCACTGAGAAGAGCTTGGCTCCACCTTATTTACATCCTCTCCTAAGATAATAAATATCAGTATATAAAACATAGATGAGATCCCCCAAGCTGCCTCTTCTCCCAGCCAAACAGCCCCAGCTATCTCAATCTTTCCTTGTATGAGAGATGTTCCAGATGTTCCCTTAATCATTTTAGTGGCCTTTACTGTACTCTCTCCAGTAGCTCCATGTCTTTTGTACTGGGAAAAAAATATAGGAACATGAAACATGATGCAAAAAGTAATTTTGATTAAAAAAAATAAGAAGGTGATTTCTAATGCCAATTTTGGATTAACAGTTTTAGAGAAAGAATTAAGTTTTAAAATCAGCCTCTAAATAACAGATCCTGGAATCAAGAGAGTGACCCAGTTACTTCCATTATCATATCTATTTCCCTTTCATTTGATTGGATTCATAGTTTACAACCTTCAGTGGACTATCATGACATCAACTTGTGATTCAGAGCCTGCAAATCCTGCAGGCATCCTTCAGGTATCTCCCATTTTACCAGCAAACACCCTGCCTTTCCTGTGCCCTTGTTACAGAGAAGTTCATGATGGTGAGAGTCTACATTTTCTAGTCCCTGCTGAGAGCAACTCAGAGTAACTTGGGAAGACAAGAAACCTCAGTTTCTTAAGCTCTAGCAAACCAATACAGCTTCCTAACAGAACCTGAAGGCAACCTGTCCTTTCAAACAATAAGGTCATTCAAAGTCAAATGTGAAGAATATTTACTGTAACAGATGCCCTTTATAAATATCTCTTCACCAGTAATAGATAAGCACTGGAGGCAGTGGAAGAGTGGTTTAGGCATATATTCATAATTAATAATAATTATTTAATTTCTTGAGACCTTTGTCATGTTCTTATTCTTTTAGACTTCGTTCTGTGTCTCCTCATACAACTTATTAAAGAAAAAATCAGTTACTTCTGAACCTTCACAAACCAAAATCCGAATGCAGTAAAACACATAAGCACATGTCTAGACCAAATAAAAAGATCCTCAGTAACTTTGCACATTCACGCTTTAAAGTTCCATACAGAAGGAACTGTATGTGGCACTTGTTAACAGCAATCAATGCCCAAATGTATAGAAATGTTTTTCTTCAGTAGAGCAGTTTAGTATGGATAGTTATCAGCAATGTATAAGCAAAGAAGTAAGCTTGCTAAGCTGAATTTATCAAACTCAACTTTGACTACAACAAATCAATAGGAATCTTGGTATTTGCAGGGCATGTCCTGTACCTTTAGGCAGCTGCTCTCAGCAGGCTCGGATACAGTTAAAAAACCCCAAACAAACCCAAACAAAGGTATCATGGGCAAGGCTAGTATATATTCCTTGGAGACCTTCATGAAAAATCATATAAATTTCTCACAATACGTATAAAACCATTAAATCCAAAATGTCACAGATATCAATGACTCACCAGGATTCCTTCAGTGATCTTCATGAATGCTAACACTTCAATTATTGAGGTTTTTCATTTTCCTTTTAAAAAGAAAAAAAAACAAAGGAGTAAAATGCTTTATAAAAAAGCCAACCTGTCCCTGAAAAGTTGTGTTCCTCTAGGCTGGAAATTTCCACAATGGATCAGTTTGGACTTGTTTTTATCCTTAGAAGCACCTGGTAATTCTCAAAGATAGATTCTAGGTGTGTAAACATAAGGAACAATTGTGTAATAAGAAACTTTTATTTTCCCCCTTAAGACTCCCTTCACAGGAGTTCTTGGTCAGTAGAGGTACACATTCTTTCGTTCCTATGCAGGATGCAGATATGAAAGTCTTTATAGTACAAAGAAATTTAAGTAACTTAAAATGTCACTATATAAGGCAAGTCATGACTACTCATGTTTTGTTATCAATAAAGGGCTGCTCTACTGCTATTGAGAGGTTCCTTGCCCATGACAGGGTGGTTGGAACTCGATGATCTTTAAGTTCCCTTCCAACTCTAACCATTCTATGATTGTTCTGCTGAAAGATTTATTAAAACAAAAATGAACCTGCAGCATCTCTAAAATCTGTGATACTACTGAGATTGTTCCATTTCCACAAGGGCTCCAAGAGTCTTCTAGAAAAGTGAGCTAAAAGCTTAAATTGTCAAGTGCTAGTCTGAATTAATTTGTTAACCTGTTTAATTAAATTAGGCTTCTTTCATGCCTGTGGTTAAATATTGAGCAAAAGGGAAATGTTTCTCTTCTATTCTGCCTATGGCATGCTTAAAGCAATTTTCAGACAAGGCAGAGGCATAAGCTTCTCTATAGTTTTCCCTTCTCATCCCTCCCATCATTCCTTCTTGAAACAGTTCAGAGCAATTTATTCTTTTTCTACAGGAACCTCACCGAGCTGGTCCCATGTCAGAATGTGAAGATAATGGAAAAAATAACAATAAAAATGAATCTCCTCATTATATTCCACTAGGGGAAAGTTTGCACTCAGATATGCTTCCCCAGCCTTCTCTTAATCTGAAAAACAAGTAGATGTGTGTAAATCAGAACCAAAGAGGCCTGACTCTCTAAAGATTTGTGGCTCAACCTAACAATCAGCTGCTAATGAACTAGGTAATCCCAAACTCTCTGTCCACCTCCCCGCCATTCTCCCCAACAAACCTCTGTTACTTGCTTGCTATTGCCATTTGGCCAGTGACAGCAACCTTGTGGTTTATCCACCTGTAAGTTGGCCTGACCAAGAAATGATTCATTCTTCCCCGGTTCAGCAAGTGGCTCCGGTGACCACACAGCTAAGGGACTGCAACTGCCAGAGCAATGTAAAGGAGGAAGCAGCAACGCACAGGCTGTTATTTCCAGAGACAGCCTACCATTTTCTCGAGGTTAAGCTTAAAACTGTAAATGCATCTGAAGCTTCTGACCTTTTGTCAAATTCTCTTAACATCGCCTAATGGACTGAAAACATGACATGGGAGCTTCAGACATCATGGTGCGTACAAACACTTGAATTGCAGAGGTTGCATCAGGCTAACGATGTTATGTGCAAAAAAAGATATTGTAGAGTTTCTCAAATAATGATACTACAACCAAGTGTGGTGGGTTCACCCTGGCTGGATGCCAGGTGCTCACCAACGCTGCCCTATCACTCTTCTCCTCAGCTGGACAGAGGAGAGAAAACATAACAAAAAGCTCATGGGTCAAGATAAGGACAGGGAGAGATCACTCACCAATTACCATTGCAGGCAAAACAGACTTGACTTGGGGAAATTAGCTTAATTTATCAACAATCAAATCAGAGTAGAATGAGAAATAAACCCCAAATCTTAAAAGACCTTCCCCCCCACCCCTCCCTTCTTTCCAGGTTCAACTTTACTCCCAATTTCTCTACCTCCTCCCCACCAAGCGGATGGCGAATGAGGGTTGCAGTCAGTTCATCACATGCCTCTGCCACTCCTTCCTCCTCAGGGGAAGACTCCTCACACTCTTCCCCTGATCCAGTGTGGGGTCCCTCCCACAGGAGACAGTCCTCCATGAACTTCTTCAATATAAGTTCTTCCCCACAGGCTGCAGTTCTTCACGGCCTGCTCCAGTGTGGGTCCCCCATGGGATCACAAGTCCTGCCAACAGAAGCCACCCCTGTGGCCCCTCCGCTACCAAAAACCTTGCCACACAAACCCAATACACCAAGCATTTTCCTCAGGAAAGAGGGTAGGAGCAAGATCTAAGTTTTGAATGGCTGTAGTTAGCAATACTGAGCACATGAAAAGCCTGAATTTGGAACAATAGCAATTGCTTGACAGATAAAGGAAAAATATGCATTCATTAAGACTGAAAGTAAAGGCATGGAATTTCATACAAAACAGGAAAGAAATTAATTCTTTGGTCAACAAGTGTTTCTGAACTAGCTGGAGCAGCTTCTGGAGCAATTCCTTTCTTCCTTACTATAATCATAAGACATTTTTATTTTCAGCAGATGTTATTTAGTTGTTCCAAATTGCGCTATTTTGAAACTGAAGGAAAAACAGCAACCTGTCTTCCAAAACTCTTAGACAAGTTTCAATGTCATGAATTTTGTGATTATTTATCTTTGGCTTTTCACTTTTGAATAAACAACCTACAATTAGTTCAATATTTAAAGAATTTCCCTGCAAAGCCAGACTGCAGGCTTTCTTACGGTATTTACTTTAATGAAAACCAATGTTCTCTACAATTTATCAATTCCAGCAGTTGAGCCTTTTGGGGAAACATCCAAATCACAGAACTTATGCAAGTTGTCATCAAAGCTGAAAAGAACCAGTTTGGCATATTTTTTTAGACACTTGGTTTTATAAATGCTTCCACAAAGAAACAGTGAGTACAAGGTAACACTATAAAAGTTTTAACAGCGTCATAATCAAATCACAAGTAGCAGACTGAACCAATTACAAAGGCTACCCCAAAAGCTGGACAGCATTGGATATTGTGTTTATATCACTTATCAGAGAAAACTGATCCTTGAAATGGCTTCCAAAACACCTGCATTTGCCTACGAAATTAAGGCTCCTTTCAAAGTAACTCAAACATCCTTGAAAGTATCCTTCCTAGATAAGTCCTCTAAATTGTTACACCTCATAAAGCTAGTATATTAACTTGAATCCAGCTGTTTGGAATGGGGAAAGAAAAATGCTATTGGCACTTTGAAAAATTGAAAGATCTCCTTTCAAGCCCTATATATTGCTAAATGTCCAATCACTGTTGTAGGCAACCAGTTGGTAAAAACTACATATCTGGAAGGGACCCCCAGCTCTCTAATCCAGAGATAATGTTAAAAGCCCTTATTGGTGAAATATAGGTGGTTTTTTTTTTCTTCTAGAAACAATGTTTTTTCCCCCATCACAAGATGTGATGAGAAAATATATTCTAATTTAAAAATATGCAACTTCTTCCCTCTCTTTCACAACATAACATAAACAGCATCTTCTGTTTGCCAAAAGACAATAACATTTGTATAAATACACAGTAGTTGGGCTGAGCAAGACAGTATTTGAATTTAGCATATTCTACAACTTCTCTGAACTTCAGCAATGTCAGCAACCTATGCCAAGACATGGTCAAACTAATTTTTGAGGGATCAAAGGTCATGTTTGAGATGTGCAGGTAAATGCATGCTCAATAAACTACTCCTATTAGTACCCACTAATCACTTTTTGCTGAACATAAATTGAAAAACGTTGCTACATTTCCAACAGCATTTGACCAAACACTTCGTAGTTGCTACTATTTTATCCGCCAGCTTTTAAGAACGTAAAAGATGCTAAGTGATCACTTAGCCACCAGAGGGAGCTTCTCCAGCTTCATTAATAGAATCCAACCCAACAAAGACTGGCCAAGAGAAATACTTGAATATTAACATAATTTAATGCAGACAGTTGCAGGGTTCAAAGTGCAATCCAGGTTTCACTCTGACCTTTGTATAAATAATCAAAGGCATGTGGGGGAAATCAGATTTCATTTCCTTTTTTCTTTCCTGTAAAATCAGAAAGATAGCACATTGTATCACGTTTGTCTGACACACCTCTTAAAATTTTTAGAAGCCATGCTATGATGAACGGTGCTTGCATATCAAAAAGCTATAAAGTAAATGACTGAGACTGCAGTGGCAACATCTTGGCTCCTCAATTAACATAAATCCTGGGTAAACTTCTGACAAATCCCAAAAGGGGAGAAGAGATATGCAAAGGTAGAGAAGAGCAGCCTCTGCCAAGAGAGATCTTGGGACAGCTGTACACAAGAAGCAACTAGGATGATTACTACATATGCCCATCCCACTGGTGAAGTGAGGCAGTTTAATCTCCGCTGAAGGCACTGTTGGCTGACGTTTATGACATTACAGCATAAATGTTAAATGCTGCAATTACATTTTACGCTGTTTATAATTCTTGTGTATTGCTTTAGCTTTCTGTTCTAATTCTCATATCTGGAGCTTCATTTTATTTTTACAGACAAGGCTATCAGTTGCATTTTCAAAAATGTTTCAGTCATTCAAGCCCCTCTCTAGGAAAAACCTATACTAAATAGTAATTATGAGTCTATTGTCGTTCTCTCTGCCTTACAAGAAAACCCCAAATGTACTAGACAGTAATTCCACAAGGGCTTCCTGCTATAACTGAACACAATCTTAATCTTCCACTTTCAAGAATGTTTGGGTTTGTTACTATATAAGAGGTTACACAGAGTCCTTTAATAGCAGTTGTGTGTGCCGCCCGAAGACAGTATGATAGATGTCCTAAAGAACAGAAATCAACAAGGTTAAAAATTCTGTAGGAAATTGGAATGTACTTGCACATGAGCTGAAGAGAACATAACAGTATGGACAATATGTAAAAGCTTATTAATACAAGGTTTTTCCAGTCAACAAATAAATTAGAAGGCACAGACCAATAAAAGTTAAGTTTCTGTCAAGATTGCCAGGAAGATAGTAAAAAATAATCCCTTCCCCATAATAAAAAGGTGAGCAATAGAGATACAGAGCATGAAAGCTCTCAGATCAAAGATTTATCCCTGGGAACAGCAATAAAACTAGCTACTGCAATTTAATTATGAAAGGGAAACGTCTTGGGCAACAAATTTACAGGGAGGTTCCAACACACAAATTAAGATACAGTACTTTGTGTCTCATAGAATTATCCCTACTCACCATAAATCAACAGAATATGAACTTCATGCAAAGCCCAGCAAAGCTAAACAGCTACCACTGCCTTCCTGAGGCTGCAAAGCAAGACCTTAACACAGAAACCTTCCTTTAGATTCAAAGGAAAAGATGCAACTGCACTTTTTTCTCCTACAACATTCTTAAATAATAAAGGAGTGCATATGAAAGAACTGCTGGCTTCTTCCCTTTTCAAGAAGTCAGGTTAAGGAAAACAACTGTTACATAAAAAGCAAGGACACCTCAAAAATCTACAAACTATGCTGGAAGCTGCATAGGGTGGGATGCATTTTGGTTTTAGAATTTAGAAATTATGTTTCTTTTTCTGAAGATTTCACTAACTTTTAGGGGTTTTTTCCATGAATGGCATAATTAAGAAGTGTTGGATTTCAGAATTCTGCATAAAAATTTAGATTCTTATCCACTCCTTTTGGACTTCTTCATAGGTGTTCTCAGGGAGTGTAAAATAGAAAGATGTGTGCCCTGAAGGAAATCTAAGGCTCTCTGGAAAACTTATAAGAATGCAAAGGCCTGATACTGCTCCCTGTTCACATTAAGGAAAAATTTCATTAACTTCCACTGTCTTTGAAATCAGACCTAAAATCAAGAATAACTTGTTCATATATTTGATGATCTCCATGATCTTCAACAGCCTAAAGCCAATCAAAAAGAAAAAAAAATCTATACTTACAAGTGAAAGCCTACCTAAGCAAAGCATTGATGGGAAAGGGCTAACAAATCCTAGCTTAATAAATAGGTATTTATTAATAGGTTCTTATACTGCAATCTTTCCTTGCACATAATCCAGCCTGACTAGAGCTTAAGTAGTTCATGAAATCTGACTGGGTTTGAGCATATGCTTAAATGGCATGCTGACATGGGCCTTGGGGATGCCTAAACAGGATTTATTGGGGAACAATACATTTATTCAGCATCTGCTGAAGAAAGATAGCTGGGTGTCGTGGAACACACTGTATTATGACACAGGAGAGACTTTGAATGGTGTGTAGGTTGCTTTCCTTCCACTCAAATCTTATTAAGTTTTCACATTAAACAATTCCCTAATCCAGTTTAAAGTGATGTAGTACAAGTGGAAAGCAAGCCAGTGATTTCAGCCTCAAGTGAGGTGGGCTAAGGAAAGCAGAGTGGCTGTGCAGGATTTAACTGCACCACAACAGCCTCTTTTAGCTACTCTTTATATTCTATAATTATCCCTTATGCTATCATTCTAATTACCCAGATAGACGCCCTCTGTTGACAAGCACCTATAATCATATAGCTTAATTAAAACATAACTGAAATACCTGTGGTGATAAAAATACCTCTAGGAAAAAAAAAAAAAAGGCAACAAAAAGCCTTGTGTATAAAGGAAGCTAACTTTACATTTGCTACTAGAACCTGTGTCTGCCTTCTTGCACTCTCACAAAAGAGTTTGTCTTGGTGCTCTGCAAGTTGAGCATATATTTGTACTCAGCACAAAGAATTTGGAATAATACTGCTATTCTTTTATTAGAAAATAAAACCTTTTATTTACTGACATACATTTGTGCAAAATCAGTCGACAACTGGTAAAACCAAGCAATTCAGAGCAGTAGTACTTCAGAGATGCTTTGAGCAAGGTACCTACTGACTATCCAGGGAGGAAAACTGTGGAGAAACTGGCCTAGGACTGTCCAAAGTGCTGAGGCTGATAAACGTGTTTATGCCATGGCTGCCCTTTCAGAAAACAGGCCATATACTAAGAGCAGGTAACACCTTTCAGGTTAAAATAATAAATGCTAACATTCAAAAGCAACCTTTATATCTTCCTAAAGTGACATCAACTTGTCAAGGTAGCTGAGACTACTGTGAAAGAAAAATGGTGGCTATCTGTGAACATGGGGAGATGATGCCTCCCCCCTCAAGTCCTACTGAAAGCACACCAGGAGCGCTGTGTCCAGTTCTGTGCTCCTCAGTACATGACAAGGACATACTGGTTCAAGTCCAGCAAAACACCACAAAGATGAATAAGGGACTGGAACATCTCTCATATGAGGAGAGGCGGAGAGAGCTGGGACTGCTCAGCCTGGAGAAGGCTGCTATAAGTCATCATTTTTATCAGTTGATTGTGTTTTCTATGTATTCTGAAGATGCATCTTAAAGTTACAGAACACAATAAAAACTTATTATAAATTTGAGAAAAGAGAAAGGTAGAGTTTCCAGAAATTAGTGCAGTGTACTTTTTATGCAATTTAGCTTGTTCCATCAATTTTCAAAGTGCTGTTTAGCTCCACACTATTGTATGCATCTGTTAAACTGAGAGGATCATATGCAGTCTCTTTTCCACTTAAATTATTCAAATTCAGGATTGAATTATAAACCCCTCAAAAATCAAGAGTCATTTCATACACTAGCAGGAACATTAGAGGTTAAATTTATGAATATGTATCCTTATAATTTGTTTCATTGCACATGTAGGCGTGCACAGATTTTAAGAGCTATTATAAGATATTAGGAATTTAAATGAAATATTAATTAGAAAGAAATTACTGAATTTAGCAGCAGAGAGATACCGACAACAGTCTGCTTAAGGTTTTTTTCCTAAGCCACATGAGAAAAGGAGACCGATAGTGCCATCTGTTGGTCAATTTAAAATGGACATCATTTAATGGAGGTTTGTGGTCTAAGGTGTTACACTTCATGTAACGTCAGCAGGGTCTTGAACTTGTTAGCCACCTGAATAGTCTTAATAGTGAACCATACTGTACTCAGTTCACAGTAGCACAGTGTGGCACAGAACACCCCAATACACAGCTGGGGATTGAAGTTCTGCTTAAACATGCACAGTTGACATTAAGAAACTTTTAACAGTGGATTTTTTTGTTGATGCATCATGTATAGTATATACTGGAAGACAGCTGTTCAGAGCGGGGCTTTCCTACTGTTTTAGTGTGGAGCAGAACAGCACTTGAAGCAAATCCCCTGATCGTCCCTGATGATTGCACGCAGGTTCAGTCAGTTGAATGGTGCACAAGAACTAGAGCCTACAGGAGAGCCGGAGAGGGACTCTTTGTCAGGAAGTGTAGTGACAGGACAAGGGGTAATGGTTATAAATTGGAAGAGGGGAGATTTAGATTAAATATTAGGAAGAAATTCTTTACTGTGAGGGTGGTGAGGCACTGGAACAGGTTGCCCAGGGAACTTGTGGAAGCCTCATCCCTGGAAGTGTTCAAGGCCAGGCTGGATGGGGCTTTGAGCAACCTGGTCTGGTGGGAGGTGTCCCTGACCATGGCAGGGGGGTTAGAACTAGATGATCTTTAAGGTCCCTTCCAAGTCTAACCATTCTATGGTTCTATATATTTACAAACAAAATTTCTCTCTGAACCCTTACACAGGAATTAAAAGATTAAATAGCTAATGAGTATGCTGGTAGCAAGCAGGAACAGTAATAGGCCTAGACAGGATGCTGGGCAACAGCATGATAAGAAGACAGAGTGAGGGTCTTTTAAAGATTTAACATCAAGGACATCACTTTTGAAATACATTTACATGTTTAGATTTACCTTTGGTGTCTGCTCTCTTTTTCTGTTCAGAGCTAATTTTTGCAGCTAAGCCATTGACTAAGGTTGGGGGTGAGGTTGCAGGAGGGCGTAAGGGAACAAACCAGATACTAACAGATTATGAATTTCATGTCCACTCATAAAAAAAAAACAGATTGATGCTTAAGAACAATAATGTTTCAGTGACTATTAGTAGGCTTGTGCATGTATAATGAAGTCTTTGCAGGGGGAGGAAACCACTCTATAAAACTTTCTCTTCACTGAATATATTTTGGGTTGAGGATTAAAAACACTGTCATATCTCAGGATTATTTACTCCATATACATATGATCTCTTGCACATGAAACTGTCAATGTAATCTATTGTGACAGAGTATTTATTCCACACAGTACAAGAGAGTACAGCAGCATGTTACACTCCATAACAGCATTTAGTTAGATTGTCAAAGGGCATAAATGACCATAACAATATTTGCATAGTTTCACTGAATTCAGTTTGCTCTCAGCAAGGATCTGACCTTTTACATTTGCCATAGCAAAGACATGCTCTGTTACTAAATATTTATTGTCTTTTTTGACGTATTTAAATAAGGAGTAGCATAACTGGGGGGCTAGGGGTGAGAAGGAGCTTTGGGCAATTGGCTTTTCCAAAGCGTTTGCAGAGATAATTGGAAGGTGTATTGAAAATGCTGCCAATCACCTTAATAGATACAAAAATCTCATATATTTCCAGAGAAACAGAGATGCTCCTGAGGGACAGCAGGAGACAGCTTCACTGTATTTGATAAGAACTTTCCTTTGGAAAAGAAATTTCAGAGCACACCATTTCATTAATACTCCATGTCTTCTCCCAATCATTCTATTGTATCTTCTAACTACTGCAGAACAAACCTTTTTTCTTCTACTACACAGGAAAACACCAAAAATAAATACCCCCTGAATGAAAGCACTTTAAGAATTTCAGTGTGAAAACTTCCCTGAGGTGGAGACAAACAAGCACAGCAGTCAAAAAAATTAGTAGTAAGAAAGATGCCCATAAAATTTCACTGTTTCTTCACAAATTTTCTCTCAGATCTGTGGTGTAAGATGGTTTCAAACCTTTGTCTGATATTCACTTCTCCAGTGCCTACAGGACACTTTGTCACTAACTAAAGAAACACCCTATCTTTTCTTGCATCTCTGCATATACTGAAACCTGAGATATGAGAGACAAACGATGTTACAGATACTATTGCAGTATTTTTTATTGACTAAGAATCCTGGAAATATGAAGAGGTGTTTTTTCCCTTTTAAACTTTACACAAGCTAAAAAGCTTGAATTAAAAATTCTGTCATGCACCTACATAACATGATCAAGCAACCAGTCTTTTACTGATTCACTGCTTTTGCCACACAGTTTGCCTTCACTTACCATTTGGAATTTACCAGCTGATATATTTGGATTAATCTTCTCTGGCTAAGTACCACAGATAAAGAATAAACATCACAAAGAAACAGACCTTCCACCATTACTAGTATGTTTTCCAAAACAAATACTATAGAAAACAGGGAAAGAAGTGGATAATTTGATGATCGCATCCAGCTCAAAGAGGAGGAGTTAAATCCAGTAAAATGGCAATGTAGAACCCTGCATAGAATAACTGCTAATTTTTGCAGAAGGGCAAGGGGCTCACTTGGTATGTAGCACAGTCCCAACTTAAAAGATAGTTTTCTCTAAGCCCTACTGACAGCTAGCCCAAGCTGCATTCATCAGTAAAAGCAAGCCATGGCACATATTGCTCTATTTTCAGCTTCTGTAATCCTGTCTCAAGCCTTCGGTGCACATCAGGAAGAGGAGCGCATTTATATGCCACAATGACACCTTGTACAGTAAAACATTGTACTGAGCTGTCATTCTTCACACAAAAAAAAAAAAGAAACATTGAAAAAATTGAAGATTTACTACTGCCTTCCTCAGTGAACTAGAAGAGCAATTGCAACAGCGGGTAGCTAACTATTTTGACTTAACCATTATCTAATAAACTCATATAAAACCCATTTTGCATACCTGAATCTTCATTACAATGGCACAAATTAAAACTGCAGACCAAAACAGGGCTCCAGTGTTGGATAGCTGGAAATGCCTGGCTGGAGAAGTTACCAAGGATCACAGACGTTATCAAGGATCACATAAAACTGGCAAGTAACAGGAAACGTATTTGCTTTCTGACAACAGCACACAAAACAACTGCAGACTAACACGTTTCTGGGCTCAGACAGAAGCTGCTTGGTTACAAATTAACAAAATAGCAAATGCACATATATATAAAAAGAGACCCATAGGATGTGATCCTCCCTCTCCAATGGCAGTTTGAGTCCCATCAGCTTAGTTTAAATTTTAATTAGATTTTACTGCAACAAATAACATAGACTGTGCTACAGCATGCATACATGAGTACGGCTGCCAAGACTGCTAATAAAATATAATGTCTCTTCACAATTTAGATAATCACAAATCTGCCCTTTTCTTCCAGCCAAAACCCACTCTTAAAACTCAGAACCATTGGTTGTTTTAGGTTGATGAAACAGTCAAGATAATTGCAAAAACAGGTAATTTCTCTCACAGATGAAAAAAAGATACAATGACCGTCCCTCAGCCACAAAGTCCTATTTATTATTTCTTAAGACATTTGCACAAATTCTGGAATGCAGCTTTATGATGCTATTCTTTTCCACCACGCCATTATATTCTCTTTCACACAGTGTTTTGAAACATGCATGGTTTTTTTGTGCTTTTGTGCTCTACATAGAATATTTATGGAAAATTTTAACTGCAAGTCATAAATTAACTAATAATGGTAGACTGTAACACCAAGAGACAAAAACAAGTCTCCACGAAATACTACCTTCTCAAAGAAGTTAGTGACACCCCTTTATACAAGACACCAACCTATCATAGATAATAGTTTTTATCCTGAAAAAGATTGCTTAGAATACCTATGGAGTTTTTTATATGTTTAGCTTGCTCAATACACTCCGTATGGGATATCTGAATAAAAAAATGAATTCATTTGGATGCGTTATCCAGACATAAAACTGGACCTCTTGCCTTTATGGTAAGGAGAAACTTTGTTTCAGATTCACATATCTGCATTGAAATAGTTTTATTTTGCAAATGTTCTGAAGTTCTCATTCTTCAAATGCCATATTGATCCTTTATATAAGGGCAATACTTTCCCAATAATATTGGCTATTTTTATGTCTCTACTTCAAAGTGCACACTTTTATTGTCCACTAAATGCTAAAGTGATATATTCTTCCTTCAGATAATTGCTTAAGAAAATTCGCATCTAGTTGCAAGCTGTCATATAACAACTGCTTGATGCAACTTATATCAACAAGGATATTTCATATGCTAATGAGAAAGGGTTTTTTTGGTAATATAATCAGTTGTAAATGGCAGATGACATCACAATACAAAACACCAATTATCTGGTTAAATTTAGAATTATTTAAGTTTAAAGATTAATATTTTTTCAAATATAAATTGTTTGGTTTATTTTATTGAACGAATATACCAAAAGAGGAGTTCGGTTTGGTTGCGTGTGGTTTTGGTTTTTTATTCATCTTTTCTGAAGCTGAATTAATGTCTCAGGTGAGGTAAAATTCTAAAGATGTTCTTGCATCTTCCTGACCAAAAGACAACAGCAAAAGAACTACAAAGTTGAACAGTTGTGACCTTTCTACACATTCTTGAGCTGCAGCCACCAGTAAGACCATCTTATGACACCTTTAAGCCAAAGAAAAGATGACAGTGTTACTTGAACTGAAGCAATATGGAAAGAAACAGTCTTCTACCTCCTAAAAGATCTTGAATCAGAAGAATGTACATTCATCTCAACATGGATATTTCTGAAATATGACTAATATTTCAGAGACAATTGTGAGATGGAGGTTCTAAAAGCACAAGAGATTTATTTATCAGCAATTTTTATTTATTTTAAGCAAACTGAAGTTCTGCTAAAACTTAAAATGCTACCATGTTGTCATGCCACAGACCAGATTCTTCAGGCTGTGTTTCCCGAGACAGAGATGTGAATTGACCTTGTTAAAAGGCAAAAAATAGTGGAATTTAATTTGACTGCAAGTGTATTAATACCAGTTGGTTGGTTGTTTCAGTATGAGACTCTGAGGAGCTGTTTTTAAGCAACAAAGTTTAAATACTTTTGTTAGGTTTACAAGCTGTAGCTAAGATCATTTTCCCATTGATCCACTCTATTACTGGTAGAAGAGGATTCACTAACACTTAAATAGAAATTCCTTTACCAACACTTAAGCTGATTTAGTTACCCTTAATATACTCCTACAGAGTAGGGTACAGCTTATTTTACTTTAGTAAGAGTATTCCTTCAGATACACACTTTTTGCAATAATATGAAAATTTTAGCATTTGTCACCTATACTTTGCTGAGATGATTAACAACTTCTATAATCACACTTGGGGCTGATAAATGTCTACACAGATCTGCTTTTCTTTAGTAGGACAGAAAACACTAAGAATGACCCAATAAAAGTCTTTAAAGCATTGATTGGATAAAAATAGAAGACCATGAGCAATTAAGAATAAGCAGAAAAGAATATAATAGACCTCAAATGTCATACAGGTAGTTTTTGTGACTATACTTTGCAAGAGAGTGCCAAGAATCCACCACTTTTTCCTGCAGTAGTTCCTGTGATTCCTGCCCCCATGTTAACACCCTATTAGGAGTACTGATAACTTTGATATGAAAACCTAGGTCCAAAATGCCCAGTTCAAAAATTTGTGAGATTCACTGTTTTTCAATTAGCTGCGCAACAATGAAAATGAATGACAAATAAAGACAAATGAAATATAGGATTTTTTTTTATTTTACAGAAGAATTTTAAAAAATAAAGTATTCACAAAACAAACCCTTACAATTTTCCAGATGTAGTACTCATTTATGGAGGATTTGCCAAGTAACCAGAGGGACAAGATTCTCTTCCAACTTCCACCAATCTAAATTAGGACAACTGAAATTAAACTGAATGACAGCATTGTAACAATGGCATAAATGACAAAGGGTGTTAATTTTATTGCCTACAGCTTTCAGAAAACTGTAGAGAATACAAGAAAAACAGAATGTGTGAAAAGTTTTGCATAATACTTCATCTTCCCCCACAGTCGAGAGTGCAATCTCGGCAGCGCTCTGAGGAGTGAGCTGTGCATCACCTATTACTCCAGCACTTTAGAAAACCCATATGTCTTGAAACAAGCAATATCTCAGATGCTAGTGACTAAAACAGATAACTGTTTTGTCCAGATGTCTGTGGGCATTAAAATGTGCATTTCTCTAGGAAGGCTAACTCTAGGCAAGTAACTCTCTTTCAAGCTGGGTGAAGGTAACACAAGGGTTAAGAAAAAGTTTAACAGCCACGTTATATCGGAGCAATCATTGTAATGCCAGCGCTCTGGGCAATGACAATCTGTTAGCTTTTTTCTAAACCCACTACAAGCATTTGTAATGCAAATGTTAGCGCACTGAATATATGGCACTGTTTCCACACTCATTCATACCAGGGAGGGGGAGAATCGTATATCTCCCCCTCTCCCACAGCAGATTGCTCGCTTTAGCTCTTGTTTACTTCCCTGTGTTTTCTCGAATCCAGATTTAAATGTCTTTAAACACAGAGATTGTTGTTCAGGACTGGTTATAGTATTTGTTAAGCCTTTTCTCTCCTTCCCAGCATACAGCAGATTGATATATACAAGGAAAAAGCTCATCAATTCCCCTTTCACATGGTTATTAATGCATTTTTGTTGAGCTGCCTTGGTGGCACCCTCAGTTTAGCACTCTATAAACAATCTACTTTTTTAGAAAATGGGAACAGGAATAAAGGCCAGGTGTTTTGGGAAATTTATAGCTCGATTTCCTTGGTATCTCTACACTTGGTAAAGTACTCAGAAAATCTGGGAAATTGAGTCTCCAACCGAGAAAGGTTCAAAGTTAAAGAAGAATGGTATGAAGGAAAACGATTCCTGTTTAATGTTGCCATTCAGCTGCAGAAAATAAAGAGATAAATATTATACATATAGCTTTTTGTGTGCATGTGTGCAACACCGTCCTATAGTATTGATTTGCAACTGGTCTTTGGAAGCCACCATAAGAGTTTTACCACGGAAGTGTGAATACCGGCAAAGCCAATATAAGCCCACTGCAGAGCTTATATTTCTGACTGACTTTTCATGGACTTGTTAGAAACAGGCCTTAAGTTTGTTGAGGGCTCTGCAGAAAAAGTTGGAAATTGTTAATTTAGAATACCTATTCTTTTCTTACAAAAATCACTCCAGTGACAGCTTACCATGCAGGTGAACAGAAAACTTATCTTCCAGCTTCCCACTGCCCTTGATTAAAATAAACAAACAAACAAACTGACCTGCCAAGAAACTGGCTACTTATCTTGGAAGAAATTAGCAGAGAGAAATATATGACAGAGTACATTAGCCGCATTCAACAGTTTAAAATATAATGACTCAAAACACAAATGAAAAACTGAATTTTTGATTTCTTTTTCATTCCATTCAAATGCATATGTGAAAAGCAAAAACTCACCAAATATTCAAGAAGACAGCTAAGTTCTGCCACGGTAGACACCTCTGTCAAAGCAGTAGGTATGAAATGGAATTTTAGGGTTTTTTTGGCACAAGGGCTGAAATACGGTAGAGTTCACTGCTTCTCACCCCTAGATCTACATAGAAAAGTAAATAGTGACAATTGACGTGACTTAAAAATTACACTAGAGCACCTGCCATGACATACATACTAGCTTAAGTACACATGAGAAGAAGATGCTAAGTGACCTGCATGGTGGCTGAACTTCCATATAGTTAAGATGCCTACAGAAGACATGCAGGGAGGGTTAGAGAATACAGTATAGGCAAGAAAGGTGGAGAACTGCTCATGCCCAGTCCCAATGTTCAGTAGCAGAGGCAATTCTCATGCAAATTAGTGTATTTGTTTTATTTTTAAAGCAGTAGAACCTTGCAATCCCCATGAATTAGTATGTTAGACTGTACACTGTATTGAAATAGTTTCAAAAGCAAAACAGCAATGAAAAGCAGGAAGTTTGAGCTGATAAACTAACTTATGCTACTATTGAACATTGTTAAGTTTTACTGCTATCCCCATGTATTTACTTATTCAAGAAATCACTGCTTCTAAACATGAAGACAGAAAGCATGATGACATATGAACACAGTTTCAACAGTATCTATCACCAGAGCTACTATCAGAATCTGAAGTATTTAATAGTGAAGGCTACAGTTAGATGGATACAATCTTCTAACATGGACATAATTAAATCAGCAAAAAGTTCCCATTTTCTCTTCAAATCAAATTAGGAATAAGCAAATATCTACCTTCACACTATAGGACTGTCTGTGTTGATACAGTAAATTAACAACTTGAATACAGACAAGTCTTGTGCGACTGAACATCAACTGTCCCAATAGACTCATGCCCTTAAATCAAGGAGATTTTGAAAATCCAACACTTCATGTAAAGGGCTTCAATGATTAAATGAAGGACTATTTCTCAAATTCTCTCATTTACAATCAATGACCCAAGGAAACCATCTTGGTTTGTTCAAACTAAACCCCAAGCATGCAAGAATCAGTACCCTTCATCTACCTGACTATGAAAGAGAGATCCTGAAAACAAATTAAAATAGTGAACTGCCGTTCTATAATGTGGATCAGAGCAAGACAATTAACCTTGTACTTTATAGAGGAAAATAGTTGAACTGCTAAAAACTACCTCAGAGGAAAAGATATTTTAGGATTGTTGTCATGTGTCAACTTCCCCTATTGTACTCCTAAATGTATAAACCAATTCCATTTCAAATGGTAACAAATAAAATTATTAATACTTAAAAATTACAAGGTTCATATTTGTTCCCCATAGGTAATTATTTAAAGACATTATCAGGATTTCTCAGGGTGGTGGTAGTGGGGTGATGTTATAGAAGATACTATTGCATTTAGCATGTCAATGAAATCCACAGGGAAGTCCTATTGAAGGACTAACTCTCCTTAATGCCCTTATTCTCCCTTCATTATGCTATCGATGTCCCATGACAACAACATTAATTTGACATGGATGAGTTATGACTCACTGTTTCTTGCACAAGTCTCAAGAAGCCCAAGGCATGGTTTTCTACTTTGGGTATTGGGGCCAGAAAGACCATGCATAAAACCAGTGCAGTAGAAGGAGCAATTAAGCTACAGGTTGTTTTGCTGTAAGCAGTTAACCAGCTGTGCCTAATAAATTATTTGATTATACAACATCTTATAGTTTTGACATCCATTATAACCATGTATAAAACTAACATTCAGTGATTTTGTATGTTTGCTTGTGTGATTACAACATTAATTCCTCCTGGCACTCATTAGCGCACCCTGGCAATCCAGCACTATTGGGTTTTCCATGCAAATGGTCAGCTTGCCCACAGAAACTCAAAACCATGGACTAAAAAAAAATAATACAACAATCCTGAGAAGGAAGTGGGAAATGATAGCTATTCCTATTTGCTGATGAGAAACAGACCTGTGCAGAGCCACTCACACGGCAGAAATGAATAAAAGAGTGAAACTGAGGCACGTATACATCATATGTGGGTATATATACAATGGACATATGCACATGAAAGTACACATATGCACACAAAACACAATTCAGTAGAGATAACCAAGAAATTCCTAAATTAGAAGGCTGATATATCATGTATTTTAATAAGTAGAATATCATGCTAATGCACACACTCTGTTCCTGGCATCTGCACTACTTTGCTCATCGGCTCTACGTCACCTCCACATACACCACTTCATGCCTGGGAGCTGTAGCTATGGACATCACATTTCCCAGTCCCACACTGACTGTGTATTACCTTGCCTTCTCACAGAAGAAAGGGGAATTTGCTCTGATAAAAAAGCCAGAGGACAAGGTTTTGCACAAGCTTGAATTCAAAAGCCACTGTGAAACAGAATTCACAAACACTGCAAGTCCCCCTTAACCACAGCCATTTCCTCATGCTGGTATATGAGTCCTCTTAGTAGAGGAGAGCCATCTTCTCATGTGACCACAAAGAACCACAGAAGGCTGTAACTGTTCCCTGGTTAAAAGTTTCAGTCCCTCAGTGAGGACCCAGAAACTGTCAAGATGACTCGGAGGCCCATCACACATCATGTGTAACAAAACAGTGAACTAAGCACTTCTCTAAAAAAAAATTTCAAGCAGCAATTCATAAACTATTAAATGGGAGATTATGAATAACAAATAGATGAATGTAAATTCAGGACTCCATGGATAATACACGTACAAAAATGCTAATTTTTCAGGCTAAATTATTCACAACGAATGAGTCAATCATCCGTATTCCCTCACAGACCACTATTTCCGGAAGCTATTTATAAGTAAGATAAAATTGGTGTCCTTGTATCATCTATTTCTGTACAAGAGGAAAGTGCGTGATAATCCTCTTTCTATTCCCTTTATTAAGGCATTTCATGAACATGAATGACAACAACTAACACAGGAGCCAGCTGTAATTGATACTGCAGTGAGAGCTAAATTGCAAATTGGTGGATTTGGCTAACATTACAAATTTCAGCAGTTCTGATCAGGCACTTATTAAATGAGGTCTTTTGTTATTAAGTGATGTAGCCAGCAGAACTCTGAACAAAACAGCCCATTTCGGAATTCTGTCATCATCATGTAAAATACCATTGTACAGGGACTATTCCTAAAACAAAAATATCTATCATCCCCAGGTGCAGTCACAATCTGAAACTGCTATTGCAGAAAAGCCACATCAAACAGAACTGCTGTTCCCTGGCTTCCCAGCCAGCTGTATTTCCCACAACCACAGGATCCCCTCCTGCTTGGAAGGGCCTACTTCTCTTGAGCAGCAGAGAGAAAAATGCAGTTGAGTTTCTTTCCCCTTTGCTCTACAGAGCAAGATTTCAGCATACTACAGTTTGCTGTGCACTATACAAACCAACAAAACCAGAGGCAGTCATAAAGTCTTCCTTCTCAGCAGAAGAGATGTACCTCTGGTCCATTTCCAAAAATGGAGGAAGTCCTGATAAAAGGACTTTTCTGCTAAAAAACGGATCAAGCACTTGCATACAGGTTCAGAAGAACTTTGCTGAACTGGGCCATCAAAACCATCTGTGCTTCATGCTCTCCCTCTAACATTGGACCAAGATCTGTAATTACCACATGCACATTTTTGGCAACTACAGTCCTATCAGAATTAAGGAATAGGTGACCTTAGTGATACTATTTTACAAGCAAGGAGTTGCTAAATTAGTCACTTCAACAACTTGATACAAGTTGAGAAAAAAAAAAAAAAGAGACATTTTTTCAGATACAATTTAAAGGTTAAGCTAGAAAAGTCCCCCGAGTAGGAATCTAATCAGATCCAAAGGCTCGGCTCAGGAGACTTGCTGTTGTATGAGCAAAGGAGAGGGTGTTCGCATCACTTCCATCAGCGACAGCTGAGTCTTCCCAGAAGGCTATAGACACTTGCATGCGGATCCCAGCTACCTCATTTACCAATGAAACATCCCAATTAACTTATAAAGGGATTATCCATATGAATTCTGACTGAAATTAATGTGGCCAAATGTCTTTCCTGGCTTTGTAGAGTTGAATCCTCATTTACACGTGACTGAGCTCTTCCCCTCATCCCATCCCTGAAAATGGTATGTTTTACCCTAGCCATATAAAGTGACGATGGCATTAAAGAGTTAAAAAAGAAATTGTTAATCATGATATACAAATAGTTTGAACTAATCTAAAATAAATGGAATGCCTTTTTAAACAGTGAAAACAATATTAATCTAATTTTTTCAATACCGGTTTACACACAGACAACAAAGAGAACATAGATCCAACTAAAATGAGATTCAAAATTGCTTCCAGAGTTGGTGCTAAAAACAAAGCATGCACAAGGGTCTACCACGCTGCACTCTTGCAAGGCATAAACAGGGTCTGCAATAAACTGCTTGATGCTGTCTTGCTGGTCATAAAGCTATGAAAAAAAAGGGATATGCCATTTTTTATAACACTTCAGGGCCCAATGCAATATAAAATATATCTGGCTTTCTGGCAGTCTATGCTTTGGGAACAGATTCTAGTGACTTTGGATTTTATATACACTTCTGTGATACAGGAACTGAACATATTTTTTGTTGGATTGGACCATTAGGTAGCTATAGCTATTCTCAAAGGACAGCATAAGCAGCAAGCATTCAGAAACCCAGTGAAAATATAAATCATTAACAAAAAGATCAAGATAAGAAATCCTTGATTTGACATCTCCAGTGTTAACAGATATTTTTGTATCCTTTTTACACTTAAAAGAAACAAACTTTTCTAAAAATACTGAAATTATATTGTCTTTGTGTGGATGCAAGAATATCATCACAAGTCCAATAAATAAACACTTGCTTCTTCTCACAGCTATCAAAAGACTGAATAATAAATGTTTCAAAGTATTGCAAAATCATCATAAAAAAAAATTCTTGCTGTCTTAAGGGATAAAGAATATCATGCACTTTATTTAGAATATAATGAATATTAAAGTACTTCCACTTTATCAAACTTCTAAAAATATCCTCTCCATACATATAATTACACAAATGCTAAAAAAAAAAAAAAGGGGGGGGGAGAGTGGGAATAGAATTGCATATATAAAGGATGCACCCTTTCATTTTCAGAAAGCCCTGTCCTTGGTTTCTTTTTTCTGTATTCTGTCTTATTCATTAGTACAAAACCTCCACTATCCCACTTATTCTGATAACTTATAGCCTTGCTTCTCATTCCAGATTTCTTTTCTATTTGAATTGAAGTGTCAGTCACTTTGGCCACCATTAGCTTATACTCAGCTCCACAGGGCAGCGTTTCCAATCTTTCACCTAACCAATGCTTCCAACCTTCTCCCTTTCCTGATCAATATGATGATCACCACCTTCACCTCCACTATTGAGGGTGCTCAGGTGAGCATCATCTCCAGATGCTCATCATTTTAGCTGTATAAAAATTTACCACTCCCTCTTGCAGCGCAATTCTGCTAGACCAGCTTTTCCTATTGAGTCGAAAAGCTGAAGCTTTAGACGAGATACTCATTACCGTGGTGCAAGATGAGCGCAACATCTTTTTCCATGTCCCTGCTGAATCCAAGCTGGCTCCTCCAAAATGTTTTGCAAAAGGCCATCTTATCAGTTCATTAATTCGATCACATTGCTGTTTTCATTGCCCCCTTCAAAGTGTTTCCTTTGGTTATTCACCACAAAGATTGTGTCTCTATCTGAGGCCTTCCCTGGCCTGTACCACCTCACATTCACAGTCCACACTGACTCCTTCCTTCAGTTCTCATTAACTCTACTTTTAGCAACCAGTTATTAATTTCACTTCTGACAACCAGCATTTGTATTCCCCTTGCCTACTCATCACTGTTGGAAGGACTTCTCAAAGTGGCACAAAGACCTTTTTTCAAATGCCTTTTTAACATCTTTTTACCTTAATGCATTTGCACAGACTGTATGTGAGGCTACATAAGCAGACTTCTGGTTACTTTACACTACTGCCCAGTCTGTTGATGTCCACATATTATTTCTTATTATATTGGGACAATATGTTCTCTAGGGGGTGGGGTGGTTTTATTTCACCTTTATAGGATTCCAAACCCAAAGAAGTCATGTTTCTAGATAATAATGTAACACAAGTAAAGAACAGTAATAACCTTAAACTGAAGTTCTAAATTAATGCATTACAAACCTAGCAAAAACTACTTGTGGTGTGTTTTACTTGGAAAAAAAAAAAAAGACTACATGTGTTCTCAAATCTGAACCTGTTTAACACAAGTCTTGATGCGTTAAATCTTGATGTGTAATGAATTCCAGCTGACTTAAATGTAACAGCTTTACAATTAATACAGCATTTTGCCTGGGTAACATACACTAAATTTTATCTAAAATATATATAGAAAGTACAAACAATAAGAACATTACCAAAAAGGTCTTCTCTTTAGGATCAAAAGATTTGGGTTAAAGGCAAATTATTTGAAAACAAGTTACTGAGGCAATATTCAATCAAAATGACTACTATCAGCCATAAACATACGGGACCCTCTAACTACCCAGGGTAATAAGTCTTGTATATTATTGCTGGGAATTCCTTCAAAGCCCAAATCATTTTTAGTTTGCAGAGCTCTCTAATTTATTTTCCATGGTTGGGAGGAATCTGCTGCTAAACTAAAAATACAGTTTTACCCCCCATTATCTCTACACATAAAGAGTCACAGAGCTTCGGGCTAGAATTAACATGAGATAGGCTATTACGGCTATAAGAACATTTAGCAGTCCCTGTTGACTTTGCTGTTTGTAATAATAAATATCCTCCCCGTAATCTCTCGCTCTTTTTCCTAAACTTGATGCCTTGAGGAGGAGTTCAAGCTTGTGATAAAATACAAACAGTATTTACCTATTTTGTTACTAGTCTGGTTTTCCTCTTCTCCTTGGGCAAAGTCATTTAAAGATATGATATTTGCAAGTGAATGCTTTTAAAAGTATAACCCTTGATTTCACGAATGCCCTACAGAAATATGATGTCCTACTGTACTTGATTACTGAAGCAAAACTAAATCTGCTTTTACAAAGTAATGGCACTAGTTTATAATGAATAAAGCGTTTGCTCTTTCACCAAGGAAGAACCTTGCAATCAGATGTGAAGGTTATAGAAGATGTAGTCTGCAACTCAAAAGTATCTTATTATCACCAATCAAGGTGATAATTAAAACTAGATTTCCGTAAGGAGGGGTTAGGCATTTAGAGTGTTTCACAAAGTACTGATCTTCATGTACGTACTAAATGGTGCAAAGTACTTACACTTTATTAAGAAGATGCTGAAAGTGACTGAAACTAAGGTGTAATCTTACATACATAAGTATCTTACTTTGATCCATTCAATTTAAAAGACTTACTTGCCTCCTTGCCTAGTCTATCTCATATATCAAGGATGGTTGAGTGTTTTGGTTTTTCGCCTCCCAGAATAGTTCACAAATACATCCAGAAGTAAAAAATTAAGATGAAGACAACATCTTCTAAATGCTCAGAGGTCTAGTTCACTAAAAGCTCTTCAGCAAACTCTACAGTAACATCTCACATTTCAGATATTACAGTTTTCCTTTAACTCATTCTTGCCACATTTTACTTACTCAAAAGACTATCAAGTGAATTCAGTGCATTATCAGGTAAACCACACACATCACAAAGCTCCTTTCACATAAAAAGACAATTCCAGTCTTCATAGAGTTCACGCAGTGCTCACAAGAGCAAATTAAAATCAAACCATGCTTCCACACCTAAACGTGTATTTCCCTCTATGCTGTACATCTTGCATGCTGTAAGGCATACGTGAGTAGCAGTCTATTAGCAATTGATCCTTTTTACAGAGAAAGCAAGAACCAATTAAGTTATGAATAAGACCAACAATACACTTTCTCTTCGTCACATACGTGCACAATTCAACTTAAATTGTGAACAGATGGGAAGCAATACATTCACTCATATTTCAGATTCACAACACATTCCTTAATATTTTCTTAAATTAATGAAAAATATCCTTTTTTTTCCAAAATGAAAATGTTTAGAATTATAAACTATTTCCAGATAGATAATCTAGTAATTGTTTTGTAGCCCACTGGCTTGATTCCCATTGTACTTGACAGCAGTTCACTGCTGCCATTATTTGTAGACAGGTAAATAGTTTTCCCTTATGAAATCTATCTCAAATTTTAATTTCAGTGTTTCTAAGGGTTATTTCATACCTGTGTATTTTCTAGATGTGACTCTCCTGTTTCCTTCTATGAATGAGATATTTTTCAGTTGTTGTGAGCTTTCCACAGAAGTTCTTGGAAAGTTGTCTGATCTGCAAGGTGAGGGCGAGATGTGCTGTTTAAAACACTTTTTTATACTTGTACACATAAGTTATTTCATTTTGAACAAAGCAGAGAAAATGAATTCCAGAACCACAGAACCAGAGGGAACCACCAGTATCTTAGTTGAAACATTTCAACTGCTCTTCTCCATCCTCTTTATCCTCACATCTAGGCTCTTCTTCATTTATTCCTGTTGATTAGAACTCTTTATTCTCCTTCACAAATTTCCACACACACCTTTTGCAATGACCACTGATTTTTCCCCTGCCACATTCCACTTCACCTTCTCCCCGGAATTTCACATTCAGCTCCCACAGAGCGTGTTGCCATCACCTCTCCACCCTGGAGAGGCAATTCCAATTTCCAAGTACCATTACTACTGCATGCAATTAGAGGTAACATCACGACACACACGCAGGCTTCAGTGGAGCCGTATATTTAAATGCAGTCATAATGTTCAGCCTGTGCCACAGCGGACTCTTATTCAAGGAAGAAATTCAGGTGTTGAGCCGAACTGCAGCCTGAACTCCCACAGGGTGTGCAATTCCCTCCCTGCCTCTTCCTTTCTGTCCTCCTCCTAACTCAGCCTACCTTCATATAACAAGGCATAAGGTAACATAGCCTGTACAGCACGATCTCACAAACTCTTACACATATAAGTGCCATGTCATTTGATTTCAGTGGAGCTCCTCTGGGATAAAGTAAAGCATTAGTGAGTCCGTGTAGGATTTGGAAGATGGCAAGTTGCTGAGGCCCCAAAGACACGTCTCATAACCTTATTTTACATGTTAAGTGCTGTGCATTTCATATAACAATACATTTACAACAATACCAGTCTTTGATCATTTATCTCATTCAGGCTTCTGTAATTTTCAACTACCCCACTTCATCCTTTACTACACATGGCCTCATTTAGTTTCCTTACGTTTGCAGATGAGAAATTAGACAGACTCAGAATAGATCAAACACAGCACTGAATTTGGGTCATTATCCACAAAGCATCCCAAGACAGTCTGCCTTAGCTTGTCAGCTAAAGTTCACTTGCAATGTTTCCATCACCCTAGAAAGGGAGATAAGGAAGACTAATAACTTTCATTAGACCAGCTGATATAGCCAGAAAGCTTGAAAAGATTTAAAGCATAACCTTGAGAGTTTCTTCAAGACTCATATGCCTAAAAGCTTACCTCTCCTTTTTTCTTCTGCAAGTGCATGAGGAAAGCATTTTTGCAAATCAGCCACTATCTCTACTATTCTAAAGAACAGCACCTAAAAGAGCTGATTTGCAATGATCTCTTCATAGCATCCCTTTCATCTGAGCACCTGAACACGTTTAACTTTAAGCAGACTGAACCTAGTCAACTGATTTAAATTAACAATGTGCTTAAATACTCCAATGGACCAATGCTAGAGTAGCTTATATTTGTATTTAAAAACAAACACACCCCACCTTTTTCCAAGTACAACTCTGGAGTGCAGACCAGCTTTCCTGCAATTAATCTCTTTATCTTATCAAAATTCATTTTTCATACTTTGATTTGAAGACACTCTATTTCGAATAAATACAGGATATCGCCTCATCCTTCTGAACCAGTTTTTGTTTCCTGCTTTACTCAATATCTAACAAACAGAAAATACACTTTGTTTGCTACTGATATTTGCATACAGTCACTAAGGAAAGGCTATTTATTCTACATGGTTGATTTTTAAATTTTGTCTAGAGCAAAAAGGACTAAGACAATCTAATTTCCAAATAGATCCTGAAACAGGACATTGACAATCTAAAAGAAACACTGAAGTTTAAGCATTATTTTTTTCAAAGGTAAATTCAAAGGCTTCTCTATCACTACTACCTAAAAGATTCAAATCAAGTATACGATAGCATCCCAGCATTCAGGCTGATAGCACAAAAAAGTAAGTCTCAGCAAGCAATAGCTCAGACATACTTTATTTATTGCAATTATGAATTACTATGGACATCTTTGTTTACCTCATCACAAGCAAACATTCATGAAGAAATATTGTGGAAAAATGCTTTTCTGGTCCCATGGCTAATTAGCACAATTTAAGAGTACCCCATAGTTAAGCTGCTCGGCCTCTCTCTCAAGGAAAGTGGGGAATTGAATTTAAATTACAAGCACTCTCCTCCCTTTCATCTGTGCATTTTCAAAGCCAGGATTTCAATTTTGCTTATTAACTCATCTCTGACTAATCTCACCTAACAGGCACTACGGGCATACAGGAATAAACTTGTAAACGGTATTTTATTTAACTTATAGCAAAGCACTAAACTTCCATAGTATCCACGTCATCACACATGATCTGGATTTTAGTCTAGTGCAAACAGTGAAGAATAACTAGCACTAAAAGGCCACGTGAAGAACAGTGAAAACTTGCTAGTTGCAACAAAATTAGTATTTCCAGAAAATCAAGAAATACTGACACCTAATACATAGTTCGTACCTATCCATGTCCGCATATATCTTTACACTGCTATTATAATATTCTAATAGATTGCTTTTCCATGCAAGGTTATAAAAGTGTGGTTTATTAGGGTACTGCTGCCATAAACTTATAAATTTAACCTGAGGAAGAATTGTATCTAGCTATCAAAATACATTACTATATTACAATCACCTGTTTTTCCTTACAAATTAACATAACCCCCCCGACACCTTAAAGTACGTAAAGGCATATCTAGCTCATATTCAAACCAATAGCTCTGGATTTTCTACAATAGCTCCATTATTTCTTTTTCCAATGCCACCATGTGTATGTAGGTAATTGCCAATGACAAAGCCATGGCTATATTATAAAACACCTTATTAAAAATTAACACTTGTAATTAGACCCTGAAAACCAAGAAAATTATTATTCCTTTCCCCACACTCTTACATCTTGTGCACCACGGCAGCTGCCATCCTCAGACAAAGGCTTGTCTTACAAGATGAACGTTATGGGTTCCCTGGGCACGGCAATGGCTCCGGACCAGGGTCTAGAGCGGGGATGCACCTTAACAATAAAACCCTCACCCCCCATCCCACGCTGTACTTGCAGAGGCCGCTGGAGCACCGTGCTCGACAGCAACACCTCACGCATAGCCCAGCGCTCCACGCAACACGGGTGGAAACTAACACACACACACACCCCTCCCCGCCGCGTTGTCTCATTGCGATCCCAGCTCAAATCCCTACGGGCTGCCCGGGCGCGAAGTTGCGGGGGGAGAGGCGGCCAACCCGCAGAGCGCGGCACTGCTGAATTTCGTTAATTTTTAAGAATTAGATATACACGAAGCAAACCTAAACCATTCGGCGGTGCACCGAGCGGGAAGCCGCGATGGCCCAGCCCGCCAACAGCCACCACCGGAGGGGCTTCCCTGCGTTTCTCCGCCACCCGGGACGGTCCCGCGGCTCGTGTGACCGAACCCCTACACGGAGAGAAACCAGGGAGGGAGGAAAGTGGGTGCTGCCGGTGCCCTGTCCCGCTCTGGGCAGTGACTCCCGCCGTGGGGCTGCCCCGGCAGGGACTCCCGTACCGCAGCCGTCACGGCGTAGGCGGGAGCAGAGAGGGGCGGTGAGGCCCGGCCCGGCCCAGCCCCGTCCCGCCCCTCGCCGGGCGGGGAGTTCGGAGCGGGGCGGGTCTGCGCGGCCCGGCCGCTTCCTGGTCACCTGCGGAGGAGGCAGGAGCCCGTTGAGGCGGCGGCGGGGGAGGGGTCCGGCGGCTCCGGGTTTGGCTGCCGCCATGGCCTCGCTCTTCAAGAAGAAGACTGTGGACGGTGAGTGGGGGCGCGGGGCCGCCGGCGCCCCGGGGAGGGCCCTGCCGCCCCCATCGCAGCCTGGTGGCGGCTGTCCCCAGCTTTCGTACGGTCCCGGGCGTGGAGCTGGCCCCGGCCTGGGCTCGGGGGGAGCAGGAGCCCGGGGTGGTGGCGGTGCCTGCGGGGCGGCCTCGGGCCCTGTGTCCCGGCGGAGGGGGTAACTCGTAGGGAACGGAGGAGGCCACAGCCCGCCCCGGGTGACTCACCGGCGGCGTTCGGGCCGGGCGGGGCGGCGGGGAGAGTCGCCGGGCCGGGCCGGCCCCTTGGGACAGCGAGGCGGGGGGTTCCCAGCGCATCGGGGCCCTGTGGGGCGGCTGGGCCGGGGCGAGATGTGTTGGGAGCCGGGCCCTGGTGATCCCAGTGCGGGATCAGGAGGGGGGGAACGTCCCTCGCTGCCAGCGAGGGACCAACAAGACAGGCCCGCGAAGAGTTGCTGGAGCCGGGAATGAAGAGGGAGACGAACGGCGCAGGTCTGCGGCCGACGGCTGTCTGCCGCCGGGAGAAGGCGGCCCAAGAGGGCCGCAGGCTCCGGGAGCCGCCGCCCCGGGGGGGCAGCAGCCCAGCCGCCGCCGCTGGGCAGCCTCGGCTTAAGAGCCGCCTGCGAAGCCCGGTTGGTCTTGACGTGTTTGCAGGCAGCCTGCGGCTTAAAACACTTAAACTGACACAGAAATCACCATCTCCAAAATAAAGGCAAGAAAAAGATCACTTACCTGGCAGCTGTCCTGTGGGCGAGGGTCAGCCCTCCGAGTCATCGGTGTGCCCCAGGCATGGCGGTGGGGCAGAGGCTGGCCAAGGGCTGGTGACAGCTCTAGAGCTGGCCGTCTGGCACATTAGGTGCCCTGTGTCAAGTCAGGCAGGTCCTCGTTTGAAAATGGCTTGCCAAAAGTGACGCTGTGTATCAACCAATTGTATGTCACCAAGGGAGAATACGTATGTTTAATACGTATGTTTCCCACTTGTCTCTTACCATTTCTGGTGCAACACCTGACTAGAGGAAGAAGGAGGACATGACACTAAACTTCCATGACCAAGGCGGATTGTAGGAGCCAGGTCAAGCCCTGCTGGGTGTCTCTTGTCCAACCTGTTTTCAGGAATGGAGGTGCTTCCCCCTTATCCTGGTGTGTGAGGTGGCAGCGTGACACACGAGAGTGGCTATCAGCAAAAGGCTGTCTCAGGAATACCCTGACATCTTCTGTCTGCTGGAGCAAAGCTAGGAATTTGCATCAGTTATCACAGAGAAACAGGAACCAAGTTTTCATCTTGGCCTTCCCTTGCAAAAACAAATGAAAGGGGCTGTAACTGCAGATAGTTGTTTTCAGTTTATTGCCATCCTTAGTTTGAACCACTATGTGAGATCAGAGGCAAAAGAAAGAAGCATCGTGCTCACTCTTATTGTCTCCTGACTTAAGTACAGTTCTTGTTTCTTATTGTCTTGAAGCTCCTACTTCTCAAGCTTTCTACGCTAAGCGATTTTTTAAATAGTTATCGTAGTTAGAAAAGGCAGTCTTTTATGTAGCTATTAAGCTTTTTCTTTCATTTTCGCAAGTGCAGCTGTGCAAGTAACATTTCTCTACCTTCAAAATTACTTGCCTGTAGCATTATTTTCAGAGTAATTTCACTGCTGCTTTGCCAGTGTGAAGAACACAGTGTTATATTCAGTGTCATCTTTCAGCCCTTCATTATTGTCCATTGAAAAGTCTACATCTCCTGAAGATGCTTTTTGTGTAGTTCTCAGAGCAGTAGTAGTATTGTAAAAACAGGTCTCTCTTTCACAGAGGTTGTTTGGAATATGTATTTATTTGGTGAAAAGCAATCGGTGGGAGGGTGTAGTGTATACGCCCTCTTTAAAATGCCACTGAAGGCTTGTTTTTTTCTAATTGAAACCTATTAAGGCTTAAGTAATTTCAACAATAGACTTTTTACAGTATTTCTGATTGTGGGAATGAAGAACGTGAATGCTTCTTTCTGTTTATAGAAAAATTGTCCCAAGTGTTAAAAAATGAAAAGGGTGGCTGTGGTTTCTAGGATTTATCCTTCATGCCTTTATTTCTGTTATAACTCTGCCTGTTTGTATTGATTTTCACATACTTCAGACTTTATAAGTACAATAGCAGTGCCCTGCCATGATGTTACTTCTGTGGATTGGAAGAGGGAGCTCTAAACAAAGTTTATGTGACAGTCTGCTCCTTTTGAACTCCCACCCAAAGTGTATCTAATGTCATGTAGACACATACATTAGGAGCAGATGAATCTCTTCCTGAAAGTACCAACTTCTTTCCTCTATAAACGTCAGAGGGCACTGAGTCAGATGCAGACCTCTCTACCTTTGCCCAGGTGAATCACACCTAAGCACGTCCTGTAAATTCTAACAAAAGTTAATGGTAACATGATTGATGCTTATATTATAAACAGTACTTGATTTAATAATTGGACGTTACTGGTACATAATTTTTAAATAGTACATTGGACAAAACTCCTATGAAGGATGGTATGTTTCACCTGATAGATGGCATTCAAGCTTCTGCTGGCTACATCAGTGTCAGGAAACTTTAATTTGCTATAAAAACCTCCACTTTCATAGCTTACTATTTTTAAACTTCTGCTAATTGAAAAAGTTTGAATGCTATTGATTTATAGTCTGACTTGAAGTTGGGCTGCACAGATGTGGTACATTTGTGGAGAAGAGTAATCGCTGTCAAACCAGGATAGGGACAGAAAAGAGCAGGATCCAGAACTTGCACGTAGGAGGATCTTCACTGATTTAATGGACTTGGGAACTCCTTAGCTGCTCTGAGATCTCCTATATAGGGTTTCTTCAGCTGTTCTACCTGTTGCAGTTCGACCTGACTAGTTGAAAAGCAGTGGGCTCACAGTTAGTATGTTATTGCTGAGTTAGGGTTGAACTTGCAGAAAAGTATGTGTACCTAAATCTTCCAGTGTGGTTAAGGCTTTTGCTATGGTTATGGTGCAAAGAAACATACTAGGTAAAATAGCATTTTTGTTATGGGATATGGCCTGATGCTGCAGAAACATAATCATGTTGTATACATAGAATTGTGTTTTGCTAATGTTTTGTATATTTGAAATGCTGATTGCTCTTTGATAGCTGACAGTTCATTCTGAACAAAGGGAGGCTGTCAAACATACTGCATGTCTGCGGGGTGCTTAGCAAAAAAGATGTTTATGGAATATTGAAAACTTTTCCCAGCTATAAAAATTTTCTTTCCAGATATAATAAAGGAGCAAAATCGAGAGTTAAGAGGTACACAGAGGACTATAACCAGAGATAGAGCAGCACTCGAAAAACAGGAAAAACAACTGGTAAGTAGAGCAGGCAACTTTATTTTACTTTTTAAAAACAAACACACACCACCAATATAACAGAAAACTTGCACAGTGCAAAAAATACAACTCAACGTATAATAATTGAATGCTAAAAAAGTTGACTTCACCTTTTTTGACTTTTCAGTTATTAAAATTGTGTCAGAAAAAAATTACTATCTTAAAGTGGTTCTCAGCCTTTATAGGAAAAGCCTGAAACAATGTGCTTAGATTAAATAACTACCTTTTTCCCTTCTGTTCTTAACATTCTCTGTCCTTTGGAAGGTTTTTTTCTAATAGACTTGTAAATCAGTGGTCTTCTGGTGGAAGAACTAAAAGAAGTGTGTGTCAGTGCTATCATATGTTACTATGACTATGGGAGGGAGTACTTGAAAAAACACAGAATGCCATTAATACCCCATAGGGTTGTTATTTTCATTCATATTGAACTTCCCTAAAACTAGCTAATAATAGTAAAACTGCTTAAATTAAGATCTATTTAAAACTTAGTGTGTGCGAGCTATCAAGTATTCAGTGAATGAATGCTGCACCTGTGGGGCAGTATAATTGGATAAATGGATGTGACAGATGGTAGAGTTTGATGCATGAAGACATGCTCAGACTGTGGGAAAAGCTATGCAAATCCAGCCACTGTTCCTGTAGCTATTGAGGTGTTATTTCATGGCAGCAGGTCGCAGGAATACTGAGAGCTGGGAATAATATGCTAGAAGAGGTCATATAAATTGTTTCTGGAAGCCTTGAGCCTGTAAGATATAATAGGTTACTCATAGATAAAGCATTTTTCAGTATGAAATGTTCTGATTCTGGAAATAACCTTCATTTTCATTAAATACTGAGGTTGAAGTTTTGATTACTGACTACAATAAAGTGTTTCAGAAATGTTGGATTTCTGAGGAGAAGAGGAAAGAATTAAAATATATGTTTGAAAAAGTTAGAATCTGCTGTTAGGATGAGAGAATCAATGGACAATAAATATTAATTTTTAGAGTCAGATCAGGTAAAAAAAGGATCAAAGGCTTGTCAGTCAATCTCAGAACATTTTGTTATGTACTTCCTTCCGAAAGACTTTTTTTTCCTTAACTGTGAGGTACAACTCTGAGAAAACCTATTTATATTAACTCTATGTATAAAAATACCTTAAAGTATGCAGACAGTTCTGTTTCAGTTCAGTAACTTCATACGACTGTATGAATTTTGATTATTTTTTTTTTCAGAGGAACGTAACTGAGTTTAATAAGCTTGCCCCAAACCACTCAAAAGCAAATAATGGATTTTCTTCTTAATGGAAGAAATTAAAGAAATCAAGAAGAATGGAAATTCTTCTTAATTAAGAATAAAATCATCTATATATAGGGTTTTATACCTGCAGCTGGATTATCTGCAGTGATTTAGCGATGGTTGATGTAGGTTTGTATTTTGCTTTGAAAATCAGGTTATAAATATAAATACTTAGGTATTTCATCTCAGTGAGAAAATCCCTATTTTCAAATGTTTGCTCTTAAAACTAGAGTGCAAACTAGTGTATGCTAGCATGCAAACTAATCTTGCCTATCCTTCACAATACTTGAGGAGATGAAAAAAGGAGATAATATTCTGGGCATGCTATAGAAATTTGTTTTTGTGGTCTCTGTGAGCTACTTCACACAGGTTTCAGACCTCTGATGTTTGAAGAGTCTCATGCTCCTTATTTGCCGATCTGTACCGTCTTTGATTAAAAATAGTATGTATGACACAGCCTTTCAGAAATTATGGATTTAGAGAGAAGATCTTGTGCCAGTGCCATCTCTATAGTAAACTTAAGCATGATCTTTCCTAGTAGTAAAGCTAATGAAGTGGGTTAGTTTATGCTTGCCTTTAAACGTGACTGTTCTGCATATCCTGGTTACCAGTACTTATCTTTTCAGAGCAACTTATCTTCTTATAAGTGCAGTTTTCTGGACTACCAGTGCATATAAAGTGAAGTGACTATATTCCCGTAGCAGGTATATTCTCCTGAAGAATCACATGAGAGGTGATCTTTAACAGCTACTTTTACTTAATGGTTAAAAAAAAAAAAAGTACAATTGGACATACACAAGGAAGTGAGATACTATGCCAAGCTCTCCTTAAAAAGGATGAAAACAAAAAATTAGTTGAAAAGTTTACACTACCAAGTCACAAATCAGAAGGCATACTTTCAGATATCCCAGCTGACAAGATTATTTGTGCCAAACTTTTTCCTGGTACCTCTGGGCTAAATAGCTTGCTATTTCTCCTTGAATTGATAGATTGGGATTTAGGTTTTTTTTGTAAACCAGAAGTGTCTTTCTTAAGGTTTAAGCACATGTTGTTGTAGACAAACTATATCGCTTTTATTGTGTGCTAGGTTAAGTCCAGCTAAATTACGTGGGCAAACAGCCTATACTTATTGTTCATCTAATTTTGTCTACTTCCTCAATAAGGTTCTGAGAGTCTCTCGGGGCTGAAAAAGTGTTAAAAAGAGTCTGTGAACTCCCTGTTTCTTCCATGGATGATACGGCTTGATTGGCCACGAATGCAAAAAATCAAAGATGATTAGAATCATGGCATTAATAGTTGTCTGGCCATAATAAGTTCTTCACTTTTTGGTTTTGTGGTGTGTTTTTTTTTTAAGTGTTACTCCCTATCCAGACATGAAACTGAATGGGCACATATAAGTGAATTTGACATTTTGCAGAAGTTGAAGTCTTTTGGGGAGCTGTGTGCTGCCATACTATAAATCAGTTTTGTTATGTTTTTGTTTCTTCTGGTAAAATCATAATAGCATTGCATTTCTTCTACTAAATAGCCTTGGTAGAAAGGCAAGGAAGAATATTTATATAACTTTAAATGCCTTAAAAAAATAAAGAGGAGACTTAACGTTGGAATTTAATTATTAGTTTTAAGACTTATTTATAGTCTTTGTTAGAATGCAAATTTTGTAGAATTAATCTTACATTTTTTTTTAACAGGAACTGGAAATAAAGAAAATGGCTAAGACTGGTAATAAAGAAGCCTGTAAAGTTCTAGCAAAACAGCTTGTACAACTGCGGAAGCAGAAAAATCGAACATATGCTGTTAGCTCTAAAGTCACTTCTATGTCGACTCAGACAAAGGTCATGAACTCTCAGATGAAGATGGCAGGAGCTATGTCAACTACAGCAAAAGTAAGTTGTTACAAGACATTCTTTTACATTAAAATGCAGCATATGGTTGCAAAGTTAAGTTGTGTTATTTTGTATAAGAAAATTGACGGGATAAAACTTATTGCTTAATACCCTAAATGGTGTTGAGGTTGCAGTAGGGAAATGTAATTTGATTCATATTATGAAATTTTTGTCCAGTCAATCCAACTAGTTAGCACCTAACTAAGCATATTTTTTTGGGGTAGACATCTGTCAAACGTTTGCGTGATAAAAATAAACTCAAAAGCCAAAAGAAGACTCTTTTAGTACATCAAAAAAACCCCAAACCACGCTGCTACAGTGTCTTGCCTGTATATCTTGTCACAAGCAGTTTTTATTGGGGAAAAACTAGGGCATGGTTCTTCTAGAAATCAAGGCAGTGTGCCACAGTAGCTTTATGTCTTGTGCAAAAAGCAGGTTATTGCTTCAAATCTTAAATTCCTAAGGAAATGTAATCTGGAGTTCCCTGTCATTCTCCCTCTCCGTATTCTAAGGAAACAGTATTGATTAAGTTTTCTCACAAATGTAATCTCATAAAAGAGTCTGAAAAATCTTGGTTATCTGAGTTAGTTATGAACTTTCCCATTTTTCCCTGAAATGGTAAATAGGGAGTTTGCTTTTGGCAAGCAGGATTGTTCACCTTGAAGTGTAGGAAACAGAAATAGTGCACATCATTGTAGACAAGTTGTACTTTTATCACAGTCCAAATTAAATACATATATGTGCCACTTATACACAGTAATGCAACGCAACTTAGTGCGGAAATTAATTCCTGCTAAGGCTTTGCTGTCATATCTTTTGGAAGCAGTATGTTGACAGATGCCTGCCGTTCTGCCAGGTGTCTGCCAGTGATACAGTTGTAGCTCTATAGTAAACTTTCCATCCTCCATGACTAACCCACAAAGGGCGGGCTTGTCTGACTGAACAACTGATCACATTAAACAGCTTACTCAGTATTCCTACAACAGTGTTGCACGTGAAGAAGTTGATCGTGCTTTTTAACCATTACATGCTTGACTTGTTTTTATCTATGAGACATCTTGGGTTAAATTTCTGAAAACCAAAGTGTCACTAGACTATTTATGAAGGTTAAATCAGTAGAAAAACCCCAAAATATTAAAAAAGTAAATTAACCAGCATCCAGAAAAGTGATGTTTTTTGAAACATAGCAGGTATTTCTATGGACTAGTTTGTGTAACATTATTGCATAGGAAGGTGTTAAATTCTTTTGGTCACTTTTAAAGTGAGTGTTTTGCCTTATCAACACGGGAAGCTTAAAAAATTAAAGTATTCAGTAGCTTTTGAAGCTCATAGACTATTCTTAATATCATACAACCATCATTGAAAAATATATGGAATCAGTTGCCTCAACAAAAAAGACCAACACATGAATGCAAAGCTTTCAAAGTATTTTCTATACACTTTTTAGCATGTATGACACTAATTTTGGACATAAGCAAAGTCTAGTTAATAGTTACCTGTTTCTTTTAATCGTGCATCTGACCCTTATTTTCTGAAGATATATAAACTCTGTATCAGTTTAGTGCAAACAATTTTGATGTCCATCTATAACTCATGTAAAAGAACGCTAAGGAACGAACACCTTCTAAGTCCAGAACAACTTTTATATTCAAATAATGTGACTATGAACACAGTCTTTGAAATTCAAGTAACATTAGAAGCATAATATATTATCACTTTAAACATACTCAGACATAAAGGCAGAAAAGCTGCTACAAAGCCAGCAGCAGCTGTAGTAGCTTGATAGCATCCCTTTTAATTAACCAATTCTTTCATCTTCTCAAAGATGGTTAGACTTTATGTTTGAATTGCTCATGTCTATATTTAGGTTGTGATGTGCCGTGAGAGATACAGTAACTTGCTTCTTAGGAAAGAAGAAAGTATTAAATACTGGTGCCTGCCAAGGCAGTGCTGCATACTTGTAGTAAAACAGGTGAAGTTTATTACACTGTCACAGAAAGATCTCTATCCGTTACAAAGGTTCACCCTAAGCTAATATGTACTTCCTGAACACTTTGATATTTGCTTTTCAGAGAAAAATATTTTTTCCCATTAAATTGTAACATAAAGAAACAATTGCAATTTAATGTCTGTCCTCTAGTGTTTTTTCAAATAAGTGTTCCTTATGGAATAAAAAACCTGCAGCCATTTACACCTCTAAAGTGTATAGCCTGGAAGTTAGGAAATATTGTCTCATTCTTTTTATTTAGATCAGGCAAATTTGTCCTAAAAGAAGGCCAGGAGAAGGTCATGGTGCAAGGAAAGCACATACATTTACAAGCATATGTATTAGGCTAGTAGATAGCAATATTTCTTACTAGGTGCAGACTGTACTATTGATTTGTTATATATCTACAGTTCTCATGGGATGTAAAGAGACAATAAAAGTGAAATTTAGACTGAAAGGGGTTTTTATTACGGAAGTCTTATTCCTTTTTAATGTATATATTGGTATTTACTAATGTCTCATTGTATAATTAAGGGTTCTTTTCAATATTAATAGACAATGCAAGCAGTTAATAAGAAAATGGATCCGCAAAAGACTCTACAAACTATGCAGAATTTCCAGAAGGAAAACATGAAGATGGAAATGACTGAAGAAATGAGTAAGTTCTGTACTGCAGGGAACAGCTAGCTGCAGCCCACAGTGCTCTTGGAAGGGTAGAATCAGTCTAGAAATACTGATGCTTGAAGTTTTATTTCTACAATTAATGAGATTGACAGCACAAATTAAGAGCAAATAAACCAATGCACGTCTGAGCAGGGAGGCTGAGTCTCAGGCTTTTTAGTAGCTCTAGATGTTAAATCTGGAACCCATTCCTTCCCATCTTCATGCAAAAAACTCATCATGCTTCTAGAAAGAACATACTGGAAGAGGTTTTGAGACCAGTTCAGAACCTTGTTGGCATAACTAGACTTGAAAAATTGCCCTTTTTGTAGCTGATAGTTCCGCATGTGCTTTTTAATTTAGGTATTACTGATAATCTCAGCTTTACATGCATGGTGGTATGGGATGCTTTACTCTCCTTTTTTATTTTAAGCCACAAGCTGCTTCCTAGGGCATGGCAAGATTTTTTGTTCCTGTGGACATCTGTCCACTGTCAACTAAGTAACACCAAACTTCCTGATGTTGCTAGCACGGTCTCCTTCCTATCCTAATCTCTGCCACCGTGTTGACCGTTGTAAGTAGCATTGACTCAAAACAGTATTGTTGAGCAAGATGTGAACACCTCAGCTGTGCAGAACTGTATTGTTGCAATTCAGAAATTAGCCGAGTAGTTAACAATTGTGCAATTTACTTGGAGGAGGAAGAGGAAAGGGATTTTTAATGGGACTGTAGAAGATGTTTTTAAGAAACATTGAAATCTAGTGCATGGGGTAGATGCAGCAACTGAACTATTTTGGTGAAACTGAACATTTTTATAAAAGCAGTCGTGCCTTACCCTGCTGCTGCTCTAGCTGTGGTCACAGGCTTTGCAAGGCAAAGGTAAGAAAGCATCTCCAATACACAGGTGCTTTCTGTTGGTATTACTGCTACATTCTGGGAGGGTGAAAAGATGGTACTCACTTATTTTAGTAACCTTTTTGCTTAATGCAGTGTGGATTTTGTTTTGTTTTTTTTTTTTTTTTCTTTCTTCTAAGTTAATGATACTCTGGATGATATTTTTGACGCTTCTGATGAAGAGGAAGAGAGCCAAGATATCGTTAACCAAGTGCTTGATGAGATAGGAATTGAAATCTCTGGAAAGGTATGGCTATTTTTACTCAGTTCACATGCATCTTCCCCTTCATTCCCTTTTTTAAATAGTTTATTCTATGAGCCTTTATTTTACAGTCTTATTGTAAAAGTCAGCTTGTCATAAAATGTATTATTTTGACTAAAGGAAACTTCTGTTTTCTTCTAGATGGCCAAAGCTCCATCAGCTGCCAGAGGCTTACCATCTGCATCAACATCAAAAGCTGCTACCATATCAGATGAAGAGATTGAACGACAGCTCAAAGCTTTGGGAGTTGATTAGTTTGATGGCAATACACAGCCTGCCTTCTAAGTATTCAGCTGCAGACATGTAAAAAGTGCAAATACTCTTTCAATGCAACTGATGTCTAGGAAAACTCTGAAGCTTCAGAAATGACAACTTGAAGATGGCACTCGGGGAAGGAGAAGGGGAGAATATTTTGAATTAATTTACAGGGGGAAGTACACTAGGTGTGTCCATTGCGTGGGCACCGGACCAACCAGGGTTGTAGTTCTAATGATACATTAATTTCTACCTGATCTGAATCTGTCCTCTGAATTCAAAGTTTTCTTCTACCTCAGTTCCTTACCTATCTTTAGATTTGGCTATTCTGTGGCTGGTGGTGATGCCTCCTAGGACAGCACCTATATAAAAATGATATATGTTATAAAATTATTGCTATAGAAAAATTCTTAGTCTGTTACCTTAGCACAAATGAAACTTCACCTTTGCTCTCAGTTGGAAACTATTTTCTTTTGATAAGAAATAGCCTCAAAAGTCTAGCAAATTTAGGCAGAAAGAAAAAGCGGTTTATGTATTTCTTTCCAATTCCTGTAGTAACTTTGAGTTGCTTAAATAATAGCTGGTTATTCTTTTTACAGAAAGGGAAGGATACAACCCTTGTGCAGTTAATTTTACTGGAAGAGGATTTAAATTTGTTAGTGAACTTTGTTGCATGAAAGGCACTGATTGAACTCTATTGTACTGTAACATAGCTGGTTTCAACAGAATTGCTGTGCCTTTATGTATATAAATCTTGTACCTTTGCGGCTTTTTTTCAGAATGAGTCTTTGAAAAGTGACTAAACTTGTAATTAAGGTGGTTTCATAAAACACTATGGTGAGACCTCTGTCTACTCTCGATGGGACTCAGTGCTAAAGTTCACAAATGCACTTGTTCAGAAATGCAATTTGCGCACTTGCAAAAAGGACATTTGCCTGAAACAACATTTGTATATATTTTACAGTATTTCTTAATGGAAAATAACTGTGCATAATTGTATTGTTTACTAAGATGCAATTGATCACATTGATAAGCTAAATCTAAACTTTAGTTTTGAGAACAATTTTGGATGATACCTGATAATTACCTGTCTAAACACTATAATAAAAATGTTTTGGTTCTGTGAAGGTTTTTCTATGGTCTCTGAACTGCATCAGCATGATTCTAGCTTTAAGTGGAATGCATTGAGCTAATGAAATAAGAACTGTTTCTATTTTAAATCAATGACAAAGTCTGAGAATGCAGTTCCCAGTTACAGCTTCCCCAGATAGTGTGAAGTTCCTCATCCCTTACTCTGCTGGAGATTTTTGCCGGTTGTGCTGATTTAGTGGGGCTGTTCATTGAACAGAAACAACAAAATAATCTTGGCTTTAAAAAGAGAAAAGCAGAATACCTTCAAAGAGTGAAACCAGGATAACTGGGGGGGGAGGGGGTCTACAAACTTCATAAAGAGACTTTGCTGCTAGAGAAAGTGTAGTAGGAAACCATAACCTCTATGAATCTACTGTTGTCACACCATCTGCTTTTTAGGACTGAAATCAGCAGAGAGAAAAAACATAGGTGAGCCTTCATCTGCTTTTTGGCATAGAAATGCAGGTGTTCTTTCTCTTTGAAGGAAGTAATGGACAAACTATGAATCTGTGAGGTAGTGGGTAGGAATGTGTTAAGTTTTTATATTGAATATATCTGATATGAGGTGAAATTTCTTTTTTTTTTTTAAAGTTATTTTGTAAAAATCTAATAAAACGCTTTTTATTCCACAATGACTTTGTCCTCTTTAGGATTAGTCTTACACATCTGTCTCTTAGTGAGCTTTCTTTGGACTCCTGTTAGCTCTAATAAATTTTCCTTTGAGCTCAGCTGTAATATTTGTTGTAGTTGCTGTGGATCTTTTATTTAAAGTCAACATTCAGTAAAAACTTGATCAAGTTTGTATTCCCTTCTGTCTGTAACTGAGTGCCCAACTACTGCTCTTAAGCACTGAAAGAGAAACCATAATCTGAAATTAGTTAGGTATAAAATATTACTCATTGACTGGTTGAACACCAAGACTTGCGTCCTTTCTGAATGAAGTGTGCACTTTATCCTTTTAACAACTATCAAAATGGACATAATTCTGAGTTCCTTCATCTATCTACAGAGTCTTTGACAAACAGTAATAAAGGCATTTCTTTTTAGTCTCAGTAAGACTGATGAACTAGGGCTACTGTCAATATCTATGTGGTGTTTCTGTTAACAGGTATCTTTTAAGTCCTGCATCTCTAATCTGTGTAAAAATCTTTGAGCAGCAGTGAGAAGTGGTGTAGGTTTGCAGGCTTGCTTATATTTATTTGAATTATAGTTAATGTGTTGTTGCTGTCTATAACAAAATTGCATCCCCTACTTAGAAACAAATTGCTTTTAAATTGCTCTTAGCAGACAAAAAAAAAAAACCAACAAAAAAAACCCCCAAAAAAATCCCATTCAATCCTTTAACTCATTTATCCTTGCTGAGACCTTAATAGCACTGAATCGGAAAGTCCTCCATCCAAGAACAACAATGCAATTCTGCACACACCTAAGAATGACTCTACTGGGGCAGACTGAGGTCCATCTTGTCCAGAATCCTACTCCACAACTGCCCATAAGCAATGCCCAGGAAAATAGGAGAACAAGATGACACTTCCTCCCCTAATACTCTGCCAATTTCTATTTTTAATTTAGACCACTTCTAGAGCCGTATGTAAATTACTCTGTATACAACAGATTTGAGTGGCTTTCTCATCTCTCAACTTGTCAATATAAATTCTGGCACCCACATTTTTTCGTAGAGGATTTCCACAGATTTTTTTTGCTGCTGCATTAAGAACCACTATTTTTGTTTTTTCTTAAGCTTCTTTCCAGCTGCACATGTCTACTCCTAATTTTTACATTAGGCAAGATGGTGAACTGCCCGGCTCCATTCAGCCTTTCAGTAGAGCTCATAATTCAGTAGATCTCTATAGATTTCAATACAGACACATTAAATCTAGAAGAGAGACAGTAGCTTAAACAGTCGTTCATCTTACCTTCGATCAGCAGCTTTGCCTGCATAGAAGCCTTTTCTACGTCTGTTGTATCCTTCAGATGAGGGGGCAGGATGTTACTTCAGAGACAGGTGAACCAGATTTATGTGTTGTCATAACGTCTTGCTTTGTCCTGTATTCCAATTTTAACACCCTGCCTAAACTTACCATGGGAAAAGTAAAAGCGAGAAAAAAACCCCACAAACATCTCAAAGAAAAATAGCGCAGCCCACGTTAGTCAAATACCCAACTAAACTCTTACTCGCAGGTTTATAAAGCTACCCCTCAGAAGTCTTGATTGTCCCCAATCAAGAGTGATAGATGGCAATTACCCATAAGTTGTTCCTACAAGAAAAAAATGAATTGCCACTTTCTCTAAGTCTAATGGCTGCAGCTGCACCACATTAAATTGATTTTATCCAGCTTTTTCTCTTTAAATAATTCTGATCTAATTTGTTTGCATTTCTGTGGCAACAGCTACAAATGTTTTAATGGTGGCTGCTTCCTCCACTTAGCCTTTTATCATTCTTTTGCAAGAAAATGGCACTTTGTGTCACCTTTCATTTTACTTTGCTATGCTTCTGCAATTAGCCCTCACTTGTGAGACTTCTTGTAAGACTAGAAATCTCAATGTTATGGTAAGTCTGATCTTGAATTAACTATTACAGCGTGCTAAAATGAATAAGCATACCAGCAGGATGCACAACTTAAAAATAAGCAAAGTGTTACCAAAGCAGAACTACAAACCGTTATCTGCAATACCAAATGTATAAGAATACTTTATTGGATGGGAGATTGAGAAGTACAGGTTTATAGCATTTCTAGGAAGCCTTTTATAATTAAGACAATAATTTAGAATATAAATAAAATTTATATATATCAGATAGTAGCTTCAACATACATTAGGTCTCATAACATGAAAGCTATGCAAATGTATGCCATCACCTTCACTGAGTGCTAATCTTCTCAACTGTATTTATCTTTCATTCTTTTTGACAGTTCATGATCTGTTGATACATGTGGTGGATAAAGGCTACAGCTTGGTCTTTCCGTGCTGTAAGTGGGTGAGCTATGCTAGTAATGAGAACAGCCTGAGGAGACTACATGCCACAGTTTCTCCCCTTTGAGCTATTAAATTGAAGTTTTCTTCTAAATTAAGGGGTTATAAAAATGCATTCATCCATAAAAATGTATTTTTTAAAAAATCCAAGAGCCTGATTTCCATAGCTGAATATGCCTATGGTCGCTGTAATAGGTATCAGAGATAATTTAATGTACACGAGAGAGAGAGCATTTAACTTGTACATAGTGCTTCTAAGTGGTCTTGAACATTAAACTCCTTTTGCTTTCCGGGGGCCTATTAGCTAGATGTTTTCGAAATCATCAGGTCTGCTTTATGGAAAAATAAAACGTATCTGGCCATTACTACTTGCATGTACTCACTTAATTTCAGTCCTGGGAAAACAGTCAAAAATACATATATGGTAATGGGCTGTTCTAATAACAATGAGCAGGGCTGATGAGATGGCTGGATAATCTATCCCTGGTGAGTACTACAGTCATTAATTCAGTTTCTCACTGTCTGGCTTTCTGATAGGTGGAGCTCTGGCACTGTTGGGTTTTTCCCCCCCCTATTATCTCTCTAGGCTAGAGGATGACAAATAAGGGATTATTTTCAATTAGTGGGATGCAAGAGAGGGGAATGTGCAGTGCAATAAATACTTTGTGTGGATACTTATGTCAGAGTGCAAGGGCCTCCTTTGTTCAGCCTAACACACTATCTCTGGTGTAAGTACATCCACACATGGGTTTAATCAGAAAAATACAATGCAGAGAAAGCCCAAAGTAATAAGCCCCTGATAATTCTCATTTTTTTTTCCCCTCAGGTCACAAAGTCTTAAGGTAAGGTAAATTGTATATCAATTTTTATAGCATAGCCTATCCAAATCAAACTTTAAGACATATAATAGATTAGCGAGAATTACCTTTGATAACAAGCATAAGAAAAGATCACTTTTAAGACAGTCAAATGATACACTGAGACAGAGCACGCGGTAGGAACAGCGTTGACACCTCCATACCGGTAAACTTACTCTACCATAAATAATGACAGCAACTATGGCACATCGATTTGTCCTGAACTTATACAAGGAATTTACCTGAAATGATTCACTCAGAGGTGTACAGCTGTTGTGAGCAGGTAGCTGAGGTCGAGTTGTTCTTTGGAAAGGCTGGTCTTCAGCTAGCATTCCTCTACCTGGCTCTCAGATCTAGTGGCAGTCCCACAAGGTCCCACAGGTATATCCTACCCTCGGACATAACTAGATATTCAGCAGTATCACCACTGCTTGTTTAAGGTTGCTTAGTCACCTTCTCTTCGTTGAAGTTCTCATTTCTCACAGATGCTCAGCGTTCACCCCTGCAGATGGGACCCTGCCATGTACCTAATGGCTTACAATCTTGCAAAGGTTAACGCAGTGAGCATGGGACTGGGGGGCAAAAAACATTCATGGACATGCAGAGGCAAGATACTTTCAATACTACAGCTGCTGAGATCAGGATTTGTACTTCACATACACCGCAAAGGCTTTGTTTCCTGATGCTTAGGGTACCTACATGGGGTTCTTCATTAATCCTTAAATGGACCACAGATGAAAGAAAGGCACAGCGTAAGGAAGCTGCTACCACTTGTGCAACTTGGAAAGCATTTCTAGTTGAATAATGCATGATACATTCCTTGCAGTTAAGCAGGGACCTCCAACTCTTTATATATATGCAGTAGCATTTAATTTGTTTCCAACCTTTTACATTAAAATTGAGTCTTCCACAACACATTACATCTGAAGCTTGTAAGAGAAACAAGAGGGTTAGTGATTTTTCTTTTCTATTTTTAAACAAAGTATTTACAATATTTACAAAAAGAAAAACAGAAATCCACATCTATACATGGAAAAGCTTTACCGGCATTCGTGATGCTCCTTGATAATAGAACTAAAGGTGTTCTGATGTAAACTTGTCTTCACTCTTTTTTCCCTTTGTCTTCTGTTGCAAAACCAAACTCTCACAACTTCTTTCTCAAGATTGAGCCCCTCAGCCATCCTCATAATCTCCTGAGATGAAGGCTTACTTTGTTCTCCAAAGTGCCTTTCTAGGGCTTCTTTGGCAGCAATACTGGATAAAGGGATAAAATATCAGTTTTAAAAACTTTTCTGATACATTCAGGCTTTCACAACTAGTTCAAAAGAAGGGCCAAGTAAGAGCACTGAAGGTAGTGACTTAGTTTGTTTCCTCTTTTTCTATATAAAGGAAACCTACAGAGCTTAAAGTCCACTGTATTTATTTTCTGACATGGGCAGTGTCACATCATTTCAGCACAGAGTAATTTAAAGGCAAAATAAGCATGAAGTTTGGTGCAATTTCAGTGGTGATTGTGAAACATTTGTGCTTCTTGATGTTCTCTAGGAGACACAGCTGCTAGCTTGACTTCCTGGGATCACAGGAATTGGAACATGCCTGACCACTCATTCTACCCCAGTCACAGCAGTTTTGTGGGGGTTCAGCAAATGCACATTACTGGGATTACCTGGTTGTATTAGATCATTTGGATTTACAAAGGTGAAGATCTCCACCAATTACAATTTGGGAAACATATGTTGTACCAAGTTCTGCAACATATTTTATTATGGAGAGGGTACTAGACTATTTCTAGAAATCAGAGAGATTATGGCAAGCTGTTTTAGCAATCATTGCATTTTCTAAAAGTCTGCCTTAGTCTATTCCTCACAGTTGGCAGTGACCAAAGTTGAGCGCTTCAATAAACAAAGTACGTCAAGACTGCTGTCTTTCCTTATTGCCAGATAGAATTTGCTTCCTGTTCGTTTTACATATTCTCAGAAAACGAAGAGAATCTGAGACTTGAATGTGTTCCACCAGGACACATCCAAAACTGGCTTCAGCAGTAGCTGTAATTTCTTTGGACACAAGAGGGCACTTCATGCATTGTCCTGGAAATGAGGTGCTGGTATTTCTGTCATAGGAATATACAAAGTTATCAGCTGGAGTTCTATCTATTTCATTAATTGATCTGTAATATGTTGTTGGTCTTTCATTTATAGGTCTATTTAAAAATATTTAGTAACATTACCAAAACTATTTAATTATTAAAACCACAGCTCTGCACACATGGAAGTATAGAAACATCATGGGTTTTGGCTAACAGTGTCTTAGGCTTTCTGATTAAAGTAGAAAGGACGTACCTTCCACAAATTCAAATTAAGCAGTTTTTGCCAGGATACGACTAGCCTATTTTAGTTAGTGAGACTTTTGGTTTATCTCTAGTTTGCCTTCAAACACCCATTAAGATTTGCTAGGAGTACAGCTGCAGCTCACATCAAGTCCATATCCCTGATTAGTTTGAGGTCTTCAAACTGAGGTGCTATGTGCCTTCAGAGGAACAATTAATATTTTCTTACTATACGGGATTTGGTACTAACTTCCCCACAATTATCTGTGCCCTTGACAACCTGCCATATTTGATACTCCCAGTGCAGTGGAGTTAGATGTAAAAGCAGGAATAATTAAAAAATGCTTAATATGAGGACTGATTTCCTCATATAGCTGTTAAAAAACAACACCAAAGCACACAATGTTAGATAAGCAGTCTTCAGTGGGCTCCTCCAGCCAGAGAAAAATACCTAGGACAGAGATGCTCTCAACTCCTAGCTCTCACACAGGCTGTACCACACAAACTGGCAAGGTCTTAGCCAGTTTTTGCCGCTCAAATCCTTGCTGCCTTGGAGAGAAGCTGAGAGGAAAAACTGGCCTTCCAAGAGTAAAACTTCATCCCTTGTGACGTCTCCTATGAGCAAATGAGCTATGAAGCAACTCCCATTCCCGACTCACTCCTAATTGAGGAGCATCCCATCCGGAGAATATTTACCTCAAAAGTCAGAGAAAAATCACATCTTCATTTTATTTTTTATATCAAAGGTAATATGACTCAAAAAAACCCAAACAAAACCAAAAAACAAACAAGTCTCAAGTTGAAAGTGAAAGGAAAAGTTGTGGCTATGAGGTTCTGGGATTGTGGGATGACAGAACAACCAAAGTCTCTGGGAGGTGGCACGGCACATCAGGAAGGATCCCTGATCAGAGAACAGGCACTTCACTGTAACAGATAGGGCCTGGCAGCACCAAGGTTGTGCCCAGAGGCAGCCAAATTCCCTTCCTATGGAAGAATGCTACAGCTCCCTTGAGGCCCCCTGAGTGAATTCTTCTTCACCAAAGATTATCCTGGGATATCTAAAGGAGAAGGGATTACCCCATGTTCTCATTTTTCCTATTTGGTAATTGTTTTTGTAATATGATTTACCAGCCTGCTTGATTTCCATATGGAGTTGAGGCTAGATAGATGGCCACCAGAGATGTGAGAAGCAAGAGAAGGAGATTCCCGGTACAGCTCTCTTTTTTTCCATTTGACTCATTACAGTGCTTCTTTGGGAACTCCAAATAATGCAATGACAGAAGACAGGGATGAGGATCCAATATTGTGTGTAAAAGCTTGTTCTCAAACTTTCCAGACCTCAAAATAATGCAAATTATTTTGGTATAATGTAGAACCACTCAAAATATAAAGAAAGATGCTCTGATACCTTATTCATGATATAGACCTCATCAAATTTGGCCAGAATTGGAATAAAATATTTTTTCAAAATAAAGTATGTTGTCATACATTGGGGGAAAAAAAAAAAAAAAAAAAAAAAAGTCTTTAATTGGGAAATGTAGTATATCTTGACCAAACTGGGGTTTTGGAGGGTTATGTTGTTATTTTTCACTGGAATGTTACAAAATAGTGAAACATTTTGAAACACTATCTATGGAGATTCATTAATAGAAAATAACACTTTGATTTCAAGCCCAAGAAAAATAAGCATCTTAGCCAAAGGGGTAACGTGTAATGCCCTAAATATTTATTACCTTATGGTGGTTCTGCGCTTCCTCTTCCGCTCATTCACTCCAACTTTTTCATTGTATAAAGCTGCATTCAAAACAAAACAAAACAAAACGCCAGCAGTTACCTTCACAGGGAATGGAAAACAAGCACAATTATCTCCAGAAAAACAATCCTTTTCTTTGAAGACAGAAGAAAGCTATCAGATAATGCCGCTGAGTAAGAGCAGCACCACAAACAGGAACACTTTTTGCTTTAAGACGGTTGGTCATCGTTTTACCTCCGGCTATAAATGGTTATTAGCAAAAATGGTGTGCCACTGGTGAAGCTGCAAGCAGCGCTGGCTCAGTGCCTGCGTACTTGAGGAGCTGTACTTCAGCCCCCTCCTTTTTTACTTCCTCCTACCCTGCAGGTAGGGAGGAAGAGTCCATTTCCATACCCCTTGGCTCAACCTCTCTTCAGAAATACAGCCTTGGCTCCCAACCACATTTATTTACCTGCCTCTTCCACCTCACTTTCTGATGGACAAGTCCCACCTCACTTCCCAGAGGCTGCTGCCTGCAGGCACGACCTTACCCTGCAGCTCAAGCCGGCAACGCTGCTCAGGCAGTCAGCAGCGGCTACTCACCCCAACCCCCTTAAAAGTGACTTGCCATGTGCCAGCCACATCGGGAGAGTCTCGGATTTCTAGTCCAGTTACAGACGAAGGAAGCGTTTCTACATTTGGTTCAAAGGAAACTGCAGTGTGTGGCAGAAGCAGCTGTTTAACAGCATTTCCTACTGTTGAACACAATGGCAAACCCAAAAAGTAGCATTAAGATCATCTTCTCTTTCTTCCCGTGCTAGGTGAGTGCTGCGCAGTGGTAGTCCTGGCTTTCGCTGTCACCTCCAAGCATACTGCTTCCCGTCATCACAATTCATCCAACTGAAAAGGTTTTTCTTTAAAACAACCCATTTCCTTGAAATTAGCCAACCTAGTCTAAAGTATGCTTTGCCCAGTGAACCCCATGACTCTTCCTGCAACTGGAAAGTAACTGGGAAAAAGAAATGGAATCCTCTAGCAGCAAAAAAGTCACATCAAAAACCTCTATGCCATCCTACTCTTCTCCAGGGTTCAAAGACCACTACCTCAGCTGAACTCAAATCCTTTCCCCTATAGCCACATCTCATATGCCAGAGGCTGGAAGGAAGAGTCCTTTGATAGTGAAGAATCCCTGTACGCTGCTAAATAGGCTGTCCTGCAGATCCTAATAACAGCTCTGATCTATGATACAGCAGTGGAGCTAGGTTGCTGGAGTGGAACTGAAAGAAATTACTTCCAATAAGCCAGGTAGTGGTGTTTCTACTATTCTATACCCTCCACGCATTTCAGTTTGCCCCTTCTTGCTCACCCAAAAAAAAAAAAAGATATCCAAAATTTAATATAAGCACACCTTAGTATTTAAAGCTGGTAAAACAAAACCTTCAGTGTATGGAGGGCACATATTAGTACTTCAACATATATATAGGATTCTGGTTTAAATGCAAATCAATATTTAGAGGATTTCAATTCTCTACCTCCTACTTGTTCTGCTTCCTCCAGCCACTTGGACAGTATCGATTTCAGTTTGCATGCATTCTTGAAACTCAGCTGCAAGTTTTCAAACCGGCAAATAGTAGTTTGGCTGAATTCAGAGCCATGCACAGCAGCCAGTGCTTCTCCAACATTGGTTTGTGTATAACCTGTCAAAAAAAAAAAAAAAAAAAAAAAAGAGAAAAAAGTCTCTTTGGAGTTTTCTAGAAAGAGTTATTTTCCTTGAGCTCTTAGTGCTCAGCTCTTCAGTCCTGACTTATGAACTGTGTGCCTGCATTGTCTTCAGGATGGGCTTTCTGCAGAGGTCTCTGTGGCTGACTCTTAGCTCATGTCTGAGATGTGCTCAGTTTCCTGTTGGTTTCAGTGGAGTTTTTACTGATTTAGTGGAGTTTTACACTCCAAGATTAGGGATATGAGAAGGATCCAGACACGCTTTCTTTCCTTCTATAGATGGTGCAATAGAGATAAACTAATCCCTGGTGGCACCGCTGGTCTTCAGTTATTTGTTGCAACAACTAAGTTGAAGCAATCAGAGAAATGCTGCACTTTCCCCACAGACACTGACTTTGTAACAGCAGCTCTCTATTCAGTGCTCCGAATCTATCTGCCACCTTCAGGGGTCTGGCTCATCGTTCCCCCTTCCTGTTTCTGTGACAGAACTGGCAAGATCTCTTTAGATGCTGAATGTCTCACAAGGCAGCTTTTTACCTCCACTTTGATTGCACTACCTCTGTGTCTCTCAGTCTCAGACCCACAGCTCATATTAACTCTGTCTTCCCTTGTAAAGCTCAGCCTCAGATTAGTTTTCCTGTGCAAATCGGTTCTTCCCATCAGAGCATTAAGCCCAGTAATTTGTTTGCGTCAGAGGAAGTTTTGTTCCCTCACAAATTCAGAATGAAGATGAAGTAATAATTACAGTGACTAACAGCATGGGGCTCAGCAAACCTCCCTGTTGCATTGGTTGACATGATATACAGCAAAACTGACCGAGTTGCAAATGCTATTTTAAATCCTAAATTTTTGTTTCAGTCTTTATTTTTACACTGCACTAGCTTTCTAGCTGTTGAGGTAATGCATAGATACCTGTAATAACCTTACAATTTTTTTTACATTTATAAAGCTAGATTTCTGTAGGATGCCCTATTTTGTAATGATACAATGCAATGTGATAAGTGAAAATGTAAAAATTGCATCTCTTCATTCAGAGTCCCCAGTGTTCATAAGTGGGATGAATCCACAGCACCAGATATTTGGGGTTTTTTTCAGTACAGTTCAAAGACGGATAAGATGGGCTTTTACTTAACAATGTACCTCAATCCTTCTGTAGAAAGGAGAAGTTCCCTACAGATGATAAAGTCAGAGCTCAGTCCACCTTTGTCCTCAGGTAGGATTGCCCAGTGGAAGAAAAGCAGCTCACTAGAGACCCTCTACGACAATCCCTCTTGCATTAGACCCAGTAGATATCAGATAGCAACAAAGATACCAGTTGCTGCTGTATTGGTGCCTTGGCACCAGAAAATAAACCAGGAAGAGAAGCTTCCCACTGCTATGAAAGATTTGCCATGGATGTCACCCATCTTGTATGCTAAAATGACATTGCACCATCTTGTGAAATGGAGTGCTTTATGGGGAAGCAAATGGGCACAAATGGTGAGAGCATGTGTTGCCCTAAACTGCAGACATTTTGGGGCTGTGCAAAAATAATGCACCTGCTACTGAATGTAATTTAATGAACAGCAATAATTTTCTCTGCACTTAAGACAAATAATTTAAGGGCAGGAAAGTCTAAAGTCCCTTTCTGCATACTAAGTTGCAAAAAGCTGAAGTTCATTAATTCTGTGCAAGTTTTCTAGGAATGGAGAAAGTTTGGCAGTGCAAGGCAGGATTAGAGTTATGATTAGACAACTGCAGAGGCCAGACCATAAAACATTCAGAAATAATTTGGCTTCCACTGGAATTTTTCAGCCTTTTGTTCATGGACATAAAGCACTTACCCAGCTTAATTCTCCGCAGCTTGAATTCATTAGCAAATTTCTCGAGTTCCCTGATTTCAGGGGAGTCCATGTCCACGGGCTCTTCGACAGACTTGCTTTTTCTGCGGAACTCCTGCTTGAAGTCTGCAGCAGTGGGATCGTCTGCAAGGAGGGACTGGTGCATGGATGTGAAGCCGTGGCCCAGGGCACAGGAGCTGGCGCTCAGGGCGTGCTCCGGGAATTTATAAAGGCAAGGAGTCAGGCTACCTGAACAATATCAAAAAAAAAAAAAAAAAAAAAGCAGAGCAGTTATTCTTTACTGCCACACAATAAAAACGCACCTTCATCATCTCAAAAATCCATGTCTGTAATATTTATTATATAACATATACAAAAGTATCCAAAAGTGAGGATCTCCTAGGAGACATGGTCTCTCTCTTGTCCCTATACATGAAAACAAACCAACATCCACTTTCACAGGCCCTAGCCATCCTATTTCATAGCAGACTGTGATGCACTTAATTAAGATCAGAGTTAGGTTGATGGTTGGACTAGATGATCTTAAAGGTCCCTTCCAACCTCGATGATTCTATGATTCTAAGATGGTAAATCGTCCAAACATAAACAAATAACAATCCAGCTAGAATTAAGTGGCACAACAAGGTTGATAGATCTATGTCATTTTGAGCCACCTAAAATGCACTTGCCTCTATTTTCTGCTAGAACTAATATTTCCATGTAACTACCATTTGATGCTCAGAGAAGATACTGTCTTGGTTTAGCTTTAGCATAAAATTTGTTTGAGGAAAGTATACAGGTAAGAGCTCAAAGAAAAAAAAAAACCAAACAACAAAAAAACCAACCCAAGCCAGAACACATTCCAAATAATTGTTCTGGCTTAAAAAGAAATTGCTCAAGGAGAAAACAAAACTACCTCATGCTATCCTTTTTTTTTTTTTTTTTTTCCACAAATATCAGGCTTAACAAGGAGATTCAGCTACAAGTGAAGGCTTTTTCTTCACTAGATATTTTACCTAGAGGTATAGGGTCTCTGACCTGAAATGGGGGGAAAGAAAATAATCAGAGAAATATTAACTCTTCAGTGTATTTGGAGCAACCAATAAATTCCAGGTTCTCAAGACATCCTTCTCAGTTTTCTAAATTACACAAAACTTTGGAGCAGAACTTGGAACTTCAGTAGCCTCCCACCCCTTTCTCCATTTACTTTTTTTGTCTTCATTTCTCTGACTGCTCTCACCGGTGTTGGAATTTCTAACCCCATAGGAATATTTTATATGCTTCACACAGGATAACCACAAAAAAATAAATTAGCAAAGACTAAAGGAAAAGACTAGAAAAGAGAAGGACTTGCTTTGCAAGGTGCTGACACCATTTACCACATTGGGATGTGGCATGCTGCATGTCTGTAAGATGCGACTCTGGGAGAGACTTGCTGATAGCATCTCTGGAGTTGCAGGCTTGATCCCTAAAAAAAAATTAAGGGTGAAAAAGACAGGAAAAAAATTAAGATGTACTTATTTTGGAATGAAACAAAATGAACTTCTGAGCAATATTTTTTGTTTAATACCTATTAACTTTTCCCAGGGAACAATGCCAGGAATGTTTGCAACAGACACATAAATGCACAATGAAATGCAAGCATTTGGACATTTGCACACCATAAAGGAAGTCTACTATCTGTCCCTAAAAAGCCCCAATTCAGATGTATTCATCTATGCTGACAATCCCTAATGTTTCCTTCATTCTTAAGTGAAATAAGATGCTGAGTTTGATTTTGGATTATCTCACGATTATTTCCTGTGAGTCATGTTGATTTGGTTCATGGCATTATCTCATCGACTGCTACTTGAACTTGCATGGAGTAACAGTCCCTTTTTTCTTACTCAGCCTGGGACATGGAAAACTGAGCAGGATGCTAGCATACATCCATAAGTGTAAAAATCCATGATCATCTCTATGGTCTGCCTGCTGAATTCACCTATCTTTCCCTTATGACATCATTTTATGTTATAGCTCCATTCAGGGCTCCATCATCCCAGGTACTGGTAATACACAGGTATGTTGGTACATCGCTCCTGGTCCCTCAAAAAGTGATGGTCACCAAGGTGAGCATAGGTGAGCAAAAAGAGCAGCACTGTCCCAGTCTTGTAGAGAGAAATAATAGACATATCCCAAGATATGCCAAAGTTTGGGGAAACTCTGGGTACTGACTCTTGATTTCCCAACCACTTTTCTAATGCCTTAACCCCAGTCCTGTCTTCTTTAAGCAGTTGTCTTGAATCAATCCCTCTAAGGGAAAACTGACCAAAATCGACATACTAATAGCTCACCCATCTGAAAGTTTGTCTCTTACCTGCCATCACTCCATAGGTAGATGGTTGATTTCCATAAGGACAGGAAGGCACAGAGTAATGAAGGCCTGCCAAAGTTTCCCAAAGTCATCATGGCAAAGTGGACATGGGAGCATATAGGAGTTTGGATCAAAGACAAAAAAGACAGGACTGTTAAGACAATGTGTGAGCATTCAAGACGTAGCCTTTAGGTTCAGAAGCAGACACTATCCTTGTATGTGTTTTTTGTGTGCATTTAGTAAGGATTTAACTCTGGGCCATAACCATCAGGTTAACACTGCTGGAAGTCCAGACACTTGGCCAGGTTGCACCAGACTAGACTGCCAGTACAAATAGTGAGATACCCTCTGAGCCAAAACCAGAAATCGTCATGCTGTGGTCTTGATGCATTATTTTTAGTATAAACGGTGGGCATAACCCAGTTTGGATATATTGCTGAGCAAGGGAAGCATTGAACTCTCCAGGAAGAAACCAGTTCCTCTCCCCACCCAATTTCCACACAGCATTCCATTCAATCTTATGCAAAATTTGCTTTACATTCCCAGAAAGCTGACTGGCTTCACTGTCATGCAAACCCCACAGCGAACGCAGGCATCAAGAAAGGAAACATTTTTTGCATGCTTAAGACCCGGGTTTCCAAAAGCAGCAGTTTGGGACATTTGCTTTGAGGCATCCAGAAGTCATGTTTTCTTAAGTGCCAAGACACCCAAACCATTTCAGAGTGCTTTGGCAGCGTGGTAGGGAAAGAGAATGATAGACTCTGGCCTCTCCTAAAAAGTTAGGCCTAAATCAAAATTTTCCACCATCAGCACCAATAACTACACAATTAATTTATCTCTAGTGTTTTCACAGGGGTGTTTCAGAACTGTGCTAAGTACTCACCAGTGCCTGAAGAATCAGACAATTTTTTACTGAATGCGAAATGAGAGATATGGCTGTTTCTCATGCATAAGTAGGCACAGAAATGCATATACTGTCCCCTCTAACAACTGCTGTAAAGTATAATATTAAAAATTAATGTTTGTGAACATTCAGATATGTAAAACTGCACTTTAGGAGCACACGTTCCAGTTACTCCAAACAATATAATTAATTAGGAATTAAAATTCCTGGGTTTTATAACTGTAATCATAACAGTAAAATGTCCTGTTTAGATATACTTACGCAGATATAAAATCTACTAAAACAGGCATGCTTATAGTAGCATAAATGCACCCAAAATAAAGATTGCATTGATAATACTAATGTATTTAGAGCAATGCAACTTTTCTGTTGGGATAAGATCTCAGTGTTTACTGCTGGTTAATTTCTATTATTTCATAATCCATAGACTATTTTTTATGCATAAAAATAGTAGAGTTGCTAATAACGGTTTAAAATTAAATAGTGAGGATGATGCTATTTAAATTAAAAAATAATTAAATTGTTAAGGATAGTGCAGAACATGAGCTGTGTGACACGGCATAGTATCTGAACAAAAGTATATTCACCTCTATTTTGTGATGCACAATTGTTACATGCATTTTAAAAAAAATTGACATTTAACATATGTTGTTATTCAAAATTCTTTCATGTCTACTTCATGAACAATTCTCCTTAGATGCTTTCACCAGAATGGCATTGTTTATTACAATTTCTGAATCTATGTATGAAATTTGTAAACCTCTACTCATTATCGTTAGTACCCCTTGTCACTCTTCCATTCTCACAGGGTCGCCTGCTAGATGTGATCCTGCAAACAAAATTCCCACTGACTACAGTGGTGTTTGTCCTTGGGTGGTAATTGCAAATTATCAAAACCCACATCTGAAGCAGAACAACAAATACTTTTGGCTGGCTGGCTGTCACCATATACTTTTTATTATGAATCAGATGAATCTAGAAAATACTACTATGCTACAGATACATAAATTTGGCCTCATACAAAATTTAAATTTTCCTATTCCCTACTACCACTGCCAACCAACAGCCTTATTAGGATATATTGGTGTCCTGCCTAATGTATAAGATTCTGTTATCTCTCACCAATGCTCAGTTTTCATTACTTACATGCTCTTTTTTATTATTAAAATGTTTTATTACCAATGCATTTCAGGAGAAGGCTAATTTCTTGTTAAGACTCCAAATAAAATTCTTACCTTAATGCAATTCCAAATAAATCAAAACTATTTCTTTTTCTGTTCCTAAAAGCTTTCCATCAACAATTGCTGTATTCTAGAATCCCGCTTCTGCAGGTTTAAGGCTGCAAGGAAACTCTCTCTTTCTCTTTCTCTCAGATAGTTCAATGATTACATAGTCTTAGTATTTAAATGAAATTAATTGGATTATATACACAAATACATAAAATTCAAAAATATTGATGTGACTTCTGCCACCAATTTTGAACATCTCACTTAAAATTTTAGTCTTGATTCAGTATGCAAAATACTTCGTAAAGCAATTCCCCAAATGATATTTTAGCCTGACTTGTTTTAAATCCATTTCCTATTTAAAGTAACTTAAAATATTTCAAACTTTCAATTAACTTACATGACACATCACTGGAGACTATATAGTCCTAACAACAGTGACAGTATCTGAGTCTGTTCTAAGTTTATGCATGGGTAGCATTCTTGAGCTTAATCTTGTAACAAACTTAGACAAAGCTACAAATTTAGCTAAAACACAACCCTTTGGTGTTTTCCTGATTTATTCATCATGCAGAGTTTTGTGGAAATGCTTCTACTTTAATGCAGTCCCAATCACACACAGCATTGATACCAAACACTTTACATATTGCAGAACTCGATGAACATGTATCATCCAAAAGCGTTACAAATGAGAGTTAATGAGAACAAGATTATTTTTTAAAAAGTACCTGTAGACACAACATTGGTGGCATGGTTAGAAACCGGCAGACACTCTGCAGCGCTGTGATGCATTATCAGAGGCAGAGAGGGAGAAGAGTCAGAATTCAAGGGTACAAAGGTGTCAGATGAAGCAAACGCTTGGCAAGTCATACCCTCCAACAGGAAAAAGAGCCGGTTGCCCCTGTTTTCTAATAGAACAGATCCTGCACGATTAACGGCAGCTCAAACTCTATTCCAGGCTTTTTACCTGCATATACATATACAGGAGGGCTCCAGAGCACAGGGAGGTCGTGTGCAGGTATTTATACCACTAGGAAATCCCTTTATCCATTTTAATGTTCTTTTCCCAGCAATATTGCTATACTGCTATAGAGCCTCCTTCCTTCCCACACAAACACAATACGTATCCAATTATTTGGGGGGGGGGTGGGGGGGAGAAGAGGGAAACCAGAGACATGATTTGACAGATATTTTCAATTAGGTCTTTTGTGAAGAACAATGACCAGAAAAAAAATATGAAAGTATCGTCTCCAAAGTCAGTAGCAATGAGACAGGTATGTTTAATACTAAGTAGGTTTCTACAGTTAACACCTGCCCTCAAAATCTCATCCAGGCAATTGTCTGGAAGACAACTCGGCTGAGAGCTCAATCGAAAGTGTGCAAAAGTCAAGAACCTATAGCAAAATAATCTAAATTAACCTAATTCCCAGTGATCCCAGCAGTTGCACAGTGATCGTTTGTCTTAACATATACTAGCATAAATCAGACGTGTAATATGGAGCAGCTGTATCCAGGAGGAAGTTTCTGTACAGATCACTTTACATAAGCATGAAGTGCTAAATGTTTATCTGAGACTAACTCTTGAAAGAGCCCACAGTGTCACATAAAACTCATTGACAGTTCCTATTATCAATTTATACTACCATAACATCTACAGTCTCATCCAGAAGGTCCTGGTCTTTATTGTGCTACACACTAAGTAAAAGCAGGATCTTTTCTCCAAAAATTTACTTAGTGGTTTGTTGGCATAAGATTGGAATTACTTTGGAGCAGTAAAGAACACACAGATTATCCTAAAAATTATGAAAATTACTACAGTACTCCTTAGTCATATATTCTATATATATGCTGTAAATTTTAAAGGACACAGATGGTCTATTTAATTTCTTTTTACGAGGTAAAATGTATTATGTGGAGGGTTTTTCTTGTGGTCTGTGTTTTTGGTTCTTAAGGGGTTTAGGGGTAGTTTGGGGGGGTGGCGGCATGTGTGTTTATGACCAAAGATGGTGTGGTTAGACATTTTATTATTACTTTACATAAAGGTGACAATACTTTCTGTGTGTTTGGTATTCCAAACTAGTTCAAATGTCTGAATTAGGATTTTGACAGCACAGACTTCAGATATGGGACATGGGAGCAATCATGCATGTTATTGTGTCATTTTTCATGGATTATTGCAGGAAACTGGTATTGCATTGGGCCATTCTGTAGAATCCCTGATAATAGCTGTAAATGTGTTCTGGGGAAGGCTGTGTCTGAAGTTGTTGAGAAATTTCAGAAGAATTGCTGCATATGGCAAATTGCACATGTGCTTTAACAGTGGTGAGGCTCTATGCTCATAACTACTACCTATACACGCACTTTCATATTCAAAAATATACTAAAATTTTAAAATAATCACTGCAATATTATGGAAGATACTGTCATCAAACGAACTGCCATCTGTACTACTCTGGGCTTCGCCTAATCTACATAAATGTCCATGGATTCATGAGTGTGCTGGCTTATGAGTGAGAATCAAGTCTTAAACTCTAGCATTCCATTCAGCTAAGGGTATATTCGGAACCCATAAGTTCTCAGATGAGAGCATGGCACTGAAGGAAACTAGGATAGAAGTAAACAATGATATTATTTAACACTCTACAGACTATAAACATTTCTCAAATGGTATATCCTTCTCATGATACAAATAATTTTGTTAGGTTCAATAGCAGATGTGTAACACTTAGCCAGAGTGCTATGTATAAACTGTTACTCTAGTGAGTGGAAATTCAACGACTATTTTAAGCATTTTTACCTCTGGTGACCTTTTTCTCCCTCGGCAAGGAGCATCACACGTGCACAAGAGGCTTCTACTTGGGTTTTGAAACCACTGAAGAAAAAGAAACACTAAGAAAAACTTTTCAGTCCTGTCCTTGACAATTCTTTTTTTCTCAAATCCCAACAGATAATATTTCTACTGCAAACTCATAGCTAGATGCAAAGAAGTTGTAGCCTGTCCCCATGTACAAGACAGAGTCTCACTTCCAGATTTCCATTTCTTCCTGAGGTCAGGAGACTTACTTAACTCAGGTAAGCCCAGGTGCTCAAGCTTTCCAGACCCATATAGTTGATTAGAGGAGATTGTAGTAGGTTCATGAAAGGTGGTCACCCACAGAAGCTGGAACCAAGAGACACTGGAAAAGTACATGCAGACAGTGATCATGAGGCACTGAACTTTTCCTTGGAGCACAGTAAAAAGCAACACCATCCCAGATATCACCTCAAATGAGTTTTTCATGCTAATGCTATTTATTGTTGTGTTTCATACTGCTGAATGACTTGGATTTTTATGCATTTGAGCTACATTGCCTACTTCTTACTACAGGCAGCAACTTCACTATTTTTCTTCTCTTTTTGATTATGACCAAGTTTTCAGTTGCATTCAGTTGAAAAAAAAAATATTTGAGGATCCTGAATAGCTAGAGTCTGTTACCAATACTAGGTATTTGACAAATTTTATATTCATCAGATAGAATAATAGAGCTTATTTCTAACAAAAGTAGCACCTCTCCTAAGCTTTGTTACAACCCTCTGTGGATACCATGTTAAGTCTGTTACTACTTTTCTCTTCTGTCAAGAAGAATCCCTTGGTGGTGAAGCCCTGTCAAGCCAGCCACACTCAAATGTTTGACTGGGCTTCAGATTGTCTTACCTAAAGTTACCCTATGGCTCTGTATATTGTAATTTCATTAGTTTTAAAATTGTGCCTCACAGCAGAAGGATTTTGCTGATAGTTGCTCTTCTTATCCCAGCTCCTATCTAGATCTACAGTAACAGATACTATTCTGCTTGTTCAGGGAGGTTCTGAGGCCACATGGATCTGAGAATTGCCTCCTTACTGCCATGCTGACATCTCAGGAACCTGTATCAAGTCTTTGTCCAAGGAGACTCCATTCTGGCCATGAGAACGTGCTAATCATAAGAAAAAGGATGGTACAGTGCTCCTCCTCCGTGACAAGAAGCAATCAGACTTTGGGACTGGAGAAGTCAGGTTGAACTAACAGTAGTTTCTCTCCTCTGATTATGCTCACAGAAGACCCAAGTTTTTCCAGACTGGTAGACCACAAATAGAAGGTCTGAAACAATGGTGTGTTTTTTGTTTGGTTGTTTGTTTTAGAGGGTTTTTTTTTGGTTTGGTTGGTTGTAAATCTTAATCTTACAGCACTGTAAAAGCCACACAAGGTACTTTTTTTACCTCCTCAGAAATCAACAGGATGTGCCAGTTTATCTACAGCCCTTTGAGCAGAAATAGTCTCCATTTATTTCATGATATGACTTACATCTGTCCTCCTTCCAAACTGCATTCTTTGGACAGACTGTAAAAAGAAAGACAGGACTGCCCTAATTATGTACTAGTAAATCCCAACCACCATCTGAGTCTCAACACTCAGCATCCCAAGTCTGGATAGCTTACGGAAACTCCTAAGGCTGAAATATACCCCACTGAAACAATCACCCACATGTACATTCACAGTCTGGAGAGGGGATGTGCGTATGGAGATACATACACGCACACATATAGATCTCACTCTCCCAATAATGCACCTCAGAGAACCTCTGGTTCCTTGGGAAGTAAGCTTCACTTTTGACTTTACTGCACGTGGAGTGGGGGATCTTTAACTCCTCCTATTTCTGATACTACCACAATTTGTATCCTGTGACCCCTGTACATTTTGCACAATGTACTTGTACATAAAAATTGCTCTGTCACACATTTCATTCTTATGCAGAATACCTAACTTCCCAGTTTTTAATTCTGTAATTTCATGGTTAGTTTTCAGTGGGTTGGGTAAAAACTATAAAGGAAATAGAAAGGGAAAAGAAAATTACTTTCTGACTTGTTTCTATTTTGCCAGTGACAGCCTTTCATGGATACACGATAAAGCAACAAGCCGAGCATGCTCCATCTGTATTCCAGATTTCCAGGACTTACTGGGACTTTCAGTTGTACCATTCCTCTTTGTAGGGTATTTTCTTAATTTATCTTGCTGCTGACACACTCTGCACTGCTCAGCACTCATGCAAAGCTGAGGAGTCTGTCGTAGCTGCTCTGCATGAAGCACCTAAGCTCTGCCTGCTCGATGCTGCGTAACAAGAGCATCTGCAAAACACAGTGGAGGCCTTTTCATCAGCACGCAGGCTCTAAATGGTCCTTACTGGAACAGCAAGTGCATAGTTCCTCCTCTCTCCATGTCAACACGGTAGCATACTTGGGCCTCAGCTCCCAAGCAGAAATACTCTATCATGGCTATATTGGAAAGCTGGTCTGTGAAGCCCACAGTAACGGTGAGGGTAGCCCTTTGAATACAGATGCTTGGGCTAGTCCTCGGTATCACAAGTGCACTTTAGTTTTCAAGGACTTGTCTTCACAGAGTGAGCGGCCCCAATGGTAGGTGGTATCAATAGAAGCTGGAAAGACTGAGCATCACAAAAAGGAAAAGCTGAAAGAGATTTCAGCAGATCTTGGAATGTAAGCATTAAATATGCCAGTATTATTATGCAAAACCAGTGACCTGGATGGAAATAATCAGTGATATAATTGCAGATGCTATGTTGTTTTTGGAAGATTTTAATATTTTCAATAGTTCACAACTGCTATAAAAAGCTGCATGTTTACACGATATTTGCCCTTTTTTTTATACTATCCAGAAAGATCTTTGACTGAAATTACTATGCTTATGTTACTGTTGAAATACTAAAAAGACAGAGGGATATCACAAATTCATGGTTTACTTCCTACACTGTCAATGAAAAAGCCAACTCTAAGTACATAACACTGTGCACAGGAAAAAAAAAAAATTCTTTCTTAGATAAGACATAAACCAACTAACTAATTGTCAGTGTACGCCACGGATAGTTTCATCCACGTAAGACGGGGAGGGATGGAGAGAGGATTAAAAATTTTCAAGGAAGACACTTTCCCAGGGACCAGCACAATGCACTTCACTTTTAAAAACCTATGGAAGGCTTATCTGGTCTTTCTGCCAACGTCTGCTTTGCCAGAGTCTGAGCAAAAAACAAGTGTAATTGCATTAGAGCAAACAATAGCCTTAAAGCCTGATTTAGACCAAGTGGGACTACTTGATAAAGACTAAAAAGAATGTAAGATTATTTGTTTCTCTGAACCACCTGTCCTTAACGTTAGATCATCTCCACAGAAAAGAGCCCCTGAACATACAGCATAGACATGATCTGTTATCTACAGGGAAAGGTGCTGTTCCCACGGCTCTCAAAGAACAACCTGAGCCTTGTCAGCAGCTCCCTATACAGGGAGCATCATTAAAAGATGTTTAAACTTATAGATAAGATCTACAAACTTAAATAACACAGATATACAAGTTCCCCTGGTTTGCTTCATGCTCCCAGTCAGACTGGTGCTGCTCAAAATGTTACACATTGCACATACACTGCTGGAGAGAGACCCTGATACTTTATGGCGGTGGTCCAAGCCCTTCCCAGAGTCACTCCAGTGAAAAGCAGCATAGGATCATGCTGCAAACAGTTGTGACTGGGCCCAATCAGTGGACGTATACCAGGCACGAATTTAACTGGCTATGTGTAAAAAAAAAAAAAAAAAAAAGGTATAGTTTTAAAACATTTACAAAATAGTAACAATAATAACAATTTGATTTCACAGTAGTTAAAGGCCAGGTTTTAAACTCAGATCTGCTATGGTTGACTCATTTTCAGCTAATTCAGGACCACATAACTTCATTTTTGGCAGCAAATGTCCATTTTTTTCCCCCATAATTTTTCATTTGGAAAATCAGAGCTTTTCCACACAGAACAAGATTTTCATATACCTGGTTATGAATTTAAATCCAAACAGTGTTTCTCATCAGTCAGGAAGCTTTTATCATGGAAACAGGACTTTTGCCACAATAGTCAGACTATAAATTCTTTCCTAGTTTTCCCTTATATATTACAAGACAAACATTGCTTCCACGAAGCTTTTGTAAATATTCAAGTACACTGAATCCAGTATAAATGGTACTGGGAACCTTGCAAATTCAACATTGCCTCACAGCTTCAAACATTTATTTTTTTTTACTTTTTTTTTAAAGAAATGAGTAAACTTCCCTCAGGTCAGATGGAATGGTAAAAACACTGCTATTAATATTTGACTTCATTATCTAGCTGCATTTAAGATGGTTGTCAATTATGAATCAAATGTCTGCAGTGAGAAGTGATATTTCTTAGTATTTTCAGATTCAAAAACATGTCAAACTACAAAAAAATAGTTTCAAAAGATCAGATCATTCACCCATATGATATAGCATATGTTTACTACAACTTAGTTAAAACAAACCACAGGAAAATCAGAGTAGTTTTTTAAGGATCAAACATTGTTAAATAGTATCACCTGCTAAGACTGATTTTACAGTAGATCCTTAAAAAGAGAAGAGCTCTAAACATAGTATCTGGGCAAACAAATCATGATTAGATATATATTTTGCCTGCTGAATACTAACATGAAATCCTAATGTTTAAATTTACTATTGCACAGAAAAGAGTTACATTCACTTGTACTTTGAAGGTCCCTTCACAGTCCTGAAAGGATCGGAGTGCATTTAAAGGCTCAAAAACATTCTTCCATGGCTGTTTATCAGCGAGATGCCTTCAGTATTACAGCCTGTACCCTCTTTGAACAACATATACCTTACATATGTTCCTGGGAAGATGAATTTCATGATCTGGGTTTAGGTCTATTTCCAGCTCTTGATGGATCACAGCAGAGTTTCTGCAATAGCAAGACAATCCTCATGAGTATCTTCACCCTCTTCATGCCACATAGTGAAAGAGCTTACCATGTATTTTTTATGTGACCTCATCTCTGACTCTTTACAACTAACTTAATTAGAAAGAATACCAAAGAAACTTCGGTAGTCTAATCACTTATTATAAGCTGCCATCAATTTCACATGATTCACAGCCAGAGGCAAACGTGTCCCTCATCTGCCCAAGCTTCTCTAGGGAAGTGTGAGAGGCGTGTAATAGGAAACATCTGAAATCACATTCTGGGAGACTGATTAATACTTTTGCCCGTTGCTCAACTTTATTGGAAACTTGGGACAAGGATAATTTAAAACTCATGGGAAATGTACCAAACAATGAGGATTTTCTTTTTCTTTTTTTTTTTTTTCTTCTTTTCCATCTGGCATAACAATTGCCTCTGACGTGCTCATCTGCTTCCCTCCTCTGCTCCGCACCTCTGTCCCTACTCCCCACTCCTCCCCCGTTACCTCTCACAGGAAAGAGGAACAGGTTGATATGTTCCCAATTATGTTTGGATATCTGGCCAGCAGAACTGATGAACACTTTTCAGCTACAAAGCTGTTCCAAAACTAAATCCCAAATGTTCAGTTTCAACAATTTTGGCATAAAATAAATGAAATTGATGTATTTAAATGGAAGCTTTTACTTTTAATGAAAAGTCACTCAGAGTTTCAGAAACTATATCAAAGGCCTCACCTAACGGTCTGGGCAACTTTGATGAGCTCTCACAAATCTAATCAAGTATTTTTTTTAAAAGAAAATTATCTAAGGTTGGTTTAGATAAAATATTAAAAGATTTTTGATCTGCAGTATTACTAGTGTTATTTAATGCAGATAATAAAGATAGCTTATATAAAATAAATTGTAAGAGGAAAGCTTTCCAAACAAACTGCAATTTAAGACATTCATTTGTTTGGAATTAATCCAAATTTGTGATAATTGATAGGATTATAATTTTGCTTAATAATATTTACAGTAGTAAAGGTGCAAGACAAAAGAGCAGTCTGTGGATTTTTCTAATGTAGTTTGAATCATCTGAGGTTACTGCTTTTTATTTTTTTAAACAACTCTAATACTTCAGATCACAGTTTGTACAGAAACATTTTGCTCTTTCTTACCAAGATTACTGTAATGTTCATACCTTATCCTGAAAGATTACCTATATTCATCGAAGTACAGTCTAATTAAAATGACAGCAACAATTAAGTAAAAAAAAAAAACAACAACACAAAACTAAACAAAAATCAAACCCAAAATCAGACTCTGAAATTCATAAGAAATATTAGGGTCAGACTTTGATAGCGTCACTGAGCAGTATGTTAAGCAGTCAACAGTCTCAAAATACTTCAAAACCACTACTCAATACAAGTACAGATGGCAAGATGTGAGCAAAATGGGACTTTCTAATTTGCTGAAATGATTAGTGATGCGAACTCAATTATTTCTGTATTCATGGAGTTAAGTGATAATATAACACCACTTGCTTTCATTATCAGTGTAAAATAAAGGTCATCAGCTGGCTACAAAGATCAGGACCTGAAAGAGACTATTATATGAGCTCCCAGAAAATCCTAGTCATCTATATTCATACCTGAACTTTACCTGCACACACTGCGTTGATGAATATTAGTGTCTTAGACAGACAAACATCACCAGCTCAACACGGTCACTAGTTTTGAGTTTCATTACGAAACAAAACATCTTGCAAGCAAAGTGATTTCATTAGCATAGTCAAACCACTGACTGGCTCAGTCTGAAGGTCATTTAAAATTCTTTGAAATATGAGACAAAATTTTAATTCTGAAATCTTCCCTATCATTTAAAATGCATTATTCTTTAGGAAAGTGTTTCATAACTCTCACTAAAAATTTAATCCACACAAGTCAATTAATCATTACCAAGCAGTGTTAAACCTGAAAAGTGCACAGTCTCAGTAAAAGAATAATCATCACAGTATAGCACCATTTTGCCCTTCACTATCTCCTTTCATCTAAAGACCTTGCCGTTGTCCCCAAAGGTATTGCTTCCATTTTATGGGCAAGGAAACTGATGTGTTAAGTAGCTCACCCAAAAGAATACAAAATCAGTGGCCAACCTAGGGATAGCAGCCAGATCTGACAACGACATTTTGATCAACGCTTCACTTACAAAGCTACGCACCTTTAAATGTATTCCTGTGCTATGAGGGAAAGCCTGAAATGTCTCATTAGGTGGACATAAAGACTCAAAGATTCCACTTGCACTTTCTGGGGTGCATCCAAGGGCAAAGGACTGTACCTGTCCAGTCTCCAAATTCAGAAGCCACTGTCCAAGATCTAAACGGATTCAGTCCCAATACAAGTTGGCAGAGAAGAGATCACACTCTCATTTCAAATATAAGCAAGAATAGGGGTCAAGGGAAGGGAGATTTCTGATTTTTTTTAGAGATGAGAAATAAAATTATCACATTTCTATACGCACACCTCTTAAAATATTGCTCTGGTAAAAGCTGAAATGTGGGAACCTTCCTAAAGCATAACACAACTAAACTCAAACAGTAACAATGGAGCGATTATCATAAACAATTGCTATGGGACTATGAGAATTATTTATTATTTGAAAGCATTGAAAAGTGTTCCTTTCTCCCCAGGGCAAGTCTTTTAATGCTTCTAAGTTGAACTGCATCTGAACTTCTCTTCTTCAGGCTGAACAACTCCAACTCTCTCAGCCTGTCTTTGTAGGAGAAGTTCTCCATCCCTCTGATCATGTTTGTGGCCCTTCGCTGGACCTGTTCCAACAGGTCCATGCCCTTCCTGTGTTGTGAACTCCAGAGCTGGACATAGTACTCCAGGTGGGGTCTCACGAGAGCAGAATAGATGGAAGAATCACCTCCCTCGACCTGCTGGCTATGCTTTTTTTGATGCAGCCCAGAACGCAGCTGGCTTTCTGGGCTGCCAGTGCACATTGCTGGCTCATGTTGAGCTTCTCATCCATAAGCACTCCCAAGTTCTTCTCCTCAGGGCTGCTCTCCAGCCATTCTCCGCCCAATCTGCATTTGTGCCTGGGATTGCCATGTCCCAGGTGTGGGTGACCTCCTCTGCTTCATACCGTACCTGAAGCTGTCATGCAATTTGGTGGCCCTTCCACCTGCTCCATCACCATCAGGAAGAGGCAGGTGGCCAGTCTCCATCTCACCTCCAGGCTGTTGTCCAGCCTGTGGGGCCAGCAGGCAGTTGTAGAGCATCAGCATGAAACATGGCCAACCAGGAATTCTTACAGTTCACATGCCAAGTACAGCAGTCAGACAGCTTTGCAGGAGCAAAAAGCTGTGCCTACTCCCTTGTGGAGTAGGATTTCTTCCCCTTCAGAGAAGTCAGACACTTCCCAGCTTGTTATTCCTCAGTGCCTGCAAGAGCCCTGCAATGCCCTTTTCCTTCACCTGCCAGGCCATGCCCGTTTCAGGAGCTGGCCTTTTAAGGACGTCTCCATTAAGACACTCTTGCAAAAAGTGCATTAAGTCAGGGGTGTCCATAGTATGGAGCACAATACACAAAACCTAGGGGCTTTAAACATGCTTTTTCTCCACACACACCTTCCTATGAGGGGAACAAGTTTACCATAGTGAAATTCCACCATTGACCATTGCAGCCTGCATAGCAAGGAGGGATAGGGATGGAACAGGGTGCACAAGCTGACCACATTCTCTACACCTTTTACACCATTTACCATGATACCGTAGTGGATGAGGAGAAACAAGAAAATTATTGCAAAAAATACATAAGTCATCCCTTGCAGTAACTTAACACCAAGCAATAAAAATAGCATTCTTCATAAGTCACTGTCAAGCTATCAGGTTTCTTTTACAAGAATAATAATTTTCCATGTGTGATGCTGAATAACAAGTCAGTAATACAGAGGATTCTGTGCAGACTACATACTCCAAAAGGGCTATATGCTAGGAAATGCTAACCTTTCCTACATGCACTACATGGACAAAGTGTGTGAATATATAGAAATAAAAGGAACTCCTTATCCACAAAACACAACTTAGGAAGAACACTAACAGAATTCCCCTCCCCTTTCACCCTTTCTGTTTCAGATCAGTATAAATAAGTATTTTCATAAGCAAAGGGGAAGCCAGCACAGGGAGATGGTTTGCAAACAGCATCTTTGTGTTTGGCATGGTCTCAAGGTCTACACTGACGATGCTGTCATATTCCCACCATTGGATTATGAAACATAGTTACAGTTGAGGACTTGAACAGTTCAAGTAAAGAATAAAAATTAAAAAAAAATAGAAAAAGGACAGTTTTACTAACCGTTCTATAACACAATCCATTATAAAACACAAGAAAAACCTCAAGCCAAGCATCTATGTGAGACATGCTACCCTGCAAAACATAATCTAGTTGAATGCATCTTCCCAAAACCCTTTGGTTGACCAAAGGGATAAGGAATTTTTTCCCTTTTCTGTCACCTTGTTACTTCTCTTTATTGTTTCCTTCTTTTTTTCAGACTCTGACCCCCTCCCTGACTTGGAACTCGCTACAATTCCCTTTTCCAAGCTCCCTCCAACTACTCAGTTGACTCAATCACCTGATGCAAAATCACTTGTATTAGAGGATGCCACCTTTTTCTTGTTGTCCAGTAAAACCCCAAACTACAAGTTGAACAAAAATATAACATAGATTTAAAAAAAAGAGCTGGCATGTCTGAAAGAAAGGCAGTTTTAGCACAATTGTTCAGAGATTAGGTATAGTCTAATCTTTTTATGTTTAACTGGAAAAGAAAGTAAAGTAACAAAAACCCCAGCACACCCCCTGTCACAAAACTATAGGAAGGGTAAAAATCACCACCTTTTTCTCTGCCAATTGTCATTTACTAGACGCAGAAAACAGTAATACCACCATGTTCCAATTACTTTTATTTCATGCTAGTTTTATTAACAGTAAGTTGATTTCTTCCAGAACTTCCTTTGGATTGTCTCAGACTGACTAAAGAGCTACCCTCCCCACAGGCGAGAGGCTTCATTAGATCTGAATAAACACCAGCTTTTGATTTTCAGTCTTGTTGAAGCTGTTTAAAAAAGCTGGTGAACTACCTGACTGCTCCTTGCCAGAGACCGCGCAGGCGCCTGTCCCCCTGTTTGCACCATGCACCCCGACACAGAGTGAAAGGAACACAAAATCAGATCACTCGTCTCTCTCTTCCAGCACACTGAGAGCACTATGACTTTTCCAAATGCCTGGGAAAAAACACATTTGATTTTTTTTAACATCCCCATACTGATGTGATTCACAGCTATTGTTATATTCTGCTATACAGCTTTCATACAGATCGTCAGCTGAGCAATCTGCATGATGAATTAAGTCCTTACGATGAAATTCTGCCACTCTCAGCGACTGTTCTATACTTCCCGGAAATAAATTACCTTTGAGTTTACAAAAGCTTTAACAGAGAAAGCTAACTAAGAAATATGGCATTATATAAAAAACATATGTTGCTAGTAACACCTATGCTAAGGTATCATCACCACACAGCAAACGCGGTACCTGAACGGAAGATTTCCACAAAGCCATCTCTTAATCTTTTTCTTAATCCAACACTCAGACTCATCTTCATGTTTGCAAAACATAACCACTTGTTCTTTTTTCCCCAGACTGTTGGAAGCACGTTCATATCATCTACAGAATATTCTTCTAAATGAATAGCATGATGTATTCCCAATAGCAAGCCATTTTTCAAGAGGCAACAAACTTTATATAGACAATAAATAAATTTATAAAATGAATACTTCATATCTAAAGAGAGAACTAATTGATATTACTAAGTGCCTCCACCTGTTAGAGGATTTTATTAATAGCTTAGCTTTAAATAATCATTCTTAGGTGAAGATTACTTATTTAATTTCGCTATTTGCTCAATGGTTAAGAATGATATAAACGAGTAAAATATCACATTAGGTGATGTCTGTTTCAAAAGTACCACTTCTGTAGTGAAAGATACTATAGTGATATTAGAAAGGAGGTATATGGTGACACAAAACTATTTACCATAAAAGAGGTAGGCAAGACACCATGTTAGTATGAGTTTGAATTTAAATACATAAATAATCCAGTAAAATTTTCCATGTTCTTATGTTAAACTACATGTTAAAAATAAGGCTACTATTCTAAGAGTAGTTTTGGTGGTGAGCTTAGCTCTCACTTGGCACATCAAAAATCAAAAGTAAGGTTTGTTTGTTTCAGCAGACATTTTATATCTATTATTCAAACTAAAGCACAGTGGAAAAATTAACCCCATAGTCAATCCAACATTCAATTCTATGTAGGCTTCTATAGAGACCAGAAAAATTGCCCCACAGAGATTTTAGATGTACATTTGCACCATTACTTTTTTCATTTTTAAAGAACAGGGCATAAAATAGTTCTCAAGGTCTCAGTGCTCAAACTCAATCAGATACCATAAAACTTAATTACAGGTTGGTCTCATTATCTTCTCTTTTAATTTTATGTAATCTTAATACTTCAGGTAGAAGCAACAAATTCTTTAGGTTGTGCCAGCACCTGCTGATCCCACAATTCGAGGAATTGGTGCCCAAGTGTTGTAGCAAGCTTCTCTACAGAATTTAGATTAAGATTTACAAAATAATGAGTGATACTCAGAAATGGCAACTCAGATCACCCAACTCTTGACCTCTTGCTTTACCAAATGTCCCACACCTTTTCTTTCCCAACATCGTCCTGGAGTCCTGTGTCCAGCTCTGGAGCCCCCAATCTAAGAAGGACATGGGCCTGTTGGAGTGGATCCAGAGGAAGGCCATGAAGATGATCAGAGGACTGGAGCACCTCTCGTACAAAGACAGGCTGAGAGAGTTGAGGTTTTTCAGCCTGGAGAAGGCTCCAGGCAGACCTTATAGCCCCTTCCAGTACCTAAAGGGGGCCTATAGGAAAGATGGGGAGGAACTCTGTCAGGGAGCGTAGCGATAGGGTGAGGGGTAACAGTTTTAAACTGAAAGAGGGGAGATTTAGATTAGATACTACAAAGAAATTCTTTACTGTGAGGGTGGTGAGACGCTGGCACAGCCTGCCCAGAGAAGCTGTGGGGTGCCCCATCCCTTGAAGTGTTCATGACCAGGCTGGATGGGCCTTCGATCAACCTGGTCTAGTGGAAGGTGCCCCTGCCCATGGCAGGGGGTTGGAACTCAATGAGTTTTAAGGTCCCTTCCAACCCAAACCATTCCATTTATCTATGATCACACATACTTAAACTAGTCTGTCCAGATACCTCTGTGTTATAATATGTGGATTCCACTTCTTCAAAAGCACAGCTATGAGCTACTGGAACGTGCTTTATGAGGGGCAGCTCCTGATTTGGACCTCACCACTGACAGCAGAGGCATGCATTAACTTACATGTCACTAGTGAGTAAGACTAACCCATGCTACTGCTGCTGGTGTGCAGTGCTGCTCACCACTGTGGGCTTTAACGTCCTAAACAAGTTAAATATGGTTTGTTCATTTTTCTGACCTTAGGTCAAAAGCTTTGATTTTAAATTCAAGCGAGTTGTTATTTAACAAAGATAAAACACGTATGCTTTTTCTCCCACCTATAGAGCCAGGAGTGTATGTAATGGCCACGCCTGTAGCAGTTGATTTGTTCTGAAAGCCGAGAAATTGGTAGCTGTTCCAACACACTCCAAGGGCAGGCCCCAGAGTCACAAGCGAGCTGCTGAGAGCATCACCTTTCCGGTCTCAGCAGTCCCATTTATTGCGTTGTAGCCTTTAAAATTGAGCCATTTATATTCAGAGCTTAGAGGCCTGGGACTGGAGTCTGAGGATGACTGTATTTCACTGGTGAGCTACAGTTCTTAGGGGGCACCAAGGTATAATCGTTGAAAGCTTTAGGCTTTCAGTGGTGACTATTTAGACTGCTTTCAAAAGTACCTCGTCTGCATTAAGTGAGGGAGAGAGATATTTACCTCCACATGGACTCTTAAAATACAGGTGTGAGTGCATAACATTCTCCTGTGGCCACCAACAAGGTCTTCCTTATCCCTTCTTTTCAATTCCCCCCCCCCTCGACCAAATAGCATATTTAGTGTCTATCCAAAGTCAGTGCCAGACCTGACTATATATAGGGCCTCTGACCTCCAGCTCTGCCGGAGCTGTGCACAGTTCCGCATATGCACCTGCATTTCCTTCTGGGCAGAATGGTAATCTTTGTGGTATTGACTGTATTGTAAAAGACTAAAAAATATTTAAGAAAAAAATGTATGTCCTACCTTCAGAGCAACTTTTCTGACATATTAATAGGTCAGCATCTATTGTTTACCATAGACCTACTATTTACTAGCCAATCAAAACAATTACGGGCTTTAGCCTAGGCACACACCCTATCTGCAAAGTCAAATACTCAAAATATGGATATCTCAAAATTAAGGACGCCTTCATCTAACCTCTTAAAAAAAACCCCACCATATCCTGGAGAAGACTTTAGTGCTATAAACATACATGGTCTTCACTGCTGATTCCTCGTAAGTCTGACCCCTTTTTATCCTGTCTTCTCTAATCCGTCCCATCTCATATTTTTCCCCACACCTCCAGCTCATCATCTCTGCTTATGATCTTCAAGAGAGAAGATTCATAAATGTTTGTTATCACATCCTTTTAACCTTCAGAAATATTTTGCTGTTTTTCAGCAAGTTACAGCTTTTCAATGCTATTTCATTGAGCAAGCACAGGCCAGTTTTCAAAGGGATGTTAAAACACATCTCTCCATATTTCAAATTTTAAGTGTAGGGAAGAAATAGACGCTATTCAAGAGAGGAGTTTTTGTTTGGTTTTGTGGCCTTTTTCAGCATAATCAAAGTAATTTCCCTTGCTCTTTTCTCATAAAAAGTGGGATCAGTGAAACTGTCCATAAAAATTCATCTGAGACTCCTACTAAGCATGAAAAATTTCATCCTGAATTGTCAAAGCCTGACAGCTATAAATAACTGTTAGCAACACACAATCAGACAAAGGGTTGGGCAGCCTTAATAACAGGCAACCCTAGTTATAACTCAACCCATTTTTCATCAGGGAAGGGAATAGATATTTATTATGATGCCTTGAAAGAAACAAAGCTGAAGGCCAAGGAGTCACCTGTTATACCTCCCGTGCCCACACACCTTAACAGGGGAGGTGGAGAAAGAAATGGAAAACAACCCCGGAGGAATGGGGAAAGAAAAAAAAAACCAAAAAAACAGAAGAGGCAGAGGGAACTGTGTTTGTGCTCTGTCCCTACATCCATGCGAAGAGGAAGGAAAGCAGGTCTTGCAGAAGCACCCCATGAGCCCATACACAAAGATTGAGCTGAATCTGCCATCCACCTGAAAATTATTTTTGTGCCAGTCAGGGGCAAATGACAGGCGACAGTGTGGAGCAGGACCAGGCAGCATGGGCTTTGTGGCCTTCAATAAAACCACCCTGTTACGGCAAGTCCTTGTCAAACATCTATCCTTCATGAGTTGTTTGAAATGCTTCTCCTTCCCTGCAGTTGCCACAGGAGGTCACAGACCTCGCCCATACCCAGCTCCAGCTTCACAAGTCATCAAATTGCTGCTCAAGCAGCAAATGGCACAAGCTCTACAGAGTTTTAAATTATTAATTGCCAGGAGATAGCTGATAATTATTGTACTGTGCGAAAGTATATGTTATGCAGAAGATGAGATTAGTTCCTGAAATGGGCTGGCAACACTAAGCTGGGATTTACGAGTAATCACTTAGCAATATGATCCTCAAGGTCCCCTCTCCCATGCACAGCCCCCTTGTTGGGGGCTAGCCAAGGGCCACCAAACTCCATCACCACCGCTGCCACCTCCACAGGACTCCCAATTGCCTGGTTTTGAAGCTGACCTGTTTCAACCTGCAGGTCTGTGTTGACTGGCAGCAATCAGCACAGTGCTGTGGCACACACAAGCAGCATTTCCCACGGGGTCCTTACGCCTTTCTGAGCAAAGAAGATCTCACCCACCACGGCACATTTGTTACACGTCTCTGAATTTGAACAGCAGAGATACAAGCTTTTAATGCCATGTGGTGCGTAAGATCTTCAGAGGTCATGTATGCAAAAGGAGCCGATGGAGCAGGAACACGTGCATGGGCAGTTACTACAGTAGCACTATTAATACAAAAAAACTTGCAAATCACAAGTAGTGTGCTTGAGCTTGGAACAGAAGCAACAGCGGTGACACTTAATTCTGGGAGGAAATCCAGAGCATCTACCTCCTAGTGCCATCTCAGTCATGCTCTGGAGGACATTACATAGAAAACTTAAAAAACTAACTAGAAAGGCATCTTCTTTGGGAAAAAAAAAAAAAAAAAAAAAAAAAGCTGTGCAATATGTGGTGTCTTTGCATGTTGATTTCAACTCTGGGCACAAAAATGTTTTCTTGTCTTAACCAGCTTTAGAAATGCATTTCAGGATGAGTTCTCAAAAGCTGCTTTAGGCAATTAGAAACCCTTGAGTTTTAATGGGTTTGCAAAACTCAGGTCCTCTACGGCTCTTTAAAAACCAGATTGTTAACAGTGGTTAAAAACCCTTGCAATAAATGAGAACTTGGCCTTGCCAATTTACACAATAATTTAAGCATTCCTCTTTGAATACTTGGAAATTTGCATAGCCTGTGAAAAACAAAGAGCAGTAAACCCACATAAATTATATTTGAGAAACATAATAACTATAGCCACACTGAAAACAAATTTCCAGGGGAAAGGAAATAATTTAATCAGAAAAGATGCCTGTCCGCTTTTGAAGCTCTGGTGTACTTCTGTGTTTTTTCCAGGTAGATGAGAAAACAAGCTATGCCGTATTTTTACCAGCAGGTGGCAACCCCGAGCAGCCAGCCAAACCCTGCAAAACGCTCCAGGGACCTGCACTGTCTCTTCTCGTAGTCACGTTCACAAAAGAGGCACAGCTCTATGGCATTGCATCCCCCTCGTGATTACATTTACTGCACTATCACTTTTGCTTTTATTTTGCATTTTTCCTCCTAAAAGGAAAAAAAAAAAAAACAAAAACAGAAAAAGAAAAAAAAAAAGAAAATCCGACCAACCAACGAGCTAACAACTAGCTTAGGTTCTCAGTGAAACAAGGCTTTTGCAGTCACATTTCACGTGCATGCATGTGCACATGTGTACACATCTGTTTCCACATCAAAACTTCTCTCTCAGTGATACTTATTTTTCCATGTTTGACTACAAAATAAAAACAGCTGAGCAGAGAGCTCAGCGGAGAAGAAGGTGCAGTGTGAGCTCAGCCCTTTAGAGACCTGACAGCCCACAGGAGTGTGGCAGGTTCATTCAGGTCTCAGAGTCTTGAATGCCAGACATAGATCCGTACTTCAGGAAACCCCATTTTAACAGCACCCAGAATCATTTGATACTTCCTGGTCCCCTGCCTCCACAACAAGAGAGGGTTATGCCAATGCCCACTGACCAGAGAGACAAAACCATCACCTCTATATCCATTTAATTCTGAAATGTTTCCAGAACTCAAGAGAATTCATTTGTTCGAACAAACAAATCAACCCACCAAAAAACCTCAACCCTGCAATACAAAAAAATATTGTTATTGAAGCTTGCTGGGTTTTAATCCTCTAGCTAGTGTTGGGTATATACTTCATGGTGGACTCAAGTACGTAAAACAGCCTAGTTGTTAAAGTCCAAAGAATCAAAACAGGAAGAAAGTTATGTTTGTGGCCAAAGTTGGATTAATTTTTCATTTATTTCCATGGCAGCCTTATTTCACTTAACTTTAGAAATTTATAGTGAAGATGTCAGCAGCTAAGCCTGTCACCTTAGACTCTCTTCATAATCAACAGTGAGAAATATGTACTTCAGGGCACAGTTATCTGACCCATTTTAGACTACTTTTTTTCCTCGATGAGATGAATTGCAACAAGAAGTGCCTGTTTTTCTCCACTGGCCATAAAGCAGATCTAGGACAGCCAGGTCAGACATAATAAGCCTATATACACATTTTCTCAGTGAAACCTTCCATCCCCTGGAGGGCTCTGAAGAGCCATTAACACTTCTCTGCAGTATTAACAGAATCAACCAGCCACTATGTTTATAAAATGTTTCTCCATCTCCCCAGAAAAACAAGCATCTTCAGATAAGGGTTTAAGAGGTGCGGTGCTGCAAAGAGAAGCATAGGAAAACACAATCTGTATTTTTAAAGTAAGAAAGCGTGAACTTAGCACTATTTTTCAGGCCATGAATACAGTGTTTCAGGAAGGTACTCAAGGTATACCAGTGTACTGTTGGTCGACTGTCTCAGGCTACAATGTGCCTAAAGTGGCCCAGGCCTGTTTTCCATTATTTCATTCAGTCAGAGGCTCTTCTTGCAGGTGGAGATTCTTTTCCTCCAATTATCTGACTTATCTTGAGAGCTCTTCCATGAAATCTTCATCATGCACTAAGAGGCTATTCATACAAATACACAGCGCATAACACAAGAGGCACTGATACTTTCTTCACCAATTTCCCTCATGGGTGCTATAAATGCAAACAGTCACTCATCACCATAAATTTTGAAGGGGTAATAATGCAGGGGAACATGCAGTTGCATGGAAGCACCACTCCAGCAGAGGGAAAATGAGGGTGAGGTGTTGAGGGAACCAACATTCAGCCTTCAGTGTGAGAGACTGTCAAAGAACCAGGACCGCCCACGTGCAGAGGTTAGATGCTCCAAGGAATAAAACTTCTCTCCACCACTCTTAGCCATTCCCTCGCCCCTCAACCCCCACAATACCTTTGACTGCACTCATACACTGGTTTAAAATATGAATGATTCCTGGCAAACAGAAAAACTTGATGCCTTACATGAAGTACCTAATTGCAATAAAAATCCAGTTTAACTATGTGACCACCTGTGGAGAGAATAAGTTGACTCTGGTGAGAATTACTATCTTTACAAGCCAAGAACAATAAATCAAGTTGATTACCTCAGTAAATCTGAGGGAATTAGCCTTTAAGTATTTTATTTAATCCTTTGATAGAAGTGTCTCACGTACATATCGACAGTAAAAGTAGTGAAAGAATAACAGGACAAACTTTTTTCTCATTGGCTAAAAACTAAGCCTTTGATGACGATCTGAATATAAAGGGTTCAATCCTCCAAAGTCTTAAACTTATCACCAGTGGTCTTAAAGCTATTTGAGTGTCTTGCAGAACTAAGTCATAATTGCTCTCAGAAGAGCATATTGCTCACTAAATAGAAAAGTATCTTCATTCATGATGTTTAGTTAATTACAATCATTTCTATCTCATTGACCATAAGCCGATAAACTTGTGGGAATAGTTTAATCCATCTCAATTAATCGTATCACAATTACAACTCTTTGTCTATCCAGTTTTCAATATGGTATTTATTTTAATCACAATATCACTAAGCAACATCATTTTAAGATGAGCTAAGCACTCTGTAAACACTTGATCCAAGTCAGTCCTAGTTCTAATGCAGTCAGGGACACTCACAGTTATCATTATTGAAAATCTTGTCTATTGTGCTAGGATCATCACTTCGAAAGAGAAGTTCCCAAGAACAATTTGCACGTGGCTTATGCCTTCCTCCTAAGCAGCATGTGTGGGTAAGTCCATCCCCAGTGCAGTTAACTTAGCCAGATTTTTGCTAGCTCTACTTTGTACTTTAGGTTCACTTGGTGAATGGAAGCTGCTACATGGTAGTTTCTTCCACATTTTCTGCTTAGAAAGGTATGGGTGGAGAGGGTAATAAAAGATACTTCTGCCAAGGAGTTGTACATTTTTAGCTTCTCCCTTAGAGAACTCTAACAAGGCTTTTAGCCGCAGCCAGTGAGACTTTCCAAACATCTGTTGGCAGATACGGTTCTGACTCCCCATCAAGTTTGTACAGACACTGTCATTTCATGTGCTGCTGCTGTGAATACTCATTTTGTGAGGAGACCACTTGAGGATTCATGTATTTTAGAACTAGGCAGGTCACAAAAGTGGCAGTGAACTGTTCAAAAGCCTTCTCATACTGAAGAGTCAAGGGCAAGGAGAGAGTGGTATTTTGCATGGCATACAATTCTTCACTTTCTAAAAAAAGTAGAACAGCTGTTACAAACTTGAAAAAGCACTGGTGAGAACTGGTTGATTGTTGGTAGAAAGAGAACTTTAAGTACTGAATAAAACTTAACTATGGCCAAAAAGGGAGCATTATATCACTACAGCGATCACTTTATCCACTGCTTCCAAACTTATGGACTGCATAAGCAACTTGTATGAAAAAACCACCCCAACCCAGGTGTCACATGAGAGATAGAGTGTGCGTGTATGTTTAATTCAAACTTCAACAGTTGCAGTGCCACATTACTAAACTCATGCTGAATCAATGTCTTAATTTAAGGGTCAGTACTAATGTTCAAGACAGCTGGATACTGTTCTTGATTCTGTTACCATACTAAAATCTTCACATCTCCATTTTCACATCCCACCCTGTAAACCTCCTGCACTGACAGGGAACAAAGATTAGTGTGTGCTAATTTGAGGGGGAAAGTCCAAGAATGCCCTTTCTGACCCTCTCTTTAAAGGAGTTTGCACTCTCACATCAGTTCTGAATCATCCTCTGATCACACAGACCTTCTTGCAATTGTTTCCATCACACACACAGTTGTTTCCCAGGTTAAATTGCAAACGTCCTGCTGTCTTGCATGTGGAAAGAGCTGTTTTGGTCTATCATGACTTCCATGGTAAGAAATTAAGAAGGACTTGACAAATAAATGGAAGCCTCTGTACTGTTATCAGATCTGTTATCCAGCTCTTGGCACATCTCTGTGTTTGGCTGTCTGTGGTGAAGTGAGTGACAGTGACAGAGTATCTGAGCACAGATCTGACACTAGGTAATGGAATACACATAGCATAGTTTAAAAGCAATAACCAGTGATTTTACTGCTTGATTCTTATCACAGTATCTGGAAATCTAAATCCCCAATGTTATATGTTAGAAATACACTATCAGAAAAAAAGATGTTTCACATCAAATTAGGAAGGTGGCTAATCATTTCCAGAGAATCACAAAGTTCTTTTAAGGGGATGCCATCAAACCATACAACCTACAGTGGCAGTTGGCTCCCTCCAATTTTGGATATCCTAGAAATACAGTTCTGAGTACTCTGAGACCCCTATTTTTCCCCCTTTTAAAAGGACAACTTTGCAAATCAAAGTTAAGGTATAACGACCACTCAGATTTTGTCATCAGTACTTCTCAAAGTCCTTTTTCCTAACACTAAATACTTCCTGTTGGAGTTTAGAAAATATATTACCCTAGATATTTCTTTAATATGAGATGCTTGAGGCACAAGTTATACTGAATGACACAGTGAATACTGAAATTCCATGCTTGGGGCTCAGCAAGCACCTTCTCTGTACTCTCCCCTCACTATGCCACAGTGTCCTTGGGAAGGAGTTGCTCCATTGCAGTGGCCCCAACACAGTGTCAGGGAGTAAATATTGGGGAGGAGAGCATGGGGCTCATCTTGTGCCTGACCTGAGTTTCCCTCTCATCCACCACGATCAAGCAATGTACTCTCAAGGTTTTTTTTCAAATACAAGTTTAATAAAGTGAGAAGTCCAGTTCAAGTGGCACCAAACAACTACAGTCTCTCCAGAAACACAAGTAATTTCTTGTACAACAAGACAAATGAAGTCTGGCTTCCCCACAGATTACCTGCTCATGTGTGAACTTTTCCTGCTATAGTAGTTTGGGTTTTTTCCTCCCTTGATTTCCCAGTGTCTAACATCAGATGAGCTCATTCTGCAGCTTCATTTTACTCAACTGAATTAATATTTCCATGAAATCTTACACTTTCTAAGACTGACAGCCTCCTGTCAAACTGGACTGAAATTGGTCAACAAACTCAAAAAGTACTAAAACAGCAGGACTGTAAATTCTCATTTCTTTAGGAAACCTGGCTATCTAGCCACACTAACTACACTTTAAAAAGCATTTTTCTGTTCTTTTATGGCAGAAAATTAGATGTTAAAGCACCTGAGACTATTCAGACCTGAACTAGTCTGACAGACTGCAATTCAGTTCATAGTTTCTTATGCAACCTACAGGCAGACCTTTCATTTTCCTTATTTCATCAAAATTAATAATCATTCATTTCTTTCTTGTCCATTAGATTTGCAAAATTTAAAATGCAGTAACTTTTCTACCTTAATAAATAATGCCTGAATCAATAAAAATCCAGGTTAATTTGCAAGCCTTTTATCACACCTGTAATACAAATAATAACACATAGCAAACATCATTGGTCTGAGCTAATACTTCAAAGGTATTGCAACATTTATTAACTGCTAGATCTAGATTATTCTTTTCTGATATTAACTACAATAACTTATTCTGATTGAATTTCTTATGCATAAAATTCTGTTGGCTTTCTTTGTTATTAGAGAAATGGCAACATAAAATTGACAGTGTTTGCTAGAGTTAAGTGGCTATAAAACAACAACAAATACTTGAATTTTTAGAAGAACACGGCTATCAAGCTCAGGCTCCTCAAATTGGCTTTGGAAAAAGGTTGTCATTTTGTGAATTATACAAGTAGAGGGAATTTTCCAAAGAAGCAGAAAATGTTCTCCTTCCAAAATGACACTGTAACCAGAGATGGACTGGGGACAGGGCGGGGGGAAGAGGAGAAAAAGGACAGTTACCAGTTACTAACTATTTTCTTGTGACCAACCCTAGTTTGTAAACAGAGTGGGAGAAAAACAAGTAAAGCTTTGGTTTCATCTATCTGGTGGGGACGTGGGGAGTACAGTACAGCTCTCCCTGCATCTACTGTGATATTCAGGAAACAGTCTATTTGGGTTTCCCAGAATATCAGCTGGAAGAGGAAGCTGGAATAAGGATGAGGTCAGGAAGATAAATCTGAGAAGAATGGGCCTTTACTTAGAGAATTCTAGCAACCCAACAGAGGGTGCCCAAAGGTGCTGTATTGACAGGCAAGGCCCTGGTGCAGGACCATTTTGGGATGCTGGCTGCTGGCCCTCCTCCTCCTCTGCAGATTTTCAAGTTAGAGTGCTAAGGGGAGGCGGTTCACCAACTGAATCCCTTCTCTGCCTAAGAATAATCAGAACTTTAAAAACGCACTTTAGTCTAGGCATAGATGGAGAAAAGATCCACACTTAATCCTAATAACATAATGAAGATTTTAATTTTCAGCCGAGCTCTTCAGAAGCAGGCAAAGCTACTCAGGGCCTGACCCAGAACTTGAGAAGTCAACGAGAACCAGACTTGTAAGCCAGAGATACAAAAATTGAGTGTGGGAGAGTGGTGAATCTTTCCAAAAGAATCAGGTTTGTAGTATCTGAACAAACAGTTGGCAGGGTGGGGGTAGGGGAAGTATTATCCTTAGTAATGAAGGGGTTTCCTGCAGAAAATGGACAGATTTACATTGAATTTCACATTTAATTTTTCTTCTGTCATCTTTTAAATACACTGTTTCATTTAAATTATTTTTAAGCCATCAGATCAAATCAGCTTGTGGGTCATGTTGACTGCTAATATCTCTAAAACCCATCAAGGTATGTTTAACTTCTAGATACTTTCTGAAAAGATCTGATGCTCATAGGAAAATGATTAGTCCTCGTATAATATCTTACAAGGCAGAACTGAAGACAGAACTTATTTACTGTAAAAAAACCCCATGAATAAGAGACAATAAACCTGTGATCACCTCAACTGTTTTCACATTTACCTTCATTATTCTGTAATGTTTTTCTTATGCATGACCACATCCATATTAATATGATCAGTCATCCTGCCACTGATACTTGATTTGATATTCAATTATTGTTTTATATATTTGTCCATCTAGAAAGACATCCAAAAAGAGAAAGCACTATACTTGAAGCAACTGTTCTTAAGGACCTAATCAGTCTCAAGTTCAACATACCAAAATCAGTAGTTTGAATATATTTTAGGCAATTCCATCTCAGCTAGATTACGACACTAAAAGAAGTTATATATAGATTTAAAATAACCCATAACTTTCTGATTCACTTCCAGAATATAAAACACAGGAGCAGCAACGATTGACTCTACATAATCAAAAGAGATGACAACTTTCTAAGCTTCTGCTCCTTGGACTATTCAGCCAGCTGGTTATCGTTATGATTTTAAAAGGCATGACTGGCTGAAAGAGCTGATTTTTTCCAGGCAATACTGGTTGGTTTTCTTTCTACTGGAAGGCTACTACATATAAGATGGATGGTGATGTCCAGCTATAAAGCAGGGAAGTGTTACACACCAGAGCACATATGCTAGGAAACTCACAGCTTCCCAGGGTTTTAACAAGGAAGACCATCTATCCTACTTTTACCATGATCCTCAGGTCTCCCCTGCTGAGGATTTCCCTCAACTTGAAATCTCCTCAACCTTGGCTATTTCCCTCGATCCTTTCCCTAAGGGATCTGTTTTGCTTTTCAGTTTCATTAACACAGTGATCTCCTGCCTGTCTGATTTCCCAACTCCACAGTGAGAAATCCTCGTCCCTTTTGAGCACTGAAAATAGATCTGCAACAGAAATGACTCTCCTAGAATTTCCTTAATGTGCTTATAGTTTGAAGAATAGTACAATAAAGCTACATATTGTCGTAACAATACCAGGGACACTGAGCATTTGGAGACCTAGGAACACTTTCTAAATCTTACTGATTTAGCAAAGCATCTGCTCACAAAAAAGAAAATAACTAAAATTCCAGGGAGCTGCACTAATATCTAGAATGTTTATTAAAGAAAAAAGAGAGAAAGAAAATTAATATCCCAACAAATAACCAGGTCGGTGAACCAGGAACTTAATTATAAAACAATTCTCACTACCTATGGATCAAAGACTGACTATGAAAAAGGGAAATGGCCATAAAGACATACAAAACAGTGCATGTATCTACCTCAGCCTCTGCAGCAAATCCTCAAGTTGTGCAGGGAATGAGCTGTCCGTTAGCCACTAGCCAAGAAATCAGGACTCATGGCACACCAACAGATATGGTCAGCCAAATATGTCCCCCTATTTCTCTCCAGTTTTGTACATCAGGCCAAAATTTTGTCTTGCTGCTCTGCATGGTAAAATGGAGAGGGCTCCAGCCCAGTGTATTAAATTGTTTTTCAGTCTGTAGTTCATGGACTGCTGGTGGCTCATAAAACAACAGAAGGTGATCTGTAAAATGCCTGCTAAATCAACCCCTGCTCCAAATTCACATTCTTATACATAGAAGCAAAGAAAAAAGGCAAAAAGGGGGAAAAATATAGGATAATATTTAAATTTTCACTTAAATTTTTTTTTAGTTAAAAGCAGTTATGGCAAAACTGCAAACACAGCTGTTTTCCAGAAGGTAGGATAGCCTCTAGATTAAAAAAAAACAAAAGCAAAAAACCAAAATAATGCATAAAGTACAAGACACAATGTTGCCCTTAAGGATGTCTTGTAGGCCCTTGGACTTCAGGTATGTCAAGTCTCAGACAAACTGTTTTCTCTCCAGGAAAACAGTAAGGAAAACCTTCTAGCAGTAGCCTTCTCTTAAATTTTTCGTTACCCTGCAATGCTGCACTTGCATTTCCCTATTTGTGGTATGTGGAAATACAGCCTTTGCTTTTGCAAAACTCACAGATGCCATTGAAACTCACAGATGTTGCTCTCAGTGAATACAGAATCTGGAATTCAGAAAATTAATTCTTGTACAATGCAAAAATATGAATTAAGCATCAATTGAAAGTGACAGATTGTTGTTCTTCCTCAGCTTAATCCCTAAAAGACCAAGTTGTTCCAATTCATTTCCTAACGGGCAGGTATCCAGATAACAAACAAAAACCCATCACAATTAATGCTGGCATTCTCAATGATAATCTCAACAGAGATCTGGAAGAGTAAAACAAGTTTCCAGGACATTCCAAAGGCAGTCAGAGATCCTTCCAGAACACAGAAGAAATATATCCAAGGGAAAAAACAGAAGATTCATTATCTATGGCTTGCATGTTCCATACCCCTCCAAAAGTTTCAGGTTTTGAAGCACCATCCAGTGACTTCGGTTGGGGGGTGGCCACATGAATTAGTGACTACAAAGATGTGTTTAGAACTTTTCTTGTATTTTGTGGAAGGGATTTTGGCTGTGTGTCTGTCCCTCAGTTGCTCCATCTCTGAAAGGAGATATTTGTACTTGACAAGCTTTAAGATCCCTGGATGAAGAGCCATTTGAAAGCAAGGAGTTGTTGTTTCCACAACAGAAAAAGAAAAGAAGCTTAATTTTTTCATTAATTTCTGCTAGTACACTTGCCTATTTCTAGCTAATTTTCATAATTTATATTTCCATACTGTTAATAAGCAAACAACATATGGCAAACAACACATGGTAAACAGAGGGGAAAAAACCTAGGAAAACTCATGGATAGGACCCCTCAGTGCTACTGAAACCTGTAGGATCAGAGATAACTGACATGGGGTGAACTCTGAAATGTTTTTACAATAATACTAAAGTACTCCTTCTCCTCTCCCCAACACACAGAACTCAAAGCACAAGTTAACAGGAGCATCTGTTCTTTACACTCCAGAAAAATGATTTTTTTTTTTTCCTGGTTCCTTGTGAAGTAACAGAAGAGAGGATACTGAAAACAGATGGTGAACTATATCCTGAGTTTTATAATTAAATCATATGAGACATAAATATCAGGTTATATATTCAGAAACATCAGAAAGATTGAAACTGTAGTTTCAGGAACCACTGTGCTCACAGAAGAAGAGTTTTCATGGGGCAGCATAAGACTGGAGTTTGAAACACTGCTAATCCTCTAAGTCTATATGAAGAAGACGAATCTGCAAGCCCATCAGCAGGCCCACCATAAGGAGAGGGGGCCTTCGAAGCACCTCTCCAGGTCCCTCTTATAAGCATAGCTGCTACTGTTTTCCTTTCCTAGGCCTCTGCTCACCAGCACAGTGAGGAGGCAGCACGTGGAAAAGATAAACGCAACCCGCACTTGGCACTGTGTTTCAAAATTGCTATAGTTTCATACCACTAGAAGTCAACAGAAATGTTTTTTTTCACTTGTACTCTGTCCATGCCCTTCCTCCATGGCAACACGGTGGAGCAGCTGACTTTCTGACACAGCAGCCCATCTTTGAAAAATCAATCACATCACACTCAGAGGATTAGTGTTACTTTGATATTATTTACCTTGACTTCTTTGTTCATTATTTTCTTGAAAGTGCTATTCTAGCACTTCACTTGTTCTTAAGCTCCTTTGAAGGGAGCTGTGTTAACTTCAGTATGGCACACTTCCCTTTCTATAAGCCTACATGTCTGCAAGTCAGTCTACATGTTCTACTTTCTGCAGATAAAACACTCTTTCCTGCTCCTCTGAACATGGGCAGTGACAGGGAGAGAAAGCAAAGCACTAAACAGACTTACTATATTCACTATTATGCATATTAACTTTCCTAAATATTCAACTTCAATGCTGCAATGATTTCCTTTTGAATGAATGTAATTCAACTATATATATGTGTATTTGGGGAAGATGCATAGAAAATGGTAGGTGAGTTATTCTTCTAGTTGTGTGTTTTGTGGTTTTTTTCTACAGTGGCCACTTACACTTGATGTACTTTATTGTCAAAATTCATCATATTTGTAAGAGAAAAAAATGGGGTGGTTTGGGGTTTTGGGTATTTTTGTGGAGTTTTTTTTTTTTTCCTATATTTTGTTAAAAATGGTTATATCAAGATAGAAGGCACTGTAAGAGTGAACATGCTTGCAGCTTTCAAAACACCAGGCTCTGAGTATGCTGACTGCTACATTTTTTTAGCACTATATTAATTGCCTTCTTTTGCCAGGTCATGTCCTAGTAGGACATGCTTTATAAACAGAAATAACCCTGCAGATAAGTTTGTAACAGTTGATTCCAGAAAACAAGCATGCAAAATAACTTGTCATTCTCTTCAAATAAAGAAAAATACACTATGCAGCACTAGAATTAATCATGATTTAGTACCAGCAACTGAAATTATGACCAGCTTCAGTGACAGGTATCTGCCTGCAATCTTCTTCTGTGTGGGATGTAATAAATAAATAAATGTAATAAATACAATGACCTTCTCCATGCTGGAGTTTGGGAACTACAGGTTTGAAAAATGCAGTTTATTGCTCTGTTACAAGAAGAATGTAAGACTTAGTCTTTCATTGCTCCCTTAAAACGCAGATTACCCTTGCTGGCTTCCCTCTCCCATTGAGGGATTCTCCTGAACGGGTTCCTAAATCCCATTTAGGCAGGAAAGCCCCTAGACTTTGGCTCTCTCTTCTTAGTCCTCCCCCAGTTTCCAGGAAAACGGGAGGTCAGCCCAGGGCTTCCCATGAGATGGGTGACTCCAGCAGCCCAGATGGTTCTCTAGCTATTTTAACGTAACATTTCAGGAAGAGAGCACACTTAGCTACACCATTTTTTGTCACATTAGCACGAGGGAGGAGTGGTGGTAGCAGTGTAGAGGACTGGATTTTCATGTAATTCTCTCCTAAGGTCATTCTCATCACATTGTTGGGCATTTCAGGCAAATAAATGGGAATTATTTATGTCTTATGTATTCCTTCTACAGTTTGGCTCATGGTAAAGGCATCGTTAAGTTTGGAGCATCTTTTTTCTAGACCTGTCCACTGCTGGGCAGAAGTACCATGCTCCAAGTACTGGAGCAATTCCTCAAGAGGAAAACTGTGTTTCCCTGGTGCCTAGGCGTGCCTGCCACTCAAGAGGAAAAATATCTGTTATTCATCATAGTCTTTGATTTACAAGTGCAGGCTCCTCTCTCTAATGGATCAGAATTCACACATTAGTGTTTTTCCAAAAAAATTTAAATAGCTCAAAATACTGAACACAAAAATGTAACAAAACAGTCTTCTATTTCTACTTTATAACAATACTGTACCTTTTGTTGAAGTCAGCTATACTGAATCACAAAGTAATACAGAATTCAAAAGTACATGAAGTACGATAAATCAAGCTTTCTAGCCTGTGAAAAGGAGTCCTTTACCTGAAACATCAAATGCCTTTGCAAGATGCTTAGTTGCTTTTCTTCCACATTGTTACCCAGCCTTTCAAGAGACTTATTTGTCAAAGCCTTTTCAAAGATTTCATTCTGTGATGGTAGAAAAGGTACATACTGGCCTCTAATCCCTATTGCACGAGTTATTTGGCTTGGTGTCTTGCACTTATACAAGAAACTTAATTCCAAGCTGAAGTAGTTTGGTTAATGATGAAAAACTGTACATCCATCTAGGAAGAAGTCCCTTTCTGAGAAGAGCAGGTTTTGTGTCTGGTAGCATGAAATTCAGGTACCTATACTGCCAATGCACACTGTCTTACAACGGTATCTTACTCCCAACAAGAGAAAGTTGGCATAAAAATTCCCATAAAAAAACCCACCTTAACAAATCACGACACAAACCCAAACACAACACCCACACCAAAATCATATTTCAGGTTGACCTGTAGCACTAAATAGTACGGGATCACTACTGTGCTTTGTCAGAGTACTTATTCTTTTGTACTGAAGAGTACTGCCTTTCAAATACAATGAAGTCTGATTTCCACACTACGCAATAGGAAGAAAACAGGAGTTGAGTATCTCTTATAAATTTCAACTGCTTCAATCAAGGTATACCTAACCACTTCCCCTTTCTAATCCAAAAATGCTGTATCCTGTCTTTTGCAAATGCACTTGTCAAAGCCTCTGCTTCTTATTCTTATGCAATAGATAACAATTATCAAAAAGGTACCGTCGTGCCCTACTGAAACCTGGAATCAAAACCACCACAAATACAGCGAACTGATTGTATTAGTCAATATATGACAAATGGTATCTGCTGTCTGTGCTGTTAATATTCAGATTCTTGGACAGAAACAACTTTGTGCAGATTGTGGCTATTACTTTTTTTGTAGCCAATTCTCCTACGCTATTTTACTTGCTTCCTAGAAGCCAAACACATAGTGTTTTTCCATTTCCAACAAGATCTTTATGTCTAGATAAGCTGAGGCTGTCTTCTACTCATTGTATAGCATGTGTCTAAGTGACCAATGCTCAGGATGGGAGCATGTCAAAACAGAAAATTTTCCTTTACCTGCCTTTAATTGCCTATAGTCTCAGAACCTGAACTGAAGAAGGTTTGGCATCTACCTTAAAATGGCAGCATGTGTTCTCCTTAACCCAGTCATCAACCTTTTTTCTAAAAGCCCCTCACCTTCCTAGCTCTCTCAAGATATTTTTAATGAAGCTAGACAAAGCATTTTACTTGAGAGCTGTTTGTGACTAGTAAGTTGCAGCAGTGTCAGGACAGAACTATTGTGGACTTTATACTTCAAAGTTCTTAAGATAAACAGCTACTAATCACTGCCTTTTGGGTTATAGTGGAAACAGCAAAGACAACTAGAAAGTGCTATTTTTAAACTGCCAGGATAAGTAGATGCCAAAAAGGCTGTCAGGTCAAGCAGCATTGATATTATCTCAATTCTTTCTATGGTCCTTAGGACACCTATCAACTCTAGGGACAAGATGGAGATTGGTGGAAGCTAAGAGCGTGCAAATTTATTACTTTAGGAAGCAGGAGATCATAATATTCATTAGGTCACTGAGATTTCACCAAGTAAAGGGTCAGGTGTCATGAAAAAGATCAGAATGGGAAGTCACCTACAGATTCCCGTTTAAAAACCTTGTCCTTAAGTAAGCAGTTTATTTCTTTAGAGGGGACAGGTTAAAATAAATGCACTTTGCATGTGCAAGCAAGAAATTAAGTTAAATGAAAACTTCAAAATGAGTTATACTTAAGTAGCAGTGGTTTTAGGGAAGTAGCAAAAGGATCATGCTGCTTGTATGTCTGCTAACATTTTCCTTAAGTAAACACCTAGGTTGTAGGTCTGTAAAATACTCCATGAAAGAAGGCACAAATCACAGCTTCTGTCTCTCTAGATGTTACTGTAAATAACACCAGCAGCAAGCAGGGACTGTCTCATAATCATTTTGTTCATTACATTAGCAAGGTCATCCATGTTACTGTTTCCTGCCCTGCTTTCATGGTGAAACTGTATTCAGCTATTCACTATTCAGCTAAATCAAAAGTGGGAATATTAGATGTAATCCTAAAGGAAGATACTAATATAATCCTCCACAATGCATTTACACACTGCTTTAAATTACCCAAATTCTTAGCAATTATTAGCCAGTTATTCCATACTTCACTGAGTAACTTATATCTCTTATTTGGATCTCCTTTCTACAATTCTTGAAATCATTACTAGAAACACACTGATTTTGAAATGTGACAATTTTCTTTTACTTCTGAGCAGTAAACACAACATAACACAAAACAGAAGGTTGCCCAATTACTTGCTACTGGTGCAGAAATATGAATGGTTATTTACCCGTTCTGTGGGAAACCCAAATGAACATTAGCAAATATATTTTCTTCTTGGACTTTTTTGGTAGAGCTAAGGGTCAGAATTTTATCCCATTGAGTTTGGGAGAGGAAATTTGCTTGAACAGTGCAATTTCCTGGACCAAATGGAAGTCCAGGCCCCCCATGCTACAGTTCTAACAAGAAGGCAAACTGTAACTCTTGGAATGCAGGTTCAGATTCTGTATAAAAATACATGTTCTATTAATAGTCAATTGAGTTAGGTCATTTCTGCCTAAAATTGTCAGAAAAATCTCCCCTATCTCTTAATACACTTTGATCTACAAAATTATGGCATGCCTAAGACATCAATGAACAAACAACAGAATGCAGACCATTTCTCTTAGAATATTTCTTGGCTCACTTCTGTTCATTTAGTAGGGAAATTTAAATCTTTCAAAATGCATGCTTCTACAAACATTTCAAAACCCTATCTCATAATAGAAAAACAAACTTTATGTGTGGGCTCCTTGATAAGTTGCACAACATTCTGATTACTCCTTTTTTGATTTAATTACTCCTCCTATTTATGCTGCAAACCATCAACAGTGAAAATTATGAATTACATATTTGATTATAAATTTCAGAACTGGCATCTGCTCAGGCTGGATTTCTTTTTTTTTTGGTTCAAATTGAAGCATACAAGCTAACCATTTATTTGTGTATTCAGGCTACTAAAAAAAAAAAAAAAAAAAAAGCACCAAAAAACCCCTCAACAAATCTAACCCCCCTCCTCCCTGGAATTCTGAAATAGTTGCCAAGCAATCAACCCAGATTCTAGCACTAAATCGTTCATGTGTGCCATGTTCCTGTCACTACACAGCAGTTGAAGCAGGCACCATGCAAAGAATTTTCTCAGATCAATAGCATTTTTTTTCATCTGAGTTTTCTTGAAAATAAAAGGTAATATCATACAGAAAGTTTATTTGTAATATTATATAAAGCCTTGCACATTAACCTTGGAACTATGGATTTCTCATGTGTTCTACATTATTGTAGATACAATCCAAACTACTGAAAACAAAAATCAAAACGTCGGCACGTTTCCAGGACAACTCAAATTCTTGAAAAAGACACTGTTGTCCTTGCTAGCACATGGCCTTGCTAACAACAATTACTGCTAAATTAATTATTCCACAGACATCCAATTTTTTTTACCATCTCTAACACATATTTACCCTTTAATGCACTACTATTTGTGACATCATCAAATGCAAATATCAATTAAGAATCTCACTAATACCCCGCTGCTGAAATATGCTTCCATGGTCAGCACTAGAACAAAATTTTAAGTGGTGTATTAATATTTGGTAAATATCTTAAGTGGGTGTATCACTGAAACAAACTCCACCAAATTAGGATAATATTGAATCAACTCATTTTTAATATCACGTCACACATTTTAGCAAAGAAAGAGATCAAAAAAAAGTAACACTGCTTAAGCGCGAACAAGTGAAAAAATTAATCTGCTGCTCTGTCATGCTGATCTGTGCTCCTTGGCATGTGATCACCATTAGAGGTGATGCACAGAGCAAAAGAACCAACAAGCATCAGCAGCCAGACCTTACACAGTTACCTACTCGCCTGCATCACCAGTAAATGTGTGACCGTGTTTATTATGTTTATTCTTAAGTAAAATTGAGAGTTGGTGCTTTTCCAAGCACTTCCATTAGGGAAGGAAAAATAAATACAATCACAATAATGTTACAAGATTGTTATGGTCACAAAGTGAGACACACAAGTCATGAATGCTAGAATGCAAATAAGTACCATGAAAGCTCAACTCTGGGTTTTACTATACCACCTTCAATTAAACAATTATGCACTGTTTTTCCACAAGGTTTCTCCTCTTGACAGTGCACAGGATCTAAGCCTTTGTCAACTCTTGCATTAGGTTTGCTATCTCTGAAAAAAAAAAAAAAAAAGAGCCCCAGTCCAGTCTGATTTTAACTGTAGGCTCTTCATAATACAGATTATGAAACTATTATTAATTGTTTGGCTAGGGAAGTTTTTTGCTTCAAATAACCTGTCAAACATCTTAAGTAGGATGAACGATATCTAAACACCCTTCTCTTGTACACACACAGTAAGAATTATTCTTACTGCTTTCTACTGTAATTTATAACAGCTCTGTCACCTTCTCAGTTTCACTCTTTCTTTTTTTTTTTTCTACACAGAGGCTTTAAAACATACATTCTGGCTAAGATACTAAACTGGTTATGTTGCATACTTCTCTGGACTTAAATAATATTCTATTTTAATAAGACTATTCTAAAGCATATCTCTCAGGACTTAAATAATCTGAATAGAAAAAATGTGAGACTTTGCTGAGTATTTTCTCCCTCATAAGTGTCAAATACAACGTATTGTGTGGCTGGGGTGGGAGAGGGGAAGACTGAGGAGGAAAATAATTATGCTGTGCAAGCTTGGAAGGCTGCTACTTGCTATAGCTAAGGATTTTTTGGTCTCATAAGAGAAGTTGCTGAGCCTTGTATTCACAGATAGTTTTGTGAGACATCCTGTACTCTTGTGCGTTTTATTGCTGCATAGCCTTACGCTATCTGTAGAGTTGAAGCATTGCCCTTCAACCTCCACGTGAAATATGCTCATAAGCAAGGACAGAGTTGCCTGCATTGAAAAGCCTGTTTCCTTGGTAATTCACTAGGGCCATATGACATTCCAGAAAGCTCGGAAAGAGAAAGGACTGCAAACCTGTGCTGTGTCTGGGGGACCACTGGAGAAGATGAGGAATGGACAGGAGAAGAAAGAAGGATGAACTGGCTAATTAGTGTATTGCACCCCTAAAAGATCAAGAGATTGTAGGCTATTTCAATGGGTCACACAGGAGAAGCTCCTTTCACTCTCACACATACACATTCTGCATTTGAAGCCCTAGTTTTGCTAGGAAAAAAACCCCAAACAACAGGTTATCTTCTGTCTGTTCCTATCAACATCCTAAAAACCAAATCTATGGGTTGAGTATTTCCTTCACGTTCTAGAAATGTGACTGCAACAGTCTGCACAGCCTGCAGACAGAACACATAAATGCTTTTAATAATTTTTTTTCCTCTGTCACATGTAAGGAATAGAACTTAAACCTGCAGCAGGACAGACATTAAAGTCCCATGGTTGGAAATGGGTAAGCTGAGCTTACCCTTTCTCAGGAGGGGATCATATTATGCAATTTGATCTTTACTATCATGAAGAAAAACATCAACCCAGCCGTGATGCTTCTACACGGTCTAAATACTGATCATCTCCATTCACGTCCAAAATCCCAATGACAGAGTGCTCACAAATCTGAGCTAGAATAACCCATCTCAGCCAAAATATGACATTATTAAAAAGTAATTCTGAAGAGAACTGGTCTTCAAATGGCCAAATTAACACCTTCACAAGTTGAAAGGCAAGCAGGACTGAACGCCCAGGATCGTACACTTCCACAGAACAAAAACCTTTGTATTAATAGCACTCTAACTCCAAGTATCTAAGAAACAGCTGTAAAGGAGAAGATGGGTTGGGGAAAGACAGGTAGGTTACAGGTTACCCTCATTCTGAACAAGGGGGACCAGGATGACTTTGGAATTGATCCTGAAGATTTCCTCTCTTTCCCATCCTGAAGTCGACTACCACAGTCCCAGACCTGCTGTAACCTCTGTGAAGCTAGTTCAGGGAAGGAGGAGAAGAAATGCTCAGGAAAGACTTCTTGTGAGTTCAAAAATTTGTGTGTGTGAATTCTTTACACCCAAGGAGCTGCTGCCTCTTGAGGGAAGGCAGTTACATCCTTAATCACCTGGCAGTCTTCAGGATCAGTCAGAAGTCAGGCAAGCAGAGCTGGAGGCACTGGACAGGAAAGCTAATTAGATTCAGTTTCCACATAAGAAAGGTTACAGATGAGAAAGTTCCAGTATCGAGTCTTGTCCAGGCAGTCACCTCAGAAGCTCCTTAAAGCTGACCCTCTGCAGCTAGTCAGCTATAGTGCACTTGTTCACTGCTACTTTGGGCTATTCATGTGATTTTCTGTCCTTGGTGGTTGGATAAAGTTTTTCTCAGAGCTGGCCTTTTAACAAATGCTTCTGTATTCACTCCATGCTGTCTTCCTCTCATTAGCTAACAGAATCACCTGCAGATGATATATCTTTGTATTATGCTCTTATGCCAGATGTGCCTAATATTCTCTTGCCCTGTTATGTGCCAGTTACTTATGCTTAAAGTATAGTTTTAAGTTGTGCCTTTTATTCACAAACCCAGCAAAAGCTGCAGCCAGCCAGTGGAGCCCCCCTTGCTCTGCCTCTCCCTCCCCCGCCTCCAAAAAAAAAAAAGAAAAAAAAAAAAAGAAATGAATTATGAATTTAGGTAGTTTTATGATTAAGTTATATTTATGGAGCAAGCTTAAGGATACGTGGTTCTTCACACATGTCCATACTACTCACAGCCTGTTGTTTCCAGCTTGCCTGCCTCCACACCTCTGATTCTGGTTTACATTTGCTTACTGATAGATGCTCCAACCAAAATCATTCAGCAACAGAAGCAAGTTTTACTTAGCAACAGTTTCCAGGCAAGATCTGCCATCCAAACCCACTGCAGAGGCATTTCTTTGACTTAAAGAAATACCAAACCTATTAAGACACTTAAAGCAAAACCTATTCAAAATACAGGAACCTCTCTCTACCATAACAACTGTAGCTCACTTGGAGAAAATATTTACTAGTAAAACAAGCAGGGAAGTAAATCTGCATCATAGCAGGAAAGGGATCATACATTTACTGGCCAATGCCTGCCAGGCAACCTGGGAAAAGATACAGTTGTATGAGGAAGCTGCAGCTCAGAGAGGAAGATCTCAGCTAAGCCTTGGCAGAGGTGGACTTTTGATGCTGAAAAGTTCCCAGAAGATCTTAAACTACTTGAGTGTTTTCTAAACTCCCCATACAAACACAGGGAGAAATGTTCAAAAAAGCAATATTAAAGGAGAAGGGGAAAACAAAAACCAAGAACACTGATGAAGAGAGATAGTGGAGAAAATGATAAATTCAAGACCAAACGGCTTCCAAGAATACCGAAAATTTTTTACATGATAATATGGGGCAGGCATGCGGGAAGAATGGCTTTATCAGTCAGCTTTAATATTTTTTTTGTCTTCTATTCAAACTTAAACATCCTGAGCTCCAGGAATATAATACTAAAGCATATATGATGAAAGAGGGAGATATAATCATTGTGTACAAATATAGTCAAGTGAAACCGATTGAATACTAAGCAAAAGATTTTGTGGTTATTTTTAATAACAGTTGTGACAATGGAAAAATGTCACTGCAATGACTATAGCAGAGCTCATGCAAGCATGAGGATCTCCTTACACCACTGTTTATGATTAAAGTAGCATTGAAAGACAAGCCATCAAGTCTGAGGAGGGCCACTAATGCAGTTCATTCATTGAGGGCCAGACAGCCAGCTGCAGGACCCCACTTGTTTACACCAGTAAAAAGTGTTTAGGATTACACATAGACCTAGGCAGTACTGTTAACACCAGAGACTCATCATCATAAGTCAAAGGCTCGATCAGAGGTGCATAACTCTAATGAGCAGGCAGAACATTAAGAATTCACCATAGAAATACAAGCCACATTTAATATTCACAGATCTTACCCACAGACACCTCGTCTCTGGCCTCTTCCACCCCCATTTACCAGCTTCTCTTCTGTCCAGGACATTCATTCCTTGTTCCACAGAGTCTTCTTGATTTTTCTTCAGGAAAAATAATTGTGTCAGGAGGAACTCCACTATAAGGCTGGATTAGAGAAAGGAAAGTACAATGAAACTGAGTACTACAGATTCTCAGATACATGCATTCGGGGACTGATGAAAATGTCTAACCTAAAATGGGATTTTACTGCCTGAAAATAATTGAGGAAAAGGACCCAAGTCTACTAACTGATCAAACAGGCTCTGTCTCACCCAAGTGAGGAGATCTAAAAGTGGATATTTACAACCTGAGTGGTTATGGCCCTGAGTAACTTATGCTAGTTGACACTGCTTTGAGCAGAGAGCTTGGCCAGATGATCTCCAGAGATGCCTTTCCACTGCAATGATTCCCTGATAAGTCAGAGTGGATAGGCTTGCAACTAGCAAATACCACAGAGAAAAAGTAGCACTGCCTACGGCAGAGGACTAAGACAAGAGGTAGAGGCAAAGATTTGGTGAGATCAAGTTTAGATCAGAAATTAAAACGTACTTGCCATTGATCTGAATAACGAGACTCTGAAACAATCTTTTGAGTAGGAAAAAGGGAGGAAAACAATATGTATATATGTGTGCGTGTATGTATTGGAGTCTCTAGAGGCACTCAAAACCCGCCTGGACACGTTTCTGTGCAATCTGCCCTAGGTAGACCTGCTCTGGCAGGGGGGTTGGACTAGATGATCTCCAGAGGTCCCTTCCAACCCCATATCATTCTGTGATTAAGATGTAGCTTAATGTATATGGAGTCAGACGCACAACTAGACACACATATCCAGGTCAATTGATAACAATGTTGTTATTGTAGACTAGGAAAACACAGAATGTCAAGGGGTAGACAGTCTTGGACAAGGGAACATGGTTTCACATTTACATCTCTTGCATTGTGGCAAATATCACATAATAAACAATAAGCGGTTGATTCTGTTCTAAAGGCAAATCTTAAGACTGGGACTGTGCCTTGATACACTCAGGACACCAATAATCACCTTGCAGTCCAAGCTGGTAACCACCTACCTCAGAAAACATGTATGCTGAGAAGGCATGCGGCTTTAGACTTAGGCCAAAAATCAGTGTGGGAAAGGAACCCCCACAACCAAACAGAAATGGGTCAACAAAATAGCACAAAAAACTCCACTGCATTCCTGAGGAAGCCAAACTGACCTATAACTTGTGTGGAGGCCAGCAAGGAACTAAGAGGCAAGCAGAAGACAACAGACAACGTGCAGATCCTACCTGACTTCTTCCATGGCACAAAAGATGTGTTAGCATTGCCAAATCCTTGATAATCCCAAGAGCTTTCTATCAGTGCCCACCATCTCAGTATGTGCTGGGGGATGGGTGCGAGGCTTGCTACCTTGATCAGATATTTCTGTACACATTAGCATCTGCAGCACATTAGATGCCATTCAGGAGCAATTCTTCCAACTGGATTTAATCCAAAAGGAATGCAGTTCAACATGAACAAAAGTGTGGTAGGGTAGGGAAGATCAGAAGATCCACATCAAAAGTGCACTGTTGCTTCATACTGAGATGTTGGCAGGGATGCACACAGACACCATAAGGATCCATCTAAGGCTTTCATTTCCCATAGAAAAGATCTGATTTTGAAGTAGACAATACTTCCAACTTCTAATGTGGTTTTACTTTACTAGTGCCAAATATCTGTAAAACATTGAATCATTTCTATCAAACAATGGATTTTTAGGAACTAATGTATAGAACAGAAACCATCATGGAACAGGATGTTTGGAACATGCACAAGTAAAAGATTGAGGTTTCCCTTTCATCTCTAGTTAAGCATTGTATTGGCATGTTGTATCTACTACCACAGTTCCCCATCAGACACACTGCCTACACAAGAGAAAGGAACTCAGAGCTGCAGACACACTACACCATAGTGAATTTGCTGTCTCATTTCCCCACATGCATATTAAACCACTGCTTTCTCGCTGCTGGAGTTGATGTTATTTCTTTAGCACATACAATTACCAAATCTATTATGTTGATGACACATTTAAGTAAAACCATATGAGTATCTAGATTCTCAGTGTTACCAAACTTGGAGTCCTAATTTGAGATCAGAGTTATTAAAGTTATTAAAAATGACAGAATGATCCCAATTATCAAGTTATTACTGCAACTTTTTGTTAATTTTTTACTATTCCTTCTGTTACGCTTCCAACAGAAGTACCTTGCAAACACTTTTTTATAAGCAGATAACTTTTTTTAGTTCAAATGAATACAAAAAGGAAAGTACTTACTATGTTTAGTTGCATGAAGGACAGATTTTTAGGGTGTCTTAATACTTGAACATGATTACTACAGCATGAGCTAAGACAGACTGCAGTGGAAATTGTGACAGAGAGCTAGAGACTGAATACAACAGTCATGTTATACCTGCACCTCCATGATTCTTTAGGATTTACTTTAAATCTTTTCAGAATTTTGCTGTCCATAAAGAATATAAAATACAGCTCTCTTTTAATTTTGAATTCTGTTTTGGTTTTTGCTTTTTTTTTTTTTTAATTTAGAGCATAAGGTGTTTGTTATTTTGTTGTGGATTTTTTTAACAGCATAAGGAAGGAAGTTTTCTTTAGCAATCTCCAATTACATGCTTAATAAGAGCTCTTCACTGTAGTATTTAAAATTCAGGGCACTGGAACAGGCTGCCCAGAGAGGTGGTAGAGTCTCCATCTCTGGAGACATTCAAAACCTGCCTGGACACATTTCTGTGCAACCTGCTCTAGGTAGGCCTGCTCTGGCAGGGGAGTTGGACCAGATGATGGTCAGAGCTCCCTTCCAACCCCATATCATTCTATGATCCATTAAATCACTGATACACTCAAATAGGGAGTTCTTCTATCTCCAGTTATTCTTTAATGAGAAAATCCTACACCGCAGGTACTCATCACAGAAAATGAGAAATTTAGAAAAAGATATTTTGGTATAACACAGATGAAAATTATAAACCAATATTAGTTTATATCTTCTACCTGCCACAGTATATGTGGCCAACCTGTGAAAAAAATCACTACTTGCAATTTGGCTGCCATGGTAACATGAAATGGTCCACAGATGCTATTAATCCTAGGGATAACAATGGGTGGCAACGAGCCATACTGAGCAGGTTTATTTTCTTTGAGTTTTTGCTAAGTGATTTAGGAAGTAGAATAATCAGTATTGAAGATGATGGCTGAATAGGGACATTGAAAAATGAGTTAAAACAGAAGACCTAAGCAAGTTCTGTGTTCGTACAGCTATACTGAATGGCACCGATCACTGAAAAGGTGAGGCAGAAATTTGCTTCCTTTTGATGGATGGTAAAAAGTTGAGATTACAGTTGTTTCTTTTTCTGCTAAAGTACAGTAGGAAACAGTTTTCTGAATCAGTAAGTCTGGTTTCAAGAATGCTTTTATTTCCCATCAGGAAAAAATGATACCTTTCTTAACTCTTCTTTTTTTTTTCCCCCTTAAACTTTAAAAGAAAGAACACGTTGATTTATATACCCTCTACCCCCATACCAGGGAACCCAACCACATGTCCAGATATTTGAGATGAGAGCTATCCTTTTTCAAAACCACAGATCATTTAGATGAAAAGATTTCTGGAGATCATCCAGTCCAACCTTGTTCTCAAAGCAGAGTTAGCTTCAAAGTCGTACCAAGTTGCTCAGTGCTTCATCCAGTCAAGCTTTCAATACCTTCAGGAATGGAGGGTCAACAACCTCCCATGGCATTTGCTAAAGTATTAGAACTCTCTCACACTGAATATCCCCCCTGTTCTCCTCTTATTTTCCATTGGAATTTCCCTTTTTGCAGCTTATGACTGTTGCCCCTTGTCCTCTCGCTGTGCACTGCTGACAGGAGGCTGACTTCATCTTCTCCCCAATGCCCCTTGGGTACTTGAAGATAGCAATTACACCCTCTCTGAACTCTTTCTTCTCCACAGTGAAGAAATCTAACATCAGGCCCTTGAGGGCACTGATGGGCCTTATTGACCCTTCCCCAGCCTCCTCCAACCCAATGGGGCCCAAAGACCCCATTTCAGCTCCGCATGGGACCAGTAGTCCCCACCTCAGCAGTATCGTTGGGGTCTCTAGCCCTGCATCCTGGAAAAAACTTGGATCCACACTGCAGCCTTGTCTCCAGCCTTGTCTTTGGATCTGGCTCCACTTGCTCCTGTTGGCCCCCTAGCCTTGATTCATCTCCTCACCATACCCGAGTTGTCAACGGTTCCCATCACCACCACCCAACTCTGCCTGTCCCTCTCAGACACTGGTGCTCATCAGTGAGGCACCATAACTAGAGTTGGGGTCAGCTCCACTCCCTACATGGCCCCTCTCAGAGCTACCCCCCTCTTGCTCCTTCCTAGATCCCTTAGCTTCAAACAAAATCCTCAATACAAACATTCACATGTGTGGACATAACCCTTGAATCAGGTAGATTATGCGCTATACTATATGGTCTGCCTCATTCCTAGAGAAAGGTACAGTTACTACAACTAGAACTATCTGATGGATGTTGCTGGAAAGGTCTCTCACATACATGCATACTCTGGTCTTGAAAAGCTTTTCCAGTTTTCATCAAAACACTAAATTCACATATTTCCTTCTACCGTACAGACATTTTCAGATTACAAAAAAGCACATAAGCAAAAAGGTTTACTTCTCCTTCATGTGACAGGAAGAAGATGAATTTGTTTTCTGTTATTCCATTGCTAAAACTAGAGAATTTCCACCAAGTTCGCACAAGCAACCACTGATCAGTAACAATCTACAATATTTTATTGACCTAAGCAAAAATTTAAGAAACACTTCAAGGTAAAGAGGTGTCATCAAAGAAAATTACTGCAAGATGTGTATTATCCAGCATCAAGTGAAAGTAGAGTCATTATCAAAAGTCAGGACTTGTAAGTCACATGCTGTGCTCTTAAAGCTAGAGATATTATAGGCTGCATACCCTCTGCTTGTATTACATTACAGTGTAACAGAAATGTTTACCTCAAAATTTGTAGGATGAGCTGAGGCACTTGCTAGTGGACGCTAGCAATTGCCCCCTTGAGGCCCAGGGGCAGAGCTCAAGTCTCCAAGTGAGGGTTTCAGGTCTGTGGAATTCTTTCCTGACCAAGAGAGCTGTTATGTTCCAGGCATGTAACCATGGTGGGATGCTTTCCAGTCAGGCTTTCAGGATTGTTGTCATGATCCACACTTCTACATCTTCATTTCCTGCTAAATAAACAGTTTGTTTGAAACTATTCAACCTAGTGTTCCACATTTTACCTTTGATGTGCAATCCACAGAGAACCTCCTTATCTTGGAGTTCCTGGTTGAATGAAACATCTTTCATTGTTTTTTAAATTGCTTATCTACAAATAAATTGTCTTGTGTCCCAGAGGTATGACAGCTGAACAATACAAATATATGAATCAGTATATAATTCAAAGGAGATCTACCAAAAGACAAATAATTCCAAAGTAATTCTTTATTCTTGTCCTGTGGGTGACTGACGTATAAGGTAGGTATAAGATACTTGACAGTCACTAACTAGGTGTAAAATGTTTCCAAAGTGTAGTATGCCAGAGTTACTATAGAACTATGCAGAGCTGGCATATGTCACTGAGTAAATAAGACCAGTAAGACCATATATATCAGTATCTTTGTATATAAGGTTAATGATGCACTAGCAAAGGATCTCACTTTGCAAGCAATTATGAAAGGCCTTGGAACATCTACCCTTTAAAGATGGAATGAATGTTAAAAAAAGAAGCCATTCCCAAACAGGTATATTTGTACAGAAGTCCAACTGAAGCAACTAAAAGCATTCTGCTGTTGGGAAAAGGATATTCTAGTGTTAATGCTTTGGAATAGCAAACAAATATATGCATGAAAAAAAACAAACATTATTCTAATCCTGTCAAATAAACCACAGAAATGAAACTTCAAAAAGTTGGCACAAGAAATAGAAAAGATTCCTCTACGCTATATTTTCACTTCCTATTAAACAGCTGAATTGATTAACTTCCTTTGAACAAATTCTGTTCTACAATTTCAATGTGAATAGGAATTTGTAGGGGGCAGTTGGAATGAAAAGACTTAACAAAAGGTTTTAATACAGAAAATTGTTTTGCAAATGCATTGTACTAGAAGGCTTCAAAAAGGTTAATTGTTATCAAAAGGTGATAATTAGGCATTTATCACAGTTCAGTTTACTTATAGAAATTTTTCTGTATTCAGGATTTAAAAAAAAAATATAATCATACTCAACATAAAAGGGGGCTTGCCAGCATGCAAGTTTGCAGAACATTCATCATTCAAACCTTCTAAAGAATTGATGGGAAATGTATCTCCCTTATCTTCATATTGCTTAATACTACAGATGACTTCAAATGGCTGGATGCCTTTTTTTTTTAATATATATTTTTGCCAGACTTGAATCAAAACATTTATTTTTCAGCCACCTGAAACAAAACAAAGCAAAAAATTAAGTGCTAAGTGGTAAGAAGCAGCAGCTTCCTCTTCATCCTCAGTACTCATGCTGAACAGAAAGAATGCTAAATTAGAAGAAAGCAAAGTAGTTTGAACCAGAAACATCAGAACAACCAGTACCATAGTCTCTTATACAAGAGGGATTAGGCAATTTTCTTCAGAGGTAGAAAACACCAGTTCAAATCTGCTTATAGAAGAGGGCACTGAACTTCAATATTCCTCACTATCCCTTATTATATCATAAAACTTGATCTTCTGGTAAAGCCTTCTTTCGTAATTAGAATGATTTCATAAATTTAATCTAAATTAACAGGTAGTTTCATAATATCTAAAGCTTTTCCTACTGTCAAGACTGTTCGCTGAAACCAGTTCAAGTCTTAAACTACTCTATTAATATATTAAGCATACAGTAAAAAAAAATTAGATTTGTAGAGATATCTTACTTTTTACTCATAAGATTTTGTAAGGCTGTTTCTTCAAATCATTGGGGCTGGTGCTATGTGATCATGGTGCTGCCTGAAGTTGAATTTTCAGGGTAAGGGTTTTTTTCGGTGATTTTTGTTTTGTTTTTTATCTTGAGGGGGGTGAGAGTTGTTTTTTAAAGGAATCAGCCACTTTAGGAAAACAATCAAAAGAAAACAGTTTCAATTCTTTCAGGAAGGATAAAATATTCTCTAACTTAAAAATCTCTCATATTTCTTTTAAAGCCAACTGAAGGACGAACAGAAGAATGGAAGAATGGAGTGTGCCCCTGATGTTGGAAACACATAATTTTATCTGTTCAATTTTGGCAAGTTAAATGGTTTTCAAAACTCTGAGGTCGTATGTAGTCAGCAGATAACATGAAAAAAACAACTCATTTTCAGAAACCATCAACAGCGTTAGACAAGCTCCAGCTCTCCAGGGAAGCTGTAGGCTGACCTTCCTACACCCGTTGCTACCCTGCAGTGCAGTGAGCAGAAGTGCAAGGGATGAGCAGGATTCTCCCTATTACCTTGACAGATTCGGAAAGAGCTGCAGGAACATGAATACCATCGTATATTCTTGATTAGCCTGCCACTTCTGAACCCCACAAGGCATGGCAAAAAGAGGATGCCTTACTTTAATAGAGGGTGGGAGGGATGGCAAAGCAGACAGATGGAGAAAAAGAACTGAAGACATGTTGGTGTCAAAGCCAGCTCTGGCTAGCCAAGGAGACAAAGCATGGCACAGGTGGCTGGGTAAGGAGCCAGCTGGGTGAGACACAGAAGGTGGGATTCATTTCACCCAGGTTTACATGTCCATCTGTGGGTTACTCACCCCTCTTTCAGAGGCAGGTGCAAGCATGCAATTCTATTGCTATATTTTAGATGCCATCTGTGGGATATCAGTTGCATTCTAGTCGTTTACTTTTTTCTTTTGACTACACAAAGTGTAGTGCACTACACTGCTACTAGTTAGGACAGAAATGTCCACATTGCAAAACACCTACAGTTAGTTATATAGCCCTTCTTAGGCCTTTTGATGAGACTGGGCAGAGAGCTAAGACTTACTTCTTACTCAACAATAGAAGACCAGGACTGGGAACTCAGGGCAATAGGAACAGGTTTGTTTGGGAGAGACTCTACCTTTTATATTTTTTTTAAATTGCTCGGCCTGAAATCAAATTCTTATTTCAGGGTACTGAAAATCAGTAAGAGCTACACTGTGAACACGAAACATGCTATTTAGGGGTAACATCACTCAAAAAGGCATCTTCAAGCAGGCACTCAAAGTTAGAAGCACTTTTGATGTAATCTTCCTCTGTTTCAGGCACTTATCTGTAAGATGAGAGCAAAGTACTTCATCATCTCACCCTTCAGGGAGGTGGAGCCGCCTTGTTCATGTTTGTGGCCAGTAAATTTCAGGGGAAGTTTCCAAAACAGAGTTTGAACAGGCTGTGATAAGTCTCTGAGCAATTTTTCAGATAGCAGTAGTCATCATGAAATAAATGCTCTCCAGTGTGAACAGTGAATAAGAAAAGATTCCAGTAGGGGAAAAAAAAAGTAAATGATCATATTAATGAAGCTTATCATAACATGTATGGGAAAATACTTTCTTTTCTTAATACATTTTCAGCACCTCTCTCCCTCTCTTTTTTTTGAGCCTAAACTATTAATTGAAAACAAGCTCAGTGTCTACAGAACACTTTTCCAATAAATTTACTATCTAACAGAAAAAGTTTCATACGATTCTAACAATTCAAGTTATAAGACCGTGCCACTAAGCCCTCTAAACAAGAACACAGATAAGAGGACTTTATTGATAGCCAGCTGGATTAGGTAGTAAGATTCCTCCTCTTTCCCAATTGCCTTGGTGTTGGGTATTCTATTCCTAGATATGCATTATTCTTGACAAATCCTTTAAAATGAGAAGTGCATATTCAATAAATTAATCCAGATCTCCTTTCAATCACACCTGCAATGCTGCATATGCCTATTAATCAGAAGTTTAGACTTTTACAAAGGGAGGGCAGGGGCAGGTGTGTGGGGAAGAGACGCCTGTTACAGCATACGAGAAACAAGAGAGATTTCATAGTGCTTGAAGCTTTCTTGTTCAGAGGATGAGTTACTTGAGTCCTATTGAAGTACAAATAAAAACAAGTTGATGATCAAAACTTTAGAGGCTTTTTCCTCCAAATACTTAAAGGAGATGCTCCTAATATCCTATAAGTTCTCCTACCCACCTCTTAGCACTTAAGTTGTCAACCAGTATTGAAGAGGGACAGGAATAAAAATAGATAAAAGTATTTATGATCTTTGGATCAGAGTTGCACAGAAGCTACTCTTTCAGAAGTAAAGAAACCTCAGCTGGTATCATTGGGAGCACACTCCAGATAACTGGGTCAAGATACAGTATCTACCCTTCACCTAAAACTTTGTTGACTTCAGCATCAGCATATCTCTAGTTGCTTTCTGTGAACCTTGCAAAAAAAATTGCCATAAAATAAATACCTACCACTTTCCTGCTCAGTGTTTAACTCCATCTACACACTCTACAAGAAATGAAGGTATTTGGTACTCTTAGTTCCTACTCACCACTTATATGAAAAGGACTAACTTAACAGTTTCTTAAATGCCCCAAGGGTTATGAAATCATGTAAGTGACAACAATTCAGTAATTTATCTTCATATCTGTGGGCTTATCCCTAGCAAAAAGAATAATAAATAATAAACTGCTAATAGCTATATTTGATTGGTTTTGTGCAGAAGAAATCTCTTATGAAATTTTGGTATTTTCTTTTTGAAATTTGGGCAAACATCAGTCCCAAGAATGCTTCAGATGAACACTTTCCTGGTTCTATGTGATCAAGTTCAGGAACTAAAAGTGAGGAACTTCTAAGTGAGTAAAGGCAAACATATCTGGACTCTCCAAAAATGCAAAACATAGAGCTACCTAAACCTGTTTTCTGTATGAAGTTTCCCAGACTTGATCCCTCTGCCCTTCTCCTGAAGGTTCAAATAAGTCAGATACCATGCAATGCTTAAGTTGTATTATACAAAAAAATGCCAATGCCTTCCATAAAAATATAATTTTCCCCCCTCACTAATTAATACAGGTCTCTATCAAGTACACTATATTCTCCATTAAGCAATTACTCTACACATTGTAGATGCATTTCTTCACGGGTTTTCTAACCTTCATATACTTAGAGTCAAATTTGCCTTATAGAGCTAAATACATTGTTCTCAGAGACCTGAAGTTCAGTCAGATTATGCAAGTGTGCTGAAATTATTGAATAGCATAAGCAAGGAACCCACCCCACATTATTTCTTTACTTTATGGGCTGCAATTAGGTCATGAACCAACTGCACATTTCTGTGTGACTTGACAAATTTCCAATACTCTTGAGGATCATGGAAGCACCTTGTTATAAAGATCATTAAGAACAAAATTTAATGCATGTACTTAAAGGTAGATTTTCCTTCTGCCCCATGCCTATATATTTCTTTACCTTAACATTGGGCGAATTCTGTTTGCTTCCATATAACGTAATTTCTAGAGTTCCCAAGTGTATGACAAAAACCTTCACTGGAGTTTCTAAAACCTCTGGCCTACAATCTTTGATCTGTGCTGCTATAAAGATCCCTTCATTAATTTTATCTGCCATGTCTACTTTTTTTTCTTTCATTTACTACTCATAAAATTTGACAAGCAGCTGAGAGTTTCAAGGGAAGGAGGCTTTTTTTATGCATTGACATAAATCAGGATGATGGACTGAAAATGCAATACATACAGTAATTTCAGTTTTGCTAATATTGAAATATGTATTTATACAGTTTACTTTACCACGTGCAAAGACTCTTAGTCAATCTCAAAAAATCTACAGTCTCCACTGTTCTCTTCTTGTAGATACAAACATCAAAAGTTATGGTGCACATTTAATTTACCTTTGATTTAATTAAGCAAGACATTCAGGCTAGAAAGCCCATCTTCATAAGCATGGCTGCATGCTGTGTCTTGGTGCCAATATGCTAGGTTGGTATCAGGCAAGTGCTGCACCAGGCTGTGATGAACAAGGAAATATCCTTTTTTACAAACCCGGACTGGCTACTATAATGCCAAAAGGTTAAAGAAAAGGGGGAGGGAAGGAGAGGAGAAACTTGTTGATGTGACTCAGTTAAAATTATGCTCTAAGAGAACATTTAAAGCTCTGTAGATCATCATTTTGGGGGGAACTGCAGCAATTTAAAAAGTTACTGCTCACAACTCTTTTTAAACAACCCACTACTAACCTGTGCTAGGGGATTACAGAACAACTCCACATCACTTCATTCAGAACCAGATGAGTTCACCTATATCACTGTGAGCTGAACTACCCCCACTGACCTTGAGCTGTCATGGACTCGTGTGCCCTACAGTCCCCTAATGCGGCTCAGTAGAGGGTAGGATTCATATCAGGTGGTGGACTTCTTCAATGGATACACTAAATTTGCAAGAAAGCATTTATCTGTCCCATTAGAATCAAATGGATCTGACACTCCATGTCCTCAGGAACTGGAGCAGGCCTAAAAACTAATGGAGAGAAGAATGAAATCTGTGCTCCACATTTCCCTACATTGCCTACCCTCTCCCCATTTTTCTCCTCTTTATTTATTTATGCCGAAGCAATCATTTCACTTCAGGTCATCTGGTGGCCTTCTAATTATCAAGTAAAGGAACGGAATACTTGAGGATGTCCTTCAAGTGACCAGGAATGAGCTGATATCGCGGCAAGTAATATACTATAAAAGAGCTCTGTCCCATGATAAGCTGCTTACTGCTACCAAACCTGTCACTTGTTCAAGACAAATTCTTCTGAAAAAAAGATGGATAGGATTTGGCTTAATATTAAATTATCATGTTCCATTTTAATCCTGAAAACAAAAGACTTCTGAAAATAAGAATATTCAAGAACATCGACTATGCAGATACATTTTTCTGTCTTATCTCACCTTTCTCTTCATGATGTTTCTGGCAAGGCCATTAATAAACTATCAGACAGATTACCTTTTTTTTTTTTTTGGTACTTCAGATAGCAAGTCTATATATGACCAGCAGTCCAATCCAATTTGTTATCCCTTATTTAGTTTCATAAAATACAGCTTGTGCATCATTTATTTCCTAATAGTGTGTTTTATTTATGCAAGAATGCTTCATTGAGATTCAAAAAAAGTGGGTTAACAGAGCTGCAAGCACACACTGGCATTCAAAAGGCTATAATTTTATCTCAGTCTTCCTTTCAATTAAATAACATTGGCAAAAACCCAAGGTACAGATCCACAGATCTCTAAGAGCTGGATCCTGCATTCTTCAGTCTCCAGTGGGTACTACCTACTGGAATTCATGGAATTATTTACCCAAGAACAGTGGACATTATTCAGCTTTAGGGCATATAAACAAGACATGCCACTGCCTCAGTTTTTAGTCACATTACTGACTACAACAGTACATTTATTGCATCAATAGATGCTGCAGCAGCCATCATAATTCTTTGTTTAAAGCATTTCAGAGTCCTATTATAAAATACAGCAGCCTTCAGTCATAAATTATAAAAGGCCAAAAGAACATTAAAAATTTCCCAAAAAATTTCAACCAAATGGTAACATAAGTACAATTTTGCATCCTAACTTAATAAGCTGTCATGCTTTATTCTTCCTTTGCAAAATCGATTTCAATTGCAAACGGTCTTGCAGTGCAAATTTCAGTTCAGAAAAGGACTTTCAAGTCATTAAGACAAGGTTTATCTTACTTACTCTAACAGTAAATACATATACTTCCTATTTCTATGCCTATATCATACTTCCTTTCAGCAAAGATTGTGTGTACATGCATGCAAGCGTGAAATCTGATCAGATGAAATCTAACTTAACTTCAAGAAAATACTTTGAGGTACCGAGCCTAGTTTTCTACATGTTGAACAGATAAACATAAATCAAATCCTTTCCCTTTGCAGTACTTGGTAACACCTAAATTCTAGATTACTAATACCAAAGTTTTCTGATGAACAGAGTAATCATATTAGACAACAGTAATCATATCAATCAATCGTTACAGTAAAGGGACTGCTTGATAATGAGGAAATCATTACTTACTTACTTACTCCCACACGGTCTGCAAGAATTTTGAAAATAAATCAAGGAAAATTTTTAATTATTCACTCAGTCTATCTGAAATGTAAGACAATAAAGGCATTACAGAAGGAAGACAATACCCTAAAAAACACTCCCTGTCAATATACCTTTTTCCATTCCAATCAATAAGCTTATTAGTAATTCCTAAATTTTGTGAGAATGGACATCAGCGACTTTCCTTAATTGGCCCACAATTAACTCCTACTCAGAGATTATTATTGAAGTTGAGGCCTACAAAGTTCATTGCATCTAAGGAAAATTAACTTTTTTTTCCCCCTGCATCTTCTACCACTCCATTCCTACCTCCCATCCCTGAATCTTCTTATAACCAACTTAGTGAAAAAATATTGTTTGATTTCAAACTGTTGAGTTAAAGCTTGAAACAACATTTCCTAAGCTGAGGGGACGTGTAACTGCCTGAGCCAAAAACTGTTGATGGAGCATGTGGAAGGAACACACTGATCACAAACAAGGGAAATCAATGCGAAGGATACAGAGGTCCTGAAGTATTTTAGGAAATGTCAGCCTTGATGCCTAAGCCACAGCCTAAAGAAGAGCATACAAAGTAAAAGGAGGGCTAAGTGGGATTTACTTGAAGAACCTGGCGTGGAGAACCCTACCAAAAAATATAATTACCAGGTAACTCCCACAACAAGTGTTTGAAATTTGCTTAAAAAAAAGGTGTTACTCCATGTAAAATCCAAAGACAGCAAGAATTTTTACACACACATACACAAGATGACTGGGAACCCATTGTCAGTACATCCCACTGAGACCTCACAGTGAAAAGGAGTGGACCATCAGGATTAATATAGATGAAGCCACAAAAGTGATTTTATGAACAGCCTGTCAGCAGCAAAAATTCAGTACAGTAACTGGTAGTCGCTTAAGATTTAGAATGTGCTCAGGTGCTGCAGGAGTCAACAAAGCATAAACTGAGTACATTCTAGTAAGCTTAGGATGCATCTACATCTGAAGACAGATTAAATCAGGAAGAGTTTCATTGCTTTCTCATGTATAAAAAGTGACCTTCCTAGTCACTTTTTCCTTTGCTGAAGACAGCTGATTTTCCATCACATACTTATTTAGCTAATAACAAGAAAATACTTAATACAAATCACCAGTCTCAATACAAGAAACCTTGTTCTACTGAACCATCCATCATCTTAAACTCTTTAAATGTTGTAGCCATTTATACAAAGACTCTGCCATCAGGAAAAACAGGTGACCTCTTTGATTAATGGTTTATTGGTTCATACATTCAAGAAGTTTTTCATTCAGTAATGACATTCTAGCTGTCTGTTCAGCAGTTGCAGCTACTACTTTCCTTGGCCACTAAGAAATGTTAAAATAATAAAGCTTTGACAATTATTTTTGGAAGAGGCTTATATTGAAAGGCTAGCCAGAACTATTGTCAATGGCTGAGTGAATTCTGGGTTCTTCAGCATTTCATTTAACTTTAGATTAAAATCACTTGCTCTTTAAACAGTTTCTTAGCCTTCTCTCTTCTATAGATAGAAAATTAGCATTTGGGCTCCTTGAACACAGTTTGTGCAGTAATCAATATACTGCCATACATCTATTTGTATGGCATTTATCTCTAAAAATAATTGGTTTTGAAAAATACCCAAGTTTTCTAAAGACTCTTAGCCTGCAGCAATGCATTGCTTGCTTTTTTACTTTAAACAGAGGCTCAGCTGAATGCAGAAGGAAAAATATCTAGAGTTTCCAGACTGTTCTTGCAGTTCTCCTCCCTTTGAGGGAATGTGGATGACACAAGGGGGTCACGAGGGGGCAGATTAAGAAAATTAGTATTTGAACACTATATTGTTTGGCTAAAAAAAATAATTATTGACTTTGTCCCATTTTTTTTTCCCAGACATTTACCACCACTGAGACGCTGCCCTCAAGAAACAATAACTTCATCTCCCCTGTATCATACAGAACAGACAGTGATTTCTGGGGTTCATAAGCCAATGCTTTCTTTACAAGTGGGACTGTGAACAACTATCAACACCTAAAAAGACAAACTTGGCATCAGTTGCTACAGAGTTTTATTTGCAAGCTGTTGGATTTCATTTGTACAGTACTTTTCACTACAAAGTACATTTGAGATTAGTTCTGAGAGGTTTAACTTTCTAACAAGACACAGATGTCGTATCAACTCTTCTGATACAGCAACTTCATAATTGCTTAAAAGCTATTCCCCTCCTCCCCTTTTATATACTTACCAACTCCCTTGGGTATTTGTAGTCACTTTAAATTTCATTTTACCATAGAAATGCAATTGCTTTGGATCTCATTGTCAAAACTCCAGGTATTTTTCCTTTACATTATCCTAGTGAGTATATTCGAAGATGTTTGTGCAGATCTAGGACCTTCTCAAGAGAAAATACTTGCATTTGTACTTGCCAAAACCATTTGGCTGGGATAGAGTTAATTTTCATCATAGTAGCTAGTATAGGGCTATGTTTTGGATTTGTGCTGAAAACAGAGTTGATAATACGGGAATGTTTTCACTATTGCTGAGCAGTGCTTACATAGAGTCAAGGTCTTTTCTGCTCCTCATACCATCCTGCCAGCGAGTAGACTGGGAGGGCACAAGAAGTTGGGAGGAGACACAGCCTGGACAGCCGACCCCAGCTGACCATATGTCCATACCACATGACATCCCAGCATATAAAGCTGGGAGAAGAAGGAAGAGGGGGGTACATTTGGATTTATGGTATTTTGTCTTCCCAGATATCCATTACACATGATGGAGCTCTGCTTTCCTGGAGATGGGTGAACACCTGCCTGCCCATGGGAAGCAGCAAATTAATTCCTTGTTTTGCTTTGCTTGTGCATTCAGCTTTTTCTTTACTTATTAAACTGTCTTTATCGCAACTCACAAGTTTTCTCTCTTTTGCTCTTCTGATCCCCCCCACTGGGGGAGAGTGAGCAAGCAGCGGTGTGGTGCTTAGTTGCCGGCCGGGGTTAAACCCTGACACTACTATACAAAAGAAATGTCTCATTTACAATTTAGAGCATTTGCAGTATGCAAAAGATTTACAATTGGTCCATGAAAAAATAAAACCCACAAGATGAGAATAAGATATTCTGAAGACTACACTAATAAGCATGGAAATACATAAATTTGTATGTAGAATTATTTTTAGTATTCTTAATGAATATTTTGCCTTATTTTCTTGTCTTGGATCAATTGCAATCTTAACCCTTACTCCTTCTGGTTGAAGCACACACATACCAACATAAGAGTGGTCATAGATATTTTTATCCCAATTTCTGATCCATTGTTCACACTTGATGATAAAAGAAAGCTTTTCCACTTCAGCTTCTAGCTTGGTCCTCTTCACAGAACTACCTGTCCTTACTAGCTTACTGATGTCCCAGTGACTCCAGACTCTCCGGGGATGTACGCAAAATCTGGTGGCAGCAGTGGGGAGAAAAGTTACAGTAGGTGATCTTTGTCTTCAAAGACATAAAAAAAACACTCACCTACTCTTCAGGCTGCTACCTACTCCTGTCCCAGAACTGAAAGTTTCAATCTAACCTCCTTGATTAATTTTTCAAATAATTTAATAGCAAAAGAAAAGTTTCCTCATGCACAAAAAAAAAAAAAATTCCAGGAAAAAGCCTTCCTCTTTAAAATTCTTTCCTTCATACTCTGCTTTTTTTGCCTCTCATCAGAGGTTGTAGGGATGATAAGGAATATCAAGAATACCAAGAGCAATACCAATCCCTTTGCATAACTGATTTGATCTTTCAAATGAAATCGAAAAAAGTTCCTACTATTTTTTTTTCATGTTGTTAGAAATACATGGAGAATTTAAATGTAACCACAAATACATGAGCTATGTCAGAGACTCAAAGCTCACTCAATTTCTTGCCTTTTGAATGAGCTGATATATCATACTGTACAGTATCAAGTAATAGAACTGGACTGTCAGCATCGAGAAGTTAAACTTCTTGAAGACCTGCTTTTCTAGGGAATAAAAAGCCTGCTTAAAATTTGAATAAATCGTTCCACTTTATTTAAATAAGTTAAAAATTGATTGCTGTTTTTAACTAGCTATTTGGCAAAAGACATAGGAAACAAATTCAGTTCCTGAGCTTCTATTAGTCAATTTAAGCTCAGCCAGGCCCTTAGCAGAGGTGTTGTCTGTCCTCACCAGGCAGAACACTGGCTGCAGCTCTTTCACCTTCAGTGCAGAACCTACTTTGCAGCACTACACATCAGCTGTAACAGTAGTAGTTTTGCTACTGTAGTTAGTCTGAAGCAAACAGATTTCTGATCATAACCGCAAGTTTACTTTTCCTTCGTGCTGTGTTTTCTCGTTAAAGATATTTACCGAGTACGATGCAATTTACTTAGGGACCAAGATGAACAGAAACCCAACAGGTCTCTGCTTTCAGATATTTAAGCCCCTGCACATGGTGGGCAGACTTTTCAAAGCAAATACCTGATCTACACGCAGTAGCGTGCCATTCTTTTCTCCGATTCACTGTTGTCAACCACTAGGTGGTAATGTTCACTCTGCGGACCTTTCAAAAGACAGCATAAACCCTAGCTGACATTCAAATAAATTCTCTCCTCGCTTACACTAGTGCAACCACGTAGTAAACCAGAACCGAATTTAACTTCTTTCCTTTCAGATCAACAATTTTATTTATTTTTAACTGTGCTCAGTTTTATGCTAAGCACAGAGAAGTATGTCACAGCACCCCATATGCATTTGCTGCTGTTTCTTCCTGGGACCTGTAAACTATTCCAAAGCAACTCAACCTACCAGAAATCAATTTTCTACAGTGGAAGTTTAATAGGGCAGACGCATGGTGCATTAGTACCACCAAAGCTGTTATAATAGCATTCTCCTTTGTTTCTATGACATTGGAGCTAATAGATAATCTAAGAATCCAGTTTTTATATTCCCAGTAAATTCAGGGTTTATGATTTGCTCATAAAACATTATGTTTAAGTTACAATGAAAAGCATACAGAAGAGTTCATACCAATTATGCACTGAATTTAATGAAGCCAGAATATCCCTCTATGCATCTAAATTCTTGTGTCCACTGAAGAATTTATGAGCCAGCGTGACAGAAAGAAGAGGGAGAAAAATGTATTTCAGCACAAAACTTGTATGCTTCAAGAATTGCACGGAATGAAAATGAACATGGGAATATTCTGAGCACAAGGCTGAGAAATTAAAGCTCAGTTTCTACTCCCAGCTATTTAATCACAGTATTTTCCTGATATTACCATTTCCCTTGTTCTTGCACCTGTTTTTGAAGTAGGAGAAAGGAGGTAACTGCCACAGTTGTTTGCAATATTTATTCACTTTTTTTTAAATTTTATTTTAGAGGAGCTCAGGAACAGGAAACAAAAGATAAAACTATGTTTTTGGTCCTGCAGGGGAAGAAATTTAAATGAAGATATTTGTTACAGATTAAGAGAAAAAAGGGACAGGTAAAGAACCTGGTTAAGCTATTTGAGAGAGCTCCCCAAAAAAGCCCAGCTGCCCAGGGGTTAGCAGTATGTACGACGGAGAGTAGAGACATGAAGCTGTATCTCATCACATTGAAGAATGTCCTTCCTACAAAGCAAGCCAGTCTCCCTTGCTCTCTGTGTTCAAATAACTGAATACTTAAAGGTCCAAACATAAAAAGCTTCAAATACCATGGGCGGAAAACAGGCAGAACCTACCCCAGCGACACTTGCTCAAGAGATGAAAACTTCAAATTACTACTGTGAAACTAAGTAACAAAGAAACACTTTTGCTTTCAGTCTGGTCTCTTCCTGGCAACCAGTTAGACCCTTGAGCAAACCTGACATGTGGGAGAGCCCCATGTACAAATGCTTGCCACATTAAAAAACAAACCACTATACTGGCTACAATAATTCCCTGTTGTAGAACAAAACCAATCCCTAACCATAGTCAAGAAGGCAGGAGGAAAGCAGCTGCTTAAACCGCAAACTTTCCTCTTGGTTGGAAGTCTCTTGGATAGATTTGCACATATTACTGCAATTACCTTGGAAAAATGGAGGAGCCTTTAGAAAACAGAAAGGAGAGCACTTCTTATCTAGATAACTCATCAGAAAAGACAGCTACTGAAAGCAGGGGAAAATTGCAATGCACAACATAATTTGTGTGTTTTATTTCACCACCAAAGTGACCTTTTATGAGAGTAGATATTTTGAATTGCAGATAAACAGAACTTCAGGTCTTGGATTGTTTCCTCTTTGGATAAACCACAGCCTCAAAGGTAAAACTGAAGAATGGTATAAAGCAAGGAAAGCAAATGGACCTGTACCTACTTATACCAGGTCATAATTTGGCCTACTTGGTTTTGTGTTTGGCTTTTTTTTCTTACATTTTTCTCCCTGCCTTACTTCTTGAGAACACAACAGCCAACTCAAATGAATTACATTTGTTAGATTTGTGCATTCTGCCACTATATCCAAGGTTACCCTTGAAGGTTTCCTAACTCCCCATAAGAGGAGTCTCATGAGTTGTCCTTGACTGTACTTCTCACTGAACCGTCTGGAAAACCCATGCTAATGTTTTCATGCAAAATTGGATCAGACTTTATGACAAGGAAAAAACTTATTTCTTTTCTTCCATACAACTTCATTACATTTTCCTTAAATAGCTGGAGAATGGTAGAAAGGTCTGGGCAATGTCCAGTGAAACGGACTGCCAGCTGAGCCGTGGCCTGAAGCCTTACTTCACTATCATCAAACAGCAATTATTTATGTAAGTATTTCTCATGTATTTATAGGTTGTGTTGCAAATACTCCAGGAGTCCCTTCATAGAAGCAGCCTGCTAGCTAACAACATCAGATCTGGATGTTCTTGAAAAATTGTATCAGCCACCTTAAGCTAGTAGAGGTGTGGCTGTATCTTCACAGTGTGTCTGCGCTCAGTGTGACAGCTTTTATTGCTCAGGAAAGAGATAAAGAGGGATTTTCCTCCCCTATCTTTATGTACCTAAAGTATAAAGATTGAGTATGAGCAGGACACTTTAGACTCTCTTACAGGCAAGGGAGAGATACAGGTGCTTTCAAGGCATGTTTCACCTTAGCTGGTTTTGTGGTTTATTTTAGGAAGTGAGATGCTTGCCAAAGGTATCTGTCTACCTCCTCCAGCAATAAAGGGAGCCTACATTGTGAAGGTCCACATATGGTCAGAGAAACACTATGCCAAATAATTACATTTGACATTTAGCTATATGATTATACCAACTAAATGGAAAATATGGGTAAAAACAGGAAGTGCCCCATACCTCAACATTACAGAGACATTATAGACAAGTTAAGTAATTTACTTCAGCTTTTGCCAGGTTGCATTAAGAAGCGTTAATACAATGACTATAGAATGATTTCTTCTATGCCACAAAACATGTGAACATAATAGTTAGAAGCACACACTTAATGCAGTAACCAGATGCTATCTCTTTGACAGCAGGCATTGACAACTGAATGTTTTTTGTTCCTATATCACAACCTCATGGCGTAGCTTTATTAAGGTTTTCTGAGAGTCAGGCTATCTTTCTTACTCTCTTTAAACACACTGTGACATACTCACAAAACCAAATGAAGTGTTAACTAAGAAACATCAAAACCTAAATTTATATCTTAAGTCATATTGAACTGGAACACAATGGACAACTTTTTACATGAAAACTGTTTTCTGAATCATGTTTTCAACACTATTAGGCTTTCAACACTAATTGCCATAATATTTTTGTATGTAAGTTAGAACATTATAGTCTGGCTAGGTGGACAACTAAAAGGATTAAAAAAAACCCAAACCACTGGTTGAATTACCAGGTCTAAAAGGTAGTGGTCAGTGGATCATACTCTACCTGGGTGCCTGTGACAACTGAAGTATTTCAGGAGTCTGTACTGTGCCCTGTCCTGTTTAATATCTATCAGGTACCTGGAAAAAGCAACAGCATGCACTCCCATCAAATTTGCAGATGACATTTGAGGAACCAGTCAATACACTTGAGGGCAGGGTTACCATGCAGAGAGACCTAGAGTGGCTGGAAAAAAGGGTCAGCATGAACCTGGAAATAAGGACCCCCTTCCTGGGCACCGCCAGGCTGGAAGCAGCTCTGAGAAAAGACCTGGTCATGAGCGAGCAGCACGCTCTGGCAGCAAAGATGTTCAACAGCATCCTCAGCTGTATTAATAGCAATACAGATGGCAGACTGAGTGAATCACAGATTCACAGAATGATATGGGCTTGGAAGGGACTTCTGTAGTTCATCTAGTGAAAGGATGATCCCTTCTCTACTCAGTACTTGATAGACCACAACTGGACACTGTATCTAGCTTTGGGCCCTATAGTAAAAGACAGACATCAATGAACTGGTGCAAAGATCCACAAAGTTCATCAGGGTTCAGTGGTGGTTGGTCAGGTACTGGAACACTTGTCCTGTGAGGAGAAACTGAGGTACTAGGGCTTGTTCCTAGTACCATCCTAGAGATGAGCTGGTTTCAGGGGAACCTAAGAGCAGTTTATCAGTGCCCACAGGCACCGAGGATGTGGAGCCAAACTCTTCACAGCAGCACATGACAGGAAGACAAGAGATGACAGGAGTAAGCTGAAACAAGAGCCGTTCAGAGTAGATATATGGAGAAACTTTTTCAGGGTAAGGATGTCAGACAGTGGAGCAGTTTGTCCAGAAAGATTTTGGAGATTTTCACGACTTATCCGGGATAAAGCCCAGAGAAAACTGTTCTGACCTCATAACTGACCGTGGTTTCAGCAGGAGGTTGAACTGCAGATCTTCACAGGTCCCTTCCAACCTGAATTATCTTGTCATCATATGAACTCACAACTTTAACATTTAATATTAAAGGAACCTTTAGCATTAAGTTACTGAGAAACAAGCGGTGATGAAACAGTGGCTGTGATGAAAACCCAGATAATTCAATGGGAGTCTTCTGTGTATGTCTGACTGAAGAGCTTCAAACAGTTCTCTATCCAGAAGTCAAGTGCAAGAGAAAATTTTTCACACATTGAAAGTACTTTGACCTTTTGCTCCATGCTTTCCTACTAGCAAATATATTACTGGGGGAAAAAAAAATCAAGAAGAAAAGCAAGAACAGTCATTTTAGAACCTGCTTATGTCTCTGCAAACACGCTCCTGGAAACTGCAGATCAATGACTTGTAGAAGAATCAGCCAGATCTGCTTCCTTAGCCTCTGAATGACTAAAATCCATACAGCGCTTGGGCGAGTTTCAGGGTGTAAATAACATCCATGGAGATACAACACTGAACAATCTAGAGAACAGCTCTCCTGCCCTGGACATCCTGCTGTATTCCTACAACTATTAGAAAAAGTGTGCATTTACTCCAGAAAGCAGAGTCAAACATCTTAAAAAAAAAGTATTTGTGTGTAAAATCTTAACACAACATATGTGCTAAGCAACTAGTACTCACCTCTGATTCTTCTTCCTGAAATCAACAGGAGTTTTCCTATGAGAAGGATCAGCCTGAAGTTTGAACAAAATAGATGACCATATTTCTGCTCAGGGGAGGGAGGAGAGGGAAGGACCAGGAGAGGGGGTATGGACAGATGACATACCAACACATTTCCCTATAAATTTTTATGATTTTTTTTTCCCCCAACTTGGGCATTTGAACTTGTTAATAGAGCATTTGGGGCTCAAAAGTAACATCATTTCCTTCAAAAAAACTGAAGTCTTTATTTATGATCTCTAATTTTTAAACAAGTAAGTCTGAGTAACTACGAACCTACGAACTTGATTTGGAAGCCACACAAGTCTTACAGATAGTAACTACTCTACATATAGGCCTTTTTTTTTTTTTTTTTTTAAGCTGTCACACCTGTGAGATACAATCACCAGAGCTACCATATAGGAAGATTGACTTTTTTTACCCAAATTCAGCATCTCAACCTCTTAAGAAGAGTCAAAAGCTTTGAGCAACCTATAATTCTTGCAGAATGTGATATTTTTATATGGTATCTCCATTTACTTCAGACCAAGATGGCATAAACCTTAAGATGAACCTGAATACAACACTCACTTTTTCACCATACTGGCATGCACATAGTTCTGCCTTGGACTAGACCTACAAGAGGAATCACCATATAACACTAAAGGTACAAATGAGTAGTCTACAAGGTGATCTGGTATTTTTTTTTTTCTGAAGCTCCAGTACAAAAGCACTACTAATGTTCTGTTGATACCTTATTTAAATAAAGTTCCATTTAAATGCTTGCATCCATCAGGGACATTAAAAATAGTAAGAAGTATCAAAACTAAAGAGAGGTCATCAATAAAACTATTTTATCATGGAAGCATTTTCTTAACAAAAAAAACTTACAAGCATAATTTCTAAGATTATATCATTTCTTCTTCAAAAACATTTGACAAACAATGAAAACCATATGGAGACAATAATACATTTGAACATGAAGCGGAATATCCATAAGGCAATTATCTATATAGATGGTTAAATCAAACTATTAAAGTGGTAGGAGAGATCTAAAGAGTTAAAGCGATGACAAATATTTGATAAATACTTCAGTACTTGCTTGCTGGACAGAGATTAAAGAACATTTAAGAATTCTAGTAGTTCTTTATAAATATAAGATAAAAGAGTTGAAGGCATATGTTAAGTATCTATTTAAAATGTTAGCTTTATCTATAAGGGAATTCTGATAATGATTTAAGCAGGAAGGAAATGGGTTCCTGTAAAACCTATCTGGTTAAAACTTCATGGTTTGGCATGAAGGTTTCTTTCTAATGCAAACAAGTACGAGCTTTCACTTATTAAGCATGGAGATGAGGCCTTGTGACTGGAATGTGGATCATAAGGTTAGGCTGCTTTGACATCAGATTTTCATGAAATATCAATAAAGTTGCTACAACAATTAGGGTTTTTGACAGAAGATTTGAGGGACTTGTGATCCTAGCAGTGTTGTTGATATGATAGGTGAACTATTTAGTTTAATAATGGAAAGATACTCCAAATAAGTCATAATATATACACAGAAAATTTGGATTTACTGTAGTAAAGTCATCTTGTTCTACCGAATTAATACATATTAGCATTTTTTTAAATATCGCCTTCTTATTTCTAAGCATAGATTTGACTTTTAATAAGAAAGAATATTACCTGTACACATCTTGATTTCTGCCTGCAACTTAATTTCAGTGTGACAGAGAAGAATCAACCTTGGGAGAAAAAATTTTTTTAAAAAGTAATAAAATATGACAAACAAAGCAACAAAGACATGAAGTTTTATTCCTAGAATCAGTCTTAGCAAGGAAAATTGTTCCAAGATGCCCAGTCTGTCTGATGCTGAGAAGTGCATAGCTTCAGTGCTGGGAATTTTTCAGGCTGAAAATGTGGTAGGGGTTTCTATTCTCAGTAATATAGTTCACCCAGCTGTTCTAAGGAATACTTTAGAGTACTGTAGCTGCTACATTTGACTAAATCAGTGTAATTACTGAAGTAATAGGACATCTTCCTAATGGAAAAAGCTACAATCCCAAGATCTGATCTAGTATCTAAATAAAGATATCTCACAAAATAATTAGCTACTTAGACTTCTGGAGTTTATCCAGCACTGTAGTTTTCCAGAGAGAGATCAAATGATCTTGCTGATTTTTTAATATTTTCTTCTAATGGTTATTAATTGCTGATAATTGACTATTGTATAAAGATCCCATTTGATCAGTATCTTTATTGTTTATTATCCTAGTTTACCTCCCTAGATGAGAGAGCACAAGGTACTGCTAGCCTTTTTCTCCTCTACCCATTATAGTGAATCTTACCTTTATTTACTGGATTCAATTGTGAGTGATTTGAAAAGCATGCCACACCTGATGTACAAACAAAAGTTTAGACTCAAGTCATGTCCCTACCATGGCCATGCTCACATGTTGAAGCATGAGATGTTCTCCAGAGGTAGAGATATAAAAATAAAAACAATGCAATGCCGCAAGTTTTCAGCTTCTGGATCATAGGTCTAGGTGTCTGCACAGCTTCAGAAACCTCAGTCTGGGGCACTGTGAGGAGTCTGCATGGAGCCTCACATATGTTCAAACCCTTTGAGCAGCCTACAGGTTTTTTAAAAACCAAATGATGCTTTAGAAAGTGAATAAATCTCAAGAGGGATCCCTGACATCTAAAATTCCTCTTTTTTTTTAATTAAGAATTTATTAGCAAATTTTAGCAAAATTTCCAACATTCTAAAAGGTAGAATCTTCAAATTAAAGATACAATCACAATAAACACTAGTTTAGCAGCATATGGAGAGAGATACGAGTTTACTCAATATTGCCTTCAACACTATTCATCTCCTCTCTCCCCACATTAAGTGTATAGTAAGAGCGTTCTATATTTTACTGTTATGATTTAAATCTACCTTTCGTTGCTCATCCTTCCTTTATTTTAATATTATCCCTCTAGAAAATGTACTATAACTAATTTCAACCCGTGTATTTTCCATTTCACAAAGGCAACTTTTGCTTCCCTATATTTTCATCACCTTAGCTCCTTCTTGCCATCACTTTTCAGGTCTCTAACTCCCAGCATTTCCACCACAGCAAATAACCTTTCTCATCTTCCTATATCAGTGAAGCACATCTCACCAGGACCTGCTTATTTCTTGCCTTTCCCCTACAGTGACCCTGAAACCTCAGGGCCAGGCTGTGGAGCAAGCAGGGTGATCTGGTGCCCTCCCCCTTCAACCAGTCCCATGCCACAGCCCCCAGCAAGAAAAGATGGGCTGGGGACAATGACCAGGTTGGCCACAGCCTCCCAGGCCCTGGCAGGACCCTTGAGCTAAAGGCAGAAAGCCTCTGACAAGCTTTTCAAGGGTTTCAAACACAGCTCTTTTTCACATTAAAAAATAATAATAATCACAAAATCATATAAATTGGAGCTGGAGAAGACACTTAAGATACGTAAACTTTCCACGTACTAAGATTTTTTTTTTTCCCCTACAGTAATTGTAAGAAGCTTGTTGAGGAAACTATTGAGTTTTTCACTAGAGTTTGTCTCAGGGCATTAAATGTGTTACATACACTGCCTTGCCTCCAATAAAGCTAAGAGGTGACCCTAAATTAAAATTCAAAGTCAGTATTGTCATGGGATATATGCAGAATTAGCTGAATAAATGGTGACAAATTATAGCACAAAAAAACATATGAATAAAATACCACTTGTCACTGCCAGCCTTACTGTCATTGATGCTGTTTTCAGAATGGACTGGATTGAAACACCAATGACCTAGATGATTACATAGTTAACCATTTTTTAACAATAGTTAGCCATTTTTTAACAGCAGTTAGCCATTTTTTAACTGAATTAATTAAGAAGGAAGTTTGCTGCAATGCACCTCTAAGAGGACTACCAAAAAGCTGCTTTAAACATAACATTGAGACCAAACCAGACATTTCAAGCTGTTAATGTGTTTGGTTCTTCATGCCACTGTGTGTAGAGAGGGGAAACCCCTCCTTCAACAATTACAAAACATTAAAAAGTTCCCAATTTTTTCCTCTGACAAAACAAACTTTTCATTCAGATTTATTATCCCCTCCTAAGGCTCTAGCTCTTAAATTCCTGCTTTGTGTGTTCAAATACATCCAATCATTTCCTAGCCTCTTCTTTTCATTATAACCCATGTTACCTGCCACTGCAGTCTGTCCCTTTCCCCAGCCCAAAAAATGTTTCCGTATTTCTGCCCCTACCATCTTTGGAGCTTCCCAGTGTCAAGCTGCCAACGCACAGGTGCATATCGGACAGTGTTTTGTCATTAGGCAAAATCTGTTTAAACAATTGTGTAGGTTTTATAAGTTGTGTGCTTCTATAAACATAATAAATCAAACAGAAAAGCAAATGGAGTACATCAAAGTGATCTCCAACTCTGAAGGTCAGTCCCTCAGTCTGCTGGTTAATGACCCCGAAGCGGAAAGACCAACACTGCCAGAGCTGAAGATGTGCATTGTTCAATGCGGGGTTGCAATCTAAACTGTATTTAAGAAGGAACAAGCACAGTATTGCTGTTATTATACTTTTCCACGTGCTCAGCTTCATTATTTACAGACAGTGTAAAATCTGCTGTTTAAGTAATAACTACCAGGACACAAGTACACTGAAGGAGAAAAACCACAGAATCAATGTGAGAAGGTATTTCTGTTTACACGGACCACAGTGTCTGTCTCAGGTTTGTGAATAATGTAGCAGCATACAGCTGATGAAGTGATATTTTTTAAACCTTGGCTTCAAATACCAGATTCTGTTTATAGCCATTCTTTTTTTTTTCTTGCTTACAGCAATAGCCTGACATAGGCAGAGGCTAATGGCATAGGTTATTTATACAGCGATCCCACAGACCTTGGATGTTAAAGCAAGTTCCATTAGTTCAGTCAAATCCCAAGACAGTAATGCTGCATAATGCCATGTCACCGTGTCACGGGGTGTAAAGTCACAGAAACTGCGTTTATGGAAGTGCTCACTCCCAGGACTTAACTCCCAGTTAAGTCAACACCAGCATTTCCTTCCCAGATATAAGGGCCTCGAGTGTGTTCTCCCTCATGGGCATTTGCTCATGGGGGCTCAGGGCCCACTTAGAGCACACAGCCCAGAGCAGCCCATCCCACCAGAGCCATGGGGACGGGCTCCACGAGAGCGCTATGTGAACCCTGTTGCTTGGAGCTGCTTTCAGCTGAGGCTCCCATGCTTGGTCCCTGCCTGAGCCGCAGCCCAACGGCACCACAGCCCTGCCCAGCCATGGCCACCATCAATACGGACCCACTCACAAGCCCACAGTCCAGCATAGCCTCAGTGAGGTGCCTGATGCCAGGTGCTGCCCCCAGGCCTCCCAACCCACCCTGCTTCCCTGGCTGGGACCACGGGACAGGCCCTACCCTGATGCCCCTGCCATGGAGATGGTCTGCTGCTCCTGGCCCCCAGCACACCTCAACACCATGGTGGAGGAGGCCCCATGTTCACAGACACACAACAGTCCTGGCTCAGTTTTGTTTTGTTTTTAAACTTATATACTCAACAAAATTAAAGACTGTTGGTTTTATGTCATAGCAAGCTCTGATGAGCAAATACTTATCAGCCAAAATCACCTCAGTTCAATCAAATTATTTAAAACATCAGTTCTCAGTACTGCAAATTAGATTAGTAACTGACTAGAGTGAATGCAGTCAAGTGTCGAATTAGGAAACTGAATAATACAAGGGGATGAAAACTTCTCAGACACTTTTCTGAAAACAAGTCAAAGGGTTTGGCTTTTTGCGAGGTGTTTGTATTTTTAAAAACTATTTCACAAAACTAATGTATTTTGATACTGAGTACTAATGAGAGTGATTGAAGAACAGCCAGTGACCCAACACCTCAGGTATTCATCCGTGGGGCAGGAGGTAGCCAGCCTCGAATCCTTCAGCAGCTTGCTTTAGTCCAGGGGCAAAAGACATGAAAACCTCGAGTCCCAGGCTGGAATTTAGGACTATGCTGAGGAGAGACTGTCTCTTGTTCTGTCCCAGTGAACAAGTGGTGGCAATAACTCAGGGAAACCCTCCTGGGCTGATGCCAAACACCAAGCTACAGCAGGTGAGACCCTTGCTATCAGAGATATGCCACCGTTAGGCACTTCAAGCATAGTACACTTAAATGGCTGGATGTTTTCCGGGCTCCAGTATCGCTCTCTAAAACAGGGAAGAAATTTCCCTGTGGCAGTAATCTATATTAAGAAACCCGGTATGGGAGCAATAGACATTGCTTTGTGTGGAGGCAATGCTGTGACCTTCTCTATAGTGACTTTCTCCTGCACCTTCCCTGCTGTATACACTGCAGAAGCTGACTCAGGAATTCAGCAACATTGAGGACTTTCCTTTCTGCTGGAGGATGTGGGACCAAGATCAGGTTTAGGAAAAGGCAATGGATTTGGGGAGACAGAAGCCTGGCAGGAATTAGGCACCAGAGCTGGGGATCCTGGTCTGGGAAAAAGAAAAGAGCACAACAAGGCATGGCCCTCAAGGAAAATTTTCATGAGTGATCTTTTAGAGAGTCTGGAAGTCTGGCCAGCAGTGGTATATCTGCTGGTGCCATGTGCTGCTTCTCTAATACTTCTGAGCACTCAAGCTGCTTTTTCTCATGCTGCTGCCACAGAAGAGTCTGTGTGAGCACCTGGCACAGAACAAAGCCCCCTGCTCATAAAAGCTGCTGCATCTATAATCCTACTGCGCTGTAAATTATTTTGACCTCCAAACAGAACATGTCACAGATTAGCAGATGTCCTGTAAACTATTTCCTTCCCTCTTCCATCCTGTTTAGGTCTAGACATACACATCAAGCCTGCAGATTAAACATTGTAGAAATGTTGCTGAATGCCACAACATGCTTCGGAAAGAAAAGCAACTGCTGTTTACCTGCCATGCTGCCAGCCTCCTGCTGTATTTACAGCAGGTCTCTCTCTGCATCACCATGTCACAGAAGGAAAGGAAGACAGACCCCAATGAGGGCAAATTTCAAATACACTTTTACACTGTGCAGTGCAGTACATTTTACCTGTGGTTTTAATCTACAAATTTTATTCCACTGTTACGTGTTTAAATCACAGTTAGATTTGGTTGTATGTGCTTGCGAACATTTTTTATTTTCCCTTCCTTTCTGCTTCTCCCAAGAGATAACTGAATACAAGGTAAATGGCAGCAGTATCACTTCTTTCTTTCAGTGGCAGATATGCAGACCAGTCCTACCCTATGCTATAAACAACGAAAATCAGAAGGTCATCTGTTCCACATTGTAATAATGCACAGAGACTTTTTATCCTCACAGGAATTTGATGTTCTGAAACGGATTTTAAGTGTAAGGTCTAAATTCATTAAGCCTAAGACATTGAGTTCAAAGGAGAAGAAAAAGTAATTTATTTAATTATAATCCAGTCTTCCTATTTGCTTGCTATTACTATGCTGAAAGAGGAATCAGGGTTTTTTTTTTTGCTCCTGGTCTGCACAGATTTCTTGAGTAAAATAATTTTACAAACCCTATTAGGCTGACAAAGAACTCCATTAAAATGATGCTAAGGATCCTAATTCAAATTATGCAGGGTGAATTAACTGGTCTGGCAGCTACCTTTACAGAAACAAGCCACAATCAGCTACAGATACATCTGCTTGGCAACTGTGACCCTACCTGTCTTCGGCAGTCAGTCCTTCACCAAGTACAACTGGCCTAGAAAAGCAATTAGAAAAAGTTCATTGCTATTTTTTGAGTAAACTCACAATGATCACACACACATATGCTACTTGAAAGGAACTTTCCTTAATAAATGCATACAAATCAGTCTTCCACTATGAAAAGTGGGTTGGAAGGGTTTGCTGTTTTTTTAGTAACAGGAGGAAATAAAAGAAATGCTGTACTTATCAGATGTCCCCATAAGTTTCTAGGGAAGCAGTTCTAGTTGCAATCTCAAACACTAACAGATTAGTTTTGCACTCCAGAGAAAGTCTGAAGTACAGGAGTAAGCCAAGAGCTGACTCAATCCATGCTTCAAAGCATTGCACTCTCCCATCTGCAATCTTCCCCTCGATTTTGCATTGCACGGTCTGTTTTGGCATAGACCCTTGTCTATAATCACAAATTAAATCCCAAAATAACAACATTTGCACCACAGGCAACAACCTAATTCTGAAGCTTCATCTCTGTCTTTTTTTTTCCCTCCATAAATGCATATATATAAAAAGAAAAAAAGCAACTTGTTGGAAGCTCTCTCACTGTAAACACAGTACACATTTTTTCTGCTATATTGCATCTTTCTCTTTTGGCCCAGCTTAGAGACCTCTCGATTCGAAAACAGTAAATCCCCCTTGTAGGAGCTGTAGGTAGAGAGAAGAGCTTGAACAGTTCTCTGGTTTGATTGTTACAGGGGTTATTTTCTAGGGAAGCATAACAGTATTTTGTGTCTGTGTAAGACAGAATACACACAGTTTTTTAATGAAAGCTCAAGGACTTTTTGAAGGAATTCATGCATGGTTACCAAGAATTGAAATGTAAGTAATGCACGAAACCCCCTTTTTTGTTATAAACTGGAAACTATTAAATTCCAATTTTCCATGCATTCAGTGTAAGCAACTTGTACCACAGGGAACCAAATGTGTTCAGCTTTGCACTCCAGTACCAGAAGCTACAGAACAGATGAGGCAGAAGGAAAACTGAAAAATCAATAAATCCCTTTGCAGATACATAATACATAATACTGATTGCTTTCAAGAACAGGTAGGAATCCTTGTTATTAATATGGTACGGTAGGATGAAATCTGTACTTGACTAATCACAAGTGAAGAGATGCTTTTGATCCATAGTCCAAGCTGTCTAGTAATAGAATAGTTTGCAACATCAAGGAACAAACAGTCAATAACAGATAACTCAAACAGCTTCTGTCCCTAGTTATACTATCCTGTATCTTCATGCTTACATACTTGCACTCTTTTTCATATAATTGTCACGGACTCAAATAAAACCTGTGTTCTGTTAATCATCTGTCACTTCCAAACAAAAAGGAAGCTCCACAGTCACCAGGAGTATAAAACAGCTCAAATTTTACTGTAAAGCGTGTTTGTATTATTGATAAAATCATATATTTGAAATAAAATTATTTTAATACCCAAGTAAATTTACCAGAAAAGGCATACACAGAAATGACATGAATATTTCCTCTTCCCCATCTCTTCATACATTTATAGTTTTTACACAGAATCCTTTATGCAGTAATACTACTTTAAGCGAGAGAAAGCCCAATTAGTTACTCAGCAAAACAAAACAAAGTTGCTTTAATAGGAAAAAACTGTGACTCCTAGAGAGCAAGCTGTATTCAGTATTTCCAAATCAAAGTCCCAGCATTCAACAAGGTAGTCAGACATTGCATAAGGGATTAAGAATGGGACCCAGGTAATGTAATACAAACATAATTCACAAGAAATTTAAGTGCCAGGATGTCAAGCATAAATTGGAGAAGACAGAGAAAGCTAAGCTCAGCCCTGTTTTAACTTCACTGATTTCAAGTACCTCTCTAAGGAATAGGACATATGCAGGCACGGTGTTTGAAAGGTGCCTATATTTCAAGTTGTCTTATCTTTTTTTCTTCTTACACCTTTAAGCCTTCTGATGCTATTATTTAAGAAAATAAAATGACTGGCTTATTTGATAGTAAGGAACATAAAGAAATGTTCTAACAAAGTTGGAACAGAAAAAATCTATAGATTTTAATACAGTCTGTAGTCCCCATTTCACCTTATTGTAGGATTTTTTTCTTATAAGAAAGATGTTGAAAACTGAAAATCACAGAACTTTTAGGTCAGGCAATACAGTATTTTAAGAACATATGTGTGTTTCAGTCAGTTCCTAGCAAAGTGCAAGCACAAATACAAATGAATATTTATGCAGGTACCTGATTATGGACATTATAAACAAAATATAAAAATGCATTGCAGGCTACTGGTGGATGAGCACAGAATTTTTAATGACTTCATTTTTCTTGTGTGGGAGCACAATAGATGTCACGTAGCATTAGGACATTTAGATAACCTCATGCCTTTCATCTCCATGATCTGGGTACAATAACGTACTCCTGGAGACACATGTTCCAAAGTGTCCGTTTGTCAAATAACAGGCAGTCTACCAGTGTATTTATAATCCCCTCATGACATACCTGTAAGTAATTTTACAGAGAGAAATGTCAGTAGAAGGAAGACCCCCAATTAGGACAGAACTTTAAGTCAGAACAGAGATTAACAAACATGGGAAGAACGTAGGATCACAGAGGTCACACATTAGCAAAATGTCAACAGAGGCTACAAAACCCAAGAAGGCTATATCTTCTTATTAATGAAAACTTCCATGAATAAGTAGAAGAGACATCATTCTCTTCTGGATGGGGAAGGAGAAGGCATCATTTTCCAGACCTTTCCTGAAATACTATACCATTGAGCAACAATTAGTGGTGCTATTTAAAATGCTTTTCTCAGAAAGCTTGAAGAAATGCAGTGGGGTTTTTTTTTTTATTTTACTCTCCAATAATTTACAAGTTAGATGCATTAATTCATGAAACAATTTGTTTGAAGTCCTGTTGTGTACACAGTTAATGCATTTTATTTTTTTCATATTATGTCACTTCCCACAAACGGAAATTACATGCAACATTCAAATACTCAAAAACCAAAGAAAACTTGCATTCTTTCTACTAGCAAGCAAGCTTGCTCCCTCTTCCACATAAAAAAGTCACCTCCAACAGAACTAACTAAAAAGAATTAGAATAACATTTAAGAGCAGGCAATCATTTGAGTTCTGCCATATTTTACAATACAAAGCCAGAAAAAGGCTATAACATTAGAGTATGGTAGCTTTAATTTATCTTCAACAAAGAAAAATATTTTTTCCTGTATATATGGGGTGTTTTCTTCTTAATTTATAGAAATCATTACATTATTAAATTATTGAGAGAAAGAATTAAGATGGATATCAAGGACAAATTAGTTTCCAAATATGCCTCTGTACTTCTGCTAAAGAGAAATAGTACAAATACATCAGGACAACTTAAGTACTTCGGCCAAAAATTCCTGTGTGGAACATATTTGCTTTTAGTAAATTTAGACTTCTGTAGTAAGCACATTTTATTGGTCATCATTAAAGGCTGCTGGTTTACTTCGTGTGGTGATCTAATATAAAGTCGTTTTAGCCACAGGTCACATAAATCACACATACATACAAAGAAAAGCTGGTAGAAAGACAAAAAAATCCTTAGAAACATCTTATATTTAACTCAAAGTTTTCAAATCAACTATCATGGGGAACCTTTGGCTTAACAGTTAATTTGAAATATCTATAAAATCATGTAAAAGTATCAAGATCATTCTTTTGCTTTTATCAAGATAATCACTCAAGAGCTGAATTTATTTCATTTAAGTAACAATTCTTGACAACAGCTTCACTCTTCTATTTATAAGGTCTACCCCTCTATTCATAGCAATGAACAAGGTCTTGTAACCCAATCCTTTCTACCTGAAATCAGAGCTCTCATGAGACACTTCTGTTTTGCTCTCTTGTAAAGACCAGCTCCTATAACTCCAGTCACAGGCACCATTGGTTTTTTTTATTAACTGAAAAGAAAGGCTGCAAGTTCAAGATAGTAACTTTGTTTTGGCTTGTTTTTTTTTTTTTTTATTTTCAAGGACTATGTTATTCAAGAGAGTCACTTACCATTAAAAAGTATTTCCTACCCTCAGCTTCTGAAATTCAGTAGCTTTCCTGATACAAAATACATTGTTCCAAATGCCTTTGAGGAGTTTGGTAGCAATTTTCTGGGATCTCATTTGAGAGAATAAGATGTGTGTGCATGAAGTATGCATGTGTATACTATGGGGAACGGATAAAGCCCTGAAATTTTTCCTATTTATGAACTTAATCTCATACATTTGGGTTGACTACGTTACAGCGGAATGTTATTGCTCTCAAATCTCCAAGTTTTCAGTGGATAAAAACAGCAGAGATGAATGTGGACAGTGGTATTTGAAGACATCACAAAGATACTGTAGATTAACTCTTGCCAAGAAAGACAGAGTAAATAACTCCAGAATATTAAGTGCTTCTGCATACATTTACAAATTTACAAACTCTTCACAAAAGGATTATTTACTTTCTGGGTTTAAATAATGCTTATGAAGTGTTTGCATAGTAATTCTTACACCAAGACGGCAGATGATGTTTCATTTCTATGCGTATCTAGTAGTTATTCTAATATCTAACTCTCCAAATCGGTATTTTCCGTGGTGACCAATCAAGGAATATAAAAGGTGCAAGAAAATACTGTTAAACTCTTCCTCTTTGGAGGCTGATATAAAGTTTCCAAAGCCATCCAGAAAGCAAGTCTTGGCTTCCAACATCAGTTTTGGATTAACTGTTGCATAATTTCTATGGTGTTATATAGGGGCTTTGTGCAGCCTATAGGACAAATAAAAAAAAAGAAGGCGAAGAAGGGTTAAAATTTCTTTTAAGTCATTCAAAGTTAACTAGATATGAGTGGAACTATTACTTACTTTCAGGTGGCTGATATGACTAGCCATGGATATTTTTGGAGCAACTGTTAAATACTGTAGATTTTGGTTCATATTGTATTCTCAGATGGGCTGTTGCTTGCTAGAAATCTTTTATAACTGTCAATATATAAAGCCTGCATGCTTAGAACCAGTAATGGTATTTTATAAAAAAAAAAAAAAAAAAAGGCCCCAAAAAACCCAGATAAGAGCCTTAAAGCAGCAGGTGCCAAATCTGCAGCTCAAAGATCAATTAGACATTCATACTTGCTTTATAAATAAGGTAGGTTTTAATTTTCCTCCCACAAGTTGGCATGAATATTTGAAGACTTCAAAAAAAAAAAAAAAAAGTAGTCAAACCCTTAAATTTCACAGCAATCAGGTCAAGATCTTGACCATATTAGAAAGTAAGGGACATACTGTTTAAAAGGATATACCAAACAGCCAAACTTGAGGAAAATAGCTGAAACATAAATCCACTTAAAGCTTCCAGGTCCCAGAAGGTATTCAGGTAGCATAGCAAGGGGAATCAATGGGATCAGACAGACTGCACAACAGACTACTCTGTTATAACATATAATTTCACATAGCTAGCATTGGCATTGAATAGTTATATATTAGCCTATCTTGCTGAACAAAAAAAAATCATACATGAGAGATTGCAGCTTTACCATTCTGGCCCCTAGAATTGCTTTTCCTTCTGTGGAGACTATATTCTAGGCCAGAAGAATGTCCTGAATTGTCATTTTTTTATTTAAATAGCAGGCAGGAGATAATTACGCTGCCCAGCAAGCCCTCCTGAGCAACAGAGTTTTTAACGTCTTCAAAAACAAGTGCTGTGTAACAAAATTACCTCCTTCTGGTATGAGAAGAATCAAGCTGTTTGAACCATGAGAAAAGTCAAGCCTCAATATCATTACCTATAGGGTGACAGCAGTGAAGTAGAAAAAAAATTAAAGAGAATACCAGAAAAGTGCAAAGCGTAGCAAATGTGCAAAGGTATTTTTGGATCATCTTCCCATTTTTATAATTCAATAGTGTTTGTGATAAGAACATCAAAAATTGGCTTTCAATTCAAAAGCTTTTTTCAGCTTTCATATTTTTCACATTAGCAGTCATTAACACAGCTGTCTATAGATTTTATTATAAATTAATCATACACAAACTTGGGGAAAAGAAATAGTGCAACTTTCAAAAAGACAACTGCTTCCACTATATTTTAAAGTAATAAAGTACTAATTATAAAGTGTCATTGTCATAAAGACACTTCAATAAAAATATTCACAGTAGGGTTAACAGTGTGACCCTGATAAAAAAAAAAATAAATTCAGAGACTAATTCATATTGACCAGAATGAAACGTATCCCAAGGTGCTGTTTGTCTTGCACTAAGTGGCTCTTGGAAACTTTTCAGCTTTTTTCAAACACTTCCTGCCAACCAGCACAAGTTTCCTCTCAGACTTCTAAGGATAACCGAGTCAATGCAAATGCAGCCTAGGAGTCAGTGAAGGATTCTATTGTCTTGTTTCTCAGAGAGAAGCCAAGATGACCCCTACGTTTCTGCTTTCCTTTGACATGCTGCTACCTAGCTGCAGTCTGTCCAGAAGCAAGAGCACAAAGGAACATACATGCACCACTGAGATGCATGAACACGTTCTGCTGCATTGGCTTGCTGCTTACCTGGCAACAGCAGGGGCAGAGATGAGAGAAGACATGGCTTGGTCCAATGGATGTTTACCTGAACTTTCAAAGCACAGTCCTGTCCTGCCCCACCGCAGCAGAAAATAGAGCAGCATGACAGAGAAAAGAAATAAATGCAAATAATACAAAGGAAACAGTGTTGAGAATGTCCCTGATTAAATGCTCTGTTTGCAGGCAGTTTTTCTAAGTATAAGGGCTATGTATGCTCAATACTGTCTTTAAACATTTATGTCTTTTCACCTTTATCTGCAGTTTCTATTCTTGCCAGGTTTATCTCTGCTAATCCCAAAAGAAATGCAGAGGTGGCAAGCATAATTCAAGTTTCATGAAACTGATCAGTCAAATAGTGTCTGCAGACCTTGTGCAGGTGCCCCCACTACTGAGAGAAAAAGCTCCCATATAAGCTAGCACATTAAAAGTCACCAGAGAATCCCAGTGAAAGAAATACCTCCCTCAAGCCTATAATTTGGAGCCTGCAATTACCAATTTCCTAATTTCTGGTGCTCAGACTTGTACTTGATAACAGAGACAGAGAGTTCCAACACAGCTTTCTGACACACTATCTGAACACTAACAATTGGTATTTCCCAATGCACACCTCTATTCCCCTCATTACTGCAATAGTATAGTAACACCGTAAGCCATCCTCCATCACCTTCTATGAAGGCATCATCTGCAATTACATTACTAATTCAATAGAAAGCAGGTGGTAACTTCAAAGTTAATGAGAATGGAACAAAAGTAATGTTTGGTTTTCAGATTAAGAAATCCCTAGAGAAATGACATCTTCATAAAATCACTTATAAAACCAGAGTCTGCCACTCTGAAGCAATAGTCCAAAACCTGAGCACAATTGTATTACCTTGTGGACTATTCCCACAAAGCATTGGTTCAAACGGCAATCAAATAATCAAAAGCTAAATCCAATGGGTGTCATCTTCATATCTCAAAAGAAAATGAGGTTCTAGGAAATAATGTTAAAAAAAAGTTTCGGAAGAGGAAATTCTGAACAAACCTTAGTCCTTCAGCAGGTATTCATGCCTCTGATTTTCTCTCACTAATACTTTGGGGTTTTGCGCTTTTAGCAAGGTTATCTTTTCAGTGCTCTCATTTCTTTCTTGCTGGCCTTAGAAAGTTCATTGTTGTAGAGCTCTTGAATCTGTTTGGTCACATGGAAAGGTATTGAGCCTTCATCAGAAGTTGTTTCCAAACATGATATCAAAATACACTGGAAAGCAGAGTACCAAAACCAGCTTTAAGAGACAGAAGTTCCACTGCACCTTTTCACAGTGGGACCTAACAAGATACTGTACTGAGTATGTAACTCTTTTTAGACTTGCCTGACCCAAGAAACTCTAGAGTTAATAAAAAGCCCCATTTATTTCTATTGACTTGAGAGTAATTATGCCACTATTCTATTAGAATGTGCCCTAAAAACTGATAGAATTTTAGTTTCTTAATTTTTTAAAGGAGCAAGCCTTTATGCCAAGCAAAAAAACAACTAAATGCATACAAAAATCAGACAAAGCAAGAGAAACAAGCCACAACTTAATAGACATAGCAACTATTAGAAACAAAAATACACTATACATGAAATTAATCCTGGAGTCTCTAACTTCAGTTATTTCAAAATTATTTACTTTCATTGCAGTTTTTATTCCTTGTGCTTATCTTATGGGCTATTTGTTATTTAGAGTGGAGGGAAGAAAGAAGAGAGAAAAATTAACTTCTATTCTGAGAAGCACTTAGATTGCAATGAAGTAATACTAATTAATGGCATAATGATCTTATGTCGCATAACATATAACATTATTACAACGAACTTTTAGCCCAATAAATAAAAATATGTAAAATACGTAAAACAGGAAGCAAAGATAGGCAGAAGGCAGCTGTTCAAACTGCAAAGATGTTATATTAAAGTCAAATCTTACTTCTGTTGACAGTGTTAAGATAGCTTTGACAAATTGCAAGTACTAAAGACCTCAGTTTTATAGCCACTTTGAAAAATGGCTTCTCTGAGAGCGTAAGACAGACAAACTACATGCTTCATTCACCCAAAAATGAGCCAGAACAAACTAGATGTCTGTTGAGTTGCCAACAGCATTCTGGGAAGCTTCCCCATGACCCCAGGGATGTGTTTTTTGCTTGTGCTGGGCCAAACTGGTCTTAGCTAAAAACAATCCTGGTCTGCCAACATGGATGGAACCTGCCCACATGTTTTGCTCCAAGTTGGAATCCATACATAAAGAAAAATTTTACACTAATACATTTTCAAAGATTGGGCAAGCCAAAGAAACATGGATGAAACAGAATTTTGCCTTCAAAGGCTGGAGTAAGCACCTGGTAGCTGCAAGGACAACTCCATCCATTAATCCTGCTGCTGCATTTGGACCTGCAACAGTGTTTCACCCAAGATATGAACCTAAACCAAGGAGTAACACTGAGTATAAAATCCCATCTTCTGATGTCTCAAAAAAGTCTCTGACGATGCACTGTTATTTTCATTTGCTTTAAAATATGGCATAATTATTATTCTCCAGTTAAACGTAATCAGTGCTTTGTTCTCAGTACAAACAGACCACATATTTAGAACAGCCAGTTCTTGCGTGCTGCTGTCAGCTGACAAGATCAAACACAGTATTAAATATCCTCTTTATATGCTGAGTGAAGAGGAATAGCAGAACTTTTATATTCTAGGGCTTCAGACACTATGAAACAGTGCAGAAATGGCTGCAGTGAAAGGCTGCAATAGAAAATAGCCTATGTCAGCGGTCTCCAAGAAGTCCTATTACCTTTCCCAAGGTCTGCATGTGTTTAGGTTCCAGCATTTTCCCTAGATTAGATCCAGAAATTGTCTGCCACACATGGAAGCTCCTCAACCTCCTGGATGCTTACTGCTCCTGATCTTGTTTCAAAAAACAATTAGCGTCTTTAGGAAAACTCCTTAATTCACCTCTTGCTGACAGTTCAGCAGCACAGCAACATCCACTGCCCCAAGGCTCTTACCTTGTATCTATCCACATACTCAAATTAGCATAAGACAACTATAGTATACAAGACCGGAAAAAGGTGCTATTTCTGACATCTACAATTCCAGAACAAACTAGTACAACTTAAGTTTCATTTAGTATTTAAGTATCTATGGTCTACATACTGGTCCATACAATTTCTTCATCATTATTAATCATCAAGGTTGGAAAGTTATCAAGGTATCATCAAGACAAGCAGGGTCCTGAAGACTGGTAATCAAACTGGCGATGGAGCATAGTCTACTTAGTCCCATATGCCAGCACTTGAGCTACTTGACTCTCCTTGTTTCCTTATCTCAACTTGTTTGCTGTGCAACAGCCCTCCAATGTCACATTATGCTCATAGTGGGTACGTAGTGCCACAGAAAGCTTCCAGAGTCCTCTCTTTCCTTTTTTTTTTTTTTTTTTGTAGTCAATCTCTTTCTCCCACTGTTCATTTATTCCATGACTTGTGTTATCTTCAGATTTAAATAGTTATAGAGAATAGAAGGCCTTTATCTTACGCTTCTTCACAGAGCACATTAAACACAGACACAACAGCATCCAACACCAAAAAAAGACCAATGCTCTCTAATATTCTGATCTAATCATGCTTAAGCAGCAAAACTATAACTTCTCATGAAATCTAGCAGCACACTCTCTCCAACACATCTTTACACAGTAAAATGTCACTGAATTTTGAGACAGTACTCTGTGCTTCAGATTTTGAAGATCAAGACTCAAAATAACTTTGCTCCAAAAACTCTGTGAAAAGCCTTTCTGCTCTGCCAGTGAAAATAGGCTCTCAGAGAAGATCCAGCAGGCTAGATTCCATTATGTCAAGCTTTTTAGAAAGAGATTTAGATGTGTTACCTTCTTGTCCCAATAACTCAGATATATGGCTGATCTCTAGAGAGTAGATACAGGATTAAGATGCATGCAGCTTGGCTCATCACAGAACTCCTCTGTTGAGCCATTATGTTACAGACTGCTCCGTTACACAAAAAATGGACAAGGCAAGTCAAAACAGAAAAAAAATAAGAGATAACACCTTGAGAAAGTTAAAAATCAGCACTTTTACTTTCAGCCTGGCTCTTTTTAAATGAGCTGGTCAGTGAACCTCAGTAATGTTTGATATTCAGGCATAAACCTTTTCCCTTCTATTAATCTGGAGTGACATCTGGAGAATGATATTCTATTTTAAAAACAGGAAAAAACTGTAGGCTAATCTAAATGAGCATCTAATGATGAGAAGCAGTCACCTGCATGACATATACCCTATTAGTTTTACGATATAAGGCCTTCTAATTGTTCACACCATTATTGCATTCCCCCAGAATAAGACCCTTGAATCTGTTATGAGTAAAGCACAATTTGGGAAGGTGAAGGTCTGCTGTGGCACTCATTTACACTGATATTTTCACACACAACTTCAATAATCAATGAAAGGTCACTCCAAAAAAACCGAAAACAAACAAAAGAAATTAGAGTAATTGAGTATTAACGGTTTGTCATGAAACAGTAGGAAACAGAGTCCTGAAAGGCATTTGCTACTGCACTTTTGGAGAGTTTCAAAGGCAGGCTAAAGTCAGTATTAGTCATGGATGAGCAACCATTCTCAAGCTGAATGTACCCCTGCATGGACTGGCTTAAACCCAATTCCCAGCTCAAGTTATAAAATCCTTTCAATACCTCAGTAAGACAGCTCAATTTGATTTTGAAAAACCTTTTTGCTGTACTTCAGCTTACATTTCAAAAATTATAATGCCAGTTCCCAATGCCTGGAATAATGGTTTCAGTAATTTTATCAATAAGGAAGTGACCTCGTGTTTAAGACAACCAGTTCTTTATTCCATCACTTTTCATAATACACTCTTTTAGAGTATATTGCAAAAATACGGTGGCAATTTACTGCTGCAATTTGAAAGCAATTGACTGATCATCATTGGAAGCTGGACACAGCGGGTCTTAAAAGTAATGCATTTGGAGTCTTACACCATCTAAAGAAGATCAAATATCCCATGAAAGTTTATTTTATAACTTGTTCCACAGTAGGAAGGCATTAGACAATACAAGTCAAATGTCATCCTTCACTGGTTTAGTTTATGTCCATGCTCCTAATTATTCAGAAATACTTAACTTTTTTTCTTCTTTTTTATAAAACCACCGTCATGCATAGGAAAGCTGCCATATTGCAGAGGAAATTGCTGTCATATTCTCACATTCACTTGAACAAATCCTCTCATGCACATCATTATTATTTCAACCACACTTCGAAGAATTTCTCACTCTCTGAACTTATCCCTTACAAGTTAATCAGTAAAACCAGAGTCCAAAGAACATGGTAAAATGAAGTTTAGTAAAAATCTCACAATAATAAGATTATCCATTAATCACTTGAGGTTAAAAACAATATATGATAACACCTTATGTTTTTCACTTTTGTCACTTGAAAAAGACCGAGGAGCAACCAAATTCCATGTTATTTCCTGCCTCTTCAGCAAACAAGGAGCCCTGAATTCTGCTGATCCCACAAGACTGCTATTCACACATCATACATGTGAACTATTAGGAGCGTCATTAACACTGCTGCTGGCAGAGACAGAGTAGTGCTACGGGACTGGGGAGACCTTGCTGAGCTCTGATTATCCCCTTCGCATTTAGAAGCAGCTCCTTAGGGCTTTAATGAGACACTAAGTTTTACAGGAGTCTTTAGAAAATTCAACTGTTATAATAAAAGTACCAGGGGTGAACAGAAGATTTTACAGTTCAGCAGTGCCCTATCCAAAATTGTTCACAGGCAATAACCACCATTCATCTTGTGAAGGAAATACACAGAATGGACAACTCATTGACTTATCAGCTGCTACAAAGAATGAAACAAAAGGAAACAAAGTCCCTTAAAAAGAGAACAAAAAGAGCATCTGATGCAAAATAACTGTATCTCATGTGCTTAACAAACAAGAAACAATCTATTAAAGTTTAGCCTATGCTGCCATTGATTTTTGTGCAAGAATGGATATGACAACATGCATGTTGTCAAGATTTCCCCTGATATGGCTCAGGTTGACAGAGGAAAAATTCTAATTCCAATTGAAAAAAAAAATAATTATATGTCATCTAGGGGCTTTGATTCACAGGGCAAGGTTATCTAAGGCAAACTAATACCACTAAAACCACTGCTGTTAATGATTATTTACATGTTAAAAAAATGTCCTATTGTTTTTTTCTTCCAGAAAGCTCTTGTCAAGACTCCAACAAAACCTCCTATGGAATCAACATGGCAAAACATGTCATGAGAAAATGACTAAGCAGTTATCAAACTGATGCCTGGTAGCAATAAAGGTGGTCAGCTCTCACCAGCTTACAGACATCACTTGCACATGAGCTGCAGTGAAAATAACTTTAGAAAGTAACTACTCCTGAGCTCATGCAAATGTATACAGCACAAAAAGCTTTACTCTGAGAACACAATTAAAGCACAGCAATCAAAACCTCAGCATATACTACTCTCTGCTGTTGTTAAAATGAGACAAGCCAAACAGCAAACTATCTTGCATAACCAGTTGCTTAAATAAGATATAAATAACACAGCATATGCTGTTTTTCGAACAACTATCCAGAATTTCAATGCAGTTGCTCCTTCATCTTACAGTGAAACAGCAATTATTTCCAGTGGAGTGGGCCCACCATATGAAGCTATTGAATACACTTCAGCTTCCATCTCTCTGAAAACAGATTAGCTAGTATAAACAGTAGTTTCATGATTTTATCATCAGCCAAAAATGATTTATTGCTTTCTGGGCCACAAAGAATGGAAAGACTCCTTCTCTCTTCCTACAGCATCAAAACAAAAATTTTACAATATCATAAGCCTGATCTGAAGCACTTGCACCTTAGAATTAGAGCCTGGATGATAAGTGCCAACTAGCAAGAAACAGCAACTGTGACCATCGGGGAAGTCCCATTTTTATACAGGGCTCCAACCAGCAATGTCTGGGAACAAAGGGAGTCTATTCCTCAGTCTTTCCATGCCTATCAAATTCAAGAGTATAAGCTATCCCACCAGTTACACATTCTGTTAGCCAGATGGAGATTTATTCTCAGAACTTTCAATGGCAGCTAACTGTGCAAGCGCCTAAAGCCTTCATTCCAAAAGTGAAGTGGGCATTAGCATTTGTATGGAGGTAAAGATGAGGCCATGGTACCACAGTTAAATCAAGCTTCTTTGATGAAATTTAGTGTTCATTTAAATTGTGATACAGCCTTAAAAAGAGTCAACATCTCATATAATCTGAATTAGTTTTAAGCTTACATACAAATTGATAAAAACCCCCTGAATAAACAGAGTAACTTTTTAAATTATATTGATACAAACCTAAAAGCAAAAAAAAAGAAAATATGTTGGATTCCTCCCCTGCCTCAATCCTGTATTTTTAAACACCTTTCTCTAAACAGAAGTAGATTATAGTGTCCTGATTTCATAGAAATATAAACTCTTGTTTCGCTCAAGCCAGAGATTACTTAATTTAGACTTAACTCTCATGTAAATCTAGATGAGTTCATTAGGTATAAATTTTCACATTACATTTAAGAAACAAATATTCCAGCTTTTTCCTCAAACTGTATGTCATTCATACTCAGAGCTAAGCTACACCACCAAATTACGTCAGCCATATTAATATCTGATCTCACAATTTCTGACAACCATCCATGAGAGTTTTTAGTGTCTTTCTCTCTCTCCTCATAGTGCTTCTCTGCTTGTACTGGAAAGAAATCTTATCTAGAAGAATGAAATAAGTGGAAAATATATTTCCGATTCTCCCTCTTCACGCCACTGTTCCTTTCTTGGTGAAATGAGGAATAAAAAGGTTGGTAGCTATTTATCTTCTCTGTAGAACTAGCTCCTTCCGTAGTAAGAAGCCAGAGCAAAGAGTTTCAGTTGGCTAATGTATATCACTGACCTGTATCACTGCAGTGATGAATAAACTTTTATGACTACTTTAGAACTTGCATGGTAGGTGGTAAAAATTCCTTGTTTACTATATGATTTGTATTCAAAAATGAACACCAAGAATGCAGAAGGCTTCTAGGGAAAGCAAGATGCTGAATAAAACCAAGAAGAGTCCAATACAGAATGCGCACTTATTTGCTCTGTTTAATGGATCTAAAAAGAAACACCAGTTCCTTTACTCGTAAAGGATTTCAGGTATTGCTAAAGATTGGACAGACTTGGAAAGTTTAAATTTTTTTCCATTGATGTTTCCCTAGCGATTAGCGTGTTTCAGAGAAGAATTAACCTGTAGCCTGACCTACAGATTTCAGAAAGGCTCTCCGCAAACATACTGTTAATCTAGATCAATATTTTATAAGTAAAAATAGACACAATTTAAGGTAATATAAGAGCAAATGGAGTGAATCTGATAAATGAGCTGACAATCCTCAAAAAGACAAGTGATTCGTAGGAATATGTGGTTACAGAGAAGTTGAACAGCAGTTATCTTCCTCTGTGTATAAAACAGCCTCCATGCCTGCCCACATCCAGTACTCTCCAACTAGGTTCTTTTGAATAGTCAGCACGAGGAGAGTTTAACATTTAATACCATAATTAATAATAAGTACAAATGTACTTATTTGAAGATAGTTCATGTTACACGGGATTTTGATTCAGCAGAGTGATACAGCAACATATTGAAATCAAAATACAAGCCCAATGTAGCAATTGCAACATAGAGTTCAATCACAACACAAATGTGATGCTCAATACCAGCCTCTATATGCTCACAGCCATAACACTGGTCTTCCTTTCATTGTTAGTTGCTCAGTATTTATACACACTATTATTGAGCTGAGCAAGGTATGGACTGGTCCCATGCTGGTCTAGATGGCTCAGAAGGATATTTATGCTCTTTTGATTAACTTAGGCAAAAGCATTTGCACAACCAGTTGATCCACTCAAATAACACAGCCGGTTAATCTAAAACAGCTAATCTAAAAAGGCCACCCTCTGGTCCCTTTTGTTTTAAGTTCAGGGTGGGGTTTTGGTTGGTTGGGTTTTGTTTTGGGGGTGGGGATTTTTTGTGTTTATTTTATTTTTTTGCAACAGCTGTAGTCAGTCACTGTCCACTTTCCTCCTTGAGTCAATCACCCTTGCCCATCTCCTCTGAGCCTTCTTCCGTTGCAGGGGTTGACTGGTCACTGTGTTGCCCTAGATCCTTTAACTTCGCTGTCTCTCAGCCTTGCTTTCCTCTGCCCCCCATCTCCCCCTTCCCTTCGTACAGCTCCTCCTTTCTCACCCATCTTTCCACCTTGAATTGCAATCTCAAAATCTGCTGTTATCAGACACATCATAAACACTTTGAAGCCCTCTCAAACATCCCAGGAAAATGCAGCCATAGCTTATAAGCAGCCAGCCCAGGATACACACAGGACAGGCATTGGACAGAAACTACACACTACTGGATGTGTCTCAATACTCTTCAGTCTCCAGCATAGACACATTCCACCTGCATCACAACCAGCCTTTCTCAGATCATGGTCCATTTCCAAAGTAATTTAAACAGGACTTTTTTGAGAATTGAGTGAAGTGAGAAGGAGCCGAGCATTACATGGCAAGTTTCTGTCTGCCAGCACGTCAGCACACACTTAGGGTTGGGCTGCTTCAGTCTTTGCCTCCAGGCACTGTAAGACCTCTTTTAAAATCATGCCAGCAGATAGACTACCCATTGCATGACTGGCCATATCCCAATTTTAGGATATCTGCCGAATAGTCACATAGCAACATAGATTGAAACCTCTACTAAATAATTGCAATAGCATCATCCCTCTGATCTGTCACAGGTATGTTATTATAAGGAGCTGTGTTTCCACAGCAAAAATTAAACACTCCAGCTAACTATCTTTCTTTCTAATATGAAAAGTCAGTTCTAAACCACACACACTGTCCCCTCATTGCAACATGCCGTGATTGAAACAAGACAACTGCCAAGTGTCAAGAAATTTTAGAGCTTCAGAAAACCCTTTCTTAACACCTCACAACTCCACCAAATCATCTTCTTTACGTATTGCTAAACTATATATACTGTGTATACATCTGACAAATTAACACAATAGTGCATGATTTTAGTGGTTTAGCACAATTCCATTTGCGTCCTGGTATAGCTTGCTATTTGCAATTGTTTTTTGTTATAGACAAGGTGCAAAAACTCATCAATAAAAAAAAAAGATAATAATGTGGTACCTACTTACATTTCCTGGGCACAATCCTCTGTCATTTTAAAATGAAAACAAGGAATCAGAGGACTCCAAGATAGTCAAAAACCATACTTGAGAGAATCCACACCCAGCATGTCGCACATAGCAAACTCTGTCAGGACAAGTTTCTCCAGATTTAGGCCAAAGACCATTTTTACCATGCATAAACATTTGTCTGGTATTTCTACTGAGCAGACACATGTTGTACAATCTATGTCTCAATTTATCTGTGAGAGAGTAGAAAATATTTAATGCCTTAGTTTAAGAATTAAATACCAGATTAAACTCATAACAAAGCCCTTTAAAATACAAAGCTACAGAATCATTCTGAAGCTGAGAAGACGGTAGCTTCCTTGCAGACAAGTTGAATTTATTACTCCCTATACTTTAGGGAAAGAACGAAAACAGTGCCAATATTGATACTTGAACTTCACATTGGAAAATGTGGCCCCCTGAAAACACAGTGGATTACTTCAAGTGCTGGCTCCTGCTCCCAGTCAGAATGACAAAGCTGCACAGTGGTAGCCACTGAGTGCTCAGCACTTTTCCTTTCTAAAGGCTACTTACCTTACTTGTTATTTAGGAACCAAAAATCATATCCCACAAAACTAACCTTCATTATCCCCTTCTGAAAATGTTTGTCAGCCAGTCAGTAACCTGTATAAACTCTTTCACCTGTGCAGTATATTTATCCCATGCAGCTCCATACAGCCTCTGGTCTTGGAATTGCACAAGCTCCTTAAAATTGTCTCACCTCATGTATAGCATTTTTGCACTCCTGTATTTTTGTACTTGAAGTTAATGTATTTTCCTCATTACTGACACACAGCTGTTAACCCAGCTCTTTATTAAAGAATTAACTCCCTACTAAAGAGGTACTGGGACACCATATGAGGACATCAAAAGTGCAGAATTTCCAGCCCATTTCAGTATGGCTAAAAATACCTAATTATCTTGTAAACCTACATTTCTTGAGCTTGAACAAAAATGCTCAGTTCCCAAATGCCTTTCAGCTGTATTTCATGAATATCACATTAATATCCTTTAAAAAAACCCAACTTCTCCACATGAATTTCTTTACAAAAGCAATTTCTTTTTTGAGCCCAAATAATTTGAATGCATTAAGAAATTCCACTGATATATTACAGGTAAGCCATTAGGACCATCACATCAACTTTAAAAGTCTGTTTGCAGAACATGCAATGATAACAACAATGGATATTCAGAAAACTTTCTAATCTCACCAAATCAAAAAGAACTGGTAGCAAAATCAGTGAATACTACAGGGTGTTAGAAGTAGCCAACAAGTTTACAGGGTAAAAATCTGAAATAATGATTTGAAGTGGTCTTAGCACAACAACGCTTCTTCAAGTACATCATATCTCAAATTCAAAGTTCATTCCTTCAGCTTAAAGTATGTGACATTCTTTTTTCTATTTTAGTGCATATATTATCACATCATACCATAGTCTAGTGTTGTTCACTTTTGAAAGTGCTACTTATTCAAAGACAGCTTTGCAAGACTTACTGTGTTTATGTTGCTCAATGTATAATGAATATAAACACTGGTTTCTCATGGCAGATGGAAAGTTCAGTTCTTAAAATTCGGATTAGCAAGATGCTCTTGTTTTGGCCTTTTCTGAAAGAGCCGGTGAGAAAGATATGGATTCAAATTCAACTGAAATCACAGGAAGGATGTTCTTCAGTGATGAATTAGACATTTAGCAGCACAAGCATTCCATGATTTGGTACAGATTATGCTGAATCAGTAATTTAGAAAGACTTGGGCTATAATAAAGAAATGAAGTTTTCAGACCTTTTCCCATTCCTGCAGTGTTTTCACAGGAGGCAATTTTAGGGATTAGAAGTCCCTCTGACCACAATGTGTTCTAAATTCCTAATGAGTCAAAAATGCTGTATTCACCTTTGAATAATGGTGAGCTATTCTACAGCCATCTACTCTGATATATCAATGTCATGTCTTGGATACATCTCCAGGACAAAGCTTGTGTCATTTGTTTAAGTCATCTAAAACCAACGGTACTTACTGGTAGACAATAAGGGTAGTTGGGAACTTCATAGAAATTGCAATTTTCCACAAAACAAATTGCAATTTTCCACAAAATGGTAATTCCTACATAGTACCCCTTTAAACTGAATATCACTGTGTGTGAATAAATATATAACCAAAGCACACCCGAGGAAATTCAACCTACCTAATGATACAGAATATAACAACTGAGAAAATAAGACAATAAAACAATAGAGAATTGGTGTGGAGTATTTGCAGTGTACATGAGGTACTAGGAAGTCGCATGCAAAGTAAGGTCAAATGAAACTACACCTAAAGTATTTTGATTCAAATTCAGCAAACCAGAGTTTACTGGCTTTTCTATAAGAGGAAAACAATTGCTATTTCTACCTGGTAAAGGTCAAAATTTTAATTTCAATTTGAGAACAAAAGGATTTGAAATACTGAAACTTCCAGCCAAAACAAAACACAAGGCCTTGAATTTACTGTGGTCTAAATAACTAGACACACTGCAAATATGACTTCAATAAATAAGCTGCTGTGGAACTGATTCAATGCTTACAAAACACTATGAATGCTGCTTGGTTTAATTTCCTGGAGAGGGATGCATAACAGCTCCAAAGTACCTGCCCTGTGGAAACAAAAAAACATGTAACAGGGTCAGAAGGCAGGAGAAGAATCAAGGTGAAGCTTATGACTTTGATTATAGGAAACTAAACATGCACATCAAACAGTTCTCTAAAGATTATTGCTACAGCCTTTAGGCAAGACCTGTCATAACTGTTGGCCAGCGAGTAAAAGGAAAAAAAGAACGGGAGGAGATAACATACAGACTCAAAAATAGTCCAAGACTACCGTGACCCATAATATTATTTTGTTATTTGCTAATTTAACAAATCTACTCATTTCCTCATGCACCTGTAGGAGCTATTATATTATACATTAATTAACTGGATGTGTTACCAGTTGGCACAGCAATGAAAAACCCACAGGCTCTGAGCTGAAAATTTGGGCAACTGGGAAAGTTTCAGCAAAGAAATAACCTTGGTTTTTGTACTTCAAGCAGCAAATGAAGCTGTTTTATACCTCATTTCAAAATCATGCTTTGAAAGCCAAAACCCAGAAAACAGCAGCAATTTTTTGAACTAGCTCTATTATAAAACATGACATCAACAAAAATGTAAACATAATACACTTTCTAATACAACATATTCCTCTAATACAACAAATCCACCTTTTGGATGTGAACATCACAATAAGAAGGGGACAGTACCATTCTGTGGCACTGAAAGTAGTACAGACATCTTATCTCATTTTGCTTGTCTTAGGGGGAATTTTCTATAAGAGTACAGACAAATACTATTTCCCACACTGTGACGCCACTGAGATTGCAAACACACCATTGGAAAGATAGTTACATACACAGATGATTTCTCAGGCTTTTGTATTCTTCCTGGGTAACTCCTCCATCACAATAATTTTCTTGGCAGAAATAGTGATGTAATGATAAACATGAGCAAATCTCTTTTCAGTTCAACAAATCTGCATACAAGCCATTTTTTTTCCATCTCTGATTTTAATATTAAGTGCCAGAGTAATACGACAGCTACCTACTCCTAACTAGCATGTGTCCCACTCTTGGTTTTGACCGAACGCTCCCAAAGAAGAGAATTTTCCCTTGTTAACCTATTATTTGAGGGGGAGGGATAGAAATCTGAGAAAATAGCCTCACTATAGAAAAGTCTTAGAATACTGTCATCAAAGGATTAAAATCTGTGTGTGTGTGTGTGTGTGTGTTCGGGAAATGAGAAAAAAAGTTGTACTCTTCACTTTAAACTTTGTTAGTGAATAAAATAGATTTCTGTTCTATTATTGTCATCCAGAGAGTTCTATTTCATAGAATCACAGAATAATAGAAATTTTTGGGTTGGAAGGGACCTTAAAGATCATCTAGTTCCAACCCCCCTGCCCTGGGCAGGGACATCTCCCACTAGACCAGGTTGCTCAGAGCCCCATCCAACCTGGCCTTGAACACTTTCAGGGATGGGACATCCACAACTTCTCTGAGGAACTGTTCCAGTGTCTCACCACCTTCAGAGTAAAGAATTTCTTCCTAATATCTAATCTAAATCTCCCCTCTTTCAGTTTAAAACCATTACCCCTCATCCTATTGCCATACTCCCTGATAGAGTCCCTCCCCATCTTTCCTGTAGGCCCCCTTTAGGTACTGGAAGGCTGCTATGAGGTCTTCCGAGAGCCTTCTTTTCTCTAGGCTGAATAACCCCTACTCTCTGAGCCTGTCTTCATAGGATAGGTGCTCCAGCCCTCTGATCATCTTCATGGCCCTCCGCTGGACTTGCCCCAACAGCTCCATGTCTTACTTGTGCCGAGGGCTCCAGAGCTGGACGAAGTACTCCAGGTGGGGTCGCATGAGAGTGGAGAAGAGGGGCAGAATCACTTCCCTGGATCTGGGAGGACCTGGCCATGCTGCTTTTGATGCAGCCCAGGATAGAGTTGACCTTCTGGGCTGTGAGCACATATTGCCAGCTTGTGTCGAGCTTTCCCATTGAAAGACTGAGGGACTTGGGTCTTTTTAGTCTAGAGAAGAGAAGGGTGAGGGGGGGATCTGATCAACACCTATAAATACTTAAAGGATGGGTGTCAAGAGGAAGGGGCCAGTCTTTTTTTGGTGGTGCCCAGTGATAGGACAAGAGGAAATGGGCACAAACTTGAATATAAGAAGTTCCATCTAAACATGAGGAGGAACTTCTTTGCTTTGAGGGTGGCAGAGTATTGGAATAGGCTGCCCAGAGAGGCGGTGGAGTCTCCATCTCTGGAGACATTCAAAACCTGCCTGGACAAGTTCCTGTGCAACCTGCTCTAGGCGGACCTGCTTTGGCAGGAGGGTTGGACTAGATGATCTCCAGAGGTCCCTTTCAACCCCATATCATTCTGTGATTCTGATCCACCAACACCCCCAAGTCCTTCTCCACAGGGCTGCTCTCCAACTATTCTCCACCCAGCCTGTGTTAGTGCTCAGGATTGCCCCAACCTAGGTGCAGGACCTTGCACTTGGCCTTGTTGAACTTCATGAGGTTCACACAGGCACACCTCTCAAGCCTGTCCAGGTTCTTCTGAATAGCATCCCTTTCCTTCAGTGTGTCAACCGCACCACACAGCTTGGCATTATTGGCCAACTTGCTGAGGGTGCACTCAATCCCACTGTTCATGTCACCAACAACGATGTTAACAAGCACCAGTCCCAATACTGACCCCTAAGGTACACCACTTGTCACTGGTCTCCACTTGGACATCAAGCTGTTGATCATAACAGCTTTAAATGCAGACAACCAGCCAATTCCTTATCCACCAAACAGTCTCTCCCATGGTTTCTCCACCATGTCTCTCCAATTTAGAGACAAGGATGTCATGCAGGACAGTATCAAATGCTTTGCACAAGTCCAAGTAGATGATGTCAGTTGCTCTTCCCTTATTCACCAATGCTGTAACCCTGTCATAGAAGGCCACCAAACATGTCAGGCATGATATGTCCTTCGTGAAGACATGTTGGTTGTCACCAATCACCTCCTTATTTTCCATATGCCTTAGCAGAGTTTCCAGGAGGATCTGCTTCCCACCACATCTCCGTGAAGCCAATAAGACTATAGCCCTGCAGGTGCATGCACATCTCTAACTCCCCTTGTTTATTCCCAATGCTACTTGTGTCTGCATAGAAACAATTAAGTTGAGCCCCTGATGAAGTTGACTTAGTGGCTGGAGTTCCTTTGTGCTGGACTCCAGGTACTCTCTTGCTGATCTGTGATCCTTCTCCAGGCTCTGGAGCCATCTATTGCTGGCACTAGCATCAAACTGGTAGGAGTGGAATAGACTGAGGATCTCCTCCTGTGGAAACTTTAGTTTAAAGCCCTCTTCACAAGCTTGGCAAGCCTCAGACCGAAGATGCTCTTCCCCTTCTCTGACAGATGGATCCCAATAAACTAGGCTTCTCAAAGTGAGTCCCATGGTCTAAATAGTCAAACCCCTGGCTGTGGCACCAGTCCTGTAACCATTTGCTGATGTGCCAGATTCCACTGGCCCTACTGACCCCCTTCCCTTTGACCAGGAGTACTGATGAAAAAAACACCTGCACTCTAGAGTCCCTTACCACCACTCCCAGTACTCTATAATCCTTACTGATACCCCTCAGACTGCTCCTGGTGATATCACTGGAGCCCATGCAAAACAACAGCACTGGATAATAGTCAGGACTGTACTCTCTTGGTGAGACCCCTGATACGAGCCACCGGTAAGCAGCACACCTCCCTAGAGAGTACACCAGGTCAGCAAATGGGTGCCTCTGTACCCCTCAGAAGAGGGTCGCTTATTACTGTCACATGTTGCCTTTTCTTAGTTGCACTGGTTGCTGTACAGGGAGCAGATCAGGCTGCCATACTCAGCTCCAGCACCTCTCCTGGTGTGACTGGTCTTTCCTTTTCAGTCTGATGAGCAGTGAAGCAGTTCTGCAAGGGCACCTCAGGCTTGGGAGAAGTCTCTTCCTCCTGCTGGTTCTTGCCATTGCAAGCTTCCATTCTTCTGTATTATTGGCCGCCTTCTGTGTGTGCCAGCGGGGGAATTTTCAGTTGTCTGGCTGTGGGTCCACTGCAGACTGTGCTTGGAACCAGCCATCTAATTCCTTCTCAGCCTCCCTGGCGTTATGCAGCCTCCGCGCTGCCTCCTGCACCTCTGCCACCTGCTGCCAGAGGTCCTCCACAAGGGCATACCTTTTGCAGGCACGTGTGCCACCTATCCCTGCCCCAGGAGAAAGATCTAGGCACTTCCTGAAGTCTTAAGTTTATGTTGGTAGAATAATTACACTTGGATAAATTACCAAAAAAAAGAAATAAATTGCATTATAGCTGCAAGAAGTCAACTCTCAACTTACTTCTTCTGGGTTATAATATTTCTAGTAGGTCATAGCTGGAGATAAAACGTAGGAACAAGCTATGTAGTCAGGTTCTGCAGGCTTCTGAAAGATTAAAAATAAACCCTGGATCACTTTTTCCTAAATAAAGATACTAGCTAGTAAAACAATCCAAATGTTTTAGAAAGTCCTGTGATCTTCGAGTCAGTGTCATATGGTATTAGACTCTAGGCTTTACAACAAACATATGAATTAATAGCTTAAGGGACTATGTGTAATTAATCAGTAAATTATTCATACAGCTCTGAACAGCTGCTCTGTAGGATTCAAGACATGATCCATGATATTTATAGAACTATTACGCCTAGTCCTGCTTGAAAACTGGTAAACATTGCAAGTGAAATTACTATTAGAAAGCCACAAAAAAGACTGCACGTAGGAACGCTAGCCTAAGCCTCTCTCAAACTATGAGTGCCTCATTCACCTATGTTATTGTAAATATTACCAGGAGCTTGCTTTTTTAGTTTTGGATAACATCTATAACAATATTGCTAAATTAGAATGTTTTTTAACTTTTAGTTCAGAACAGAGACAGGTGATACAGCAGAAGCAATTCACCTTATAAGAAGCATTAAAATTAGGACACAAAAAAGCTTTTGATCAATGAAATTTGTAATACCGTTAGCAGCTGTGTTTTGCCTTCATTCTATTAAGATGACTGTTTCTCAGAGACTAATCTAATAAAACATAATACATGATGTTTATCCTTCAATTTGAAGACTGCAAGGCTTCTAAGTTATCACTGCCTTATTCAGATTTTCTTCATTTTGAGTTAGTGATAATAGAAAAAATGGTTTTGTGTGTTTAGAAGTGTTCTAAATGTCTTACTTTGTAATACTGAACAAGGTGATTTTTGGGTTTTACCTTGTACATTAGCCTTAATATTGCAAAAATATAATTTCTTTTTGAAGAAAAGAAATGTGGCAAATGTAGATTTGCAAATGTAGATAGCTATGATTCTGAAATACTACGTAATCAGTTGACTGTTTTTCAAAAGGCAGAAGTAATCAAATATTTTTTAAAAGTATTCCAAAGGTATTTCTAGAAAAAGGTACTATTTCCTTTTTTCTTCTTTCTCTTCTTTCATTTCTAATTTTTAAACCAAATGAACATGTGAATCGTGAGAAATGAATTACAAGTGTTCAGTCTTAGAGCATGCTCTGTCAATGTAATGGTACATGGAGGGAAAAAAAGAGAGAAATTTATATGACACTTGAAAATGGTATAAAAGTATGACAAATAAGTTGCTAGAATTCTGAAATTTTCACATAAATCTTAGTGTCTTTACGATAATACATTTACAAAAATGCCTGAGATATCACTGTATAAAGATGACGTTTATTCTCGAAGAACTGTCCCAAATGTCACTATGAAAACGTTCACGGTAAGTAAACTAGAATAATTTCAATATATCAGAGCTAACTGTTGAACCATTTCAAAGTTCACAGAGCAGATGTCATAAGTCAAGTAGAAAGAGAACAGAAAGGTAATCCTTTACATAACAGCACACCTATTTATTTGCCCTAAGCCATAGTTTATTCTTCATTCTGTTACATCTTACACCAATCCCACCTTGTTTTCTACTACTATGGGGATAGTAACTTTGACACTGATGAATGAAGAGCAAAAAACCCACATAAAATAACCCTGCTTACTCTTGTTTCCAGATTTCTTTCGAGTACAGTAAATTCCTATGTGTTTTCACTTTCTTGAATACTGTCATTTATTTTCATTTGACAAACCAATTCAAAGCTCATTCACATGCAAAGCTAAATCAGACACTGTTTAATCAATTCTGATTTATGCCCAGATTTTGCTGTCTTTGATCACACTGAGCAATGTATTATGTGCACTGATATCAATATAAGTCAAGGGGCAGAATATGATGTTTAGAGATGACCAATACACTTAATTTCTGTCAGGGATATAAAGTGTGTTGACTTTTTTTTATCCATGTTTTGAACATTTAGAGACAGATTTATGCTAACTGCCTATGAACACAGACTCAGGCTGGAGTAAATTTGACAGAAAATCATTTTCAGGACTCTGTTTTGTAGCCAAAGTAGCAGAGAATCATTTCAGTAAAAGAACATGCATACTTACCAGCTGCAAGCATTTAATCTCAAAATAGCAGAAGAGAATTTGCTTATTTGACAACACAAACAGCCGGTATGTAATGCAAACAGTACAACCCAAAAGATATCTCCCAAGCCCAAGTGGAATACATACCGAGAACTCACAAAAATAAATCTGTACCCACAACCACATTTACAGAGGTAGATAGAGGAACAACTGCTGATATTTCCCAAACAGCTCTCAGGAGCTAACACCCCTTGCACTTTTACACTTTAATGTCCTGTTTTCTCTAGTTGAAGGAAGCGACAACTGGGCTAAGAAGAATGAGATGAGTCAGTGTGCACTGTAAATACCCAACCTATCCTCACCTGCTATTGTGTCTTTCGTCACGGGACATGAAACGGGAAATTCCCCTACTGAATAGGATTTCAAGCAGTATTGATGTTATCGATCCGGACTGTAAATCCAGCTGAAAACATATGAAACAGAACAACACACATTTGTTACACTGATCAAAAATAAAACTGTCAGGTCATTAACTTTCTTATTCCAGTCATAGTCTCTTTTCCTCCCTCACTGGGGTTTGTGATTAAGCGGCACAAAGTGTGGGGTTTGAGCCTAAAGTTTCACTTCTTATAGTGAACAGAAACCAGCCACTGACAAAGTTACAAAAAACGAAGCAACTTGCAATATAGCTACCAACTCAGTCTTCTCCAAAGCTACAGAATACATTCAGTGAGCCTGAATTCCTCCTGTGGTCTGTGCCTCTCTAGGGACACATCACCTCTAATAAATACAGCAGACTAGTGTCTCAGCTGGAATCAAGATAAATAAAGCAATCCAAAATTGAAACTGATCCTTTGGATAGGATAGAGAAGGGGGTTGATTTTACTTGTAATTCCATCCTTCTCCTTGTTTACCTCTACTTACGCAGTCCACCCTTAAAGACTTCAGATTATCTAAACTAAGTCTCCTGGCAGAATGTCAGCAAAGTCTGAAAGCTAATCCAAACTGTATTAATACTTAAAAAAACCCAAAACATTTCAAAGGCGGGAACTGTTAATAGAGGAGGAAGTCTTTTCATTTTGTGATTTGGAACCACATTAGGACTCCCAAAAAGCTTGGCAACTAAATGCTTATCTTGATCCACCTATGATGCTTTTTTTGTTTCCTCAAATTTAAGAGCCAGAACTGAAAAAAGTACTGAAGCAGTTCTAACTACTTAATTTTCTCATACAATTTTTTTCTTTTTTTCCATCATGTTCAGATAGCAACCACTCAGAAGCACTCACCCTCTGTCTCTGTATTTATGCACAGGAAGGTCAGCACTTGGCTGCACTAAAGGTTTATAGGTCTGCAAACCAAAGTAAAAAGCAACTTGCTAGTTGTGATGCAGATTTGGAAGGATTTACCTAGCCTGAAATTACCTGAATATTTATAATGCATTTATAAATGCAACTTTTGAGCTCTGCCATCCAACCAAGAACTACCTTGTACAGTAGAAAGCAAGAAGCCAAACTTTCTGTGTGAATAAGACAGCATCATTTGACACAATGGAGAAAAAGTGAAATGCTAATTACTTCAATAGCCTCCAAATGCTTCTTTTCCTTCTCATTAAAGATGCATCTCACACATGGGCTGGCCTGAATGTTCCCTGATTATGAATCAAAAGACAAAATGTAACAGAAACTAAGATTATGGAAGCCATAATACTTTTGTCTTGGCATAACTACTCAAATTTATCCACCATCAGTGCGAAGTCTTCCCTCTTTTTTTCCTTCCTACATAAAGCTTTATGCAGCTTCTGTAGGGCTTGGGCATGTAGACTAACAACATAGATGCTCTGTCTGGACCCTAGAAAATAAAAACAACTAAAAACTCTTTATACTGGCATTATTTTTCTCCTCAAGAATATATATATTCATTCTTCCTTGCTTCAAAATGTTTCTGAGACAACGTAAGAGTAAAGGCAACACTGAAGGGGAAAAGAAGGAGGGTCAGAATTGTTTGAAGACAACGAGTAATACTTTCATTATAGCAAGACTAGATAGTTCAAAGTATTCTTCTAAGACTCTGTAGAGCCATATTCCTAGCTTTCTCATGCACAGAGACACTGAGTACTTTAAGAAGATTTACTCACATGCCCTATTTCATCATGAAATTTTAATCAGATCTGCTCTGATACACTCAAGGAAGAAGTTTTTCATCCAAAAACCACCAGCATGCGAAGCTCTAAGTTTTCATGGACATTTTAGTGAAATTTTTGAGAAGTCCTAGCATAAAATTTAAAGAGTTGGACATAACCTGAGCATAGATGGTAGTGTAAAGTTCTCCCCTGGTTGTAGAAGACTCAGTAGCTGATTTCTTATATTTTGCCCTGCTTAGACACAACATTAAGACCATGAAAGTAGTCTGCAGAAGATTCATCTGTTTAAACAAAAACACATAAATAAATAAAAAGCTTAAACCTGAAAAAAAAAAAAAAAGAAAAACGAAAGTTGCAGAATTACTGGATATAAAAAAAACTTCTTTTTGTGGTCTCATCATAATCATGGAATCACAAAATTGTTGGAGTTGGAAGGGACCTTCTAGAGATCATCTAGTCCAACTCCCCTGCCAAAGCAGGATTGCTTAGAGCACATTACTCAGAACTGCATCCAGGTGGGCCTTTAAAATCTCCAGAGAAGAGGACTCCACAACCTCCCTGGGCAGCCTGTTCCAGTGCTCTGTCACCCTCACCGTAAAGAAGTTCTTCCTCATATTTGAGTGGAACTTCCTATGTTCCAGCTTGTGCCCGCTGCCCCTCGTCCTGTCACTGGGAACCACTGAAAAGAGTCCGGCTCCATCCTCCCTCAAACTTTAGATACTTATAAGCATTAATAAGGTCTCCCCTCAGCCTTCTCTTCCCCAGGCTAAAGAGTCCCAGCTCTCTCTCCCAGTCCCTTCCTCTCTCTCCCAGCTCCTCATCACGGAAACAATTTCTACATAGAAACAAGAAGTTAGTTGCCAGTTGCATAGGGATACAGAAATATATCCTTACCCTCATTTATTTAGTAACATACAAGAAAAGAAAAGTTTATGCCAGCTGTGTGTTTTAGAACATGAGAGAATTTTGTCCTTGACACTTGTCATTCCTTTGTCATCTTTAACCCCTCACTCCTATTGTATGTTAATGGACATGGCACCACAACAAAGGAGTTCTGGCAATCCAAATGTTAGTGCTGCAGTGACTAGGATCAATTATTTTAACGCTACATGAATCTAGGGGAATAACAGCTCCAGGCAAGTCAGAACCCGGTACAAACATTAACTATAAAGCACCCAAAGCAACAGGTCCCACAGAATGGCTGAAACCTTTGTCTGAATTCACAAGTGTACTACAGCTCCAGGCTTCTCCTAGCATCTGTCTGGACCTGAAAGTCAGCAGGCCTAAAACTTTGTCTTTTACATGAAAGAGTCCTGCACTGGTGCCATATAGAAAGAGGGAAGAGGCACAGAGTACACCTGGGGTCCCAGTGCTGCAGTTTGGCACACTGAAACATGCAACTGTGTAGCACATCTGCGAGGAAACAGCAAAGGAAAGGTTTTTTCCCCCCCAGTTTTATGAAGTCTTGAGTCTAACAAGGACCATGAGCGGCGCAGCAATAGGTTCCCCCACCCCTAAAGATCCTCACCATTTGTGCCTGTGAATTTGAGCTATGAATGAAACCAGTATTACTGGGGATAAAGTTAAAGAACAAAAAATACACAAAGTGAGACAACAGATATTCTCTCAACTCAGCTCAAAAGAGAGATAAAGACACAGCAAAGATGAAACAATTTCCCAAAGGCTTGGCCTTTTTCTCCACAGGTCTTCAATTAATTCAGGTAAAGTAACTCCGGCTGAGTTGCAGTGCTTCCTGAGGAGTTACCAAGCAGTGATATGACAAAGTGTTTCCCAAACAAGCTATCATTTCTTGATCAACATCCTTCATTAATCAATGTCTTTTTAATCAACAATGTATCAGTAGCAATTAAGGATCCTTGTGTGAATACAAATAGGTGAAATTTCACCCATTCATAATGACAGAAGGGTTGGCAGCAGCATCACATCTGCCTTTCCAAAGTCTTCTGGTTCCAGGAACTAGCCACACACTCTGTATATGGTTCTATAAGTCTTGTGGCATATGCAATCTCTGTGATATCTGAAGGCTAACATCAACACCTTGGATTCTCTAATTCACCTTTGGAGAGCATTAGATTTCTCTCCAAATTAGATTGCTCTTGCAAGTAAAATGTGTTTCTTTTGCGGTGGACCTCATATAAAGACCCTATCAACAGAACACTTTCAGCCAACCCTTTATGTGATCCAGGCAAAACAAGTCACAGTGCTGATACGTCCACAGCTGATTCCACACGTGTTCACATTTTATTAGTCAACAACTTCAGAACAGGAATGAGGACTGTTAAGCCCTAAATATTTCCATTCCCCAAACCATCACAGCTAGTAACTGGAAGTAATTTTTTGCTTGATAGAACAACTGCTAAATGAAGCAAATTATTTCTTATTGCTGCAATTTTGGATTTCACTACACTCAAAGCACAGGAATAATTTCAGAATTTACATGAGAGGTCTTCTGAGCAACAGTGACACTGATCTACCTTGTATTTGAAAAACAAGTTGCTACAGAATGAGTTCATAATTCAGCGTTCACAATACTCCGGTCAGAGGATCCTTACAACAACTAACCATCCAGCCAATGCTCCATGGGCAGGATCTGCCCTCGCAGTGCTATTACTTGCATGGTTGCAAAACTAACAGGTGAAAGATCTTAAAACTATTAAGAACAACATAATTCACACATATAAAGGTGAACACTTGACAGGACTTAAACACCCCTAAGTCACTGGCTACTATAATTCTGAGCTCATTGCTGCTGCAATATTAAGACCTGTAAAACCACTTCTGAGGATGAAAGCATCACAGCATACCACTGAAACAGTTTTGATTCAAACAGTTTGTTTCAAGAAGAGCACGAATAGCACGGCAGGTGAATTATGGTACAAGATTAGCCTGGAATGTCAAGTCAAGTGAATTTCCTAGTAATGAAATGAATTAGCCATGCTGACAGATGGAAGCAAGAAAGATATGCATCAGTATGTTAATTGTGCAAGTCTGTCAATGACTTCATCAAGTTTAATCTGTTTAGTTGCCACTCTCCACAGCCTCTGTGGCAAGACCACTCCATCTGTCTGGAATTATCAGACACATCCTCTCTTTTCTTAGCGGGTGCAGCTTGATCAGACGAACAGCAACTGGCATGGAGAACTCCAGGTTATTTAAGTGGCAGATTCCAAGAAAACAGACAACTTTCAAGAAGGCAAACAAAATACAGTGTTAGAGCTTTTAATGCTACGGAAGTGCAGATAAAACAGATTACCAGGTAATAGCCACAATGAACAGACAGCAAAACAAATACACCGTTAGCCCACTAAATTGTACTGGGTCTGGCTGGAATGGGTCTAACTTCCTTCATAGAAGCCTGTATGATGGTGTGCTTCAGATTTAAAACAGTGTTTTGGCTATTGCTAAGCAGTTTGTGCAGCATGAAGGGGTTTTGGTGTGGGGTTTTTTTTGGTTAATTTTTTTTACCCCCTCCGCTCTGCCACACGATGTCTGGGGGTACACAAGAACTCAGAAGGGAACACAACCAGGAGAGCAAACCTGAATTGACCAAAGGACTACTCCATACCAAATGACATTGTGCTCAGCAATAAAAGCTCAGGGAAAGGAGGAGGAAGGGAAGGAGGGATGGAGGGACATTCGTAGCCATGGCATTTGTCTTCCCAAGCAACTATTATATGTACTGAGACCCTGCATGCCAGGAAGCATCTGGACATCTGCCTGCCAATGGGAAGCCAGGAACAGATTTTTTGTTTTGATTTACTTGCATGCATAGCTTTGCTTCACTTAAACTGGCTTTATCTTGACCCACAAGGTCAAGTTATTCTCACTTTTGTTCTTCTAATTCTCTTCCCTATCTTGCTGTGGGGAGCGAGTGAGCTATTGGGTGCAGGCTTAGCTGTTAGCTGGGATCAACTAGACACACTAATTTAGTGCAAAAATAGAAATAGCTACTTTTGAATTCCACTATTAGTAGATGGGCATTTTCTGGCTGTGATGCCCACTAAATTCCTGCCTTTTCCTGCTAAATTCTCTTTTAAATAAGCAGAAAACACAACAGCAGCAATGCCAATGCAAATATGCATAGCCTGTAATTATTAAGACTATAAGATAATACATGGTCTTCACAAACAATACAGAGTATTGGTTTAAAAGCATTTGGATTCAGAAGTTTCACAGATTCACATTGTCACAACATTTGTAAGGTATGTATTAGGAAAAAACTTGCTTTTCCACTTGAAAAGACTTTGAATAGGAACCAACAGAAAGCTATAGTTGCAGTTTTTCAAGATCAAAACTGAGATGAGCCTCAAACCTGAAACATTTCTAACCTAGATATAACACTCACTTTTAAACATGAGCAACAATCTTTAAAGAGAAGGTTAGAATAAACTGGACTGAGGGTATCCAGCCAGCTGGATAGTGGACCACATAGCCTTTTAGCAGAGGCACAGAAGAGCTCCCACCAAACTCCTGCCTAGATGACCCCTTAGCTGTGTGGCCAGGTTTTCCCATCATGATATGACCATGCAAAGCAGTACGCCACAAGGTTTAACTGACTGCATGGCCTACCAGAAGAAAAGATATTGAAAAATTCATCTTCTACCTAGCGGAAAGAGGTGGGCTCAGTCCAGTAGGACCTTCTAGGTAATTTCTTGCAACTGCCATCATGTGACTTTTTCCTCAAAAGAAAGCCTTTGAGGAAACAACAAGCAGCCTTATGAAGTAGGAAGCTAATCAAATGGACATTCATAATAGGATAAAGGATTACAGAAAGCCTGGATATGAGTAAGACTTGGTTGCAAATATCACTCCAATTAATCAAGCTGGTGGAAACCTGAACTAAAAACATTATCTTTGCTCAACAAAAACAGCAGCATGACGGGGGGTCACACAGAACTGAGAAGAGCTTCCTTTTTTCCCCAGCGTTCAGATGCAAGTCCCCATTCGCATGCAGTCATCTACACGAGCAGCCCCAACACCAGCCCAGTCCCTTCCCCCAGACACAGGGGAGTCCCAGCCTCTCCCCTGGGCCTGGTGTGCACCCCTGCTGCAGCCATGCAGGATCTGTGGGGCCCCCCGCCATTTAACTCCCTGGCTGCAACCCTGCCCACTCCACCATCTGAGGAGGGTCATCCCTGCTTATGCTCACCACGGAAATTGCGCTCTCACCCACAGCCTTCCACCTAACCCCTGAGTCCTTCCAACTAGAAGAACCATGGCCGGTTGCCTGGCCAAAATAAAAGCAGAGACCAATTGCCTGTGAAAGGACTCCTGCCTCTTGGAGAGCATGGACCAGCACCTGTGGCAGCCAGGGCATTCCCCAGTGGCAGGAGCATCCATCCTACTGTTCTTTCAGCAGGTGGCTTCAATGTCTGGAGAGACTGCACAACCTGGCACGCAGCCAGATCTCTCTGCCAAAACTGTTAGCAAGAGCAAATATGAGTAAAGTTTAGCCTTCCAGAACAGTCCTCAGACTATAAAAAGAAAGGACCACGTTTTCACAAATGCTCCTAGGTACTGCTGTGATACTCGTTTCCTAACCTATACAACCAAAGAAAAAAATAACTCCCCCCCTCCAAGCTTTGTTAAGTTTCCCCAGATCTTTTCTGTATTTCCACAGTTCCAAACACTGTATCAAAAATATACCTACATTCTGCTATTTGGTGAAACAGCTGGTGGGCCCTAAACTACTATCTCCTGCACCTGGTCCACCATCTCCCCCTGTCCTATACAGACAGCAGCAGCAGAAGCAGGAAGAACAGAAGAAAGACCTGACCCAGCCAGCATAGCTCAAGGAAGGGGAACAGGAAAGATCTACAGGCAGGAGAGCTTGCTGCTCCTGACACTGCTGGGAGAAAAGGTGAGGGTGGTAGGAAAAAGCAAAGCTGCTTCCTGCTCCAAGAGGAGCATGGGATTAATTTTCACTCCCTTCTCCCTCACCCAGCCAGCAGCAGCAGCCATCCACACCATGTAAGAGCAAAGCCATGTGGTTGGACATCATTCGGTACTTGGGTTTTCTTGCCTAGAGGGAAAAACATGTTCCAGTGCTAGGCAGCAACTAAAACAACTTTTTTTTTTTTTTAAAATAAATCACCTCTTATCCCATTGCGAGCATACCATGTGCTGCTGCAGATTGGTCAGAATATTTAAGAACTCAATAGATGTACATCAATAGCTCTACATGTAGTTGGAAGGACAGTACATATACAAAGCTATTTCTTAATAAAATTCAGACTCTTCATAGGGCACTTCCCTTTATTAATCCCTTCAGTTTCATATTCCCTGGAAATAATTTAATATACATAAATGCAAAATGAATGCAACTGCATAATCATTTTAGAATCTGAAAAAATCCTTAGGACTGTGGGAAACATTTTGTTGAATTTAAGATGTCTGAATAGGAAATGTTTTTCCGCAGCACTAGTAAAGCCAAGGGCAGAAGAATTGCAAGCCACCCGAAGTTAGCTGTTCCAAAACAGGGGTATAAAACCAGCAGCACTCTCTACCTCTCCATGTTAAAGAAAATAGGTAGGATGTTCACCTAGTCTGACTTACCCAAAACATAACATTTACCCCTCAAACAGGCAAGAATACTTGCGATCTTACCAGAAATGACAGCACCGTTTCGATCAGATGCCCATCACATCCTGCAGGAAATTAATCAAAGCAACCATTATTGAGGTTAACATCTTATTCATATTCTGTAATCAATGAATCACTTTCAGTATACATATGCTCAGGCTCAGCAATTTTCTCTCTTCATGTTGTATGACACATTGTATGACTGAGCAAAGAATGGATTGAGAGCAGACCCGAGAAGGACTTGGGGATGTTGGAGGATGTGAAGCTCAACAGGACCCAGCAACGTGTGCTCACAGCCCAGAAAGCCAACCACATCCTGGGCCACATCAAAAGAATCATCACCAGCAAATTGAGGGAGGTGATTCTGCCCCTCTACTCTGTTCTTATGAGAAGTACTGCATCCAGCTCTGGAGTCCTCAGCACAAGAAGAACATGGACCTGTTGGAACAAGCCCAGAGGAGGGCCACAGAGGTGATCAGAGGGCTGGAGAACCTCTCTTATGGTAACAGGCTGAGAGAGTTGAAGTTGTTCAGCCTAGGGAAGCTCAGCTCCAGGGAGACCTTACAGCAGCCTTCTGGTACCCAAATGGGGCATACTGGAAAGCTGGGGAGGGGACTCTTTATCAGGGAGTGTAGTGATAGGACGAGGGATAGCAGTTTTAAACTGAAAGAGGGCAGATTAAGATTAGATATTAGGAAGAAATTCTTCACTATGAAGGTGGCAAGACACTGGCACAGGTTGCCCAGAGAAGTTGTGGATGCCCCTTCCCTGGAGGTGTTCAAGGCCAGGCTGGATCTAGTGGGAGGTGTCCCTGCCCATGGCAGGGGGGTTGGAACCCGATGATCTTTAAGGTCCCTTCCAAACCGAACCCTTCTATGATTTAAGAACACATCCATTTCCACAAATCTGCTATGCCACATTTTATAATGACTCCACTGAACTAACAAACTAGAGTCAATAGTAAAATATAAGTGAGAGAAGTGCTTTGTACCAAGGAAATCAGCACTTTTATTTTTCCTCTTTTGCTGTTCCTAAGATTTTATTAGTACAGTTCTGGCACTCTTTCTTCTCTCTGCATCACACCGCAGTACACTGGTGCTATTGCATTTCTATATATATTTATAGTATACATATTTACATACAGACAAGAGAACATGTCAAGAGGAAATGCTACTCAGACATTTCAGAGTGGTGTGATAAACTTGAACAACCATTTTAATTACGCTTTTCCTTTTGACAGTGGGACTTGACCCAACATCACCCTATGAATTTCTACCCACATTAAAGAAATTCTGGCAGAATGATCAACATCCTTGGCAAGGGACCTTGAGTTTCATATATACAAAGAGGAATCATGGTTTTCAGCACAAAGAATTTGAGTAAAAGAAATTTCCTATTTCTTAGCTCCCCAGAGAGAAACCTCAATGTAACACCTTGAAACCACAGCTGAAGCTACATTAAGCAATTAACTTTAAAACCTGTGCTCAACTTGATGCCTGAAGTGAAAGAAAGGGAAAGAGCTGCTTTACTGATGAGTGATTATTAACAAATGTTATTAGAGTGGCTAAGCAGCAAGTCAGGATTTTTTTGTATGGACCATTTGCTACTTTGCTGGCATCAAAAACTTTCACAACGATTTATTACCTTCTACCCAGAATTTTTTTCCTTTCAGGGTCATCAACAATTTTTTTTACTGAAAAATGCTCTCTTGGATAAATCCAGTAGGAATAAACCCCCCTTTGACTTCATCAATCCTCTTCACATACCCATTTTACATAGGCATTGTTAAAAACTCTCCCTCCTCTGATATTATCCTACCATTCCCAGGAGGAGGAAAAAAAAAAAATCACCTACTCAGCCACACATTCATCACTTACAACCTCCAGAAACAGATTTTTGGCTAGGTTTAAAGTATTTTCCTTGGTACCCAGTAAATGGACAAGAAAATAAAATTAAATAAAAGATATGTTTCTGCAGTAATCTGTAATATCTTTTCCCCCTCCCATGGCTACCTGTTTTACTTGATCCACTGAATTCAATTGCTAAAAGAGAGGTGTGAAAGAACTTACTGAATTTTCCAAATTACTTTTGGCTAAAGCAAACACATTCCCATCAGATGCAGTAAAAGAAAAAAAAATACAGAGCTGGTACGAGCTGGCATGACACACTCTAAGGGTATCTCAAGTGAGGCAGGAAATGAAGAGCTGAATATTGTTCCATTTTTGTTTATATCGTCACAACATTTTATTCCCCCAATCACATTTTCACTATGAAAATCATAGGTATTGACCAATTTTCTGTCTGTGTTTTTACAAAGATGCAAAAATTAATCTCATGACATTCCTTGATATATCATATTTCATTTTTTGAAGAAAAATGCTGCTAAATTCACAATGACTAGCCTAAACACATTTAGGCTCAGAACAAGTACTGATGTCTCCATCTGTGAGAGCCACCTTAGGTTCCCTTTCTAGTCAATGTAGAAAAATGGGCATTCATAGGCCATGAGTCATCTCATGCTAGTATCTACTACATCTAAAACAGGTCAGACAAATCATGACCTAAAAGCACCTGTGCCTCTTCCCTGACTATTAAGTGTCTCAACTGGCTTGAGCTCAAATAAAGACATCAATCATGTGGAAATATAATGGTTGATGATATGAATCCTGCCCTTTGTGACTGGAGTGCAGTACAAGGTATGACTATTACCCCAGTGTTCTTTACGCAAAGCTCTTTCTGTACTCTTCATCTTTTAGTCCAGGTATCTCAGTCCAGATTATTAACACCATGTGAATAATGGCTATGTCTGTTTAGCAGTCAGACTGAGAAGCTGAAAAAGCAAAATTATATTTAGATTGTTACAACAAATGTTAGACACCTGCTTGGAAAAGACTTCATGTACTGGCAAAGTGGGCAAATCCCATATTAGATCCTAAACTACTCTTCAGAAGCTCACATGTATAAATGAGTGGAATAAAACAAAGGGAAAGAAGGAAAGAGAGATATTCCAAACATTACAGGGTCTGACGGTGTGGGGAAGGAAGAGAAATCTGGGTGCACTACTTCGTTTGGGGGGGACTCTGGGGAAGGAGAAAAAAGGTTCAGCGATTTCCATTCCTTTTACACTAATGACTTGGACTGTAAAGAAATTAACTTTCCACTTGTAATTGTGAAATTTGGTAGTACCTATAGATGCTCTGAAGAATGTTGCCTGTTGAAATTGAGCATTTTAACCCCATGCTTTCTTCCCAGTGTGTTATACATATAAGCACGTATCACAGATGAACCACCTCTATCTGGAGCTGAAGAAAGGTAGCTATTTCTCTGTAAGTGTTGGACTTCACACCAGACTGACTAAAAAAATCATGCACAGCAGTCAGGACTTCACCTGAGAGCTCAGTATTACAGCTCTCTTGCTTAAAAAGAACCTACATACACTCTTCCGAAGCAGCCAAAGGCACCTTAAAGAAAAAAAAAAAAAAATCACAAAAAAAAACCCCAACAGAACAACCTAAGGACAGGAAAATCACAGAGCTCTACAAAGTTGTTTCTGAATCACGAATGTCAGCACCGGGTTCTGCAGCCTCATTTTCCAAGTCCCCAAGATCCTAAGCATCTATGGTACCTACCTGTACAAGACCTTAAGTTTTAAGAATCTGAAGGAAAATGTCTTTTGCCTACTAATCATGTATGTACCTCGCTGCAAGTATAACAATACTCCTCAACTCCTCTGCACAGTAGTTCATGCTGAAATCAAAGCAATGCAAGTTCTCCCCCCTCCATCAACTCCTTCTGACTAGTTTCAGCAAAAAAGAGTGTTTCCTCAGCTCTAGCTTAAATCAAGAAAGCACTGAATATGCAATTTCAGGCATTAGGCAGTTGAAGGCTAATCAAGTCCTCTTTGATATTCAGCCATAAACTTTTGCAGTGCTGGAACACTGAGCCATCTTAAGTGATCAGATACCTGGCTTTAAAATATTCCAGATTGGACTAATGGGATGATCACAGCAACTACATTGTTAATAGCTCACAGGCAGGAGTATAAGCCTCTGACACCTCACATCATACAGGAAGTTGCTGGTATTCACTTAGTGAGGCACATTTAGTTCTTACACCAGAAATGATCCATGAAGTTGCACAGCTTCTGAGCATCCAAAACTGCAACTTGATTTTGGGGATGGGAGAGGACAAGGCATCAGTGCTTTTGGCAGTAACTGCAACCCCAAAAATATGTTTGATTTAGCAATCACAAAAACAGAAGGACCAGTAAATGGTTAGTAGATTGAAAGCTCTGGCTAACAAAGCTGAATAAATACAGCACAGATGTAGCAAAAGTACTTGGGAAGTTCTATCACTGCAAAAAGAAGCAGAAGGGCATGTATCCACCTGCCTGCCTACTTCTAGGTCAGCAGCTCAAATTAACATGAGATGATAATGGGGATGGAGCATTTGGTCAGAACATTTTGCCTTTGATTCAATGCTGTCTGCCTTCCGGCTTCTGAGAAACCTTCTGAAGGAAGCTGCCAAGTTATTTCTGGTTAATCAGAAGTTTTGCAAGCCAAGAACAGAAAGCAATTACAAACATGCAGAAATCCACTTGGAGTACTGCATCCAGCTCTGGGGCCCCCAACATAAGAAGGACACAGACCTGTTGCAGCAAGTCCAGAGGAGGGCCACAGACATGATCAGAAGGCTGGAGCACCCCTCCTATGAAGACAGGCTGGGAGAGTTGGGGTTGTTCAGCCTGAAGAAGAGAAGGCTCCAGGGAGACCTTATAGCAGCCTTCCAGTACCTAAAGGGGGCCTACAGGAAAGATGGGGAGGGACTCCTTATCAGGGAGTGTAGCAACAGGATGAGGGGTAATGGTTTTAAACTGAAAGAGGGGAGATTTAGATTAGCTATTAGGAAGAAATTTACTCTGAGGGTGGTGAGACACTGGGACAGGTTACTTAGAGAGGTTCTAACGTCCCAACTTTGGAAGAGTTCAAGGCCAGGTTGGATAGAGCTTTGAGCACCCTGGTCTGGTGGGAGGTGTCCCTGTCCAGGGCAGGGGGGTTGGAACTAGATGATCTTTTAGGTCCCTTCCAACTCTAACCATTCTATGGTTCTAGAAATTCTGTCTGGAACAGACTATTTTCTTTTTGTGTCTGTGAATGGGAAGTCTCAAATGCTGATATAATAGTAAAGTTAACATTACCCTATAAATTTCCCACTGTAAAAAAAAAAGCTACAGAAAGTGTGGGATGTTTCAGTGTCTTCACCTATGCATTATACCAACTACGTAAAGTTAGAAAAAAGCTGGGAAGGGGTGGCTGGGATTGATACCTAATACTTTCCATACAGCAGAATGAAAGTGATGGGAGAAATGCCTACAGAATACCTATTTAAAGAGTTTTTAAAAGCTTGTCTTTCATCATGTTAAGCACAGTTGTCGCAGAGGTATTATCCCTCTGCGTTTCCCTACAATATTATCTTGTTACACATTCCGAAGAGCAGTCATGTTTTAAAACTTCACACAGCACACAGAGGGGAAAAAAAATAATATATTGAAGCAAAATAGTCAGAGGCATTAAGACGAATTTTAATCCTCTTGACTTCAAAAATTGTAGTGTAACACATAGTTTCAACAAGTACGTATCTTGGCTGTGCTGGTGAGCAAGTGTTGCACACAAAGTCACTGCAGAAAGGGAGCTTTCTTCTATGGCCTTATCTTGCCTATAAAATTGCAGTCATACAAAGGGCAGAATGACAGTGGGCACAAGACCAAGTTCCTTTTGCTATAGTGCTGTCTCTTCAGAAAACAAAGTATTAAGGTAAAACCATTTTAATGGTGAGTGAGAGCGCTAGTGTACTTTAGAAAGATGCTTAAAGAAAACGAAACACTGGGACTATGGTGCACTGCAGCATCTGGATAAGGTTTAGTGCAGATCAATTTGGAGCGGGAAGGCAGAGGAGCAGAGTGCACTGGGAGCCAGCGCACAGGGTGGAGAGACTGAGACAGCAGGACAGGAGCAAGAACAATGATGAGGCTTCAAGGAAAGGAAAGGAAAGGAAATGCCGTGGCTACCAGAAACAAAGGGACACTGTAGTAATTACAACTATGGTATTATTCTGGAGCTCATACCACTTGTCTGTCACATCACAGATTTCTAACACAGCTATAAACACCTACATCATTTCTCTGTCTCACATCCCTACCTGGGCAGCTGAAATAACAGTCTGCTGTTGTTTTACCTGGATGCTGCGTGGATAAATGTGTTAACTGCGAGTGTTCAAATTCTACCACCAAGGCAGCAGCTGTGCTCTAGCAAGCCTATGCTTCCCTCCCCACAGCATTAACAGCAACTCACAGTTCCTAAATTGTACAATTCTTACCTTACCAGCAAATACTAGTGAACCTCACTGGCAAAGTGCGTGTCCTCCCTAATTAATGGAGGATCTGCTCACTCAATGAAAGCCTTTGGTTGCTAAGGGTTAGCTTTATTCATTCACACGGGAGATGAATTGATAGTGGGATCAGCAGAGTTTCTGATAATCCTCTGCATTTTTTTGATGGATGGGCCAATGCACAGGATGGGGCTGCTCAGGGATGAAGCAGAGTCGTATAACAAGAGAAGTCTTTTGCGTAGGAGCTCTGCAGCAGCTGCAGATAAAGGGAACCAAGCTTTGAACTTGATATGTGTTTTAAATTTATGTAGTTTTCTGTGTTGTAGACACAGAAAGATCAAGTCTTTAGTGTCTTCATTTAGGCATTTCAAATGACTATTTTTTGACCCTGACATTTCTGCCTCTCTGTTCTCTTTAAGTAAAATGGGAAAACACTTTTCCTCACAGAGCACCTTGAAAATAGATGCATTAATGGTAAGAAAGCTAGTAAGATACCACAGCAAAAACCACTACAGAAAACCATTGTTATAATAAATGCTTTGTAGCCAGATCAGCATTTGAATGACACTACATGGATAGCACACAGGAATACTTTAAAGCTTAAAATCTTAAACTAAAATCAACTTGCTTTTATTGCCATTCACCTTGCAACTCTGCATGAGGCAAGTATCTGTGGGAGAAATATGTGACTGTGTAATTAAGAACAATTGTAATGTATACGCGGGGGAGCTTATGTAGGGTGGTGTTTAAAGAGCAAGAAGAAACACAAATCAATTGCATTAAGAGTGAGAAAAAGATTGGGAAAATTTATTCAAAATAAATAAGAATGAAGACATTACTACAGTAGTTGAAGATAGAGAGAAGGAAATACACTCTAGAAGTAGGTTTTTTGTATATTGTTGAAATCCAGAAAAAAAGCTTTTCCCCTTTCTTAGCATCTTTAAGTCTCTATTGAAGAAAAGATATTGGGCTAAATACATTACTACTGTCAGCCAGCACAGGAGCCCCTACGTTCTATAGTTAATCACTTTTTTCAGCAGTGTGTTTTCACTGAAGTTTGCTCTTTCAGAGTACCTCTTTTCCAACAAGCAAGGGAAGCCATCTGGCCACTTCAGAGGCAAAAAATCAAACGTGTAAAAATTTTGACCTTTTTAGAAGAAAAGACGGTTTGTTGAAACACCAGAAAGATCATTAATTCCTATGCAAAGAAACACTGATATTTCTAAATGTGGAAAAGCTATCACTGAAAAGCAATTCCCTAGTTAACTTTCACTTTGTTTCTATGCCACCTCATTAGTCACTTAGGAAATCTCAGATACCAATCAGATGTTTAACTTTTCCTAAATTTCTAGAGGAAACAGAATTCCCCCACAGCTGCTATCCATGTTCTGCCTGTAATATGTCTAAAAGGAACTTTTATTTCAAAGGTTTCCTCATCAGCTTCCACTTTCACAACACACTATTGATATAATGAAGTAAGACAGAATGGAGCAGAATACTTCAACTCATAGTATTTTATACATGAGAAACTCTAAGAAAACATCACAGTAAAGGGACTACAGAAGATATTTCAGTGACTTTACACAAGTATTACAGAGCAGGGGTGCAGTCCCTTTGAAATCTTTAAATGTAGGATTTGTAATCAATCTCACCATAACCCAGTTCAGCAGACTGCTGACCCACCATCCAGGTAAGAAAGCTCAGGTTCAAAGCATGGCACCCAAATGAAATAATAACATACCATACCATAACTTAACCATAACATAAACATAACATAATTAGGAAACCAAACACCGTCCAAGTAACATGTTGGCGATGTTCAAACACAAGAAGTTGCCAAACAGAACTTCTACAAGCAGTGATCCTTAGTCCCAAGGCCAAATGGTTGAAAGTGATGACATTCACATTGCCAACCACAACTAAAAATTTAAATTAGAAATACAAGGACATATAAAAAAAAACCCTCATCTTTTCAAAATTATATGGAATGCTAAAGTAGATAAGCAACTATGATGTGACCTTTTTGCTTTCTCTTTAAAGTATGAATGATATTTATTCTTCCATAGTATTTGCTTCTCATTGGCCATGGCTTAGAATTACGTTCATTAAAAGTAGAAGGCACTCTCCTTTATGAGCAAAAGGATTCAGAGTTGCTAGGAGACAGAAAGTTAAGATCATAGTGTAAACTTTCCTGACAGCTGGAGGAAATACTTCATTAGAAGTCCAACTGGGGCATTCAAGGAACAGAATAAAAGAGACAATGGAAGTGGGAGTCTTTTCCATATTTAGTTCCTCTACGTTAATAGGACATAGTGTGTAGGCAAATTTCTGCATGTTATGCAAAAAAACCTAAGATTTGAGGCAATAAGCTAATGAGAAATATTAAACAGAAAAAGCTTCCTCCCCACCTCACCTCTCCAATCAGCTAAATACCACTTACACCCCACACAAACTCATAACTACAACATTTACAAACTAACAGCAAGTCTTCAGGTTGTAATTTGGGGCTCATCAGCTGAAACTGAATAGGATCAGAATGGGGATGCCATCACAGCATGACTGTGACCAGACCTATGAAAGGCATGTCTCAGAAATATCTCAGGCAATCAGAAGGACTGCTTACTATGGTATTAAGCACTCAGTTTTAACATTACACCCTTTAGCCACTGATGTTCAGCTTGAGTTAATCCGGAAAGGTGCAGGCACCTTTCTTAGGGAAAACACCCTAGAAACACCCCCCTATTAGAGAAATTATATTATAAGAACATGACAGTTCAGAAGCCATGGTATGCAAACAGCTATCATATATATATATACACACACATACACGTACGTATGTATGTATATTTCTAAATCAATGACACTGGGTGTGGGAGAGTTTTCATCTCTGATCTACAGAGAATACCTGATCTTAGTTGTGCTGCTTCTAAAGATTTCAGGTGGTTTACTTGGTATTGGAAGACTAAGACTTTTGCTCATTTAGCCATGAGAAGTAAATCTGGAAAGCAGAACACACACTGGGAGCAAAGCATATGGGATAATGAGACAGAATACTTGCTCTCAAATACAACATTGGACACCTAGGATTATATTATAACTCATTCTTTATCAGACCTCTGTAACTACTGAGCTAACTCACTTCAGGAGGAGATACTCACCTGAGGCTTGCTGACATGCTAATGCAAAGAGAACTACCCTCCCTCTTTCCTGTTTTGCATTTGCTGCATATTTGGGGTTTTCTCCCACCTGCAGAGAAAGGAAGTCCTCCTAGAAACAAGAACAACCATTCTCACATCGCTATCGGTCCATCTGTGAAGAGCTGACTTCTGCAGCAGTGACTGATTCAAGATCCGAAGACAACAGTGTGCTGAAAGCATCCAAAAGATTTTGATTTCAGTTTTCTTGTCCTCTGTAGGAGGCACAGCTCCATTGACCTGCCCCTTTGCTGTCCTCCAGCATGAGCTTTCAATTAAAGTCACACAGGGAGGCAAGAAAACTGAAGCACAACATAGGCTAAGTCTGAGTGCCTTCCCAATGGTGTCCAAGGCCGGCTTGGCACCCAAACCCATGCCAGCCCGGTGCACTCCTGCCTGAGGACATTTCAAGAAGGATACATTTGAGTTATGTCAAAGCTAGATGTTAGGAGCAGAGAGAAACACTGTCCTCCTTTCTGCTTCTTTCCAGTAACAGTCTCAGTCGCACTTTTCTTTTCATCAGCCCTACATTCACACCATCAAATATCATACCAAATTAATATTATTTCCAGACTGTGCACAGTGATAAATAACCAAAAAGCAACACACAGGTGTTCACATTAATACCCACTGAGGGTGGATAATAAGGGAGAGATTGGTGAAACACACTTGATACCAGCAATGAAGACAGCAAGCACCAGCACCACAGCTGAATAAGAGGTCCTCATGTAGAGAATGAAGTCCCCAGCACGCACTTCCCACAGGTAAACAGACTCGGTTAAAACCACTGCTGGCAAAGGGAGTGGGTGCAGAATAGGGACTGAAACACAAAGGCCGCATCTGGATTCCTTCCAAAGGGTGTCCAAAAGCTACCTTCATATTTACAGATGTTTACAGAAAATCTCTAGTCTGGGTTCCAAATATTTTTAACAACAGAAACTTTACAAGACAAAGCTAGTTATCAGTAAGTCTAAGAATAATGCTTCTGCATGCAATTTTTACCTTGCTTTTATTCTTATGGTGCTTATAGCAGTGGTGATCTATTAGTATTCTTTGCAAAATCTGCTAACTGTTCCGTTAGTGTCCATGTACACTTTGCACTATTGGCCTAACCAGAAAAAACTGAAGTCTCCTTGGGCATCACTATGATAAACATTAATCTTAGAGGACAGGATGTTTTCTCAAGACCTTCGTGGTACATTCTTGACTGCACTCAAATCCAGTACTGCCAAGTGAAATCTGTCATTTGAAAGGCTACATGATGCTTTGCAGTGGGGGCTTGGCAAGGCTCTCCTTTTGTTCCACAAGCAAATTCCAAAGCTCCTGAAGTTCGTGAAGATTCACAATTGATACACTGACCCCTTACACCTGATGCATCAGGTGAGGTACAAAAATCAGGTTTAAAACCTGATTAACCAAGTCAACTGACGCCAGATCAAGGATTTGTATTTTGAGCAATATATTCAGAATATATTCAGGGTAGGTCTGCAAAAAAACTCAAAAAACATTAAGTGTCTGAAGCCTGGCACTGAAATAAGTCAGAAACTGAAAGGAATATTCTAATATATGCATAATAAAAAATAAAATCATTTTTCTGTTATTTTATACCTGTGATGATTTTCAAAGACAGACAGCATCAGTAGGCAAGTGAATAAAGACAAAGTTGAATATAGGCTACCTCCACCTTTTTATGTTTGCTTCCTAATTTATCAAGATCACTTGCAGGAAGTCCAGGTTCGTAACAACAGGATAGCAACAGGTGCTTCTGCAGGGATTTATGTGACAGTTAACGTCTACAGAGGTCCGCAGCCCAACATGGAGACTGAGACCTCATCTTCCCCACTCCCATTCATTTCATCATGAGACTCATAAAACCCCAGGGCTGCTTTCCAATAAGGAGATGTATGGTAAATCCTGTGTCTTGTTAAGACATCTGCTGCTAAAGCTAGGGACAAGAGAGCAACTCAGTCTGTGGAACCAACATCCAGACACTGCTGCTGTACCTGTTGATTCAAGGCACATTCAAGCTACTTTTCATTTAGTATGTATAACTTTCTGCTTTTCTAAATAAATGCAAAAACCCTAAAAACAAATCCTCATAGTTGCTACTTGCTGATCAAGATGTTGTGTGAAAGTCATTTAATATTTTAAAATAAATAAAAAAAAATCCTAAAAAAAGAGTTCACAGAAAATGGAAAAAATGGAACAAGAAGATTCCTGCTGTATTAAATCCTTTGTTAACCTGGGATTTCTGCACATGAATAGTGAAAGGAAGGTAGGTTTCCATTGATTATTCCTTGTTCAGAGAACAAAATTGATGGCCTCTTCCTCAGACGTCACTGTTTCAGCTCTGAATACCAAGTCATTCCTGTGAGCAACAGAAAAATCCCTGCTGAGAGGGAAAGATTTTGGAAGAAATTATTTCATTTAATTCTGAATCACTGTCTGTAGCCAAGTAAAATTGGGGCAGAGAGATTTGCAGGTGTCAAGTCAGGCACTGTAACTCAATATCTACTTTGAATAAAATCCCAGCAGGCTATTCTGGGATGTTCACACAATGGTGACTAAAAGCTACACTGTTTTTTTTTTTTAAATAAAATGAACCCAATTTAACTTGCCAGTAGCCAATGACAGAGCTCTTTTGCTTGCAGTCTAACAGACACTCTAGTGCAATTGCTTGCAGGATGTCAACTAACAAAGTTGCATTCTAGAATTATCAACATTTTGTGGGTGGCTAAGAAGAGCATGGATCAAGGCCACATAACTAACTGAAACCTCTGGGCCAATTACTGTTTGCTATTTATACTTGCTTCATGCTTAAGGTATAAAGCCTAAGTTGGCCCTTCTCTACATGCATGCTCTGACCCTCCAAGCTGAAGTACCTCAGCAATTTTCAGGACTGCATTAACTGCTGATTAGTTGGGTGCTAAGTCAATTAAGCATGCTTCATTTTCATTATCAGATATGGCCGAATACTCCATTTATTCATTAAGCAGAGTGCCAAGGTCATTTTACATATTCTAAATGCAGTCTTCCATAGAAGGAGATAAACAACCTTGTACCTTTGTTTAACATTTATCCATTTTGTATATACACTTTAAAAAAACAAAACCAAATTGGTGTTCTCTATTAGCTTGCACACCAGCCAATATTCCTCAAACAAATGATTCTTTTGCATTATCTTTTAGAACTCTTCACATACTTTGTACTACTATCAATATTACAAGTATTCTGAGTTTTGGCTTAGGCACATTTTTTCTAACTTTTCCAAAAAACAAAACTGAACCAGTTTCCATGTTAATCAATTTAATCCCTGTAAAGCACCGCATCGATAACAGACACCAATGCTGTGCAGAGATTGAGGCACCCACACCACACCTGGTACCCAGGGCATCCTTCCAGGAGTGGATGACCAGGGCACAAAGCCAACCTGGAGCTGAGGACCTCCACATCTGAAGTACCTACTCTAGACTTTGGGCTGAGGGGATCCAAGCCTTGCTTTTATTTTGCACAGATTTCCTTTGAAAGCCCAGTAAAGTCAAAACATTTCACTACATCAGGAAATCATTTCAGCCTGAGCTGTTTTTTTTTTTAATTATTTTTAAGTAAAAAAAACAAAGGTCACCCCCCAACCAGTCAACAGTTTTCCCCTAAGTATGAATTCAGATTAGATTTTTAGTAAAACACCATAAATAAAAAAATAACACAATATCCCCCACAAAAAAACCCAAAACCCAAATTCTATTTCCTTTAAAAGAAGTTTCTCAATCCCTACCCTGAGCCTCCTTAAACACAACAAAAGATGCTCAGCCTTAGACTTTGTGTTTCCTAGTTCACAGCAAAATCTTTCTTTAAAGCTTAATTTTGAAGTTTCCTAATAAAGCTACTGAAACACACTCAGAGAGCTATCACAGTTTTACCAAACTTCAGTACATCTGATAGAAAATCCCTAAGCTGAAAAAGGAACCAGGACTTCCTCCACAGTGAACCTCTTTCTAAAAAGCAATTTGGAAGCAGTTGACAGTACAAGCCTGGTGTTGCTACGTCAGGGACTGGTGTAAAGATTCCTCCCTTCTCTGTCCGCTTTCAACCATCCCTCCCACAAAACCTCTACATATGGACACATATTCTGTGTGTCCCATGAAAATGCCGATACCAAATTGGGACCACTGCACATAGGGACTCTCTTCTTGTCCTTTCCCATGGTCTTTAATGAAACTAAGTCTATCTGGATGGACTGAATTAAGTTCATAAGAAATTTAATTTGCCATAATGCAAACAATAACAAATGTAACCCTTGGATAAAAGAAAAGAGTGTTTAAGGGTGGTTTAATAGAAGCTAGGGAGCAAAGCACTTCTAACACCATGAGCTTAAGTAGCACAGGAAGTAAGATCTGTGAACAAGATCTTCATTAGTGACCTCTGCCTGCCTCTTCCTTATCTGTACATTGATAAAATTATGGAAGTTCATGGACTGCTAAAGCCACGACCATCAGTGATTTCATAGACCAGCATGGGTTCCTTCAGCTAATGCTTTTGATATTTGATGAGGTTAAAATTGGAGGAAACATTGTTGGAACAACTTCTCCACCGATTCAATGGGATATTAAATAAACAACATAATAAATTGTATACAATTATGAGGGTTGGAAATTATTCAGAAAGAAAGCATGATAGCAAATCAAAGCTATTTTTGCAGGATATATACACACTATATTATTCTATATCCTTGCCATATTTAAATATTTTGCAGCTAGAATTTAATGCTTATGTGTAAAGAAAATATTTTTTAAAAATGTGTTTAAAATATGGAACATGTGGTTCCATACATTCCACACGTATGGAATCTAGATCAGAGAAAGCTGTTATAGCCTGCTAATTTTGAGAGATGGCCTACTCTTCAACAATACTTTCACTTGATGTTTCAGCTAGAAGCATTACCAAGACAGAAATAGATTGAGAGTTGATTCAAGATCTTCTCTGTATTTGCATTAATTATTTTTTATTATTTGAGCAAGTCTGTTCATATAATGGTGTATGGGCATGGCATTTAACCAGAATTTTGGACAATCAGAGATTACAGTTTTGGGCTACAAGACCACACGAGGGTAAGGGGGAAGCAGGAAAGAAGCAAAAAGGCAGAACATATCTCATTAATTATGCCAGTCTCTAAACTTTCCAAAGACAGGAGAAGTGATAGGACTTACACTGCTTTATCAGCTCACTCTGTTCATTTTGAAGTCAGGTAGACTGACAGCTTGACACCAAATATTTTCTAGGAGGGTGAAGCCAGTTGACAAAAAGTCATAGTCTCATCTGTCTTTCACTGCTTCTCAGCTGCCCTTGTGTCAGTGTTTTATCTGGCTGCAGTTGCAGCTGTTAGATTTTTGTGATTTATAGGTACAGCATCTCCTCATGAATTACAGAGACAAAGTGGCATCCAGTTTGTGATTCCTGTAATTTTTTGTGCTGTCTCACAGTAAGACAAATCTCTCTTCTACGACAGAATACCAGAAATAAAATTTAAAAAAAAAAAAAAAAACAACACAAAAAACCCCCCACCAAACTTTAAAAAAAAGAGAGGCAAATCCAGAGCCAGGCATACTAAGATCAGATGCATGCAGATATAAAGAGTAAATTCACATTAGCATTGGTCTGAGTTACGACTCTATGTTCCTATGCGGCCAGTGAAGCATACAGAGGGCAATTCAGGACACCTCAAGACTATAGCTCTCTCCAGGGACCACAGAAAACTATAGCTCTTCATTCCAGGTTTCTAATTTAGTTAAAGGTGGACTCTGAGGTATTCACGCCATCCAAGTGGCAAAATGAGATCATTTACATTTATCTGCTATTCACCTAGTGTGCATCTAGCAGGCTTGAAGAACAAAATTCAGTCCTGGCACAAACAGAATGAAAGTTAATAGAGGTCAGTAAAACATTCACTTGCTTACTGCAAGGCTGCCTTCTGTCCCGTAAGCATGAGGACATCATGCCATTAAGCTCTGAAAATCCTTGTCTCCTGTCTTCTAGTTAAATGCTTTTGCCACACACTTCTTCCCTTACTTAATCAGTATGTCTCCTTTGCTTTTTCTTGGTTCATGGTTTAGGCCAGGTTGGCCAATAATTAGATGACAGATGCTCTCCCCCACCTCTTGCTCCAAGGAGAAGAAGAAGAGAGATAAAGAGAGTTATGAGTTTAGAAGGAACTAAACTACTTTAATGAAATATTAATAATAAAATAAAAAATAAATAATTAAATAGATATAGTATATACAAAACCATATCAAGCTCCCAGGGAGATGTCACCGGCAGGCACTGGGAAAGTTACAGACTGGACTTGGTGACAAATGGGAACTGGACTCTGGATCTTGATTCAGGAAGCCACGGATTAGGATTAAAGGTAGACGAACTGACAGGGTCCTCCTCAGACCTTAGTCCTTGAAGAAAGAGAGCCATTGAAGAAGGGCCAACCTGACTCCTTTGACCCCTCAGTTTTGATACTGAGTGTGGCAGATGGGATGGAACACCCCATTGGTCAGTTTGGGTCACCTGACCTGTCCACACCTCCCCACAGGTACAACCCCTCCAAGGGTAAACAACCACTTCAGCTGACCTTGATTGTCACAGCAACAAGCATAAGAAAGAGCCTCACTCACAGAACAGAAAGTTGGCTCTGCTCCACCCCAGACCAGGACACCAACCTTGTGGAAAGGGGACTGTTGGAAGTCTAAGACTAGTTTGACTTACATCTTTATACTTGGGAAAGTTTTTACACAAGCTCTACTCCCTGAATGCGATTCTTATCTGACTTTCTGACATAACTAGTGGGAACAGCCCATTCTACCCAAGGCTTTGGTTATACCCCATCTATCAACTTCTATGACACTAACATTTACTTCTTCCAGACAACAAATTACATCTGAAATGTGCATCAGAAAATGCAAATGAAAGTGAACAGAAATCCCCTATAACAAAACAGAAAACTGAACTCATGCCTAGGGATTCAAAAGAGAAAGGAAGTGTGTCATTCCACCATACGCTGAATTAGCAAGATGACAATAGGTACAGACTAAAGTTCAATCTACGTAGTTTAACCAAAAGATAGATGAAGGCAGTAGATTTTATTGCATTGCCTGTCTACCTGAGGGAAAGAATTCTGGCAATAAAGGGCTTTTTAATCTACTTTCCAAAGGCTAAAATCAAAGGCAACAGTTTCATTTTACAGTGAATGTGCTTAGTTTTTAAAAAGTGAAGATAATTAGCAAGATATCTAGTTTAGAGACATAGCTTTCACTCTGCAACAATTTTAAGCCAACATGAGACATCCTGTAGAAGATGGAGGAAGGACCTGACAAGTCTCTACAGCTTATTCAGGGTAGGAGGGCAAACATGTTATTTGTTTCAAGTATCTACACTTACTAAGAAAAGAAAAAAACCCACAAAGACTTTAGCATGAAACAAAGCCAAGTCTTTCTATCCTCAATATTCACCTTTCATTAAAAAAACAAAACAAAACAAAACCAAACAACCACACCCACCCAAAACAGCCTTCTCCTCCATATCATGTTGTCACCTATTCTTGGGACTGCTCACCAAAGCACCAATATGCAGCAATATTATTTCTGTCCTCCAAAGGCAAGTTTCACTTCATTCTATTTCAAACATTCTTATCTCAAAGACTACTCTCTCAAGGTATGGCAGCTAAAGAGGGGACTGCTAAAGCTTCCCCCAAAACATTTCTGTCAAATGTTACATCTACTAGTTTGTTTGGGTCTTTTTAAATAAAGACACCACCACCATCAGATTACCATAGAAGAAAGCTAGGATTTTAGTTTAGAGCATAGCACATAGCCCTTGTCTAAGTTCCCACTGGAAGCATAGCCCTCTATCACCAAGGACTAGGCTACCCCAAATTACCTCCTATCCCACTAAAGGAACATGCCACATATCCCACAGGAATATTCTGTAATTATGTCTAGCCTGAGACTACTCAGTACCAAGTTTTTTTGGGTTTCAGTAAAAATCGCTATCCAATCAGTCAATGCCAATCAGAGCACATCAGTGTCCATGTCCACTAGACTTCCATAATCAGGCTGTCAAAAGCAGCTGGCATTTTCGGTTCTATGAGCTGCAAGATATATTTTCTCAATTAACTGCTTTTTCCCCCCTGTGAGCTCTTTGCAAAATGACCAGATGAGTCCCTTAAAAATCTGCCTTTTTTCTACTTCACTACAAGCTCTATATTAAAATCAAACTTGCATTTTGTAAAAAACTAAATTAATTGAGAAGAAACCACCTAACTTTGCCCAGCAATTGCTATATAAAGTGCTAGCATTAGCAACAGACCACAAAGCATACAATGTCTAATCCTGAGAAGGGAAAAAAAAAAAAAGACAAGTGAAGAATTAGAACATGGCTGTTTTTAGCAGCATGGTAGCACTGACAAAACTGGAGATCTGAACCGATCATAAGATGTCAACAGAGCACTAATATGTTCCTATTATGTACTGCTGGCAAGATTCAGTAACAGCCTAGTTGTGGGGGAGGAAAGGAAAGAGAAAAGTGAAAGACGACAGCAAAATAAAGTGTTACATAAGGACAAAGCATTATTAAACCAGATACAGGTGGGAATAGAGCTTCAGAGTTGCTGGCTCCCTGCCCAGCCCACAAAAGCATGCTGTTTCTGGAGGACAGGTACCTGGCAGATTTAAAGTCCACAAGTACATGATGTTGAGCAAAAGTGGCTTGGTTTAGCATCTGCCTCAAGCAAGAGCATTCCCCAAGACTCACAGGGCAAGATAGAGCCACCACACATTTTGGAATAATCTCTATCCTGCACAAGTTCTTTCCAAATTGAACAGAATACATGAAAAAAAAACCACTGCACTTCCCCTAAAAGGTACAGGAAGTCAATCCAACAATTTGCATTAAAATATCAAGGGTTAAAAAAACACCACACCATCATCCTCAGAAAGCTCCATCCTCCTTTTCCCAGCATAACAAGCAGGAAACCAGGCTTTCAAGTACTGGGGACTGTAAACAATCCTCTGATTTCAAAGCCAGAGGTAATTTTAGGGATATACAAGACCAGCAATTCTCTAAGCTGCAAAGCTATAACAAGACAAAGCCACACAATATCAATAACTTCAAAACCCTTAAAAAGAATAAAGCACATTTTTTCCAACTATCCTCCAACAGATTAAATGCTTGACTGCAGCTCTATCCAAGATAAAGCAGGCACTACAAGTTGCAGAGCTGCATCAGTAGAACTAACTGAGGTTAATTAACAGAGTTTTGTTAAACAAGGTAGCTGCACTGAATTATGCATACATCCTATATCACCATAATCATAAAAACTTCCATTTTTTAAAGTCCCAAGACAAGGGGATGCTTCAGATGTATGTGTAAGAGTCTGCACATCGCAATTCGAAGTAATACCAGAGAAATGCATATCTGTACCTCCTTCCTGTCTGTGGTGAAAGTGTATCTCACGACCAAGACTACATTTCAATTAACTGGGAGGAAGCTTGCAAAAATCTGCAGCAATCCAGCCTTTATTCACATTGTGCTGCTTTTATAGGATGAGTGATCTTTGCTTTACTAAACTAAAACAGGAAAATTATTTTCTAGTAGATTATAAAGCTGCCTCTACACTCTTCGTAAACCTATTGCTGCATAAAACCTGAATTTTTAAAGCTGAAGGCAAATGTCAGAAGTTTAGCAGGTTCCATGCTACAATAAGATGATAAGGACCTTAAACTTGCCAGGTTTGAGATACAACTCCTAGCATGATGGATAGATTTTTGAAGGGACCCAAGGAAGGAGGTTAGGGCTTGTTTAAGCAAACGAAAAGAAAATATCTAGTTACTCGAAAGATTACAGATGAAAAAAGGGCTTCTGCTTTAGAAGAAGTAATCACATGTTCTCTTGAAGAAAGTGTGTTTTAAGAGTGAGCTGACATTCAAAGACCAATGGTACTTTTTCCACATAAAGGTAAATCTTCAGGAGGTCAGTAGGAAGAAACAGATCTGTCAACACAAAAAAGTAAACTCTTGTCTGAAAGAAAAGGCTGGATCCAAATCATTAATTGAGCAAAGATCTAATTCTCCCCCCAAAAAAGCTCCAAACTCCCTCCCTCTCCAGGGAGGCCAACAGTGAGCCTAAAGCATACGCAGTGCTTTACCATTTTCAGCTAAACAAAAAGATCCAGAACATAATTATCCTCAGCCCAAAGCCCCTCAACAGTAAAATCAGGTTCCAACCATGAAGTAATACATTACCAAAGTCATTCTCACTGTGTTCAATTCCACTATGTACTACTTTATATTATTTTTGAATTGTTGATTCAATAAAGTGATTTTCTACTACTGCTCCCCATGGAGTCCTGTCCCTAGGATTCAGGTCACTGAAGATCCAGGTTCTGAATTTAGGTGCTCCAAAGTAGAAATAGCATTTGCTACTTTCAGCCCCTGTGGTCAGGGATCACAGAATGCAGCGCATCACTTTCCTCCTTTTTCTATCCTTGGAAAGAAGGAAGTATTGAGGAACAGTTTATTACTGATAGCTGTGTGAATGCTGATGGCTGGCCTGTACTTAGGACAACACAGTCTTACTAGATTGTATTTGCTTATTAAATTGTAAGTTTAATTCTACAGGAAAGTAATTAATCTTTCCACGGGTAATTGCACTGTTTAAATATAAACAGCTTACCTTTCTGAAAGCAGTCTCCCAACTCCATTTCATCCACAGAATCTCCATCTTATTTAATTATTTTTCTAATTGCTCCCCTTGTCACTTTGTTATATTTTCACATTGATTTTACCCTTCATTCTCCAGGCCTTTCACTAGTATATCTACTTTTATGTAAAATGCCAGGACATACGCCAGGGTGTTTATGATGAACCCAGATGGGTGTGTCTCCATCTCCTCCTTACAGGGACACCTCTACATAGCAAGAGAGAGACTTTCAAACACAAAAAGAGTTAGGGGTCTTTTTTTTGGTAAAAAAAAAAAAAAAAAAGGAAGAACTAGATTTCTTTTTAGCATTGAGAGAGCAGTGATCGTGTCAGATAGAAGAGTTTCTGCGCAGCTATCCCCCTTGCCACTGTGTCCTCACAAGATGTCCTATGCTTCCAGCCTCTGTTTTTGTCCCCTCAGATAATTTTCAAGCTGTGCCTGGTCTTCTCATCTCCTTCAGGTAGCCTTAGTCACTCAGAGTTTTTATCAGCTCACTGCTCCCCACCACCTCTGCAACTCTCTGCCTGATCCAGGTGACCCCACCAGCCTGCCCTCACTTGCCATGGGTCTTGTTGTGGAACCAGCAGCCAGGATCTTAACTGGAAACCATTAAACAGTTACGACAAGTTACCCATTCTTCCTGAATTTCTGCTGCTAAGACAGATGCTTACATGAAAAAGCTCTACCCCATACACAGCCTACGAAGACCAAGAAAGTAGCATGTCCTGAATCATTATGAAGTGCCCTCAACATTTTGACACAAAAATGCAAATATAATCTCATTGCTGAAGCCAGTATTACAAATGCTTTTTGGTGTTGGGTTTTTGTTGGTTTTTTTGGGGGGGGCAGGGGAATGCTGTTCTCTTAGTGTTATCCTAAAAAATCAGTAACAAGTCATTCTTAAAAGGGACGCAGTGTTAGAATCACAAATAAGCTGTGTCATCCATTCCCACAGCGTTTTGCCCAACTCCACCGGAGTCAGCTACAGACCTGAGCACACATTTTTTAACCTGATGAAACACACTTTGGAGACATTACAGAAAAGTACAGAACTATAAGGTTATTTCTCCTGTGAAAACTAGCATTCTCCACAGATGTCAAGAATCATACAAATTTCTTCCTAGTCCAGTAACAGTTGCAGGCTGCAAATTTAGGGGTTTTTCAGCTTGTATCCTGAAGAAGATGTAGTCACATTCATTCACAGGAATTACTGTGTGTGACGGAAAGGAGAAAGCAGCATATATGGACATCTATTAATCTCCTGATTCAATGTTGCAGAACAAAGATGGCAAAATTGAGATAGATATTAACTAAATTTGTACCTGTGCTTCAGTCTAAGAATGAGCAACAATAAAATACAGAAATAGGCATTTGGGGACTGCAAATATCTTTGAGTTGAATTTTTTCCCTAGACATAGTACCAGAGGTTGTCATTGTCCAGTTTTGTTATTGTGGGGAACATTCCCTCCTTCATCACACTGAGAGAAACAAAATCTGAACAAGTTAAATCTTTGGGTCAAGGGAAGGAAGACGAACAATGCCCTTTCCTCCCCTACACATTCCGCAGGGGAACCCAGCAGCAAAGTTTGCAAGTCCAGGGGTTTCCAACCCAACCACTACCCCACTAAAGCAAAAGGACACAACCTGTTCACTAGAATAGGTTGCCCAGAGAAGTTGTGGATGCCTCTTCCCTGAAAGTGTTCAAGGCCAGGTTGGATGGGGCTTTAGCAACCTGTTCTAGTGGGAGGTGTTCCTGCCCATGGCAGGGGGATTGAACTAGATGATCTTTAAGGTCTCTTCCCACCCAAACCATTCTATGATTCTATGACCAAGCACTACATCAAGGCCAACTTCTTCTATACCGCTGAGCATGATTCAGAATAGAAGTGAGTTTAGTTCAGGCTTTTATTAAGTCACACGGTGAGATGTCCTGGCATCTTGGTATTTGTTGTGCAAAGTCTTCCTCTGCTCCTGGTTCACAGTACACTGTACTGAAACACACCTGGTACCCTGGTAATGAAACACATACGTGATGTTGCATTGTGAGATCATTTAAATAGGTGAGAATTACAATAAAGAGCAGAGGAAGCGGGAAGAAGAGTTTTCAGAACACATTGTGTTTAAGCATACCTAAAGCTTCCCACTGATTTCAATTCTGATTTCTTGCTTTAGGGTTCAGCTTTTCAGTGACATATTGACTTAAGGAAATTTCAAATAGGAGGCAACCAGTATACCTGTAAACTGACACCAAATCAAGAAACATGAACACAGTCTCTGAATAAACAGTACCATCTTCAAACATTTTCTTGTGAGGATAAAAGGAGAAGATCCCTCTGTAAGTTTTCCCCTCACAATACTTAGGACATTTTTTTTTTTAAGATAAAAATTCCTGAAGTGGCTCATTCAAAGATGTTCCATAGGTCTTTTACAGGAAATTTCATTTGCGATGACACTCTCATGTGGAGATCAACTAGGACAACCTCATGCTTAGAGCAGTCCTATATGAATCTTAAGCTGAAATACTGCAGAGCAAACTTCACAGCAGTAGTCAGTTGGCAGTTTAAGTTTAGAGAAGAGAATAATCGCTCTACCAAATATCCTGTGTCCCAAATACAATCGCAGAAGAAACTGAGGAGTGAC